>CM073124.1:23357779-23957779 GCA_037039145.1 Fundulus diaphanus
ATTGAAGAGTGCATGCATAATTCTTGAGATGTCATTTTTTCATCATTATACATTATATGTTCATAATTGTAAATATAAACCTGCTGGTGGTATGAATACATTTTGGCTTTTGATTCTACATTATTTTGGGTGGCCAGTTGTCATTGGGTGAGAGGGAGAGTACACCCTGGACAGGTAGCCAGTCCATCACATAGAAAGCAACTATTCACATATACCTGAGGGCAATTTAGAGATACCAATTAACCTGACAGTGATTTTGGACTATGGGAGCAAGTCAGTGGAACTAGGGAGAACTCACACATGCAAATGGAAAACATGCATGAAGGAAGACCGACCCAGTCCAGGCTTTGAACCCAGGACCTTCTTTCTGGCAGACAACAGTGCCACCAACTGCACCACTGTGCAGTTCCACATCTTTATTTCCTAAGTAATTTCCCGAATGTTCCGAGGTCTCATTATTTACTTTACCAAAGATTTTCCTCCAGCTGTCTGGATCACGAATTGGGATCATGTCTCTGTACTGTCACTGTGCCATTTATGGACAGAGATAAAAACACATGAAACATTTTTTACAATGGAAAGAATTCCAAACATTAATGCAGCTGCAAACGCAGACATAAATACACCCTTTGGAAGGTAAGCTGGGTGCATTCGAACAGTATCACAGGGGAGAGATATTCAATGCAGATGCTAGGATGTCTGCATTCTGGAAAATTGCAGACATCCCAGCATTTTCCTCCCCCCTCCTGTCTGTGTTTGTGTCTAATTTTACTCAGTTTAAGTAGGGGAAAAACATGAAGAATACCCGGGCTGGATATGCAGTTTCATAGGCTCTTTGCAGAAGTTTTAAGGTATTCCAACAATCCTCTTTATCTGCTCACTCCCTGCTCAGGGTGAATTTACTTCAAGAAATTCCCCACTCTGTCAAACCGTGTGCTATGTCTTTGAGGAATGGACAGTTTGGATTATACTTATGAAATTTAAATAATTACTTTGAACACAGTCAGATTTTTATTTTATTTTACATAAAAACTACAAGCATTCCCAAAGCTCAAAATCAAATACTTGTAACAAGTTCACTAGTATCATAGCAAACATGATACATTTTTACATTACCAGATTATTGTCATATTATTTAGAAAAATATAGGTTCCATCGATATAGATGTTTTTTTTTTGTGTGTCTGGAAAAAAAAAACTAAACTAAACAAAACAAAACACCTGGAGCATGAACAGAAGGGTGGAGCCCTGAGTACAAAATGAACTGCAGTATAATACCAGAGCTCTTTTATATTTAAAACAAGAAATTAGCCCTACTGACCTGTCAGTTTTGAAACATGAGCAATTATTTCCCCAACAATATGGTGCGTCTTTTTGTTTGAAATTACTGTATTTCGCTTTATTCAGTGGCTACAAGCCACAGTGGTCAGGCATACATCATATATAAGCATTTGGTCTTAAATACAAGGTTTTTTTCCCCCTTTTTAATAGAACAAACAGAAAAGCAGAGTCAGCAGCACATCAGATTAACCACTGTGGGATCAGTCTTTTCAAAAGGTAATCCGTCCGTCCGTCCGTCCATCGTCTTCCACTTATCCGGGGTCGGGTCGCGGGGGTAGCAGCTTCAGTAGGGAGGCCCAGACGTCCCTCTCCCCGGCCACTTGGGCCAGCTCCTCCTGGGGAATCCCAAGGCGTTCCCAGGCCAGCCGAGAGACATAGTCCCTCCAGCGTGTCCTGGGTCTTCCCCTGGGCCTCCTCCTGGTGGGACGTGCCTGGAACACCTCAACAGGGAGGCGTCCAGGAGGCATCCTGACCGGATGCCCGAGCCACCTCAACTGGCTCCTCTCGACGTGAAGGAGCAGCGGCTCTACTCTGAGTCCTCCCCGGATGACTGAGCTCCTCACCCTATCTCTAAGGGAGAGCCCAGACACACTACGGAGAAAACTCATTTCGGCCACTTGTATCCGGGATCTCGTTCTTTCGGTCACGACCCAAAGCTCATGACCATAAATGAGGGTAGGAACGTAGATCGACCGGTAAATCGAGAGCTTCGCCTTTTGGCTCAGCTCTCTCTTCACCACAACGGATCGGTACAGCGCCCGCTTCACAGCAGACGCCGCACCAATCCGCCTGTCGATCTCCCGCTCCATCTTCCCCTCATTCGTGAACAAGACCCCAAGATACTTGAACTCCTCCACTAGGGGTAGCACATCCTCCCCAACCCGGAGGCACTCTACCCTTTTCCGGTTCAAGACCATGGTCTCGGATTTGGAGGCACTGATTCTCATCCCAGCCGCTTCGCACTCGGCTGCGAACCGCTCCAGTGAGAGCTGTAGATCACGCCCTGATGAAGCCAATAGGACCACGTCATCCGCGAATAGCAGAGACGCAATCCTAAGGCCACCAAAACGGATCCCCTCAACACTTTGGCTGCGCCTAGAAATTCTGTCCATAAAAGTTATGAACAGAATCGGTGACAAAGGGCAACCTTGGCGGAGTCCAACTCTCACCGGAAACGAGTCCTAATTGCAATTGTCAGTTGCTGTTTTAAGTCTGGACCTTTGATTTGGATGTTGATGCTGCGGAATCAACATCCAGGAATAGCTGGAATAGCTGTAGATTTATATCTGAGGTTTTGATAAGAGCAGTTAAAGGGGAACACTCTTTATAGTCAAACACTGGTGGGGATGATGTCAAATGGAAATTTTCTCTTTTCATTCAGAGCCAAATTTAGTCACAGAAAGTTCAATTACATTGACATTTTTTCAGCCAAAGAGTGTTAAGTGGGTGTTAAGTATCTGAATTTCTGCACTTTTTTAGCAATTCCATTAGTGAAACTTTTTTGGCAGCCCTATAACATCTGTTTCTCTAGCTTGCTTCAGCTCAGTTATTTCTCTGAACTTAGCTCACAATAAGGATGAGACACCACTTCTATCATTCAAATAACTTTTCTTAAAGGAGAAGTCCGGTCAAAATCAGAAATCAAACTGCTGAAAGTACTTTAAATATAAAGCTACTACATACTGTGCAATAAATTATAGGTTTTTTTAATCAACAATAATTTTAATTTAATTATGTTTATGTGGAGGAACCCATCTTGTTCAAGAATAGTGCTGTCACCTCCCATTTTGTGACGTCACTCAGCAGACCCGCTGTTTAGCAAGTCCCAACGCTGTGTTTGTCACGGTGCACTATTTTCCAACATGGTGACGACTGGTGCTCTGTACGAAGCAGAGAGTGATGAAGTACTTAGTGACATTGATGGGAGTTCCGTGGAGCTATTATCATCTGATAGCGATATGGATTTTTTTAGAAGAGTTTCTTGACAGAAACCGGACTTTTGGCGGAATCCAGCCGTACCTATTTCCAGTGCAAACTCAGTCGGGTCCTACAGTATATATATATATACGCGCGTGTGTGTGTGTGTGCGGCTCGCGCTCCGCCGCAGCACGGCTTTACCGGCGCTGCAGCGGAAGAGAGATCGCGCTGAAGTGACTTGAGTTATATTTGCCCCCTAGTAAATAGGGCAGGTGGTCATTATTGTATAAATATTAAAATATAAAAACGTTCCAGCACATGCTGGGGCGGAGGGATACCACATCACATGTGGTATCCCTCCGCCCCTCTGGTCGGTAACCATCCCCGCAAATTCTAAATTAAAAATTTTAAAATAACTTATAAACCCTCGCTCTCATGTCATGTTCAAAGGATTCTTCTTCGAAATGGTTGCTGCATATGACGTGTTTTCTCTCTGGCCAGAAGTTAGATTGCAAATCCGCTCTCTTCAAGTTGGCAATCCAGCGACGAGCCCGGTGGCTCATGAATCAAAAAGTTGAAATAAGCAATTTTTTTTCTACTTTTACCAGTTGTGTTGGAACATCCAATGGCCATGCACGTGGGCATTGTTGCTGTAACAATAGCTCTCGCGAATGTCAGTGGTGAAGTCCTCTGGAAATACGAAATAATTGTTGATGATCGCAGCTGTGTAGAACGGCTCCTATTGACTTTGCATGGAAAGCGGGGAGAAATGCCGTCGCCGCTTCCGCTTTTCCACGTCACAGGATGTGATGTCAGACGGCCCTTACTGCCCAAATATGTAGTATGGCAGTAAGGGCGGCCTCCATACACAGGGATCCAGACAACAATTTATGTTTTTATTTTCTTATTGATTAAAGATAGGTTCATTAAATAACCACGAACATATTAGTTTTAGTTATAGCTAATGGTCCCCTGATTTTTCCTTGTTGACCGGACTTCCCCTTTAATGGTTTGCTATCTAAAGTAGAGATGTGCTGATCAACATTTTGTGGCCAGATTCTGATCTATCTTGCTTGGACCTGTTGATTCAACTTTAACATAGCAAACCATTGTTTTATAGTCTTCCCCCTGTAAGTTCTGTGATTGCTCAATAATTATTTTTATCAGAAACTGAGGAGACGTCAATCCATGGTGTGCAGTTGAAATTCTGACATTGAATCTGAGATTTTTACAGCATTGTTCTTGCGTTTTAGAGCTTGGCCCCCTGACAACAGCACTTTTTCCACACTTTGTGATACAGCCTTATTCCAAAATTAATACAATTCATTTTCATTCTAAACGGCCCCTCAGCAATGTGATTTTTTTGGTAAATATCTATGTATATATAATTCAATCTGAAAAACTCACAGAGAAAGAAATGGCAATTAGAAGAATTTTATTGACACAATAATTTAAGTCTTTGGCGCTCAGACCTCGGCAGGAACATTAATGCTGAATTATACTTTAATATGCATAAGTAGATGTATGAGAACAGGGATGTTCCCCCAGGTCTGAAACTGGTGGTGGAGTGGAGATAGAAGAAGTTTGTTAGTCCATATGATGATCTGTTTAAGATAAATGTCCAACTTGATAAACACAGGTTTGCATGAACTGTCCATGATGAGCAAGCTTGAAGCGACTGTGGAGAGGAAAAACTCCCCTTTGGGAAGAAACCTCTGGCAGAACCGGGCCCAACATGGTGGTCTTCTGCCGGACCAATAACGAGGTGATAGGGAGTGCTGAAGACTGGGAGAAAACACTCTGATGGGTTGAGGATGGAGGAACGTCATGGAAGCTAGATGAACTCAGCTACGATGGTGGAGAAGGGGTTGGGGGTGGGTTGAATCGGACATCTGATTCGAAATCCGACATGATGCGATGCTGTTTGCGCTTGCTGGTTAGCAGGGTGAGACGTGGATTTGAAGTTGCTTTTAAGATGAGCGCGGGATGCTGATTGGGCTTCATGGAGGTGCGGTTCGTAGCTGATTGGCTCACATCAGAGGCGTATCGGACTCTGATTGAATGGAGGCAGGCGATGAGTTTCTTCAATTGAACTTGCGCTTTAGCTTCATATTAAAAATCAAATTCCCATAAGTATTTAAAGCCTTTGCTCAGTATTTGTTGATGCACCATTGGCAGCAATTAGGTTTTCTCGAAAATGATGGCAACCTAGGCATACCTTTGTTTGGCCAGTTTCACCTATTTTTTTTTTTTTTAAAGCTCTCATGCTCCCGGATGTTAGAAAGGAAATCTCTATTCCCAACCATTTTCTGATCTGTCTGGAAATGTACAGTCAGTAAGTCTGGGCTTTGTGTGGCCCAGCAAGGGCATTTACAAAGATGTCCTGAAGCCACTCCTTTGATATCTTGGCTGTATGCTTTGGCTCATTATCTTGCTGGGAGATTAATCATCGCCACAGGCTGAAGTCAAAAGTGCTCGGGAGCAGGTTTTCCTTCAGGATGTCTCTGATCCTTACCGCAATCATTTTTCTCTCTATTCTGACAAGTATCCCCCTTCCAGGTGCTAACAAAATATACCCCTAGCGTAATACTAACTGCACAATGCTTCACTTTGTTAACTTGTTAAACTCATCACTCCTTTATTCCATCATTCCACTGCTGCTCATTTCTCTGCTGTTTTTTTGTCATTTAGGCTTTTCAGGCCTCTTTGTCTTCCAGCACTGAGGAGCTTTCCATATATTTTAATTCCTTGTGGAATACTTTTCTAAATTTGGTGATCCCAATTAAAACCAGGTGACCAAAGCCAAGATCTGAGCTTTGGTTAAGTGGCCGTAAAGAAGAAATAAGTTAAAGTGGCAAAAATGAAAAACTGCAAGTCTCTTTTGAATTACTGAGAGAAAAAGATATTGTTATCAAAGAACTGTGAAAACTCCCAGGGTAAAATATTTCTTACATATTGTTGTTACTAATTTTGACAACCTCCATGTTTTTTTAATAATACAATGAACAATGTCCTTAATGCTCATAAACCTGTCCCCCTGGAAGCTTCGAGAGAACTCTGTGATGACTTTCTTAATTTCTTCTTGGACAAGGTTGTTCACCCTAGGGGCTAGTATTTATCTTCCCTCCCATTATGCATCAACATTGGTGATCAGCCTCGCTATCTTTGATCACTTGGGGTGTATTTTCCTTTTCCTCACTAGAGAAGCTGGTGACCAGTATGCTCTGGAGGTCCCTTCATTCAAGATGATTTGGTCACTTCACTTCAACACAACTCTTTTTTCCTCCACTTTAACACGAGTCACTCCATTCCCTCCAAAACTAGTTGATCAATTAACTGAGGGGCAGAGTTTAAAGTATGGGAAACCTCACCAGCTTCAATCCTACAACCTATAGATTATTAAGGGTGTCTCCTTACAATGTGAGCTGTCTGATCAGTGTGTGAGAAAAGATGTTGTTGGAGATTGAATCTGAATCTAATCTCTTGTGTGAAATTTATTTCTTCTAAAATATTCTGTTCCCCTGACTTCTTTACGTTTACATATTGTGATGTTGAATTTAGTGGCCAGCAGACGGCGAAGAGAATATGCTTGTGTGCAGCAAGCACACAACTCACGTAAACCAATAGTGCATTATGTGCTACCAGGGTATCAGATTATTTCAGAAAGATTAATTCCCCTTATCGCATTAATTTTGATTAGTTCTTAAACATCTTCTTGAACATGAAGTCACATCTGTCTCTCAGTACAGAAGGTAACATAAGGAGGGCAATTTTCAATTTTAGGATACCTGCTATCACAAGTAAACTTAAATTGATTGATTAAGTTTCAATCAAGTTAAATTGAACATGCTATTTTGCAAACTTTTCACATTATGTATTAGCTACACAATATTATGTTTTCTAAGTACATGAAACAATAATGTTGAATCAACGCGATATGCTTAGATAGATCCAACAGATGATTTTTTTTCTTCAGTCATAATATTTATACATTTTACTAGGTTCTCTTTAAGACATGAACAATAGTGTTGAAGTAACTAAAGATGCTTAAATAGAACCAACAGATGCCAGAATTCCTTTTTTCAGTGTAGAGGTGATGCCACTCCAGACTTTTTCTGAAAGCGTAAGAGATTAATTGTTTGAATTCATCCTTTCTCTGAAGTAATAGTAATCTGTGCAATATAATTCCTAATGAATCACGGATTCACTTTCCTAAAATAACGATTCAATAGATTCCGGATGAATTAAACAATGGCGAGGATCAGGAATTCTGAGATTTTATGGGTTGGAGTAAAAAAGAAACATTATAGAGAGAACTTCACCAAGTACTAAAGCTTTCTCCTCCAGCCACAGATTTCTTTGATTGTGTTCATGCACTGATGACTTAAAGTGATACAAGTGCAATTTATTGTCACTAAAGAATATAAACACGGAAAATTATAGCTCACAGCTATGATACCCTGTTTTCCGCAGTGGTTGCTTCCCTGAAGGCTGTAAAAGGCCATAGTTACTGTAGCGTTTATGTTGTTCCCTAGTCACAGACTCACAATGAGCTACATAGAATTGCTGATATCAGTGAAAACAATGATTTATATCGGTATCCAATAATTTTCTATTAATATATTTTAGGTTTCCCAGGCATAAGCTACTGAAGTGCACCCACAGCTGCGCTGATTAGGAGAGACAGGAGTCTGAACAGAGTGGCGCTGTTTTTCATTTGCCCTAAGAAGTTCAGTCTTGCTTCAGTAGTGAGTAACTGCATGTAAAATGATAATTTCCTACATTTTTTTGTCTACAACAAGACTGATGTAACAGGACTGCTGAGGATTTCCCACAGCTGCTCTGAGCGTGCTGAGTAGGAGAGGGGGACAGGAGGTGGGCCATAAAAAAAATTAACGGCTTAACAAGCCGTTTTCCATCCATCGACTCATGTCTTTGGTATGAGTATGAATACATTTGCAAGGCAAAGTGTCTTGGGTTACTTTCAGTTCATAATTGAGTGAGATGTTTAAAAAGTAAACTCTAAGAGAATGTTTTAGGAAAACCACTAAAGTGTCAGTAGTTGTTGGAGCTCTCCGGATTGTGACAGTATCAGAGTTTGCTGTCAAGTTATAGTCCAAACGCCCAAGCCACCACGCTTTGGTAGAGACCCAAGAAAAATGTGAACATCCATATCAAAAGGAGCATATTTAGTCCATGTGTAATCTTAAAGAATTTCTAGGTCCATCTCTTCTCTACACACTGAGGCATTAGTGTGTCTAGTTAGAATAGCAGGTTTTCTAATGAATGTCAGCAGTGCAGCACATGATAAATGAGTGCTTTAAAAGAGTGCTGACAGCATTTGGTGAAATAAGCAAGAATAAGGTATAATAAAGTTGTTTCTAAATATGTTTGCATTTGTTTGGTTAACTTTCTAAATCCATCAATCAACTAACTTTGATAGAGTACACATCTAAAAATAACAGTGCAGTATGTAAAAACACTGCAGGAAACATACTGACATAACTGGAATAACCTAGTGAAGTTAGCGTGGATAAATAGGGCTTTGTACAACCACACATAAAGTGGTTATGCCTTTCTAGTAGAAAAGAAAGTGTTGAAGATAAGGCAAAATTCTTAAGGCTTACAATAATAACAATAATTAAAACCGCAAGCGGTGATGATCGGCCCTCGCAGCAAAGCGCCGCTCTGGCCTATTGGCCACCGCTGGGATTTGCGCACCGCCAGCCGCCCGCCACCGCAGATGCTGTCACGCATTTTGCCCGCCCGTCCACTGGGCGATTCACACGAACGTGTTCGGCAGCGCTCCCCCACGACTCACAAAAAATCTGGTCCAGATCGCTCGATGCAGCGAGGAGATACAGCCGTTGAATAATGATAATGCATTTGGCCACCGGACCGGACTAAATCGTTCGGCGGGCCGTACCTTTGACACCCCTGGTTTAAACATTAGTATACCAATTTAATCAAAGGTATTTTACTAGCTGTTAATCCAGCTTAATGTGAAAAGTTAACAAAACCATTTTAGTTTTTTAAAGTTACTTGCTATTTCATGTGTTTAAGGGTTTTGTTTCTTGCATTAAGACAGCTTTTATGAAAGTTTAACATCTAAATTGGTGATACACACCCAAAAGTAATGTAAAAGTAACACTTTAGCAATTGGACTATTGCTAAAGGAACACTTTAGCAAAATCGCGGGGGTAGCAGCTTTATAAAGGAGGCCCAGACGTGCCTCTCCCCAGCCACTTGGGCCACCTCCTCCAGGGGAATCCCAAGGTGTTCCCAGGCCAGCAGAGAAAACATAGTCCCTCCAGCGTGTCCCAGGTCTTCCCCTGGGCCTCCTCCCGGTGGGACGTGCCCAGAACACCTCACCAGGGAGGCGTCCAGGAGGCATCCTAACCAGATGCACAAGCCACCTCAACTGGCTCCTCTCGACGTGAAGAAGCAGTGGCTACTCTGAGTCCTCCCCGGATGACTGAGCTCCTCACCTTATCTCTAAGGGAGAGCTCACACACACTATGGAGAAAACTCATTTCGGCCACTTGTATCCAGGATCTCGTTCTTTCGGTCACGACCCAAAGCTCGTGACCATAGATGAGGGTAGGAACGTAGATCGACTGGTAAATCGAGAGCTTCGCCTTTTGGCTCAGCTCTCTCTTCACCACAACGGATCGGTACAGCGCCCGCTTCACAGCAGACGCCGCACCAATCCGCCTGTCGATCTCCCGCTCCATCTTCCCCTCATTCGTGAACAAGACCCCAAGATACTTGAACTTCTCCACTAGAAGCTGGCTCTTTGGACTTTCCTTTTTTAAAAAGCTTATAGTTAGAGTGGCTCATGTTACCCTGAGCTACCTCTATAGTTATGCTGCTATACGTTTAGGCTACTGCAGGACATCAGGGTCTATTGTTCTTCAATTTTGAATGACTGTTGTCATTTCAGCTTTTAACTTTTTGATTTTTCTTTTTTCTTCATTGTAGGTACACCTGGTCTGGTGTTCTTTTAGCTGTGGCATCATCCAGGGAAGACAGATCACCCGCTACTAGCATCTAATGTAGAACTTCTGTGCTTTTTTGTCTGTCTTATTGTGTCTCTGCTCTGTCTTCTGTAACCCCCAGTCTGTCGAGGCAGATGACCGTTCATACTGAGCCCGGTTCTGCTGGAGGTTTTACCTTCCCGTTAATGGGGAGTTTTTTTCCCCGCTGTTGCTTCATGCTTGCTCAGTATGAGGGATTGCTGCAAAGCCATGGACACAGCAGACGACTCTCCCTGTGGTTCTACGCTTCTTCAAGAGAGAATGCTACTTGTCAAGACTTTGATGCAATGAACTGGTTCCCTTATATAGGAATTTTTTTGACCAATGTGTATAATCTGACCCAATCTGTATAATCTGATTGATTTTGACTTTGTAAAGTGCCTTGAGATGACATATTTCATGAATTGGCGCTATATAAATAACATTGAATTGAATCATCTCTTTAGACCAAGTAAACTATCACATTTTATGAGACAGTTATCTAATTTTAAAGATATAATCATCTAACGTTATTACTCTTAGCAAGTTAAAGCTCCATAAAAATTTTAGACCAGCTTTTAGTTCCACTCTCTTATTATGCACATCTAGGCTACCTATAAATATAAAGTATGGCATGCCAAAAAACATTTTCAACAAAAGGCAATTTTAGTAATCGCCTTGCAATTTTATATCTAAGCATTAAAAATGATAATATTTCACCAATTTTCACAGCAAGATTGAAATAACGACTATCCAACATTTTAAGATTTTGTAAAAACTTTTTTCCTTTTTTACCTACCTTTTGAAATGAATACTTGTTTCTACTTCTCCAAAATTATACTTCAAGAAAACTATTGTGCTGTCCTGGGGCCATATGCAGCTAGACAGCTAGGACAAAAGTTCCCCACACAAAGCTTCCTTTTCTTGCGTTGTCTGAATAACTTTTGTTACCAAATCTGGTTTTAAACATTGTTTTTGTAAAAAGACAAATATTTTTCCAAGGCAGAAGCGTGTAGAACAAATTCAACTTCAACATTAGCAGTTTCCCTAGCTTAATAGCTGAAAAGCAGCTTTTAACCGGAGCAAAATACGTCAAAGATCTTTTTTTAAGGTGAGAGCACTCACTATCTCACGTAATTCACATAGAGATCTAACAAAGTTGTGATGTCTCACTCTGATTAAATATGAACCCAAAACGTTTCTAACTGTTTTTACCATGGATTTCCTCTGACTAAGAATTAATTAATATCTTATTTATGTAATGTATTCACGACATGAATTCCTTGCTGTCTTAACAAAAGGCAGAACAACTATAACGTTACTTTCTATAATTATTACAGGTTCTGCTGAGATGTCAAATTCTGGAGAGTGCTTAGACACCCTGACACACAAATATGGATTAACTTCATTTCAATTGCACTCGTGAACTTGTTTTAGTTGATTTAGTTTTCTTGATGTACTGTAGAGCGTGATGAGGTCTGTTGTGGTATTGTGTGCACTGGATTGTGGGGACAGTTGGTGTTGTCTGTCAAAGTTACAAGATATATATAATGGTTGCAGTTACAGCTCAAACGTCGTAACAACACTTCTAAATCTGAGTCTGACGCACAATTTCAAATACAAACACGAAGCAGTTTGATTTTTGTCCGATGACGAGCGAGCGAGCGAGCGAGCGAGAGAGAGAGAACTGGTAAAGCAGCACATAGTAACAATAAGTCTAGCGCTCCATAAAGATGTTATTAATCAGGGAAATCTTTCTGATTGTTTCACAGCGGTTACCTGCAGCGGGTAAACACGCCCACGACAACACACTTAGGCTCCCCGCAGCCCATTTCTATCCTAATATGCGCCAAAACTGCCTCTTTAAAATGAACTGCACTGTCTGAATTGCAATGAGAAGTATTACACATCTATGCGCTCCCCCCAGGAGCAGCGTTTTTTTTTTTTTCCCCAGGACCCGCGGTAACGACAGCGGTGTTCTTACCATGGAGTATTAGGGCCACACATGAAGAGAAAAAATAATTTTGCCATGACGAGATTAAACTGGTGGAGATCAGTTGATGCAGCGATGCATTAGGGCACCGGAGGCAGTGGCGACCCACCAGCTTAAAATCTATGTATTGACATCTTAAAAATGGTCTTATAGCTTAAAAGATCATCCTGTTTTGGTTGATTTTGTAGCCGAATAGAAGAGATGTTCTCAAAGCATTAAATAAGCCTTTTGACTTTTAAAAATGTTGTCCTTTTAAGGTAATTTTAAGTTACTTTTTATTAAATTTGTCAATATCCTATGGAAGTCTGGACATATGGCAGCGGCCTTTCAGGTGACTTCGCCACGCCACCACGCCGCACTGCTACATGGAATCCAGTTGGGCCTCGAATCCACAACACAGCAACATGTCTTCTGTCTGTGGACACAGTTTCATGTTGATTAGCTCAGAGGGGTAACATAGCGACTGTTAACAATAAAACATGACACTTCCTGTTGTCAGGGGGCGTGGCCTAAGCAATGTCATCATTTGACCATTGGATATTGTAGGAGACCTAGTGGTGATCAACTACTGAAAGTTTGGTGGCTCTGTGAGTTTTTGTATATGAAATATAACAGTTTTGTGTTTCATGGCGAGTAGGTGAACTTTGACCCCCGCTCACGCCCCTTCAGCATGCTCAAAAACTCAGTGTTTTGATAACCTTTAATTGGCCATGCCTTATGATCAGACTGCCCGAGTTTCAAGCCGCTCGCTCAAAATCTCTAGGAGGAGTTCCATCAAATACCAATGCTGTAAACGTCAAAAATGGGGTCAAAATCAGACCTTCAATCTAAAATGGCCGACTTCCTGTGATATTTACACTATGACATTAATTGTAAATTCTGAGCGTCTTGGTGAGCTCTACCACTGTACCAAATCTCATGTCTCTACGATGAAGTAAGTGAATAGCAAAGGGTCCTTTGAAAATTGCTAGGTGGCGCCGTTGAGGCATTAGGTCACGCCCACCAAAGTTTGTTATGGATTCCTGTTGGGGGTGGATAAGGATGCATCCAAGTGAGTTTTAAGCAGCTCGGCCCAAAAATGTGGAATTCAGAGCCAAACGTATGGCAGCGGCGTTTGAGGTGACTTCACCACGCCGCCACGCTCTCCTGCTCCATCGAATCCACTTGGGGCTGGAATCCACAATACATCAACATGTCTTCCGTCTCTGGACACAGTTTCATGTTGATTAGCTCAGAGGGGTAACATAGCGACCGTTTACAGCAAAACATGACACTTCCTGTTGTCAGGGGGCGTGGCCTAAGTGATGTCATAATTTGACCATTGGATATTAAAGAAGACCCAATGATGATCAATCACAGAAAGTTTGGTGCCTCTATGTGTTTCTGTGTAGGAGATATAACAGTTTTATTTTTTGTGGCGAGTAGGTGAACTTTGACCCCTGCTAACACCCCTTCAACATGCTCAAAAACTCACCGTTTTGATAACTTTTAATTGGCCATGCCTTATGATCAGACTGACCGAGTTTCAAGCTGCTCGCTCAAAATCTCTAGGAGGAGTTCGATCAAATACCAATGCTGTAAACGTCAAAAATCGGGTCAAAATCAGACCTTCAATCTAAAATGGCCGACTTCCTGTGATATTTGCACTATGACATTAATTGTAAATTCTGAGCGTCTTGGTGAGCTCTAACACTGTACCAAATCTCATGTCTCTACGATGAAGTAAGTGAATAGCAAAGGGTCCTTTGAAAATTGCGAGGTGGCGCCGTTGAGGCATTAGGTCACGCCCACCAAAGTTTGTTATGGATTCCTGTTGGGGGGTGGATAAGGATGCATCCAAGTGAGTTTTAAGCAGCTCGGCCCAAAAATGTGGAATTCAGAGCCAAACGTATGGCAGCGGCGTTTGAGGTGACTTCACCACGCCGCCACGCTCTCCTGCTCCATCGAATCCACTTGGGGCTGGAATCCACAATACATCAACATGTCTTCCGTCTCTGGACACAGTTTCATGTTGATTAGCTCAGAGGGGTAACATAGCGACCGTTTACAGCAAAACATGACACTTCCTGTTGTCAGGGGGCGTGGCCTAAGTGATGTCATAGTTTGACCATTGGATATTAAAGAAGACCCAATGATGATCAATCACAGAAAGTTTGGTGCCTCTATGTGTTTCTGTGTAGGAGATATAACAGTTTTATTTTTTGTGGCGAGTAGGTGAACTTTGACCCCTGCTAACACCCCTTCAGCATGCTCAAAAACTCACCGTTTTGATAACTTTTAATTGGCCATGCCTTATGATCAGACTGACCGAGTTTCAAGCCGCTCGCTAAAAATCTCTAGGAGGAGTTCGATCAAATACCAATGCTGTAAACGTCAAAAATCGGGTCAAAATCAGACCTTCAATCTAAAATGGCCGACTTCCTGTGATATTTGCACAATGACATTAATTGTAAATTCTGAGCGTCTTGGTGAGCTCTAACACTGTACCAAATCTCATGTCTCTACGATGAAGTAAGTGAATAGCAAAGGTCCTTTGAAAATTGCTAGGTGGCGCCGTTGAGGCATTTTTCTTTAGATTTTTATGAGGACCTTAAAATACAAAATTTTTAAACAGTCTTCATGCGTCCGCCAAGTTTGGTGAGTTTTTGAATATGATAAATCCCCCAAAAAGGCCCCTCTTTAGGGGGGCAGAATAAAAATAATAATAATTAAAACCGCAAGCGGTGATGATCGGCCCTCGCAGCCAAGCGCCGCACTGGCCTATGGGCCACCGCTAGGGTACGCGCACCTCCCGCCGCCAGCCACCGCAGAAGCTGTCATGCATTTTCCTCACCCGTCTAACATGCAATACACACGTACGCGTTGGGCAGCGCTCCCCCACGACTCACAAAAAACCTGGTGCAGATCGGTCGATGCACCGAGGACACACAGCCGTTGAATAATGAAAATGCATTTGGCCACCGGGCCGGACTAAATCGTTCGGCGGGCCAGATCCGGCCCGCTGGCCGTACGTTTGACACCCCTGGTTTAAACACTAGTATACAAATTTAATTAAAGGTATCTTACTAGTTGTTAATCCAGCTTCATGTGAAAAGTTAACAAAACCTTTTTAGTTATTTAAAGTTAATTAATTCATGTGTTTAAGGGTTTCGTTTCTTGCATTAAGACAGCTTTTATGAAAGTTTGACAGTTAAATTGGTGGATACACACCCAAAAGTAATAATGTAAAAGTAACACTTTAGCAATTGGAATATTGCTAAAGTAACACGTTAGCAATATTCCACATGTATATGTTGTGTACAAACTTTAGTAATTTCTAACAGACCACTTCACTCTCAGAAAGCAGGTCTGCTGGTGGTTCCTAAAGTCTGTAAAACCAGAATGGTAGGCAGATCCTTTAGCTATCATGCTCCTCTCCAGTGGAACCAACTCCCAGTTTTGGTCCGTGACGCAGACACCCTGTCTACTTTTAAGACTAATCCTTAAACTTTCCTTTTTCCATCCATCCATCGTCTTCCGCTTATCCGGGGTCAGGTCGCGGGTGTAGCAGCTTCAAGAGGGAGGCCCAGACCTTCCTCTCCCCAGCCACTTGGGCCACTTCCTCCGGGGGAATCCCAAAGCGTTCCCAGGCCAGCAGAGTCTCTCCAGCGTGTCCTGGGTCTTCCCCTGGGCCTCCTCCCGGTGGGACGTGCCCAGAACACCTCACCAGGGATGCGTCCAGGAGGCATCCTAACCAGATGCCCGAGCCACCTCAACTGGCTCCTCTCAATGTGGAGGAGCAGCGGCTCTACTCTGAGTCCTCCCCGGATGACTGAGCTCCTCACCCTATCTCTAAGGGAGAGCCCAGACACACTATGGAGAAAACTCATTTTGGCCGCTTGTGTCCGGGATCTCGTTCTTTCGGTCACGACCCAAAGCTCGTGACCATAGATGAGGGTAGGAACGTAGATCGACCGGTAAATCGAGAGCTTGGCCTTTTGGCTCAGCTCTCTCTTCACCACAACGGACCGGTACAGCGCCCGCTTCACAGCAGACGTTGCACCAATCCGCCTGTCGATCTCCCGCTCCATCTTCCCCTCATTCGTGAACAAGACCCCAAGATACTTGAACTCCTCCACTAGAAGCTGGCTCTTGGGACTTTCCTTTTTGACAAAGCTTATAGTTAGAGTGGTTCATGTTACCCTGAGCTACCTCTATAGTTATGCTGCTGTAGGCTTAGGCTGCTGGAGGACATCAGGGTCTATTGTTCTTCAATTTTGCATGACTGTTGTCATTTCAGCTTTTAACTTTTTGTTTTTTCTATTTTTTCTTCATAGTAGGTACACCTGGTCTGGCGTTCTGTTAGCTGTGACATCATCCAGGGAAGACAGATCACCTGCTATTACCATCTAATGTAAAACACATTACTGGATCAATGTGTGCTTCTGTGCTTTTTTGTCTGTCATGTTGTGTCTCTTCTCTCTCTTTTGTAACCCCCAGTCAGTCAAGGCAGATTACCGTTCATACTGAGCCCGGTTCTGCTGGAGGTTTTTCCTTCCTGTTAATGGGGAGTTTTTCCTTCTGCTGTCACTTCATGCTTGATCAGTATGAGGGATTGCTGCAAAGCCATGTACAATGCAAACGACTCTCCCTGTGGCTCTACGCTTCTTCAGGAGTGAATGCTGCTTGTTACGACTTTGATGCAATTAACTGGTTCACTTATATAGGAATTTCTTTTACCAATCTGGATAATCTGACTTAATATGTATAATCTGATTGATTTTGACATTGTAAACTGCCTTTAGATGACATGCAGGCATGGACTGGTAATCGGGCGTACCGGGCATTTTCCCGGTGGGCCGACGTGCTGTTTGGGCCGGCAGACCCGACATGTATATTAATAATATGTATTATTATTATTATTATTTTATATATCTGCCTCGTTATATTTGCATAATGCATGAAGAAAAATATCAGCAGCGCAAGAGTCTGTTCCGATCATCCGGCCCTTACCACAGGCTACTGCAGCCCATTGGTTATCATCCCTGACAGTCTAAAGGGCTAGGCCAATCATAAAGCAGAAAAACACCTTCACACTCCATGTGGAACTTTGTGCAGCGGTGTTCACAGTAGTAATGGATAAGAAACGCAAGGGAGGCGCAGAGAAACTGCACGAAAAAAATAAACGAGTTCTTCAAACGGACGCTGCGAAATGTGTCAAACTGACTGACATGTTCCCAACAGCAGGCCCTTCATCTGCTCCGGTGTCTGGTGTAAAATATGGTGGTGGTGGTCAGTGACGTGCGGTAGAGTTCATAGCTGGTGAGGCACTGACGTCATCAGAGTCAGATTTACAAATATATACACTCTACAGAGTAGACTCGTTGCAAAGTGCTGAAGGAGACTGATTGAGCCAAATAAATTCACCAAGATACATGGAAAAATATTGGTTCTTTGATGAAAAAAAATTGTCATTTGATTGGTAACAGTTTATGAGTTATGATGGATTTCTGCATTTGTAACACATTCAAAAACTATAACCCACATTATGCACATTTTATCACAAAAACTAAACATGAATAAGTATCGCTGTCTTACCTCTACTTATAATTTAAGTCCCTGTGGCGCTCTTTCTGAACAAAAATATCATAATTTTCCGGTAAAAGTTATCTTTATCTTCTTCAGTTTTAAAAGTCTCTCAATCTCAATGGAGCTCACTGCCAGGGAGGAAAGCCTTCCCTGATCAGTCCTGTTCCAGCTGTATGTTTAGAGCAGACCTCTCAACTTTTATCAAAAGTTAAGAGTGAGATTATGCTAATTTGGGGGCGGGGCTTGTTTTGGGGGCGGGGCTAACCGGACCCTGGAAGAGCCGGTGGAGTCAACTCCATCTCATTTTTATCCCACCAGACATTGAAGTAGACATGTATTACTTGTGTTAAAAAGAGAAAGAGACATATTAATACCTTATTGTTCAGTTAATGGATTAAAACATAAAAAATACACAATTGTTCAAATAATACTGAATAAAATTAAGTAGTTTTAAATTATTGACCGAATTATTATACTGTTACACATTCATCTATGGGTTGTTTATCATTGTAAATCTATAACCTGATTGGTGAATCAGGCTGAGTTTCATCAAGCCTTTATGATCCCCTCAGCAGCAACACTGAAGCACACAGAGGTTCCCGCTGCGTCTTTACGCACGATCCAGCTGCTGATGTGTCCCTCCTTTCAGCTCAATGAACTTCTAGACTGTTACAGTTTATAACCATTATCACCTTTCACAGCGACAGGTTTCTCAGTCAGTCGCCGCGCTGACCAGACAAATCTCTATTGCTCTCGTCAGTGCACTCTGGGCGGTGAGGTGGGCGGATTTTACCTCCGTGCGCTACGTGCGAGGGATAAACAGCGGGGAAAATGCATAATTACTGTAAAGGGCTCCTGTAGAGGGAACAGGGGTGAAGCCCCTGATGTTACAAGTTCTTTAAAATGACCCTTAACAGTGCGCACCTGAATTAAAGCGCAAGGCAGCACGCCCACCGAAGCACCACTGAATCTATGTTGTTAAAAACGAAACAGCGTTAAACACAGCTACAGCTCTCCTATTGACTTTAACTGGCACACGTTGCTACTGATGTGAGGACATTAAACGCAGTGATTCACGTTTTGAATGGTGAACGGTGATAAAAGCACCTGCTCCGAGGGAAAGGAGGGGGGAGAGGAGCAAGCGCGGAGGTTAAAAAATGCAGAATTAATAAAAATGAAACTTATAAACAGACTAAGTGGCGTTTTAAACTGCATCTGGTTAGCAGAACTGTTTTATGATCCAGCGTGCAGCCATGACTGGTTCTGAATGAACCGGTCATCTTGACGCAGCTCCCCCCGCCCCCTCCCCTCCCCTCTGTACGCGGTACAGGACCTTACCGGCTCACTTTCACCACTGTTAAGACTAAAATTATTCATAACTCTGATCACTCTTCCTGCTGCTCTGTTAAAAAGAACTGCAGCAGGAATTACTGATGGCCACAAGCTGTGAAAGAAGCTGAAACAGCTCAGCAGAAGGCGGAGTTTTGTCGTCCGCAGCCCAGATGGGCTTTGTGATTTTTATGCGTGAGAAATTCCATGTTTGCGTGTGAAATGTCATGTGTTGCGTGTGAGCGTGTGACGTTAGTGAAATGCGTGTGTCACACGGTCAATGCGTGAGAGTTGAGAGCTATGGTTTAGAGTCTTTTTAGTGCTTTACTTGTTTAGCAAAACTCGCTAATAAAACATCAATAACTTGTTTTGACTCTACTATTTGGGGATCACGAGCGGTGCCCCTTGAGCGCCCCCTGCCTAGCGGCCAAGGAACTGCCGGCCTCACCTACAACCAGTTCTTTGCTGTTTATGATCGGCCAGCACCACGAAAACATGTTATCTGCACACAGTTTGATGACCAAAACACAATTCGTAATCCACATATATTAAATTGTGGAAAATCAGTTCATAACTGTTTGAACAATTGAATTTATGATCTAGAGACAGGAAGATGCATTCACAGAATGGAAGTCAGCACAGTTAACATGGGATTGCGCAATCCCAGGGGAGGCCAAACTCGCTGCGGCCTCACCGGCTTCGCTATGAAGCGCCACCAAGGATTTACATGAAAAATAGCGAAAAGTCTGCGATATTAAAGAAAATATGATCAAAAATTAGGAAATTAGATAAATAAAATACTTATTACAAATGACTGAGTAAATCAAAATTTATATTATGTTATTATATATTTTCTTTCTTTCCATGATGACAAGTGAGGCATTTCTCTGGTTCATTTTGTCATTGGCATCCTTTTTTACACAGTGAGTGCACATTAGTCCAATGTTACCCTACAGTATCTGGAAGACTGAATAGATCTGATGAGCAACTTACAATAACTTCTTATAATGATGTAACGTGATAATATGTGTGATTAACCGTGACACCTCTCTTTCTCTCTCTCTCTCTCTCTCTCTGATCTAAGAATAGTTGCTGTGCTGTGGTGGAGTTTACATTTTACAGTGTTAATAAATTAAGATTTTGGAAGTATTTTAAGTGTCCACTCTCACTAATCCAAAATGCCAGGGCCGATTTTTTTCTCCCAGTCCACCCTTGATGACATGTTTCATGATTTGGCGCTATATAAATAAAAACTGAAATGTATTGAAGAAGAGTAAGTTTGTCAGTTTTCAAGCAGGATTTGTATATCTGTTCAACTTAAATACATAAGGAAACCAAAGAGTTAAGATCACTTACTTACCAAGAGAAATTCCTTTGGGGTTTATTTGTGGTCTCTTGCTGCCCCCTGCTGGACAAGTTTGATCAAATACAAATGCTTTACATGTCAACATGGTGTCAAAATTCAGATTTCAATCTAAAATGGCTTACTTCCTGTGATACTTGCAGTATGACATTAATTGTAAATTCTGAGCGTCTTGCTGAGATCTACAACTGTACAAAATTTCATTACTCTACGATGAAGTAAGTGAATAGCAAAAGGTCCTTTGAAAATTGCTTGGTGGCGCTATAGAGAAACTAAGTCCTGCTCACTAAAGTTTGTTATGGATTCCTGTTGGGGGGTGGATAAGGATGCATCCAAATGAGTTTTAGGCAGCTCGGCCCAAAACTGTGGAATTCAGAGCCAAACGTATGACAGCAGCGTTTGAGGTGAATATGCCACGCCGCCACGCCCCCCTGCTCCATCGAATCCAGTTGAGCCTGAAATCCACAGAATACCAACATGTGTTCTGTCTGTGGACACAATTTCATGTTGATTAGCTCAGAGGGGTAACATAGCGACCGCTTACAACAAAACATGACACTTCCTGTTGTCAGGGGGCGTGGCCTAAGCAATGTCATCATTTGACCATTGGATATTATAGGAGACCTGATGATGATCAATCACAGAAAGTTTGGTGCCTCTGTGTGTTTCTGTGTAGGAGATATAACACTTTTATTTTTTGTGGCGAATAGGTGAACTTTGACCCCTGCCAACGCCCCTTCAGCATGCTCAAAAACTCACCGTTTTGATAACATTTGATTGGCCATGCCTTATGATCAGACTGCCCGAGTTTCAAGCCGATCGCTCGATATCTCTAGGAGGAGTTAGATCTTATACCAATGCTGTAACTGTCAAAATTGAGGTCAAAATCAGACTTTCAGTCTAAAATGGCCAACTTCCTGTGATACTTGCATTATGACAATAATTGTAAATTCTGAGCGTCTTGTTGAGCTCTACAACTGTACCAAATCTCATGTCTCTACGACGAAGTAAGTGAATAGCAAAGGGTCCTTTGAAAATTTCTAGGTGGCGCCGTTGAGGCATTTTTCTTTAGATTTTTGTGACGACCTTAAAATACAAAATTTTTAAACAGTCACCATGCATCTGCAAAGTTTGGTGAGTTTTTGAAAATGAGAAAGCCCCCAAAAAGGCCCCTCTTTAGGGGGGCAGAATAATAATAATAATAATAATTAAAACCGCAAGCGGTGATGATCGGCCCTCGCAGCCAAGCGCCGCTCTGGCCTATGGGCCACCGCTAGGGTACGCGCACCTCCTGCCGCCAGCCACCGCAGAAGCTGTCATGCATTTTCCTCACCCGTCTACCATGCAATACACACGTATGCGTTGGGCAGCGCTCCCCCACGACTCACAAAAAATCTGGTGCAGTTCGGTCGATGCACCGAGGAGACACAGCCGTTGAATAATGAAAATGCATTTGGCCACCGGGCCGGACTAAATCGTTCGGCGGGCCAGATCCGGCCCGCAGGCCGTACGTTTGACACCCCAGGTTTAAACATTAGTATACCAACTTAATCAAAGGTATCTTACTAGGTGTTAATCCAGCTTCATGTGAAAAGTTAACAATACCTTTTTAGTTATTTAAAGTTAATTATTTCATGTGTTTAAGGGTTTCGTTTCTTGCATTAAGACAGCTTTTATGAAAGTTTGACAGTTAAATTGGTGGATACACACCCAAAAGTAATAATGTAAAAGTAACACTTTAGCAATTGGAATATTGCTAAAGTAACACGTTAGCAATATTCCACATGTGTATGTTGTGTGAAAACTTTAATAATTTCTAACAGACCACTTCACTCTCAGAAAGCAGGTCTGTTGGTGGTTCCTAAAGTCTGTAAAACCAGAATGGTAGGCAGATCCTTTAGCTATCATGCTCCTCTCCAGTGGAACCAACTCCCAGTTTTGGTCCGTGACGCAGACACCCTGTCTACTTTTAAGACTAATCCTAAAACTTTCCTTTTTCCATCCATCCATCGTCTTCCGCTTATCCGGGGTCAGGTCGCGGGTGTAGCAGCTTCAAGAGGGAGGCCCAGACCTTCCTCTCCCCAGCCACTTGGGCCACTTCCTCCGGGGGAATCCCAAAGCGTTCCCAGGCGAGCAGAGTCTCTCCAGCGTGTCCTGGGTCTTCCCCTGGGCCTCCTCCCGGTGGGACGTGCCCGGAACACCTCACCAGGGAGGCGTCCAGGAGGCATCCTGACCAGATGCCCGAGTCACCTCAACTGGCTCCTCTCGACGTGGAGGAGCAGCGGCTCTACTCTGAGTCCTCCCCGGATGACTGAGCTCCTCACCCTATCTCTAAGGGAGAGCCCAGACACACTACGGAGAAAACTCATTTCAGCCGCTTGTATCCGGGATCTCGTTCTTTCGGTCACGACCCAAAGCTCGTGACCATAGATGAGGGTAGGAACGTAGATCGACCGGTAAATCGAGAGCTTGGCCTTTTGGCTCAGCTCTCTCTTCACCACAACGGATCGGTACAGCGCCCGCTTCACAGCAGACGTTGCACCAATCCGCCTGTCGATCTCCCGCTCCATCTTCCCCTCATCTCTGAACAAGACCCCAAGATACTTGAACTCCTCCACTAGAAGCTGGCTCTTGGGACTTTCCTTTTTGACAAAGCTTATAGTTAGAGTGGTTCATGTTACCCTGAGCTACCTCTATAGTTATGCTGCTATAGGCTTAGGCTGCTGGAGGACATCAGGGTCTATTGTTCTTCAATTTTGCATGACTGTTGTCATTTCAGCTTTTAACTTTCTGTTCTCTCTCTTTTATCTTCATAGTAGGTACACCTGGTCTGGCGTTCTATTAGCTGTGACATCATCCAGGGAAGACAGATCACCTGTTATTACCATCTAATGTAAAACAGATTACTGGATCAATGTGTGCTTCTGTGCTTTTTTGTCTGTCTTGTTGTGTCTCTTCTCTCTCTTTTGTAACCCCCAGTCGGTCAAGGCAGATTACCGTTCATACTGAGCCCGGTTCTGATGGAGGTTTTTCCTTCCTGTTAATGGGGAGTTTTTTCTTCTGCTGTCACTTCATGCTTGATAAGTATGAGGGATTGCTGCAAAGCCATGTACAATGCAAACGACTCTCCCTGTGGCTCTACGCTTCTTCAGGAGTGAATGCTGCTTGTTACGACTTTGATGCAATCAACTGGTTCCCTTATATAGGAATTTATTTTACCAATCTGGATAATCTGACTTAATATGTATAATCTGATTGATTTTGACATTGTAAACTGCCTTTAGATGACATGCAGGCATGGACTGGTAATCGGGCGTACCGGGCATTTTCCCGGTGGGCCGACGTGCTGTTTGGGCCGGCAGACCCGACATGTATATTAATAATATGTATTATTATTATTATTTTATATATCTGCCTCGTTATATTTGCATAATGCATGAAGAAAAATATCAGCAGCGCAAGAGTCTGTTCCGATCATCCGGCCCTTACCACAGGCTACTGCAGCCCATTGGTTATCATCCCTGACAGTCTAAAGGGCTAGGCCAATCATAAAGCAGAAAAACACCTTCACACTCCATGTGGAACTTTGTGCAGCGGTGTTCACAGTAGTAATGGATAAGAAACGCAAGGGAGGCGCAGAGAAACTGCACGAAAAAAATAAACGAGTTCTTCAAACGGACGCTGCGAAATGTGTCAAACTCACTGACATGTTCCCTACAGCAGGCCTTCATCTGCTCCGGTGTCTGATGTAAAATATGGTGGTGGTGGTCAGTGACGTGCGGTAGAGTTCATAGCTGGTGAGGCACTGACGTCATCAGAGTCAGATTTACAAATATATACACTCTACAGAGTAGACTCGTTGCAAAGTGCTGAAGGAGACTGATTGAGCCAAATAAATTCACCAAGATACATGGAAAAATATTGGTTCTTTGATGAAAAAAAATTGTCATTTGATTGGTAACAGTTTATGAGTTATGATGGATTTCTGCATTTGTAACACATTCTAAAACTATAACCCACATTATGCACATTTTATCACAAAACCTAAACATGAATAAGTATCGCTGTCTTACCTCTACTTATAATTTAAGTCCCTGTGGCGCTCTTTCTGAACAAAAATATCATAATTTTCCGGTAAAAGTTATCTTTATCTTCTTCAGTTTTAAAAGTCTCTCAATCTCAATGGAGCTCACTGCCAGGGAGGAAAGCCTTCCCTGATCAGTCCTGTTCCAGCTGTATGTTTAGAGCAGACCTCTCAACTTTTATCAAAAGTTAAGAGTGAGATTATGCTAATTTGGGGGCGGGGCTTGTTTTGGGGGCGGGGCTAACCGGACCCTGGAAGAGCCGGTGGAGTCAACTCCATCTCATTTTTATCCCACCAGACATTGAAGTAGACATGTATTACTTGTGTTAAAAAGAGAAAGAGACATATTAATACCTTATTGTTCAGTTAATGGATTAAAACATAAAAAATACACAATTGTTCAAATAATACTGAATAAAATTAAGTAGTTTTAAATTATTGACCGAATTATTATACTGTTACACATTCATCTATGGGTTGTTTATCATTGTAAATCTATAACCTGATTGGTGAATCAGGCTGAGTTTCATCAAGCCTTTATGATCCCCTCAGCAGCAACACTGAAGCACACAGAGGTTCCCGCTGCGTCTTTACGCACGATCCAGCTGCTGATGTGTCCCTCCTTTCAGCTCAATGAACTTCTAGACTGTTACAGTTTATAACCATTATCACCTTTCACAGCGACAGGTTTCTCAGTCAGTCGCCGCGCTGACCAGACAAATCTCTATTGCTCTCGTCAGTGCACTCTGGGCGGTGAGGTGGGCGGATTTTACCTCCGTGCGCTACGTGCGAGGGATAAACAGCGGGGAAAATGCATAATTACTGTAAAGGGCTCCTGTAGAGGGAACAGGGGTGAAGCCCCTGATGTTACAAGTTCTTTAAAATGACCCTTAACAGTGCGCACCTGAATTAAAGCGCAAGGCAGCACGCCCACCGAAGCACCACTGAATCTATGTTGTTAAAAACGAAACAGCGTTAAACACAGCTACAGCTCTCCTATTGACTTTAACTGGCACACGTTGCAACTGATGTGAGGACATTAAACGCAGTGATTCACGTTTTGAATGGTGAACGGTGATAAAAGCACCTGCTCCGAGGGAAAGGAGGGGGGAGAGGAGCAAGCGCGGAGGTTAAAAAATGCAGAATTAATAAAAATGAAACTTATAAACAGACTAAGTGGCGTTTTAAACTGCATCTGGTTAGCAGAACTGTTTTATGATCCAGCGTGCAGCCATGACTGGTTCTGAATGAACCGGTCATCTTGACGCAGCTCCCCCCGCCCCCTCCCCTCCCCTCTGTACGCGGTACAGGACCTTACCGGCTCACTTTCACCACTGTTAAGACTAAAATTATTCATAACTCTGATCACTCTTCCTGCTGCTCTGTTAAAAAGAACTGCAGCAGGAATTACTGATGGCCACAAGCTGTGAAAGAAGCTGAAACAGCTCAGCAGAAGGCGGAGTTTTGTCGTCCGCAGCCCAGATGGGCTTTGTGATTTTTATGCGTGAGAAATTCCATGTTTGCGTGTGAAATGTCATGTGTTGCGTGTGAGCGTGTGACGTTAGTGAAATGCGTGTGTCACACGGTCAATGCGTGAGAGTTGAGAGCTATGGTTTAGAGTCTTTTTAGTGCTTTACTTGTTTAGCAAAACTCGCTAATAAAACATCAATAACTTGTTTTGACTCTACTATTTGGGGATCACGAGCGGTGCCCCTTGAGCGCCCCCTGCCTAGCGGCCAAGGAACTGCCGGCCTCACCTACAACCAGTTCTTTGCTGTTTATGATCGGCCAGCACCACGAAAACATGTTATCTGCACACAGTTTGATGACCAAAACACAATTCGTAATCCACATATATTAAATTGTGGAAAATCAGTTCATAACTGTTTGAACAATTGAATTTATGATCTAGAGACAGGAAGATGCATTCACAGAATGGAAGTCAGCACAGTTAACATGGGATTGCGCAATCCCAGGGGAGGCCAAACTCGCTGCGGCCTCACCGGCTTCGCTATGAAGCGCCACCAAGGATTTACATGAAAAATAGCGAAAAGTCTGCGATATTAAAGAAAATATGATCAAAAATTAGGAAATTAGATAAATAAAATACTTATTACAAATGACTGAGTAAATCAAAATTTATATTATGTTATTATATATTTTCTTTCTTTCCATGATGACAAGTGAGGCATTTCTCTGGTTCATTTTGTCATTGGCATCCTTTTTTACACAGTGAGTGCACATTAGTCCAATGTTACCCTACAGTATCTGGAAGACTGAATAGATCTGATGAGCAACTTACAATAACTTCTTATAATGATGTAACGTGATAATATGTGTGATTAACCGTGACACCTCTCTTTCTCTCTCTCTCTCTCTCTCTCTGATCTAAGAATAGTTGCTGTGCTGTGGTGGAGTTTACATTTTACAGTGTTAATAAATTAAGATTTTGGAAGTATTTTAAGTGTCCACTCTCACTAATCCAAAATGCCAGGGCCGATTTTTTTCTCCCAGTCCACCCCTGATGACATGTTTCATGATTTGGCGCTATATAAATAAAAACTGAAATGTATTGAAGAAGAGTAAGTTTGTCAGTTTTCAAGCAGGATTTGTATATCTGTTCAACTTAAATACATAAGGAAACCAAAGAGTTAAGATCACTTACTTACCAAGAGAAATTCCTTTGGGGTTTATTTGTGGTCTCTTGCTGCCCCCTGCTGGACAAGTTTGATCAAATACAAATGCTTTACATGTCAACATGGTGTCAAAATTCAGATTTCAATCTAAAATGGCTTACTTCCTGTGATACTTGCAGTATGACATTAATTGTAAATTCTGAGCGTCTTGCTGAGATCTACAACTGTACAAAATTTCATTACTCTACGATGAAGTAAGTGAATAGCAAAAGGTCCTTTGAAAATTGCTTGGTGGCGCTATAGAGAAACTAAGTCCTGCTCACTAAAGTTTGTTATGGATTCCTGTTGGGGGGTGGATAAGGATGCATCCAAATGAGTTTTAGGCAGCTCGGCCCAAAACTGTGGAATTCAGAGCCAAACGTATGACAGCAGCGTTTGAGGTGAATATGCCACGCCGCCACGCCCCCCTGCTCCATCCAATCCAGTTGAGCCTGAAATCCACAACATACCAACATGTGTTCTGTCTGTGGACACAATTTCATGTTGATTAGCTCAGAGGGGTAACATAGCGACCGCTTACAACAAAACATGACACTTCCTGTTGTCAGGGGGCGTGGCCTAAGCAATGTCATCATTTGACCATTGGATATTATAGGAGACCTGATGATGATCAATCACAGAAAGTTTGGTGCCTCTGTGTGTTTCTGTGTAGGAGATATAACACTTTTATTTTTTGTGGCGAATAGGTGAACTTTGACCCCTGCCAACGCCCCTTCAGCATGCTCAAAAACTCACCGTTTTGATAACATTTGATTGGCCATGCCTTATGATCAGACTGCCCGAGTTTCAAGCCGATCGCTCGATATCTCTAGGAGGAGTTAGATCTTATACCAATGCTGTAACTGTCAAAATTGAGGTCAAAATCAGACTTTCAGTCTAAAATGGCCAACTTCCTGTGATACTTGCATTATGACAATAATTGTAAATTCTGAGCGTCTTGTTGAGCTCTACAACTGTACCAAATCTCATGTCTCTACGACGAAGTAAGTGAATAGCAAAGGGTCCTTTGAAAATTTCTAGGTGGCGCCGTTGAGGCATTTTTCTTTAGATTTTTGTGACGACCTTAAAATACAAAATTTTTAAACAGTCACCATGCATCTGCAAAGTTTGGTGAGTTTTTGAAAATGAGAAAGCCCCCAAAAAGGCCCCTCTTTAGGGGGGCAGAATAATAATAATAATAATAATAATAATAATTAAAACCGCAAGCGGTGATGATCGGCCCTCGCAGCCAAGCGCCGCTCTGGCCTATGGGCCACCACTAGGGTACGCGCACCTCCCGCCGCCAGCCACCGCAGAAGCTGTCATGCATTTTCCTCGCCCGTCTAACATGCAATACACACGTACGCGTTGGGCAGCGCTCCCCCACGACTCACAAAAAACCTGGTGCAGATCGGTCGATGCACCGAGGAGACACAGCCGTTGAATAATGAAAATGCATTTGGCCACCGGGCCGGACTAAATCGTTCGGCGGGCCAGATCCGGCCCGCAGGCCGTACGTTTGACACCCCTGGTTTAAACACTAGTATACAAATTTAATTAAAGGTATCTTACTAGCTGTTAATCCAGCTTCATGTGAAAAGTTAACAAAACCTTTTTAGTTATTTAAAGTTAATTAATTCATGTGTTTAAGGGTTTCGTTTCTTGCATTAAGACAGCTGTTATGAAAGTTTGACAGTTAAATTGGTGGATACACACCCAAAAGTAATAATGTAAAAGTAACACTTTAGCAATTGGAATATTGCTAAAGTAACACGTTAGCAATATTCCACATGTGTATGTTGTGTACAAACTTTAGTAATTTCTAACAGACCACTTCACTCTCAGAAAGCAGGTCTGCTGGTGGTTCCTAAAGTCTGTAAAACCAGAATGGGAGGCAGATCCTTTAGCTATCATGCTCCTCTCCAGTGGAACCAACTCCCAGTTTTGGTCCGTGACGCAGACACCCTGTCTACTTTTAAAACTAATCCTTAAACTTTCCTTTTTCCATCCATCCATCGTCTTCCGCTTATCCGGGGTCAGGTCGCGGGTGTAGCAGCTTCAAGAGGGAGGCCCAGACCTTCCTCTCCCCAGCCACTTGGGCCACTTCCTCCGGGGGAATCCCAAAGCGTTCCCAGGCCAGCAGAGTCTCTCCAGCGTGTCCTGGGACTTCCCCTGGGCCTCCTCCCGGTGGGACGTGCCCAGAACACCTCACCAGGGATGCGTCCAGGAGGCATCCTAACCAGATGCCCGAGCCACCTCAACTGGCTCCTCTCGACGTGGAGGAGCAGCGGCTCTACTCTGAGTCCTCCCCGGATGACTGAGCTCCTCACCCTATCTCTAAGGGAGAGCCCAGACACACTATGGAGAAAACTCATTTTGGCCGCTTGTGTCCGGGATCTCGTTCTTTCGGTCACGACCCAAAGCTCGTGACCATAGATGAGGGTAGGAACGTAGATCGACTGGTAAATCGAGAGCTTGGCCTTTTGGCTCAGCTCTCTCTTCACCACAACGGATCGGTACAGCGCCCGCTTCACAGCAGACGTCGCACCAATCCGCCTGTCGATCTCCCGCTCCATCTTCCCCTCATTCGTGAACAAGACCCCAAGATACTTGAACTCCTCCACTAGAAGCTGGCTCTTGGGACTTTCCTTTTTGACAAAGCTTATAGTTAGAGTGGTTCATGTTACCCTGAGCTACCTCTATAGTTATGCTGCTGTAGGCTTAGGCTGCTGGAGGACATCAGGGTCTACTGTTCTTCGTTTTTGCATGACTGTTGTCATTTCAGCTTTTAACTTTTTGTTTTTTCTATTTTTTCTTCATAGTAGGTACACCTGGTCTGGCGTTCTGTTAGCTGTGACATCATCCAGGGAAGACAGATCACCTGCTATTACCATCTAATGTAAAACACATTACTGGATCAATGTGTGCTTCTGTGCTTTTTTGTCTGTCATGTTGTGTCTCTTCTCTCTCTTTTGTAACCCCCAGTCAGTCAAGGCAGATTACCGTTCATACTGAGCCCGGTTCTGCTGGAGGTTTTTCCTTCCTGTTAATGGGGAGTTTTTCCTTCTGCTGTCACTTCATGCTTGATCAGTATGAGGGATTGCTGCAAAGCCATGTACAATGCAAACGACTCTCCCTGTGGCTCTACGCTTCTTCAGGAGTGAATGCTGCTTGTTACGACTTTGATGCAATTAACTGGTTCACTTATATAGGAATTTCTTTTACCAATCTGGATAATCTGACTTAATATGTATAATCTGATTGATTTTGACATTGTAAACTGCCTTTAGATGACATGCAGGCATGGACTGGTAATCGGGCGTACCGGGCATTTTCCCGGTGGGCCGACGTGCTGTTTGGGCCGGCAGACCCGACATGTATATTAATAATATGTATTATTATTATTATTATTTTATATATCTGCCTCGTTATATTTGCATAATGCATGAAGAAAAATATCAGCAGCGCAAGAGTCTGTTCCGATCATCCGGCCCTTACCACAGGCTACTGCAGCCCATTGGTTATCATCCCTGACAGTCTAAAGGGCTAGGCCAATCATAAAGCAGAAAAACACCTTCACACTCCATGTGGAACTTTGTGCAGCGGTGTTCACAGTAGTAATGGATAAGAAACGCAAGGGAGGCGCAGAGAAACTGCACGAAAAAAATAAACGAGTTCTTCAAACGGACGCTGCGAAATGTGTCAAACTCACTGACATGTTCCCTACAGCAGGCCTTCATCTGCTCCGGTGTCTGGTGTAAAATATGGTGGTGGTGGTCAGTGACGTGCGGTAGAGTTCATAGCTGGTGAGGCACTGACGTCATCAGAGTCAGATTTACAAATATATACACTCTACAGAGTAGACTCGTTGCAAAGTGCTGAAGGAGACTGATTGAGCCAAATAAATTCACCAAGATACATGGAAAAATATTGGTTCTTTGATGAAAAAAAATTGTCATTTGATTGGTAACAGTTTATGAGTTATGATTGATTTCTGCATTTGTAACACATTCTAAAACTATAACCCACATTATGCACATTTTATCACAAAAACTAAACATGAATAAGTATCGCTGTCTTACCTCTACTTATAATTTAAGTCCCTGTGGCGCTCTTTCTGAACAAAAATATCATAATTTTCCGGTAAAAGTTATCTTTATCTTCTTCAGTTTTAAAAGTCTCTCAATCTCAATGGAGCTCACTGCCAGGGAGGAAAGCCTTCCCTGATCAGTCCTGTTCCAGCTGTATGTTTAGAGCAGACCTCTCAACTTTTATCAAAAGTTAAGAGTGAGATTATGCTAATTTGGGGGCGGGGCTTGTTTTGGGGGCGGGGCTAACCGGACCCTGGAAGAGCCGGTGGAGTCAACTCCATCTCATTTTTATCCCACCAGACATTGAAGTAGACATGTATTACTTGTGTTAAAAAGAGAAAGAGACATATTAATACCTTATTGTTCAGTTAATGGATTAAAACATAAAAAATACACAATTGTTCAAATAATACTGAATAAAATTAAGTAGTTTTAAATTATTGACCGAATTATTATACTGTTACACATTCATCTATGGGTTGTTTATCATTGTAAATCTATAACCTGATTGGTGAATCAGGCTGAGTTTCATCAAGCCTTTATGATCCCCTCAGCAGCAACACTGAAGCACACAGAGGTTCCCGCTGCGTCTTTACGCACGATCCAGCTGCTGATGTGTCCCTCCTTTCAGCTCAATGAACTTCTAGACTGTTACAGTTTATAACCATTATCACCTTTCACAGCGACAGGTTTCTCAGTCAGTCGCCGCGCTGACCAGACAAATCTCTATTGCTCTCGTCAGTGCACTCTGGGCGGTGAGGTGGGCGGATTTTACCTCCGTGCGCTACGTGCGAGGGATAAACAGCGGGGAAAATGCATAATTACTGTAAAGGGCTCCTGTAGAGGGAACAGGGGTGAAGCCCCTGATGTTACAAGTTCTTTAAAATGACCCTTAACAGTGCGCACCTGAATTAAAGCGCAAGGCAGCACGCCCACCGAAGCACCACTGAATCTATGTTGTTAAAAACGAAACAGCGTTAAACACAGCTACAGCTCTCCTATTGACTTTAACTGGCACACGTTGCTACTGATGTGAGGACATTAAACGCAGTGATTCACGTTTTGAATGGTGAACGGTGATAAAAGCACCTGCTCCGAGGGAAAGGAGGGGGGAGAGGAGCAAGCGCGGAGGTTAAAAAATGCAGAATTAATAAAAATGAAACTTATAAACAGACTAAGTGGCGTTTTAAACTGCATCTGGTTAGCAGAACTGTTTTATGATCCAGCGTGCAGCCATGACTGGTTCTGAATGAACCGGTCATCTTGACGCAGCTCCCCCCGCCCCCTCCCCTCCCCTCTGTACGCGGTACAGGACCTTACCGGCTCACTTTCACCACTGTTAAGACTAAAATTATTCATAACTCTGATCACTCTTCCTGCTGCTCTGTTAAAAAGAACTGCAGCAGGAATTACTGATGGCCACAAGCTGTGAAAGAAGCTGAAACAGCTCAGCAGAAGGCGGAGTTTTGTCGTCCGCAGCCCAGATGGGCTTTGTGATTTTTATGCGTGAGAAATTCCATGTTTGCGTGTGAAATGTCATGTGTTGCGTGTGAGCGTGTGACGTTAGTGAAATGCGTGTGTCACACGGTCAATGCGTGAGAGTTGAGAGCTATGGTTTAGAGTCTTTTTAGTGCTTTACTTGTTTAGCAAAACTCGCTAATAAAACATCAATAACTTGTTTTGACTCTACTATTTGGGGATCACGAGCGGTGCCCCTTGAGCGCCCCCTGCCTAGCGGCCAAGGAACTGCCGGCCTCACCTACAACCAGTTCTTTGCTGTTTATGATCGGCCAGCACCACGAAAACATGTTATCTGCACACAGTTTGATGACCAAAACACAATTCGTAATCCACATATATTAAATTGTGGAAAATCAGTTCATAACTGTTTGAACAATTGAATTTATGATCTAGAGACAGGAAGATGCATTCACAGAATGGAAGTCAGCACAGTTAACATGGGATTGCGCAATCCCAGGGGAGGCCAAACTCGCTGCGGCCTCACCGGCTTCGCTATGAAGCGCCACCAAGGATTTACATGAAAAATAGCGAAAAGTCTGCGATATTAATGAAAATATGATCAAGAATTAGGAAATTAGATAAATAAAATACTTATTACAAATGACTGAGTAAATCAAAATTTATATTATGTTATTATATATTTTCTTTCTTTCCATGATGACAAGTGAGGCATTTCTCTGGTTCATTTTGTCATTGGCATCCTTTTTTACACAGTGAGTGCACATTAGTCCAATGTTACCCTACAGTATCTGGAAGACTGAATAGATCTGATGAGCAACTTACAATAACTTCTTATAATGATGTAACGTGATAATATGTGTGATTAACCGTGACACCTCTCTTTCTCTCTCTCTCTCTCTCTCTCTGATCTAAGAATAGTTGCTGTGCTGTGGTGGAGTTTACATTTTACAGTGTTAATAAATTAAGATTTTGGAAGTATTTTAAGTGTCCACTCTCACTAATCCAAAATGCCAGGGCCGATTTTTTTCTCCCAGTCCACCCTTGATGACATGTTTCATGATTTGGCGCTATATAAATAAAAACTGAAATGTATTGAAGAAGAGTAAGTTTGTCAGTTTTCAAGCAGGATTTGTATATCTGTTCAACTTAAATACATAAGGAAACCAAAGAGTTAAGATCACTTACTTACCAAGAGAAATTCCTTTGGGGTTTATTTGTGGTCTCTTGCTGCCCCCTGCTGGACAAGTTTGATCAAATACAAATGCTTTACATGTCAACATGGTGTCAAAATTCAGATTTCAATCTAAAATGGCTTACTTCCTGTGATACTTGCAGTATGACATTAATTGTAAATTCTGAGCGTCTTGCTGAGATCTACAACTGTACAAAATTTCATTACTCTACGATGAAGTAAGTGAATAGCAAAAGGTCCTTTGAAAATTGTTTGGTGGCGCTATAGAGAAACTAAGTCCTGCTCACTAAAGTTTGTTATGGATTCCTGTTGGGGGGTGGATAAGGATGCATCCAAATGAGTTTTAGGCAGCTCGGCCCAAAACTGTGGAATTCAGAGCCAAACGTATGACAGCAGCGTTTGAGGTGAATATGCCACGCCGCCACGCCCCCCTGCTCCATCGAATCCAGTTGAGCCTGAAATCCACAACATACCAACATGTGTTCTGTCTGTGGACACAATTTCATGTTGATTAGCTCAGAGGGGTAACATAGCGACCGCTTACAACAAAACATGACACTTCCTGTTGTCAGGGGGCGTGGCCTAAGCAATGTCATCATTTGACCATTGGATATTATAGGAGACCTGATGATGATCAATCACAGAAAGTTTGGTGCCTCTGTGTGTTTCTGTGTAGGAGATATAACACTTTTATTTTTTGTGGCGAATAGGTGAACTTTGACCCCTGCCAACGCCCCTTCAGCATGCTCAAAAACTCACCGTTTTGATAACATTTGATTGGCCATGCCTTATGATCAGACTGCCCGAGTTTCAAGCCGATCGCTCGATATCTCTAGGAGGAGTTAGATCTTATACCAATGCTGTAACTGTCAAAATTGAGGTCAAAATCAGACTTTCAGTCTAAAATGGCCAACTTCCTGTGATACTTGCATTATGACAATAATTGTAAATTCTGAGCGTCTTGTTGAGCTCTACAACTGTACCAAATCTCATGTCTCTACGACGAAGTAAGTGAATAGCAAAGGGTCCTTTGAAAATTTCTAGGTGGCGCCGTTGAGGCATTTTTCTTTAGATTTTTGTGACGACCTTAAAATACAAAATTTTTAAACAGTCACCATGCATCTGCAAAGTTTGGTGAGTTTTTGAAAATGAGAAAGCCCCCAAAAAGGCCCCTCTTTAGGGGGGCAGAATAATAATAATAATAATAATAATAATTAACACTACAGATACAATAGGCCTTCGCAGCGCTTAGCTGCTCGGGCCTAATTAACACTACAGATACAATAGGCCTTCGCAGCGCTTAGCTGCTCGGGCCTAATAATTAACACTACAGATACAATAGGCCTTCGCAGCGCTTAGCTGCTCGGGCCTAATAAGAAACAACACAGAAACAATAGGCCTTCGCAGCGCTTCGCTGCTCGGGCCTAATTAAAGCCGCAAGCGGCATCGAGCGGCCCTCGCAGCAAAGCGCCGCTCCGGCCTTGGCCACCGCTGGGATTTGCGCACCGCGGGCCGCCCGCCACCGCAGATGCTGTCACGCATTTTGCCCGCCCGTCCACTGGGCGATTTACACGAACGTGTTCGGCAGCGCTCCCCCACGACTCACAAAAAATCTGGTGCAGATTCACCACAACGGACCGGTATAGCGCCCGCTTCACAGCAGACGCCGCATCAATCCGCCTGTCGATCTCCCACCCCATCTTCCCCTCATTCGTGAACAAGACCCCAAGATACTTGAACTTCTCCACTAGAAGCTGGCTCTTGGGACTTTCCTTTTTTAAAAAGCTTATAGTTAGAGTGGCTCATGTTACCCTGAGCTACCTCTATAGTTATGCTGCTATAGGTTTAGGCTACTGCAGGACATCAGGGTCTATTGTTCTTCAATTTTGAATGACTGTTGTCATTTCAGCTTTTAACTTTTTGATTTTTCTTTTTTCTTCATAGTAGGCACACCTGGTCTGGCGTTCTGTTAGCTGTGGCATCATCCAGGGAAGACAGATCACCCGCTACTACCATCTAATGTAGAACTTCTGTGCTTTTTTGTCTGTCTTGTTGTGTCTCTGCTCTGTCTTCTGTAACCCCCAGTCTGTCGAGGCAGATGACCGTTCATACTGAGCCCGGTTCTGCTGGAGGTTTTTCCTTCCCGTTAATGGGGAGTTTTTTTTCCTGCTGTCGCTTCATGCTTGCTCAGTAGGTAGGATTGCTGCAAAGCTATGGACAATGCAGACGACTCTCCCTGTGGCTCTACGTTTCTTCAAGAGAGAATGCTACTTGTCAAGACTTTGATGCAATGAACTGGTTCCCTTATATAGGAATTTTTTTGACCAATGTGTATAATCTGACCCAATCTGTATAATCTGATTGATTTTGACGTTGTAAAGTGCCTTGAGATGACATATTTCATGAATTGGCGCTATATAAATAACATTGAATTGCATCATCTCTTCAGACCAAGTAAACAATCACATTTTTTGAGACAGTTATCTCATTTTAAAGATATAATCATCTAACGTTATTACTCTTAGCAAGTTAAAGCTCCATAATAATATTAGACCAGCTTTTAGTTCCACTCTTTTATTATGCACATCTAGGCTACCTATAAATATAAAGTATGGCATGCCAAAAAACATTTTCAACAAAAGGCAATTTTAGTAATGGCCTTGCGATTTTATATCTAAGCATTAAAAATGATAATATTTCACAAATTTTCACAGCAAGATGGAAATAACGACTATCCAACATTTTAAGATTTTGTAAAAACTTTTTTCCTTTTTTACCTACCTTTTGAAATTAATACTTGTTTCTACTTCTCCAAAATTATACTTCAAGAAAACTATTGTGCTGTCCTGGGGCCATATGCAGCTAGACAGCTAGGACAAAAGTTCCCCACACAAAGCTTCCTTTTCTTGCGTTGTCTGAATAACCTTTGTTCCCAAATCTGGCTTTAAACATTCTTTTTGTAAAAAGACGAATATTTTTCCAAGGCAGAAGCGTGTAGAACAAATTCAACTTCAACGTTAGCAGTTTCCCTAGCTTCATCGCTGAAAAGCAGCTTTTAACGGGAGCAAAATACGTCAAAGATCTTTTTTTAAGGTGAGAGCACTCACTATCTCACGTAATTCACATAGAGATCTAACAAAGTTGTGATGTCTCACTCTGATTAAATATGAACCCAAAACTTTTCTAACTGTTTTTGCCTTGGATTTCCTCTGACTAAGAATTAATATCTTATTTATGTAATGTATTCACGACATGAATTCCTTGCTGTCTTAACAAAAGGCAGAACAACTATAATGTTACTTTCTATAATTATTACAGGCTCTGCTGAGATGTCAAATTCTGGAGAATGCTTAGACACCCTGACACACAAAAATGGATTAACTTCATTTCATGTGCACTCGTGAACTTGTTTTAGTTGATTTAGTTTTCTTGATGTACTGTAGAGCGTGATGAGGTCTGTTGTGGTATTGTGTGCACTGGATTGAGGGGACAGTTGGTGTTGTCTGTCAAACCCAATCTTCTTAAGCTGCAAATTCAGTAAAGTTACCAGATATATATATATATATATATATATATATATATATATATATATATATAAAACGGTTGCAGTTACAGCTCAAACGTCGTAACAACACTTCTAAATCTGAGTCTGACGCACAATTTCAAATACAAACACGATGCAGTTTGACTTTTGTCCGATGACGAGCGAGCGAGCGAGAGAGAGAGAACTGGTAAAGCAGCACATAGTATCAATAAGTCTAGCGCGCCATAAAGATGTTATTAATCAGGGAAATCTTTCTGATTGTTTCACAGCGGTTACCTGCAGCGGGTAAACACGCCCACGACAACACACTTAGGCTCCACGCAGCCCGTTTCTAACGGAATATGTGCCAAAACTGCCTCTTTAAAATGAACTGCACGGTGCAGTCTGCGCCTGTCTGAATTGCAATGTGAAGTTTTACACATCTATGCGTGAGCATAATCAACAATTCCCCCCAGGAGCAGCGTTTTTTTTCCCCCAGGACCCGCGGTAACGACAGCGGTGTTCTTACGATGGAGTATTAGGGCCACACATGAAGAGAAAAAATAATTTTGCCATGACGAGATTAAACTGGTGCAGATCAGTTGATGCAGCGATGCATTTGGCCACCGGAGGCAGTGGCGACCCACCAGCTTAAAACCTATGTATTGATGTCTATGTATGTATTTTAATCATCTTAAAAATGGTCTTATAGCTTAAAAGATCATCCTGTTTTGGTTGGTTTTGTAGCCGAATAGAAGAGATGTTCTCAAAGCATTAAATAAGCCTTTTGACTTTTAAAAATGTTGTGCTTTTAAGGTAATTTTAAGTTACTTTTTATTAAATTTATCAATATCCTATGGAAGTCTGGACATATGGCAGTGGCGTTTCAGGTGACTTTGCCACGCCACCACGCCGCCCTGCTCCATCGAATCCAGTTGATCTTGTAGCCGAATAGAAGAGATGTTCTCAAAGCATTAAATAAGCCTTTTGACTTTTAAAAATGTTGTCCTTTTAAGGTAATTTTAAGTTACTTTTTATTAAATTTGTCAATATCCTATGGAAGTCTGGACATATGGCAGCGGCGTTTCAGGTGACTTCGCCACGCCACCATGCCGCACTGCTACATGAAATCCAGTTGGGCCTGGAATCCACAACACAGCAACATGTCTTCTGTCTGTGGACACAGTTTCATGTTGATTAGCTCAGAGGGGTAACATAGCGACTGCTAACAATAAAACATGACACTTCCTGTTGTCAGGGGGCGTGGCCTAAGTGATGTCATCATTTGACCATTGGATATTGTAGAAGACCCGATGATGATCAATCACAGAAAGTTTGGTGCCTCTGTGTGTTTCTGTGTAGGAGATATAGCAGTTTTTCCTGTTGTCAGGGGGCGTGGCCTAAGTGATGTCATCATTTGACCATTGGATATTGTAGAAGACCCGATGATGATCAATCACAGAAAGTTTGGTGCTTCTGTGTGTTTCTGTGTAGGAGATATAACAGTTTTTCCTGTTGTCAGGGGGCGTGGCCTAAGTGATGTCATCATTTGACCATTGGATATTGTAGAAGACCCGATGATGATCAATCACAGAAAGTTTGGTGCCTCTGTGTGTTTCTGTGTAGGAGATATAGCAGTTTTTCCTGTTGTCAGGGGGCGTGGCCTAAGTGATGTCATCATTTGACCATTGGATATTGTAGAAGACCCGATGATGATCAATCACAGAAAGTTTGGTGCTTCTGTGTGTTTCTGTGTAGGAGATATAACAGTTTTTCCTGTTGTCAGGGGGCGTGGCCTAAGTGATGTCATCATTTGACCATTGGATATTGTAGAAGACCCGATGATGATCAATCACAGAAAGTTTGGTGCCTCTGTGTGTTTCTGTGTAGGAGATATAACAGTTTTTCCTGTTGTCAGGGGGCGTGGCCTAAGTGATGTCATCATTTGACCATTGGATATTGTAGAAGACCCGATGATGATCAATCACAGAAAGTTTGGTGCCTCTGTGTGTTTCTGTGTAGGAGATATAACAGTTTTATGTTTTGTGGCGAGTAGGTGAACTTTGACCCCTGCTAACGCCCCTTCAACATGCTCAAAAACTCACCGTTTTGATAACTTTTAATTGGCCATGCCTTATGATCAGACTGACCGAGTTTCAAGCCGCTCGCTCGAAATCCCTAGGACGAGTTCGATCAAATACCAATGCTGTAAATGTCAAAAATGAGGTCAAATTACGACCTTCAATCTAAAATGGCCGACTTCCTGTGATATTTGCACTATGATGTTAATTGTAAATTCTGAGCGTCTTGCTTAGATCTACAACTGTACAAAATTTCATTACTCTACGATGAAGTAAGTGAATAGCAAAGGGTCCTTTGAAAATTTCTAGGTGGCGCCGTTGAGGCATTTTTCTTTTGATTTTTGTGACGACCTTAAAATACAAAATTTTTAAACAGTCACCATGCATCTGCAAAGTTTGGTGAGTTTTTGAATATGATAAAGCCCCCAAAAAGGCCCCTCTTTAGGGGGGCAGAATAAAAATAATAATAATTAAAGCCGCAAGCGGCGATGAGCGGCCCTCGCAGCCAAGCACCGCTGGGGTACGCGCACCTCCTGCCGCCAGCCACCGCAGAAGCTGTCACGCATTTTCCCCGCCCGTCCACTGGGCGATTCACACGAACCCTTTCGGCAGCGCTCCCCCACGACTCACAAAAAATCTGGTGCAGATTGGTGGATGCAGCGAGGAGATACAGCCGTTGAATAATGATAATGCATTTGGCCACCGGGCCGGACCGCTGGGGTTGTAAAGAGATGACATGTTGGAACTATATAAATAAAATTGGATTGAATTAATTTGTCTTTATATAAAACACATGAGTTGCCTCTTGGCATGGCATGCACTAATATATATATATATATATATATATATATATATATATATATATATATATATATATATATATATACATATACATACACACATTTGACCTAATAAAATACATTATTCATGTTTTTATTAGGTCAAATGCAATAATTCAATTCAATTTTATTTATATAGCGCCAAATCATGAAACATGTCATCTCAAGGCACTTTACAAAGTTACGTTCAATCATATTATACATATTGGGTCAGATTATACAGATTGGTCAAAAATGTTCCTATATAAGGAAACCAGTTGATACATATTGGGTCAGATTATACAGATTGGTCAAAAATGTTCCTATATAAGGAAACCGGTTGATTGCATCAAAGTCTCGACAAGCAGCATTCACTCCTGGAGAAGCGTAGAGCCACAGGGAGAGTCGTCTGCATTGTACATGGCTTTGCTGCAATCCCTCATACTGAGCAAGCATGAAGCGACAGTGGGAAGAAAAACTCCCCATTAACGGGAAGGAAAACCTCCAGCAGAACCGGGCTCAGTATGAACGGTCATCTGCCTCGACCGACTGGGGGTTACAGAAGACAGAGCAGAGACACAACAAGAGAGACAAAAAAAGCACAGAAGCACACATTGATCCAGTAATCTGTTCTACATTAGATGGTAGTAACGGGTGAGCCGTCTTCTTTGGATGATGTCACAGTTAACAGAACGCCAGACCAGGTGTACCTACTATGAAGATAAAAGAGAGAAACAGAAAATTAAAGCAGAAATGACAACACGTAATGCATAATTGAAGAACAGTAGAACTCTATAGAGTGAGAAAATTAGATCCTGACGTCCTCCAGTAGCCTAAGCCTATAGCAGTAAAACTATAAAAGGTAGCTCAGAGTAACATGAGCCACTCTAGTTATAAGCTTTGTCAAAAAGGAAGGTTTTAAGATTAGTCTTAAAAGTAGACAGGGTGTCTGCTTCACGGACCAAAACTGGGAATTGGTTCCACAGGAGAGGAGCCTGATAGCTAAAGGATCTGCCTCCCATTCTACTTTTAGAGACTCTAGGAACCACCAGCAGACCTGCAGTCTGAGAGCAAAGTGCTCTGTTAGGAACATACGGGGTAATCAGAGCTCTGATATATGATGGAGCTTGATTATTAAGGGCTTTATACGTTAGAAGAAGAATTTTAAATTCTATTTTTGATTTCACAGGAAGCCAATGAAGGGAAGCTAAAATTGGAGAAATATGATCCCGCTTGTTGATTTTCATCAGAACTCTTGCTGCAGCATTTTGGATCAGCTGAAGGCTTTGAACTGCAGTTTGTGGACTTCCTGATAGTAACGAATTGCAATAGTCCAGCCTTGAAGTAACAAATGCATGGACTAGTTTTTCAGCATCACTCCTGGACAGAATGTTTCTAATTTTGGCGATATTCCGGAGGTGAAAAAAGGAAACTCTGGAAACCTGTTTAATATGGGATTTAAATGACATGTCTTGGTCAAAAATAACACCAAGGTTTTTTACTTTATTACCAGAGGCCAAGTTAATGCCATCCAGATTAAGTGATTGGTTAAGAAGTTTATTTTTTGAGGACTCTGGCCCAAAGATTACAACTTCGGTCTTGTCAGAATTTAGATGCAGGAAATTTAAAGTCATCCAGCTTTTGATGTCATCAAGACATGACTGCAGTTGAAGTAATTGATTGGATTCATCAGGATTTATGGATAAATATAGCTGAGTGTCATCAGCATAACAGTGGAAATTAATCCCATGCTGTCTGATAATTTTGCCGATCGGAAGCATATATTTAGTAAAGAGAATTGGTCCAAGGACTGAACCCTGTGGTACTCCACAGGTGACCCTAGAGTTTAAGGAAGATTTATTATTAACATGAACAAACTGGAATCTGTCCGACAGATAAGATTTAAACCAGCCTAATGCTTTTCCCTTAATCCCTACAGTATGCTCAAGTCTTTGCAGGAGAATATTTTGATCAACTGTATCAAATGCAGTACTGAGATCTAACAGGACAAGTACAGACACAAGTCCATTATCTGAGGCCATGAGAATATCATTAGTGACCTTCACCAGAGCTGTTTCAGTGCTATGATGAGCTCTGAAGCCTGACTGAAACTCCTCAAGTAGGTCATTGCTTTGTAAATGTTCACAAAGTTGATTAGCAACTACTTTCTCAAGAATTTTAGATAAGAAAAGAAGATTAGATATAGGTCTGTAGTTTACTAGCTCATCTTGATCAAGAGAAGGTTTCTTAAGTAAAGGTTTAATAACAGCTACTTTAAAAACCTGTGGTACATATCCATTTACTAAGGATAGATTAATCATGTCTAAAATAGGACCACTGATCAAAGGGAATACCTCCTTAAACAACTTAGTTGGGATTGGGTCTAACACACAGGTAGAAGTTTTAGATGAAGCTAAGATTTTAGATAGCTCAGAAAGCTCTACTGCTTCTAAACAGTTCAAACACTGTGCAGGTTCTAAAGATTCCTCCAATGCTGCCTTACTTATAATAGATAATAGATATAATAGATTGTATTTTACGTATCAGGTACATAATACACACACACACACATACGATATTATACGTAATATAATAACCATTATAACAATTTAAGAAACTAGTTATAATGGTTATATATCAAAAAAGAACATGGAACACAAAAAACATGGTCCATCATATGGGAAGGAGGGACCTGTTGGACCTTTCTATTGCATCCCCTGTCCCTTGATCCGATCAGCCATTTCGACACTGCCCTCTCCAAATCCTTCCTGGTGATCTGTCTGGTTAATGTGTTGTTCTTTAAAGCTCCTGCGGGAAACATATCTTATGGTCACTTTATATGTACCAACACAACTCTCAACTACAATTGTAAAGTCAACTATGTTAAGGTGAAATTTACCAACAAATGATCAGTTTTATATCAATTACCCAAGATTTAAATTGTAATTTTGGGTGAAGTATCCCTTTACATAATTGACTTTACAAACCTGCAAACGTCAGAATGAACTGGGAAAAAGCTAAGAAAAAAAGATCAAAATTCAAAGCTGACTGGCCAAGGCTGTCACATTTTTTTACTTCTTTCTAAAATCTGGCTTTATTAAATTGCCCATAAAAAAATTAAAAACCAAGGAAAAATTACAAAATGTAATTTTTTTGATAAGAACAGCTGTTGACTGGAAGATCTGTGCAAGAAAATCTTGAAAACATTTCTTATATGATAACATTTCTGGAGCACCTGTTTTGAGGGGACATTTATGTCCTTAAGGTGAGGGTATTATTGACATTAGAAAATTAAATTCATAACATACATAAATTTCCCTCGACAGACACAAATATCCAAAAGTTACTATATTACAGTTATTATCCATTATGCACTTACCAAATATGACTTCAAACAGATTTAAAGTCCTGAATTCCTACTTTCCATTCCAGCCCACAAAGTTGTACTGCCTTGACAGGCCATAGTCCATGATGAAGAACATCATACGTCTTGTGGCCTCATCCACAGTCCTCCCACCAATGTCTGACACTGCTGTGACCTAAGGGGGAACAAAAACAGTTCAAAGCTAATTAATTTTTATATCTTACAGGAGTAAACACGATGCAAAGACAAACTCTGGGTCTAGATTATTTCCATTGTTGATTAATCTATTGATTATTTTAACAATTAATTGATTGGTTGCTATAATAATAAAATGTTACAAAATTTTGAAAAATGTCAGTGTTTCCCAAATCTCTTGTTCTGTCAACAAAACATGGAGATACTCAGTTTATTGCTTAAGACTTTTTATGACTCTGTGGTGGCCTCAGCCCTTCTCTACGCTGTCGTCTGCTGGGCTCCAGGCAGCGCAGAACGGGACCGAATGAGTCTGAATAAGCTGGTGAGGAAGGCCACTTCTGTCCTGGGCTGCACTCTGGACTCAGCGGAGGAAGTAGCTGAGAGGAGGGTGTTGTCCAAGTTCACATCCATCATGGACAACACCTTCCACCCCCTGCGCCAGACTGTAGAGCAGCTGAGCAGCTCCTTTAGTGGCAGACTTAGACACCCTGTCTGTAAAAAGGAGCGCTACCGCAAGTCATTCATTCCTGCTGCTATCAGAATATACAGTGCTGCACTGTAACTGTAACCAATGTGCAATAATCTAATTCACTGTGCGATAACCCGTGCAATAATCCTGAAAGAAGTGACTTCTGCTGCTATCAGTAACTGTAACCACAACTGTTATAACTTTGGGCAATAACTAATGTGCAATAATCTATTTAATACACTGTGCTATAACCTGTCCAATGATCCAAAGAACTTCTGCTGCTATCACCAGGTATATATGTCAGTACATGTGTATGTAGGCATATGTATGTGTCACAGGACAGGTTGCCCTGTGACTGGCAACCCCACCCCCCACGACCCCGTGTGACGCCGAGCTGCGTTTCCCCATCAGATACGGCTTGACGTCACACCTGTAGGGAAAAGCCGGTATAAATCGATGAAGGATGGGATGTTAATTTTTTAAAAAGTTTAATAAAATTGCTCAAAGTTTATCAGAAAAAAACATAACTTGCTTTTAAATATGGACATTTTTAATAAGCAAAATGTTAATGTATTTCGTAAAGTTATTGTTGAAGTTAATCTTGGCTGCAGTACTCTGTTTGGCAGATGTTTTGGGGTTGGAGTAAAATGAGTCCATAGATCCACAGACAGGAGGCTTGTTCAGTGGTTTCTAGTACGACTTGCTTCTGCAGTGTCGCTCAACTGCGTGTAAAAATAAAAAAAATTACTTCATAAAAGCTCTCTGAGAATAACCTCTGGCCTCACCCAGTTAGAACCCGCTCTCCAGTCCATGTTGTAGCTGCAGTTTTTTTTTTTACGTCGTTTCCTTAATAATCTGTACAAATCAAAATCCTTGTCATTTTATTAAGAGTGTCGTGGTGCGCAGCGGCTCATCAGGTGGAGCTGCTGCATATTGACTGATAGCCGCTCTGACTGCAGCTCTGCCTTCTTTTGTTCAGAAAAGCGCAGGTGAAATTATTTAATTTATTATTTAACTTTTTCCAAATCGGACCCTGTCAAATGCGGGACAAATGCGCGTCATGGTAAATTAGCCTTTACTCTTCGAATTTTAAATAAAGCGTTACAGCGAATATTGAGGAGGTCCCTGATTGGTTTATCAGCTAAGTTGCTGGAAGCCAGTGAATACACGCTGAAAGGTGACATGGCCACAGGTGGAAATAATTCATTAATTAACTGGAGCAGCGACAGTGTGTCTGTAGGCAGCTTACCGGGGGAAGTTGTTGTCAGATGGTCAATCCGCTCCACTTCCTGACTTGCTGGTTCGCATAAACCCAAAGAAAACCTTTGACCACCACTGCTTTCATTCATGCATCTGTGGCCAGTTTGAGATGTTCTTCCAAAAGTTATGATTGAACACCGATCATAACTTTTGGTCTACGTATACATCTCTGTGCTGGTAGCAAACGCAGAGCCATAGAGAGAAAGGCTCTGAGCCAGCGGAACCCGGATGTAAACAAGAGCCTTGCTCGTTAGCCTTAAGGCGCTAGCATTAGCGCTAATATTAGCGCCTTAAGGCACTAGAATTAGCCGCAGAACTGAGACTGCTCATCCCACCTCAAGTTGTGGTGGGGGATATTACACTACATGCATATATAATCCAAAAAGCCTTACCTGTTTGTCTGTTTCCCCTCCTAAATTCTCCAATGTGTGGTGCTAATGTTGTTAGCTGTGACATCACGGACTTCTTCCTCAGGCAAACGGACACGTTTCAGATTGTTGGAGTGCGCCCCCTGCTGTTGGGAAGTCTTCTTCTTCTCTTGATCTTTATGAACTTTCTCACAGTGTGTCATATACGTTCAACTGTCTGTTGTTCCTCACAATATTTACATATGCCAGTGTTATGCTTCCCTATTTTGAATATTGTACCATCTAATCCTGTGTGGGCAAATCTAAGTCTTGATATGAGATAAGATAAGATAGTCTTTATTGATCTCACATTGGAGAAATTCACTTGTCGGCTCAATAGTGTGTGTGTGTATATATATATATATATATATATATATATATATATATATATACACATGCCTACATACACATGTACTGACATATATTCACTTGGTGAAAGCAGAAGAAGTTCTTCTGGATCCTTGCACAGGTTATAGCACAGTGTATTAAATAGATTATTGCACATTAGTTATTGCCCAAAGTCATAACAGTTGTGGTTATATAGAACAGATTACTGGATCACTGTGTGCTTCTGTGCTTTTTTTGTCTGTCTTGTTGTGTCTCTGCTCTGTCTTCTGTAACCCCCAGTCGGTCGAGGCAGATGACCGTTCATACTGAGCCCGGTTCTGCTGGAGGTTTGTCCTTCATGTTAATGAAGGAGGTTTTTTTCCCCTGTTGCTTCATGCTTGCTCAGTATGAGGGATTGTTGCAAAGCCATGGACAATGCAGACAACTCTCCCTGTGACTCTACGCTTCTTCAGGAGGAAATGCTGCTTGTCAAGACTTTTATGCAATCAACTGGTTCCCTTATATAGGATTAAAGAATCAAAGCTTCTTTCTTTTAAAGGCCAGCTAAAGATATTTTAAAGCTGCTTCCACTTTTGGACGAATGTGTATGAATGGTTTGGTAAAATATGTACCGTGACTTACAGATGACGCCCAAACATTTGGGTTTGCTGCCATCTAGTGTTGGAAATAATAAATGTTTTTTCCTTCAAAACACAATTCATGTTATAAATAATTGTCAAAAAAATATGGTTGGACGTAGCAAAAATGTTTTTGATAACTTTTGATCCTCTATGTGTGAGGAATTTTTTGGAGTAACTTTGAATGCCATAAGTGTAACGGTTTAGGAGTAGTTTATTCAAATGTAACACCCAAAAATATGGGAAAATGACATCTTTGATGAGAAATGAATGATTTCCTGTAGGAGGTAGCCCATTGCTTCAAGAGGCTTTTTTGTAGGGCCTATGAAGTTACATGCACTTACTGAGTTTCATAATTCTCAGACAAAGCATGGCTTGGGGCTTACTGATTTAATGCGTTTTTAATGGTTTTCCACAAACCTGATTTTTGCAATGCGACAGCTCAGGCAAATATGCATATTTCATAAAACCTTTGATAACTTTTAAAAGTCAATGTCTTAACTGCATGCTGAAAAAAATTGAAAGTAATAGGTTAAAATGCCTAGGACTAGTTCGTTAAAGTTTGAGGCAAAAACGGCCAATATTTTACCCTTTGACCCAAAATAGCAGACTTCCTGTGGGTTTTAGAGCATACACCCAAGAGACTTTTTTTCATAATTTTAAAAAACCTACCTAGGTAAAAAATTTCAGCTTTCTACGTGTTACGGTTTGGCCCAACTCACTCTAGTTGGCGCTGTTGAGCAGGTTTGCCACGCCCGTTTTCAATTACACTAAAATCATGCGATTTCTCACGGGGGACAATTTTGGGCAAAGTTTGGTGAGTTTTCATGCATGTTTAGGCCTCCAAAAAGCCGTTTCAAAAGTCACAAGAATAAATAATAATAATAATAATAATAATAATAAAATCTGCAGTTACAATAGGCCTTCGCAGCGCTTAGCTGCTCGGGCCTAATTAAAACCGCAAGCGGTGATGATCGGCCCTCGCAGCCAAGCGCCGCTCTGGCCTATGGGCCACCACTAGGGTACGCGCACCTCCTGCCGCCAGCCACCGCAGAAGCTGTCATGCATTTTCCTCACCCGTCTACCATGCAATACACACGTATGCGTTGGGCAGCGCTCCCCCACGACTCAAAAAAAATCTGGTGCAGTTCGGTCGATGCACCGAGGAGACACAGCCGTTGAATAATGAAAATGCATTTGGCCACCGGGCCGGACTAAATCGTTCGGCGGGCCAGATCCGGCCCGCAGGCCGTACGTTTGACACCCCAGGTTTAAACATTAGTATACCAACTTAATCAAAGGTATCTTACTAGGTGTTAATCCAGCTTCATGTGAAAAGTTAACAATACCTTTTTAGTTATTTAAAGTTAATTATTTCATGTGTTTAAGGGTTTCGTTTCTTGCATTAAGACAGCTTTTATGAAAGTTTGACAGTTAAATTGGTGGATACACACCCAAAAGTAATAATGTAAAAGTAACACTTTAGCAATTGGAATATTGCTAAAGTAACACGTTAGCAATATTCCACATGTGTATGTTGTGTGAAAACTTTAATAATTTCTAACAGACCACTTCACTCTCAGAAAGCAGGTCTGTTGGTGGTTCCTAAAGTCTGTAAAACCAGAATGGTAGGCAGATCCTTTAGCTATCATGCTCCTCTCCAGTGGAACCAACTCCCAGTTTTGGTCCGTGACGCAGACACCCTGTCTACTTTTAAGACTAATCCTAAAACTTTCCTTTTTCCATCCATCCATCGTCTTCCGCTTATCCGGGGTCAGGTCGCGGGTGTAGCAGCTTCAAGAGGGAGGCCCAGACCTTCCTCTCCCCAGCCACTTGGGCCACTTCCTCCGGGGGAATCCCAAAGCGTTCCCAGGCGAGCAGAGTCTCTCCAGCGTGTCCTGGGTCTTCCCCTGGGCCTCCTCCCGGTGGGACGTGCCCGGAACACCTCACCAGGGAGGCGTCCAGGAGGCATCCTGACCAGATGCCCGAGTCACCTCAACTGGCTCCTCTCGACGTGGAGGAGCAGCGGCTCTACTCTGAGTCCTCCCCGGATGACTGAGCTCCTCACCCTATCTCTAAGGGAGAGCCCAGACACACTATGGAGAAAACTCATTTTGGCCACTTGTATCCGGGATCTCGTTCTTTCGGTCACGACCCAAAGCTCGTGACCATAGATGAGGGTAGGAACGTAGATCGACCGGTAAATCGAGAGCTTGGCCTTTTGGCTCAGCTCTCTCTTCACCACAACGGATCGGTACAGCGCCCGCTTCACAGCAGACGTTGCACCAATCCGCCTGTCGATCTCCCGCTCCATCTTCCCCTCATCTCTGAACAAGACCCCAAGATACTTGAACTCCTCCACTAGAAGCTGGCTCTTGGGACTTTCCTTTTTGACAAAGCTTATAGTTAGAGTGGTTCATGTTACCCTGAGCTACCTCTATAGTTATGCTGCTATAGGCTTAGGCTGCTGGAGGACATCAGGGTCTATTGTTCTTCAATTTTGCATGACTGTTGTCATTTCAGCTTTTAACTTTCTGTTCTCTCTCTTTTATCTTCATAGTAGGTACACCTGGTCTGGCGTTCTGTTAGCTGTGACATCATCCAGGGAAGACAGATCACCTGTTATTACCATCTAATGTAAAACAGATTACTGGATCAATGTGTGCTTCTGTGCTTTTTTGTCTGTCTTGTTGTGTCTCTTCTCTCTCTTTTGTAACCCCCAGTCGGTCAAGGCAGATTACCGTTCATACTGAGCCCGGTTCTGATGGAGGTTTTTCCTTCCCGTTAATGGGGAGTTTTTTCTTCTGCTGTCACTTCATGCTTGATAAGTATGAGGGATTGCTGCAAAGCCATGTACAATGCAAACGACTCTCCCTGTGGCTCTACGCTTCTTCAGGAGTGAATGCTGCTTGTTACGACTTTGATGCAATCAACTGGTTCCCTTATATAGGAATTTATTTTACCAATCTGGATAATCTGACTTAATATGTATAATCTGATTGATTTTGACATTGTAAACTGCCTTTAGATGACATGCAGGCATGGACTGGTAATCGGGCGTACCGGGCATTTTCCCGGTGGGCCGACGTGCTGTTTGGGCCGGCAGACCCGACATGTATATAAATATGTATTATTATTATTATTATTAATAATTATTTTATATATCTGCCTCGTTATATTTGCATAATGCATGAAGAAAAATAAAATCAGCAGCGCAAGAGTCTGTTCCGATCATCCGGCCCTTACCACAGGCTATTGCAGCCCATTGGTTATCATAAAGTAGAAAAACACCTTCACGCTCCATGTGGAATTTTGTGCAGCGGTGTTCACAGTAGTAATGGGAGGCGCAGAGAAACTGCACGAAAAAAAGAAACGAGTTCTTCAAACGGACGCTGCGAAATGTGTCAAACTCACTGACATGTTCCCTACAGCAGGCCTTCATCTGCTCCGGTGTCTGATGTAAAATATGGTGGTGGTGGTCAGTGACGTGCGGTAGGGTTCATAGCTGGTGAAGCACTGACGTCATCAGAGTCAGATTTACAAATATATACACACTCTACAGAGTAGACTCGTTGCAAAGTGCTGAAGGAGACTGATTGAGCCAAATAAATTCACCAAGATACATGGAAAAATATTGGTTCTTTGATGAAAAAAAAAATTGTCATTTGATTGGTAACAGTTTATGAGTTATGATGGATTTCTGCATTTGTAACACATTCTAAAACTATAACCCACATTACGCACATTTTATCACAAAAACAAAACATGAATAAGTATCGCTGTCTTACCTCTACTTATAATTTAAGTCCCTGTGGCGCTCTTTCTGAACAAAAATATCATCATTTTCCGGTAAAAGTTCTCTTTATCTTCTTCAGTTTTAAAAGTCTCTCAGTCTCAATGGAGCTCACTGCCAGGGAGGAAAGCCTTCCCTGATCAGTCCTGTTCCAGCTGGATGTTTAGAGTCTTTTTAGTGCTTTACTTGTTTAGCAAAACTCGCTAATAAAACATCAATAACTTGTTTTGACTCTACTATTTGGGGATCACGAGCGGTGCCCCTTGAGCGCCCCCTGCCTAGCGGCCAAGGAACTGCCGGCCTCACCTACAACCAGTTCTTTGCTGTTTATGATCGGCCAGCACCACGAAAACATGTTATCTGCACACAGTTTGATGACCAAAACACAATTCGTAATCCACATATATTAAATTGTGGAAAATCAGTTCATAACTGTTTGAACAATTGAATTTATGATCTAGAGACAGGAAGATGCATTCACAGAATGGAAGTCAGCGCAGTTAACATGGGATTGCGCAATCCCAGGGGAGGCCAAGCTCGCTGCGGCCTCACCGGCTTTGCTATGAAGCGCCACCAAGGATTTACATGAAAAATAGCAAAAAGTCTGCGATTTTAAAGAAAATATGATCAAAAATTAGCAAATTAGATAAATAAAATACTTATTACAAATGACTGAGTAAATCAAAATTTATATTATGTTATTATATATTTTCTTTCTTTCCATGATGACAAGTGAGGCATTTCTCTGGTTCATTTTGTCATTGGCATCCTTTTTTACACAGTGAGTGCACATTAGTCCAATGTTACCCTACAGTATCTGGAAGACTGAATAGATCTGATGAGCAACTTACAATAACTTCTTATAATGATGTAACGTGATAATATGTGTGATTGACCGTGACACCTCTCTTTCTCTCTCTCTCTCTGATCTAAGAATTGTTGCTGTGCTGTGGTGGAGTTTACATTTTACAGTGTTAATAAATTAAGATTTTGGAAGTATTTTAAGTGTCCACTCTCACTAATTTCCATTAACCTGGCCTCAAGGTATTGCACAGTTGGTATTGCAAAGTTGGTATACACATTCAGTACACAAAAAAAATGTGGTGGGCCAGTCTAATCCAAAATGCCAGGGCCGATTTTTTTGTCCCTGATGACATGTTTTATGATTTGGCGTTATATAAATAAAAACTGAAATGTATTGAACAAGAGTAAGTTTGTCAGTTTTCAAGCAGGATTTGTATATCTGTTCAACTTAAATATATAAATATAAGGAAACCAAAGAGTTAAGATCACTTACTTACCAAGAGAAATTCCTTTGGGGTTTATTTGTGGTCTCTTGCTGCCCCCTGCTGGACAAGTATGATCAAATACATATGCTTTACATGTCAACTTGGTATCAAAATTCAGATTTCAATCTAAAATGGCTTACTTCCTGTGATACTTGCAGTATGACATTAATTGTAAATTCTGAGCGTCTTGCTGAGATCTACAACTGTACAAAATTTCATTACTCTACGATGAAGTAAGTGAATACCAAAGGGTCCTTTGAAATTTGCTTGGTGGCGCTATAGAGAAACTAAGTCCTGCTCACTAAAGTTTGTTAAGGATTCCTGTTGGGGGGTGGATAAGGATGCATCCAAATGAGTTTTAAGCAGCTCGGCCCAAAACTGTGGAATTCAGAGCCAAACGTATGACAGCAGCGTTTGAGGTGAATATGCCACGCCGCCACGCCCCCCTGCTCCATCCAATCCAGTTGAGCCTGAAATCCACAACATACCAACATGTGTTCTGTCTGTGGACACAGTTTCATGTTGATTAGCTCAGAGGGGTAACATAGCGACCGCTTACAACAAAACATGACACTTCCTGTTGTCAGGGGGCGTGGCCTAAGCAATGTCATCATTTGACCATTGGATATTATAGGAGACCTGATGGTGATCAATCACTGAACGTTTGATGCCTCTGTGTGTTTCTGTGTAGGAGATATAACAGTTTTATTTTTTGTGGCGAGTAGGTGAACTTTAACCCTTGCTAATGCCCCTTCAACAAGCTCAAAAACTCACCGTTTTGATAACTTTTAATTGGCCATGCCTTATGATCAGACTGCCCGAGTTTCAAGCCGCTCGCTAAAAATCTCTAGGAGGAGATCCATCAAATACCAATGCTATAAACGTCAAAAATGGGGTCAAAATCAGACATTCAATCTAAAATGGCCGACTTCCTGTGATATTTACACTATGACATTAATTGTAAATTCTGAGCGTCTTGGTGAGCTCTACCACTGTACCAAATCTCATGTCTCTACGATGAAGTAAGTGAATAGCAAAGGGTCCTTTGAAAATTGCTAAGTGGCGCCGTTGAGGCATTAGGTCACGCCCACCAAAATTTGTTATGGATTCCTGTTGGGGGGTGGATAAGGATGCATCCAAGTGAGTTTTATGCAGCTCGGCCCAAAAATGTGGAATTCAGAGCCAAACGTATGGCAGCGGCGTTTGAGGTGACTTCACCACGCCGCCACGCTCTCCTGCTCCATCGAATCGACTTGGGGCTGGAATCCACAACACAACAACATGTCTTCTGTCTGTGGACACAGTTTCATGTTGATTAGCTCAGAGGGGTAACATAGCGACCGTTTACAGCAAAACATGACACTTCCTGTTGTCAGGGGGTGTGGCCTAAGTGATGTCATCATTTGACCATTGGATATTATAGGAGACCTGATGATGATTAATCACAGAAAGTTTGGTGCCTCTGTGTGTTTCTGTGTAGGAGATATAACACTTTTATTTTTTGTGGCGAATAGGTGAACTTTGACCCCTGCCAACGCCCCTTCAGCATGCTCAAAAACTCACCGTTTTGATAACTTTTGATTGGCCATGCCTTATGATCAGACTGCCCGAGTTTCAAGCCGATCGCTCGATATCTCTAGGAGGAGTTAGATCTTATACCGATGCTGTAACTGTCAAAATTGAGGTCAAAATCAGACTTTCAATCTAAAATGGCCGACTTCCTGTGATATTTACACTATGACATTAATTGTAAATTCTGAGCGTCTTGGTGAGCTCTACAACTGTACCAAATTTCATGTCTCTACGACGAAGTAAGTGAATAGCAAAGGGTCCTTTGAAAATTTCTAGGTGGCGCCGTTGAGGCATTTTTCTTTAGATTTTTGTGACGACCTTAAAATACAAAATTTTTAAACAGTCACCATGCATCTGCCAAGTTTGGTGAGTTTTTGAAAATGAGAAAGCCCCCAAAAAGGCCCCTCTTTAGGGGGGCAGAATAATAATAATAATAATAATAATTAAAACCGCAAGCGGTGATGATCGGCCCTCGCAGCCAAGCGCCGCTCTGGCCTAAGGGCCACCGCTAGGGTACGCGCACCTCCCGCCGCCAGCCACCGCAGAAGCTGTCATGCATTTTCCTCACCCGTCTACCATGCCATACACACGTATGCGTTGGGCAGCGCTCCCCCACGACTCACAAAAAATCTGGTGCAGATCGGTCGATGCACCGAGGAGACACAGCCGTTGAATAATAAAAATGCATTTGGCCACCGGGCCGGACTAAATCGTTCGGCGGGCCAGATCCGGCCCGCAGGCCGTACGTTTGACACCCCTGGTTTAAACATTAGTATACCAACTTAATCAAAGGTATCTTACTAGCTGTTAATCCAGCTTCATGTGAAAAGTTAACAAAACCTTTTTAGTTATTTAAAGTTAATTATTTCATGTGTTTAAGGGTTTCGTTTCTTGCATTAAGACAGCTTTTATGAAAGTTTGACAGTTAAATTGGTGGATACACACCCAAAAGTAATAATGTAAAAGTAACACTTTGGCAATTGGAAAATTGCTAAAGTAACACGTTAGCAATATTCCACATGTGTATGTTGTGTACAAACTTTAGTAATTTCTAACAGACCACTTCACTCTCAGAAAGCAGGTCTGCTAGTGGTTCCTAAAGTCTGTAAAACCAGAATGGTAGGCAGATCCTTTAGTTATCAGGCTCCTCTCCAGTGGAACCAACTCCCAGTTTTGGTCCGTGACGCAGACACCCTGTCTACTTTTAAGACTAATCCTAAAACTTTCCTTTTTCCATCCATCCATCGTCTTCCACTTATCCGGGGTCAGGTCGCAGGGGCAGCTTCAAGAGGGAGCCCCAGACCTTCCTCTCCCCAGCCACTTGGGCCACTTCCTCCGGGGGAATCCCAAAGCGTTCCCAGGCCAGCATAGTCTCTCCAGCGTGTTCTGGGTCTTCCCCTGGGCCTCCTCCCGGTGGGACGTGCCAAGAACACCTCATCAGGGAGGCGTCCAGGAGGCATCCTAACCAGATGCCCGATCCACCTCAACTGGCTCCTCTCAATGTGGAGGAGCAGCGGCTCTACTCTGAGTCCTCCCCGGATGACTGAGCTCCTCACCCTATCTCTAAGGGAGAGCCCAGACACACTATGGAGAAAACTCATTTTGGCCGCTTGTATCCGGGATTTCGTTCTTTCGGTCACGACCCAAAGCTCGTGACCATAGATGAGGGTAGGAACGTAGATCGACTGGTAAATCGAGAGCTTGGCCTTTTGGCTCAGCTCTCTCTTCACCACAACGGATCGGTACAGCGCACGCTTCACAGCAGACGTCGCACCAATCCGCCTGTCGATCTCCCGCTCCATCTTCCCCTCATTCGTGAACAAGACCCCAAGATACTTGAACTCCTCCACTAGAAGCTGGCTCTTGGGACTTTCCTTTTTGACAAAGATTATAGTTAGAGTGGTTCATGTTACCCCGAGCTACCTCTATAGTTATGCTGCTATAGGCTTAGGCTGCTGGAGGACATCAGGGTCTATTGTTCTTCAATTTTGCATGACTGTTGTCATTTCAGCTTTTACCTTTTTGTTTTTTCTATTTTTTCTTCATAGTAGGTACCCCTGGTCTGGCGTTCTGTTAGCTGTGACATCATTCAGGGAAGACAGATCACCTGCTATTACCATCTAATGTAAAACACATTACTGGATCAATGTGTGCTTCTGTGCTTTTTTGTCTGTCTTGTTGTGTCTCTTCTCTCTCTTTTGTAACCCCCAGTCGGTCAAGGCAGATTACCGTTCATACTGAGCCCGGTTCGGCTGGAGGTTTTTCCTTCCTGTTAATGGGGAGTTTTTCCTTCTGCTGTCACTTCATGCTTGATCAGTATGAGGGATTGCTGCTAAGCCATGTACAATGCAAACGACTCTCCCTGTGGCTCTACGCTTCTTCAGGAGTCAATGCTGCTTGTTACGACTTTGATGAAATCAACTGGTTCCCTTATATAGGAATTTCTTTTACCAATCTGGATAATCTGACTTAATATGTATAATCTGATTGATTTTGACATTGTAAACTGCCTTTAGATGACATGCAGGCCGGCAGACCCGACATGTATATTAATAATATGTATTATTATTATTAATATTATTATTATTTTATATATCTGCCTCGTTATATTTGCATAATGCATGAAGAAAAATATCAGCAGCGCAAGAGTCTGTTCCGATCATCCAGCCCTTACCACAGGCTACTGCAGCCCATTGGTTATCATCCCTGACAGTCTAAAGGGCTAGGCCAATCATAAAGTAGAAAAACACCTTCACGCTCCATGTGGAACTTTGTGCAGCGGTGTTCACAGTAGTAATGGATAAGAAACGCAAGGGAGGCGCAGAGAAACTGCACGAAAAAAAGAAACGAGTTCTTCAAACGGATGCTGCGAAATGTGTCAAACTGACTGACATGTCCCCAACAGCAGGCCCTTCATCTGCTCCGGTGTCTGGTGTAAAATATGGTGGTGGTTGTAGTCAGTGACGTGCGGTAGAGAGTGACACGGGAGTGGATTTTCACTCCTGTCCCGTCCCACTCCCACTGATAAAAATTGTGTCCCGTCCCAATCCCGGGCCAGAGTAGAAAAAAAAATCCTGTCCCGTCCCGCTCCTGGTAAAATTACTCCCACTCCCATCCCGCTCCCACTCAGAATGACTCCCGCTCCTGCCCTACTCCCATTCTTGTTGTCTTCATTAAGTTTTCTGGAAATACATTAAACCTGAATGTCTATGAAGGGTCAGTTAAGTTCCTTTTTTAGCTGTAGTAAAGGCCAGTTAAAGTGAAAGGAATAATAATAAATAAATAAATAAAGTAACAAACACGGAAACAGACCATGCCTATCTTAGTTGAATAAACAAAATGTACAATGTTGCTTTTTACTAATTCATTAAGTAATTGTTTCACATGAACAATGAAGTTACTTTTACATTTCAAATTGCTGAAACTAAAGAATAATGCACCGAGAAAGAGATCTATACTCAGTTAAGAAAAAAGTGCATAAAGGCATTACTGTCACAATTTAGATAATGTACCGAAGTGGTTCAAAAACTCAGTTTAGTAAAACAAAAAATTACAAAAAAGTTGAATATCATTCAAGCATATTAGTATTTTTCCATTTGCAATAAAATATCCACAAACTAATTAGGGTTTACTATCAGAACCAATACATTCATTGAACATTAAACACATTCTTAGACAGATCTGTCAACTTTTATCAAAAGTTAAAAGTGAGATTATGTTAATTTTCGGGGATGATGCGGAGCTGGAGGCGGAGCTAACTGGACCCAGGAACAGCCGGTCCAGTCGGCTCCGTCTCATTTTTACCCGACCAGACATGGAAGTACATGTTTTACTTTTGTTAAATAGTGAAACAGAAGTGTTAACACATTGTTCAGTTATTGGGTTAAAACAGAAAAAAACACAACTGTTCAGACAATACTAAATAAAATAATAAAGTAGTTTTAAGTTATTGGCCGTATTATTACACTGTTGCACATTGGGAAATTAGTCCAGGAAACACGTTTTACAAGCAGGTACTGAGTGTTAACACCGTGACATTCAACTCTCCTCAAGTTTGTTAATATTTGCAACTTTACAGTTGCGCTGTGAGTTTAATAAATAAGTCCTTACTTTTGACTTTGCGTTGCCGATCCAACTTTTCCAGGTTGAGTTCGCCACTAGCGGTTGATCCCCCCCCCCCCCCCCCCATTCTGTTTTTTGAGCGCTGGCGGAAAAAATAAACCGGATGCACTGTTGGCTTCTGGGTCGTGTAGTTCTTTGACGAGCATTATAGTTTCGGTTTCTTGGAAAAAAACTACAAAATGGCGGCGGCGAACCTACATTTTTGATTTTCTATTTTATTTAATCTTTTGGCTTCGATCCTAGTTAATTGTACCTGTTGTTGGTTTACTCCCGCTCCCGTCTGCTCCCGTTTATATTTAATCCTGTACCGTCCCAATCACGTGATATTTACTGATGTTGACTCCCATCCCGCGGGATTCCCGTGGGAATCACGTGACCCGCGGGATTCCCGAAAAAATGTCAGTCTCTAACGTGCGGTAGGGTTCATGGCTGGTGAGGCACTGACGTCATCAGAGTCAGATTTACAAATATATACACTCTACAGAGTAGACTCGTTGCAAAGTGCTGAAGGAGACTGATTGAGCCAAATAAATTCACCAAGATACATGGAAAAATATTGGTTCTTTGATGAAAAAAATTGTCATTTGATTGGTAACAGTTTATGAGTTATGATGGATTTCTGCATTTGTAACACATTCTAAAACTATAACCCACATTACGCAGATTTTATCACAAAAACAAAACATGAATAAGTATCGCTGTCTTACCTCTACTTATAATTTAAGTCCCTGTGGCGCTCTTTCTGAACAAAAATATCATCATTTTCCGGTAAAAGTTCTCTTTATCTTCTTCAGTTTTAAAACTCTCTCAGTCTCAATGGAGCTCACTGCCAGGGAGGAAAGCCTTCCCTGATCAGTCCTGTTCCAGCTGTATGTTTAGTCTTTTTAGTGCTTTACTTGTTTAGCAAAACTCGCTAATAAAACATCAATAACTTGTTTTGACTCTACTATTTGGGGATCACGAGCGGTGCCCCTTGAGCGCCCCCTGCCTAGTGGCCAAGGAACTGCTGGCCTCACCTACAACCACTTCTTTGCTGTTTATGATCGGCCAGCACCACGAAAACATGTTATCTGCACACAGTTTGATGACCAAAACACAATTCGTAATCCACATATATTAAATTGTGGAAAATCAGTTCATAACTGTTTGAACAATTGAATTTATGATCTAGAGACAGGAAGATGCATTCACAGAATGGAAGTCAGCGCAGTTACCATGGGATTGCGCAATCCCAGGGTAGGCCAAGCTCGCTGCGGCCTCACCGGCTTCGCTATCAAGCGCCACCAAGGATTTACATGAAAAATAGCGAAAAGTCTGCGATTTTAAAGAAAATATGATCAAAAATTAGGAAATTAGATAAATAAAATACTTATTACAAATGACTGAGTAAATCAAAATTTATATTATGTTATTATATATTTTCTTTCTTTCCATGATGACAAGTGAGGCATTTCTCTGGTTCATTTTGTCATTGGCATCCTTTTTTACACAGTGAGTGCACATTAGTCCAATGTTACCCTACAGTATCTGGAAGACTGAATAGATCTGATGAGCAACTTACAATAACTTCTTATAATGATGTAACGTGATAATATGTGTGATTGACCGTGACACCTCTCTTTCTCTCTCTCTCTCTCTGATCTAAGAATAGTTGCTGTGCTGTGGTGGAGTTTACATTTTACAGTGTTAATAAATTAAGATTTTGGAAGTATTTTAAGTGTCCACTCTCACTAATTTCCATTATCCTGACTTCAAGGTATTGCACAGTTGGTATTGCACAGTTGGTATACACATTCAGTACACAAAAAAAATGTGGTGGGCCAGTCTAATCCAAAATGCCAGGGCCAATTTTTTGTCCCAATCCACCCCTGATGACATGTTTCATGATTTGGCGTTATATAAATAAAAACTGAAATGTATTGAACAAGAGTTTGTCAGTTTTCAAGCAGGATTTGTATATCTGTTCAACTTAAATATACAAGGAAACCAAAGAGTTAAGATCACTTACTTACCAAGAGAAATTCCTTTGGGGTTTATTTGTGGTCTCTTGCTGCCCCCTGCTGGACAAGTATGATCAAATACATATGCTTTACATGTCAACTTGGTATCAAAATTCAGATTTCAATCTAAAATGGCTTACTTCCTGTGATACTTGCAGTATGACATTAATTGTAAATTCTGAGCGTCTTGCTGAGATCTACAACTGTACAAAATTTCATTACTCTACGATGAAGTAAGTGAATACCAAAGGGTCCTTTGAAATTTGCTTGGTGGCGCTATAGAGAAACTAAGTCCTGCTCACTAAAGTTTGTTAAGGATTCCTGTTGGGGGGTGGATAAGGATGCATCCAAATGAGTTTTAAGCAGCTCGGCCCAAAACTGTGGAATTCAGAGCCAAACGTATGACAGCAGCGTTTGAGGTGAATATGCCACGCCGCCACGCCCCCCTGCTCCATCCAATCCAGTTGAGCCTGAAATCCACAACATACCAACATGTGTTCTGTCTGTGGACACAGTTTCATGTTGATTAGCTCAGAGGGGTAACATAGCGACCGCTTACAACAAAACATGACACTTCCTGTTGTCAGGGGGCGTGGCCTAAGCAATGTCATCATTTGACCATTGGATATTATAGGAGACCTGATGGTGATCAATCACTGAAAGTTTGATGCCTCTGTGTGTTTCTGTGTAGGAGATATAACAGTTTTATTTTTTGTGGCGAGTAGGTGAACTTTAACCCTTGCTAATGCCCCTTCAACAAGCTCAAAAACTCACCGTTTTGATAACTTTTAATTGGCCATGCCTTATGATCAGACTGCCCGAGTTTCAAGCCGCTCGCTAAAAATCTCTAGGAGGAGATCCATCAAATACCAATGCTATAAACGTCAAAAATGTGGTCAAAATCAGACATTCAATCTAAAATGGCCGACTTCCTGTGATATTTACACTATGACATTAATTGTAAATTCTGAGCGTCTTGGTGAGCTCTACCACTGTACCAAATCTCATGTCTCTACGATGAAGTAAGTGAATAGCAAAGGGTCCTTTGAAAATTGCTAAGTGGCGCCGTTGAGGCATTAGGTCACGCCCACCAAAATTTGTTATGGATTCCTGTTGGGGGGTGGATAAGGATGCATCCAAGTGAGTTTTATGCAGCTCGGCCCAAAAATGTGGAATTCAGAGCCAAACGTATGGCAGCGGCGTTTGAGGTGACTTCACCACGCCGCCACGCTCTCCTGCTCCATCGAATCGACTTGGGGCTGGAATCCACAACACAACAACATGTTTTCTGTCTCTGGACACAGTTTCATGTTGATTAGCTCAGAGGGGTAACATAGCGACCGTTTACAGCAAAACATGACACTTCCTGTTGTCAGGGGGTGTGGCCTAAGTGATGTCATCATTTGACCATTGGATATTATAGGAGACCTGATGATGATTAATCACAGAAAGTTTGGTGCCTCTGTGTGTTTCTGTGTAGGAGATATAACACTTTTATTTTTTGTGGCGAATAGGTGAACTTTGACCCCTGCCAACGCCCCTTCAGCATGCTCAAAAACTCACCGTTTTGATAACTTTTGATTGGCCATGCCTTATGATCAGACTGCCCGAGTTTCAAGCCGATCGCTCAAAATCTCTAGGAGGAGATCCATCAAATAGCAATGCTATAAACGTCAAAAATTGGGTCAAAATCAGACTTTAAGTCTAAAATGGCCAACTTCCTGTGATATTTGCACTATGACATTAATTGTAAATTCTGAGCGTCTTGTTGAGCTCTACAACTGTACCAAATTTCATGTCTCTACGACGAAGTAAGTGAATAGCAAAGGGTCCTTTGAAAATTTCTAGGTGGCGCCGTTGAGGCATTTTTCTTTAGATTTTTGTGACGACCTTAAAATACAAAATTTTTAAACAGTCACCATGCATCTGCCAAGTTTGGTGAGTTTTTGAAAATGAGAAAGCCCCCAAAAAGGCCCCTCTTTAGGGGGGCAGAATAATAATAATAATAATAATTAAAACCGCAAGCGGTGATGATCGGCCCTCGCAGCCAAGCGCCGCTCTGGCCTATGGGCCACCGCTAGGGTACGCGCACCTCCTGCCGCCAGCCACCGCAGAAGCTGTCATGCATTTTCCTCACCCGTCTACCATGCAATACACACGTATGCGTTGGGCAGCGCTCCCCCACGACTCACAAAAAATCTGGTGCAGTTCGGTCGATGCACCGAGGAGACACAGCCGTTGAATAATGAAAATGCATTTGGCCACCGGGCCGGACTAAATCGTTCGGCGGGCCAGATCCGGCCCGCAGGCCGTACGTTTGACACCCCAGGTTTAAACATTAGTATACCAACTTAATCAAAGGTATCTTACTAGGTGTTAATCCAGCTTCATGTGAAAAGTTAACAATACCTTTTTAGTTATTTAAAGTTAATTATTTCATGTGTTTAAGGGTTTCGTTTCTTGCATTAAGACAGCTTTTATGAAAGTTTGACAGTTAAATTGGTGGATACACACCCAAAAGTAATAATGTAAAAGTAACACTTTAGCAATTGGAATATTGCTAAAGTAACACGTTAGCAATATTCCACATGTGTATGTTGTGTGAAAACTTTAATAATTTCTAACAGACCACTTCACTCTCAGAAAGCAGGTCTGTTGGTGGTTCCTAAAGTCTGTAAAACCAGAATGGTAGGCAGATCCTTTAGCTATCATGCTCCTCTCCAGTGGAACCAACTCCCAGTTTTGGTCCGTGACGCAGACACCCTGTCTACTTTTAAGACTAATCCTAAAACTTTCCTTTTTCCATCCATCCATCGTCTTCCGCTTATCCGGGGTCAGGTCGCGGGTGTAGCAGCTTCAAGAGGGAGGCCCAGACCTTCCTCTCCCCAGCCACTTGGGCCACTTCCTCCGGGGGAATCCCAAAGCGTTCCCAGGCGAGCAGAGTCTCTCCAGCGTGTCCTGGGTCTTCCCCTGGGCCTCCTCCCGGTGGGACGTGCCCGGAACACCTCACCAGGGAGGCGTCCAGGAGGCATCCTGACCAGATGCCCGAGTCACCTCAACTGGCTCCTCTCGACGTGGAGGAGCAGCGGCTCTACTCTGAGTCCTCCCCGGATGACTGAGCTCCTCACCCTATCTCTAAGGGAGAGCCCAGACACACTACGGAGAAAACTCATTTCAGCCGCTTGTATCCGGGATCTCGTTCTTTCGGTCACGACCCAAAGCTCGTGACCATAGATGAGGGTAGGAACGTAGATCGACCGGTAAATCGAGAGCTTGGCCTTTTGGCTCAGCTCTCTCTTCACCACAACGGATCGGTACAGCGCCCGCTTCACAGCAGACGTTGCACCAATCCGCCTGTCGATCTCCCGCTCCATCTTCCCCTCATCTCTGAACAAGACCCCAAGATACTTGAACTCCTCCACTAGAAGCTGGCTCTTGGGACTTTCCTTTTTGACAAAGCTTATAGTTAGAGTGGTTCATGTTACCCTGAGCTACCTCTATAGTTATGCTGCTATAGGCTTAGGCTGCTGGAGGACATCAGGGTCTATTGTTCTTCAATTTTGCATGACTGTTGTCATTTCAGCTTTTAACTTTCTGTTCTCTCTCTTTTATCTTCATAGTAGGTACACCTGGTCTGGCGTTCTATTAGCTGTGACATCATCCAGGGAAGACAGATCACCTGTTATTACCATCTAATGTAAAACAGATTACTGGATCAATGTGTGCTTCTGTGCTTTTTTGTCTGTCTTGTTGTGTCTCTTCTCTCTCTTTTGTAACCCCCAGTCGGTCAAGGCAGATTACCGTTCATACTGAGCCCGGTTCTGATGGAGGTTTTTCCTTCCTGTTAATGGGGAGTTTTTTCTTCTGCTGTCACTTCATGCTTGATAAGTATGAGGGATTGCTGCAAAGCCATGTACAATGCAAACGACTCTCCCTGTGGCTCTACGCTTCTTCAGGAGTGAATGCTGCTTGTTACGACTTTGATGCAATCAACTGGTTCCCTTATATAGGAATTTATTTTACCAATCTGGATAATCTGACTTAATATGTATAATCTGATTGATTTTGACATTGTAAACTGCCTTTAGATGACATGCAGGCATGGACTGGTAATCGGGCGTACCGGGCATTTTCCCGGTGGGCCGACGTGCTGTTTGGGCCGGCAGACCCGACATGTATATTAATAATATGTATTATTATTATTATTTTATATATCTGCCTCGTTATATTTGCATAATGCATGAAGAAAAATATCAGCAGCGCAAGAGTCTGTTCCGATCATCCGGCCCTTACCACAGGCTACTGCAGCCCATTGGTTATCATCCCTGACAGTCTAAAGGGCTAGGCCAATCATAAAGCAGAAAAACACCTTCACACTCCATGTGGAACTTTGTGCAGCGGTGTTCACAGTAGTAATGGATAAGAAACGCAAGGGAGGCGCAGAGAAACTGCACGAAAAAAATAAACGAGTTCTTCAAACGGACGCTGCGAAATGTGTCAAACTCACTGACATGTTCCCTACAGCAGGCCTTCATCTGCTCCGGTGTCTGATGTAAAATATGGTGGTGGTGGTCAGTGACGTGCGGTAGAGTTCATAGCTGGTGAGGCACTGACGTCATCAGAGTCAGATTTACAAATATATACACTCTACAGAGTAGACTCGTTGCAAAGTGCTGAAGGAGACTGATTGAGCCAAATAAATTCACCAAGATACATGGAAAAATATTGGTTCTTTGATGAAAAAAAATTGTCATTTGATTGGTAACAGTTTATGAGTTATGATGGATTTCTGCATTTGTAACACATTCTAAAACTATAACCCACATTATGCACATTTTATCACAAAACCTAAACATGAATAAGTATCGCTGTCTTACCTCTACTTATAATTTAAGTCCCTGTGGCGCTCTTTCTGAACAAAAATATCATAATTTTCCAGTAAAAGTTATCTTTATCTTCTTCAGTTTTAAAAGTCTCTCAATCTCAATGGAGCTCACTGCCAGGGAGGAAAGCCTTCCCTGATCAGTCCTGTTCCAGCTGTATGTTTAGAGCAGACCTCTCAACTTTTATCAAAAGTTAAGAGTGAGATTATGCTAATTTGGGGGCGGGGCTTGTTTTGGGGGCGGGGCTAACCGGACCCTGGAAGAGCCGGTGGAGTCAACTCCATCTCATTTTTATCCCACCAGACATTGAAGTAGACATGTATTACTTGTGTTAAAAAGAGAAAGAGACATATTAATACCTTATTGTTCAGTTAATGGATTAAAACATAAAAAATACACAATTGTTCAAATAATACTGAATAAAATTAAGTAGTTTTAAATTATTGACCGAATTATTATACTGTTACACATTCATCTATGGGTTGTTTATCATTGTAAATCTATAACCTGATTGGTGAATCAGGCTGAGTTTCATCAAGCCTTTATGATCCCCTCAGCAGCAACACTGAAGCACACAGAGGTTCCCGCTGCGTCTTTACGCACGATCCAGCTGCTGATGTGTCCCTCCTTTCAGCTCAATGAACTTCTAGACTGTTACAGTTTATAACCATTATCACCTTTCACAGCGACAGGTTTCTCAGTCAGTCGCCGCGCTGACCAGACAAATCTCTATTGCTCTCGTCAGTGCACTCTGGGCGGTGAGGTGGGCGGATTTTACCTCCGTGCGCTACGTGCGAGGGATAAACAGCGGGGAAAATGCATAATTACTGTAAAGGGCTCCTGTAGAGGGAACAGGGGTGAAGCCCCTGATGTTACAAGTTCTTTAAAATGACCCTTAACAGTGCGCACCTGAATTAAAGCGCAAGGCAGCACGCCCACCGAAGCACCACTGAATCTATGTTGTTAAAAACGAAACAGCGTTAAACACAGCTACAGCTCTCCTATTGACTTTAACTGGCACACGTTGCAACTGATGTGAGGACATTAAACGCAGTGATTCACGTTTTGAATGGTGAACGGTGATAAAAGCACCTGCTCCGAGGGAAAGGAGGGGGGAGAGGAGCAAGCGCGGAGGTTAAAAAATGCAGAATTAATAAAAATGAAACTTATAAACAGACTAAGTGGCGTTTTAAACTGCATCTGGTTAGCAGAACTGTTTTATGATCCAGCGTGCAGCCATGACTGGTTCTGAATGAACCGGTCATCTTGACGCAGCTCCCCCCGCCCCCTCCCCTCCCCTCTGTACGCGGTACAGGACCTTACCGGCTCACTTTCACCACTGTTAAGACTAAAATTATTCATAACTCTGATCACTCTTCCTGCTGCTCTGTTAAAAAGAACTGCAGCAGGAATTACTGATGGCCACAAGCTGTGAAAGAAGCTGAAACAGCTCAGCAGAAGGCGGAGTTTTGTCGTCCGCAGCCCAGATGGGCTTTGTGATTTTTATGCGTGAGAAATTCCATGTTTGCGTGTGAAATGTCATGTGTTGCGTGTGAGCGTGTGACGTTAGTGAAATGCGTGTGTCACACGGTCAATGCGTGAGAGTTGAGAGCTATGGTTTAGAGTCTTTTTAGTGCTTTACTTGTTTAGCAAAACTCGCTAATAAAACATCAATAACTTGTTTTGACTCTACTATTTGGGGATCACGAGCGGTGCCCCTTGAGCGCCCCCTGCCTAGCGGCCAAGGAACTGCCGGCCTCACCTACAACCAGTTCTTTGCTGTTTATGATCGGCCAGCACCACGAAAACATGTTATCTGCACACAGTTTGATGACCAAAACACAATTCGTAATCCACATATATTAAATTGTGGAAAATCAGTTCATAACTGTTTGAACAATTGAATTTATGATCTAGAGACAGGAAGATGCATTCACAGAATGGAAGTCAGCACAGTTAACATGGGATTGCGCAATCCCAGGGGAGGCCAAACTCGCTGCGGCCTCACCGGCTTCGCTATGAAGCGCCACCAAGGATTTACATGAAAAATAGCGAAAAGTCTGCGATATTAAAGAAAATATGATCAAAAATTAGGAAATTAGATAAATAAAATACTTATTACAAATGACTGAGTAAATCAAAATTTATATTATGTTATTATATATTTTCTTTCTTTCCATGATGACAAGTGAGGCATTTCTCTGGTTCATTTTGTCATTGGCATCCTTTTTTACACAGTGAGTGCACATTAGTCCAATGTTACCCTACAGTATCTGGAAGACTGAATAGATCTGATGAGCAACTTACAATAACTTCTTATAATGATGTAACGTGATAATATGTGTGATTAACCGTGACACCTCTCTTTCTCTCTCTCTCTCTCTCTCTCTGATCTAAGAATAGTTGCTGTGCTGTGGTGGAGTTTACATTTTACAGTGTTAATAAATTAAGATTTTGGAAGTATTTTAAGTGTCCACTCTCACTAATCCAAAATGCCAGGGCCGATTTTTTTCTCCCAGTCCACCCCTGATGACATGTTTCATGATTTGGCGCTATATAAATAAAAACTGAAATGTATTTAAGAAGAGTAAGTTTGTCAGTTTTCAAGCAGGATTTGTATATCTGTTCAACTTAAATACATAAGGAAACCAAAGAGTTAAGATCACTTACTTACCAAGAGAAATTCCTTTGGGGTTTATTTGTGGTCTCTTGCTGCCCCCTGCTGGACAAGTTTGATCAAATACAAATGCTTTACATGTCAACATGGTGTCAAAATTCAGATTTCAATCTAAAATGGCTTACTTCCTGTGATACTTGCAGTATGACATTAATTGTAAATTCTGAGCGTCTTGCTGAGATCTACAACTGTACAAAATTTCATTACTCTACGATGAAGTAAGTGAATAGCAAAAGGTCCTTTGAAAATTGCTTGGTGGCGCTATAGAGAAACTAAGTCCTGCTCACTAAAGTTTGTTATGGATTCCTGTTGGGGGGTGGATAAGGATGCATCCAAATGAGTTTTAGGCAGCTCGGCCCAAAACTGTGGAATTCAGAGCCAAACGTATGACAGCAGCGTTTGAGGTGAATATGCCACGCCGCCACGCCCCCCTGCTCCATCCAATCCAGTTGAGCCTGAAATCCACAACATACCAACATGTGTTCTGTCTGTGGACACAATTTCATGTTGATTAGCTCAGAGGGGTAACATAGCGACCGCTTACAACAAAACATGACACTTCCTGTTGTCAGGGGGCGTGGCCTAAGCAATGTCATCATTTGACCATTGGATATTATAGGAGACCTGATGATGATCAATCACAGAAAGTTTGGTGCCTCTGTGTGTTTCTGTGTAGGAGATATAACACTTTTATTTTTTGTGGCGAATAGGTGAACTTTGACCCCTGCCAACGCCCCTTCAGCATGCTCAAAAACTCACCGTTTTGATAACATTTGATTGGCCATGCCTTATGATCAGACTGCCCGAGTTTCAAGCCGATCGCTCGATATCTCTAGGAGGAGTTAGATCTTATACCAATGCTGTAACTGTCAAAATTGAGGTCAAAATCAGACTTTCAGTCTAAAATGGCCAACTTCCTGTGATACTTGCATTATGACAATAATTGTAAATTCTGAGCGTCTTGTTGAGCTCTACAACTGTACCAAATCTCATGTCTCTACGACGAAGTAAGTGAATAGCAAAGGGTCCTTTGAAAATTTCTAGGTGGCGCCGTTGAGGCATTTTTCTTTAGATTTTTGTGACGACCTTAAAATACAAAATTTTTAAACAGTCACCATGCATCTGCAAAGTTTGGTGAGTTTTTGAAAATGAGAAAGCCCCCAAAAAGGCCCCTCTTTAGGGGGGCAGAATAATAATAATAATAATAATAATAATTAAAACCGCAAGCGGTGATGATCGGCCCTCGCAGCCAAGCGCCGCTCTGGCCTAAGGGCCACCGCTAGGGTACGCGCACCTCCCGCCGCCAGCCACCGCAGAAGCTGTCATGCATTTTCCTCACCCGTCTACCATGCAATACACACGTATGCGTTGGGCAGCGCTCCCCCACGACTCACAAAAAATGTGGTGCAGATCGGTCGATGCACCGAGGAGACACAGCCGTTGAATAATAAAAATGCATTTGGCCACCGGGCCGGACTAAATCGTTCGGCGGGCCAGATCCGGCCCGCAGGCCGTACGTTTGACACCCCTGGTTTAAACATTAGTATACCAACTTAATCAAAGGTATCTTACTAGCTGTTAATCCAGCTTCATGTGAAAAGTTAACAAAACCTTTTTAGTTATTTAAAGTTAATTATTTCATGTGTTTAAGGGTTTCGTTTCTTGCATTAAGACAGCTTTTATGAAAGTTTGACAGTTAAATTGGTGGATACACACCCAAAAGTAATAATGTAAAAGTAACACTTTGGCAATTGGAAAATTGCTAAAGTAACACGTTAGCAATATTCCACATGTGTATGTTGTGTACAAACTTTAGTAATTTCTAACAGACCACTTCACTCTCAGAAAGCAGGTCTGCTAGTGGTTCCTAAAGTCTGTAAAACCAGAATGGTAGGCAGATCCTTTAGTTATCAGGCTCCTCTCCAGTGGAACAAACTCCCAGTTTTGGTCCGTGACGCAGACACCCTGTCTACTTTTAAGACTAATCCTAAAACTTTCCTTTTTCCATCCATCCATCGTCTTCCACTTATCCGGGGTCAGGTCGCAGGGGCAGCTTCAAGAGGGAGCCCCAGACCTTCCTCTCCCCAGCCACTTGGGCCACTTCCTCTGGGGGAATCCCAAAGCGTTCCCAGGCCAGCATAGTCTCTCCAGCGTGTCCTGGGTCTTCCTCTGGGCCTCCTCCCGGTGGGACGTGCCCAGAACACCTCATCAGGGAGGCGTCCAGGAGGCATCCTAACCAGATGCCCGATCCACCTCAACTGGCTCCTCTCAATGTGGAGGAGCAGCGGCTCTACTCTGAGTCCTCCCCGGATGACTGAGCTCCTCACCCTATCTCTAAGGGAGAGCCCAGACACACTATGGAGAAAACTCATTTTGGCCGCTTGTATCCGGGATTTCGTTCTTTCGGTCACGACCCAAAGCTCGTGACCATAGATGAGGGTAGGAACGTAGATCGACTGGTAAATCGAGAGCTTGGCCTTTTGGCTCAGCTCTCTCTTCACCACAACGGATCGGTACAGCGCACGCTTCACAGCAGACGTCGCACCAATCCGCCTGTCGATCTCCCGCTCCATCTTCCCCTCATTCGTGAACAAGACCCCAAGATACTTGAACTCCTCCACTAGAAGCTGGCTCTTGGGACTTTCCTTTTTGACAAAGATTATAGTTAGAGTGGTTCATGTTACGCTGAGCTACCTCTATAGTTATGCTGCTATAGGCTTAGGCTGCTGGAGGACATCAGGGTCTATTGTTCTTCAATTTTGCATGACTGTTGTCATTTCAGCTTTTACCTTTTTGTTTTTTCTATTTTTTCTTCATAGTAGGTACACCTGGTCTGGCGTTCTGTTAGCTGTGACATCATTCAGGGAAGACAGATCACCTGCTATTACCATCTAATGTAAAACACATTACTGGATCAATGTGTGCTTCTGTGCTTTTTTGTCTGTCTTGTTGTGTCTCTTCTCTCTCTTTTGTAACCCCCAGTCGGTCAAGGCAGATTACCGTTCATACTGAGCCCGGTTCGGCTGGAGGTTTTTCCTTCCTGTTAATGGGGAGTTTTTCCTTCTGCTGTCACTTCATGCTTGATCAGTATGAGGGATTGCTGCAAAGCCATGTACAATGCAAACGACTCTCCCTGTGGCTCTACGCTTCTTCAGGAGTCAATGCTGCTTGTTACGACTTTGATGAAATCAACTGGTTCCCTTATATAGGAATTTCTTTTACCAATCTGGATAATCTGACTTAATATGTATAATCTGATTGATTTTGACATTGTAAACTGCCTTTAGATGACATGCAGGCCGGCAGACCCGACATGTATATTAATAATATGTATTATTATTATTAATATTATTATTATTTTATATATCTGCCTCGTTATATTTGCATAATGCATGAAGAAAAATATCAGCAGCGCAACAGTCTGTTCCGATCATCCAGCCCTTACCACAGGCTACTGCAGCCCATTGGTTATCATCCCTGACAGTCTAAAGGGCTAGGCCAATCATAAAGTAGAAAAACACCTTCACGCTCCATGTGGAACTTTGTGCAGCGGTGTTCACAGTAGTAATGGATAAGAAACGCAAGGGAGGCGCAGAGAAACTGCACGAAAAAAAGAAACGAGTTCTTCAAACGGACGCTGCGAAATGTGTCAAACTGACTGACATGTTCCCAACAGCAGGCCCTTCATCTGCTCCGGTGTCTGGTGTAAAATATGGTGGTGGTGGTGGTGGTGGTTGTAGTCAGTGACGTGCGGTAGGGTTCATAGCTGGTGAGGCACTGACGTCATCAGAGTCAAATTTACAAATATATACACTCTACAGTAGACTCGTTGCAAAGTGCTGAAGGAGACTGATTGAGCCAAATCAATTCACCAAGAGATATGGAAAAAATATTGATTCTTTGATGAAAAAAAATGTGTCATTTGATTGGTAACAGTTTGAGTTATGATGGATTTCTGCATTTGTAACACATTCTAAAACTATAACCAACATTACGCACATTTTATCACAAAAACAAAACATGAATAAGTATCGCTGTCTTACCTCTACTTATAATTTAAGTCCCTGTGGCGCTCTTTCTGAACAAAAAAATCATTTTCCGGTAAAAGTTCTCTTTATCTTCTTTAGTTTTAAAAGTCTCTCAGTCTCAGTGGAGCTCACTGCCAGGGAGGAAAGCCTTCCCTGATCAGTCCTGTTCCAGCTGTATGTTTAGTCTTTTTAGTGCTTTACTTGTTTAGCAAAACTCGCTAATAAAACATCAATAACTTGTTTTGACTCTACTATTTGGGGATCAGGAGCGGTGCCCCTTGAGCGCCCCCTGCCTAGCGGCCAAGGAACTGCCGGCCTCACCTACAACCAGTTCTTTGCTGTTTATGATCGGCCAGCACCACAAAACCATGTTATCTGCACACAGTTTGATGACCAAAACACAATTCGTAATCCACATATATTAAATTGTGGAAAATCAGTTCATAACTGTTTGAACAATTGAATTTATGATCTAGAGACAGGAAGATGCATTCACAGAATGGAAGTCAGCACAGTTAACATGGGATTGCGCAATCCCAGGGGAGGCCAAGCTCGCTGCGGCCTCACCGGCTTCGCTATGAAGCGCCACCAAGGATTTACATGAAAAATAGCGAAAAGTCTGCGATTTTAAAGAAAATATGATCAAAAATTAGGAAATTAGATAAATAAAATACTTATTACAAATGATTGAGTAAATCAAAATTTATATTATGTTATTATATATTTTCTTTCTTTCCATGATGACAAGTGAGGCATTTCTCTGGTTCATTTTGTCATTGGCATCCTTTTTTACACTGAGTGCACATTAGTCCAATGTTACCCTACAGTATCTGGAAGATTGAATAGATCTGATGAGCAACTTACAATAACTTCTTATGATGATGTAACGTGATAATATGTGTGATTGACCGTGACACCTCTCTTTCTCTCTCTCTCTCTGATCTAAGAATTGTTGCTGTGCTGTGGTGGAGTTTACATTTTACAGTGTTAATAAATTAAGATTTTGGAAGTACTTTAAGTGTCCACTCTCACTAATTTCCATTATCCTGACCTCAAGGTATTGCACAGTTGGTATACACATTCAGTACACAAAAGAAATGTGGTGGGCCAGTCTAATCCAAAATGCCAGGCCCGATTTTTTTGTCCCAATCCACCCCTGATGACATCTTTCATGATTTGGCGCTATATAAATAAAAACTGAAATGTATTGAACAAGAGTTTGTCAGTTTTCAAGCAGGATTTGTATATCTGTTCAACTTAAATATGTAAGGAAACCAAAGAGTTAAGGTCACTTACTTACCAAGAGAAATTCCTTTGGGGTTTATTTGTGGTCTCTTGCTGCCCCCTGCTGGACAAGTATGATCAAATACATATGCTTTACATGTCAACTTGGTATCAAAATTCAGATTTCAATCTAAAATGGCTTACTTCCTGTGATACTTGCACTATGACATTAATTGTAAATTCTGAGCGTCTTGCTGAGATCTACAACTGTACAAAATTTCATTACTCTACGATGAAGTAAGTGAATACCAAAGGGTCCTTTGAAATTTGCTTGGTGGCGCTATAGAGAAACTAAGTCCTGCTCACTAAAGTTTGTTAAAGATTCCTGTTGGGGGGTGGATAAGGATGCATCCAAATGAGTTTTAAGCAGCTCGGCCCAAAACTGTGGAATTCAGAGCCAAACGTATGACAGCAGCGCTTGAGGTGAATATGCCACGCCGCCACGCCCCCCTGCTCCATCCAATCCAGTTGAGCCTGAAATCTACAACATACCAACATGTGTTCTGTCTGTGGACACAGTTTCATGTTGATTAGCTCAGAGGGGTAACATAGCGACCACTTACAACAAAACATGACACTTCCTGTTGTCAGGGGGCGTGGCCTAAGCAATGTCATCATTTGACCATTGGATATTATAGGAGACCTGATGGTGATCAATCACTGAAAGTTTGATGCCTCTGTGTGTTTCTGTGTAGGAGATATAACAGTTTTATTTTTTGTGGCGAGTAGGTGAACTTTGACCCCTGCTAATGCCCCTTCAACAAGCTCAAAAACTCACCGTTTTGATAACTTTTGATTGGCCATGCCTTATGATCAGACTGCCCGAGTTTCAAGCCGATCGCTCAATATCTCTAGGAGGAGTTAGATCTTATACCGATGCTGTAACTGTCAAAATTGAGGTCAAAATCAGACTTTCAATCTAAAATGGCCGACTTTCTGTGATATTTACACTATGACATTAATTGTAAATTCTGAGCGTCTTGGTGAGCTCTACAACTGTACCAAATTTCATGTCTCTACGACGAAGTAAGTGAATAGCAAAGGGTCCTTTGAAAATTTCTAGGTGGCGCCGTTGAGGCATTAGGTCACGCCCACCAAAGTTTGTTATGGATTCCTGTTGGGGGGTGGATAAGGATGCATCCAAGTGAGTTTTATGCAGCTCGGCCCAAAAATGTGGAATTCAGAGCCAAACGTATGGCAGCGGCGTTTGAGGTGACTTCACCACGCCGCCACGCTCTCCTGCTCCATCGAATCGACTTGGGGCTGGAATCCACAACACAACAACATGTCTTCTGTCTCTGGACACAGTTTCATGTTGATTAGCTCAGAGGGGTAACATAGCGACCGCTTACAACAAAACATGACACTTCCTGTTGTCAGGGGGCGTGGCCTAAGCAATGTCATCATTTGACCATTGGATATTATAGGAGACCTGATGATGATCAATCACAGAAAGTTTGGTGCCTCTGTGTGTTTCTGTGTAGGAGATATAACACTTTTATTTTTTGTGGCGAATAGGTGAACTTTGACCCCTGCCAACGCCCCTTCAGCATGCTCAAAAACTCACCGTTTTGATAACTTTTGATTGGCCATGCCTTATGATCAGACTGCCCGAGTTTCAAGCCGATCGCTCAATATCTCTAGGAGGAGTTAGATCTTATACCGATGCTGTAACTGTCAAAATTGAGGTCAAAATCAGACTTTCAATCTAAAATGGCCGACTTTCTGTGATATTTACACTATGACATTAATTGTAAATTCTGAGCGTCTTGGTGAGCTCTACAACTGTACCAAATTTCATGTCTCTACGACGAAGTAAGTGAATAGCAAAGGGTCCTTTGAAAATTTCTAGGTGGCGCCGTTGAGGCATTAGGTCACGCCCACCAAAGTTTGTTATGGATTCCTGTTGGGGGGTGGATAAGGATGCATCCAAGTGAGTTTTATGCAGCTCGGCCCAAAAATGTGGAATTCAGAGCCAAACGTATGGCAGCGGCGTTTGAGGTGACTTCACCACGCCGCCACGCTCTCCTGCTCCATCGAATCGACTTGGGGCTGGAATCCACAACACAACAACATGTCTTCTGTCTCTGGACACAGTTTCATGTTGATTAGCTCAGAGGGGTAACATAGCGACCGCTTACAACAAAACATGACACTTCCTGTTGTCAGGGGGCGTGGCCTAAGCAATGTCATCATTTGACCATTGGATATTATAGGAGACCTGATGATGATCAATCACAGAAAGTTTGGTGCCTCTGTGTGTTTCTGTGTAGGAGATATAACACTTTTATTTTTTGTGGCGAATAGGTGAACTTTGACCCCTGCCAACGCCCCTTCAGCATGCTCAAAAACTCACCGTTTTGATAACTTTCGATTGGCCATGCCTTATGATCAGACTGCCCGAGTTTCAAGCCGATCGCTCAATATCTCTAGGAGGAGTTAGATCTTATACCGATGCTGTAACTGTCAAAATTGAGGTCAAAATCAGACTTTCAATCTAAAATGGCCGACTTTCTGTGATATTTACACTATGACATTAATTGTAAATTCTGAGCGTCTTGGTGAGCTCTACAACTGTACCAAATTTCATGTCTCTACGACGAAGTAAGTGAATAGCAAAGGGTCCTTTGAAAATTTCTAGGTGGCGCCGTTGAGGCATTAGGTCACGCCCACCAAAGTTTGTTATGGATTCCTGTTGGGGGGTGGATAAGGATGCATCCAAGTGAGTTTTATGCAGCTCGGCCCAAAAATGTGGAATTCAGAGCCAAACGTATGGCAGCGGCGTTTGAGGTGACTTCACCACGCCGCCACGCTCTCCTGCTCCATCGAATCGACTTGGGGCTGGAATCCACAACACAACAACATGTCTTCTGTCTCTGGACACAGTTTCATGTTGATTAGCTCAGAGGGGTAACATAGCGACCGCTTACAACAAAACATGACACTTCCTGTTGTCAGGGGGCGTGGCCTAAGCAATGTCATCATTTGACCATTGGATATTATAGGAGACCTGATGATGATCAATCACAGAAAGTTTGGTGCCTCTGTGTGTTTCTGTGTAGGAGATATAACACTTTTATTTTTTGTGGCGAATAGGTGAACTTTGACCCCTGCCAACGCCCCTTCAGCATGCTCAAAAACTCACCGTTTTGATAACTTTCGATTGGCCATGCCTTATGATCAGACTGCCCGAGTTTCAAGCCGATCGCTCAATATCTCTAGGAGGAGTTAGATCTTATACCGATGCTGTAACTGTCAAAATTGAGGTCAAAATCAGACTTTCAATCTAAAATGGCCGACTTTCTGTGATATTTACACTATGACATTAATTGTAAATTCTGAGCGTCTTGGTGAGCTCTACAACTGTACCAAATTTCATGTCTCTACGACGAAGTAAGTGAATAGCAAAGGGTCCTTTGAAAATTTCTAGGTGGCGCCGTTGAGGCATTTTTCTTTAGATTTTTGTGACGACCTTAAAATACAAAATTTTTAAACAGTCACCATGCATCTGCAAAGTTTGGTGAGTTTTTGAAAAAGACAAAGCCCCCAAAAAGGCCCCTCTTTAGGGGGGCAGAATAATAATAATAATAATAATAATTAACACTACAGATACAATAGGCCTTCGCAGCGCTTAGCTGCTCGGGCCTAATAATTAACACTACAGATACAATAGGCCTTCGCAGCGCTTAGCTGCTCGGGCCTAATAATAATAATAATAATAATAATAATAATAATAATAATAATAATAATAATAATAATGCATTTATTTATAATGCACTTTACATTTCAAATAAAATCTCAAAGTGCTACAATACCAGGGGGTTAAAAACAGTTCCCAAAGTGTGATAAAAACAACAAACACAATAAAACACCATAAAAACAAAATGTGCCGTTTGAAATAGGTGCTTTTTGAACATCTCCACAGTTTGTGGGGCCCTCAGGGTCTCTGGGAGGTCATATCCATATTTATGGGGCGACTGCCTGGAAGGCCCTGTCTCCCATAGTGGAGAGTTTAGTCCTAGGTTGGTGCAGGCAGTAGGTAGAGGTGGAGGAGCGGAGGTTTCGTGGAGACTGAGGTAGGCAGGGGCAGTTCTGTGTATGCACTGATGGGTGAGGAGACAGATTTTGTAATGGATTCTGTGTTGAATAGGCAACCAGTGGAGTGTTTCAGGACCGGAGTGATATGATCATATTTGCCCCTCCTCGTCAGGACCCAAGCAGCGCAATATTGAATATGCTGGAGCTTTTGCAGGCTCCTGCCAGTGATCCCAACGAGGAGAGCATTGCAGTAGTCCAACCTGGAGGTGATAAAAGCATGGATAAACTTCTCAGCATCCGGTTGGGAGAGGGAGGGACGAAGTTTGGCGATGTTTTTGAGACGGAGGAAGGAGACATTGCAGAGGTGGCGGATATGGGAGTCAAATGTGAGATTTGAGTCAAGTCTAACTCCAAGGTTTGTAACAGAGATAGACAGGGGAATGTGATGACCAAGACTTGGTATACTAGTGAGGAAGGAGGACTAGGTTTGATGTGGGGTGCCAATCAGGATGGATTCGGTTTTGCTGCTGTTTATTTGAATTAAGTTGTCAGACATCCATGTCCTTATCTTTTCCAGGCAAACCTGAAATGCAGACAGCAGAGCTGAGGGGAGTGTGGAGTCCATTTTTATGTATAATTTTGCATCATCTGCATAGCAGTGGAATTAAACTTTGTGTTTATGGATGATATGACCGAGGGGTAGTAGGTAGATGGTGAAAAGGGTCGGACCGAGGACATACCTTTGTGGCACTCCACAGCTACCTGTGTGGGGAGATGAATGGGACCGTCCTAAAGCTACATACTCCGTCCTGTCTGTGAGGTATGACTGGAACCAGCTTAGTGTGGTTCCAGATAAGCCTACCATTTATTATTAGTGTTATTTTTGTTTAAAAGACTTTGAAGGACTTATCCATGCCTTCATCACATCTCGTTTGGACTATTGCAATTCATTATATAGAGGCCTGGATAAATCACAGATGCAGCGACTTCAAATGATCCAGAACGCAGCGCTCGGCTTCTTACAGGAACCAGGAAGCGTGACCATATAAGGCCCATACTGGCCGCTTTACATTGGCTGCCTGTTTTTTATCGAATAGATTTTAAGATTCTCTTATTAACTTATAAAGCTTTAAATGGATTAGCTCCCCCTTATCTTATGGAACTTTTAAAATTTCAGTCCGTGTCCAGAACCCTACGTTCTAATAATCAGCTTTTACTAACAGTTCCTCGGACCCGACTTAAGAGGAAAGGAGATCGGGCTTTTTCTGCTGTTGCTCCTTCTCTATGGAGCAATCTACCTTTCCAAATTAGATCTGCCCACAGCCTGGATCATTTTAAATTGCTTCTTAAAACTAATTTTTATTCTTTGGCATTTAATTAAACTAGTGTTTGATACTTTGTTTTTATTAATTTGTGTTGTTGTCACTCTTGTACAGCACTTTGGTGCAGTTCTATGCCTGTTTTAAAGTGCTTTATAAATAAATTAGACATTGACATTTGACATACCACAGACTGGAGATGGGGGAGCAGGATGTTGTGATCCACGGTGTCAAAAAGTAATATAATAATAATTTAGAATAATGTACATATGTTTATTGTTCTGGAATAAATTAGACATATTTGAAAATTATTTGATCTTGCCATTTAAGAATAAGATGCTCAGTTATTAAAGCACATCAGAGATGTAGTCAAGACCAGTTCTTCCGAGACAAAGATAAGACCCTCCAATACCAAGACAGGATCCAGGAAGCCATTCTGGCGTGCACTGTGTCCGGTACAGTAGTTGTAAAAATCGACTTAAGCAGCTCCACATAGAACGGGGATTATGCTGCTCTCTGAAAAGGGGCCGAAAAGGCTTAAAATTGTGAACAACCCCTTATGTTTTTATTTCTTTATTTTGTTCCTCTATAAAAAAAAAAAAAAACATCTCGAGGCCAAGGCCATTCTCAAGCCCTCCATCCCTGAAGCACATTTCAGTACCAATACAATTAAAAGCTCTGTACCTGAACAGGACAGATGAAAAGAAAACATACAGAGGAAAGTACATAGCAGTGGAATAGTAGCAGCATGTCAAGATATAAGATAAGTTGCAATACAAACATTAACATTCAAAGGCAACTCTAAACAAATGGGTTTTTAACCTTGATTTAAAGGAACTCAGGGTTTCAGCACTTTTACAGTCTTCTGAGAGTTTGTCCCAGATAAGTGGAGCATAAAAACAAAATACTGCTTGTCCAGTTTCGGTTTAATTTGAATGTTATCTAAGCCAAAACAAGGCCTTTGTTTGGGCAATAATATAAAGCTTGGAACTCCACACTACTCCAGACATTTTAATTGAGAAAGCTTTCTGGATGGGAAGCGAAACGTCTTCAATTTGGAAAAAAGTCCAGTTGTTTTGTTTTTTAACTTTTTTGGAATATGATCAGAGTTACAGACATCAACAAATTTTTCACCACAGTACACAGACAACCTACGTTTGTGATGAAAAATACACCATTCAAAATGTGCCACCAGAAACAAAACCGATGATTCAGCAAAAAAGTCAAGCCAGGAAAACTGAAAAAAACAAACAAACAAACAAAAAGGCAATTGTTTTAAGGGACTTCCATGTAGAAAGGTTGGCGGTATGACCATCTGGGCAATATTTTATTGAGGAACCACAAGGCCACATAAACTTTACCAATATCTTGGTAGTAAATAACTTCAACCACAGTTTTTGCAAATATTAAGTGAAACAGTAATTATATCATAGACCAGTGCAGAATCTCTATAAGAGAATGACACTGTTTTGTGTGTTTTACCACAAACATGAAACATACAGCTAAATATAGTTATTTACATGTTTTGTAAAAATATGAAGTGTTTTCTTTATTTTAAGACCCCAAAATAGAAAATTATATTTCTTTAATGTAAGAATTTACCATACCCTGTTTCAGTCCTCCCAGGTTCTTTACCCTGAAAAAGTGGGTTTCTTTATTGTTGACTTTTTGAGTAATCAAATGACTCTTGAAAAAGAAACCATACTTTAACATATTTAATCTAACAAGCCAGAGGAATCCCACAGCTTCAGTACACTGTACTACACTGTATGTGCTGTTATGGAAAAATATCATTAGTTGTTATATCAATCAGCCATTTTTATGAAAAATAATAAGAGGTACTTCTGGTCTCTAAACTGTGTCTCCCCTCTGAGGCAGAAAACACACAGCTCACAGGTTGTTTGCTTTAAGGTCTGAAAGCTATTTTATGGTTCTTGAGGTCATCTGTGTTGACCCCCTGATAGGACATCTGGGTGCTAAATCAGCCTTACTTCATGAAGATTCTCAAGAGAATAGTCTCCTTGTTTTGGAAGCAGATAGGACCTGGAGTCACAGTGTCTGTACCCACAACCCCCAGACTAATCGGGAGGGGCTGGTCAGTCTGATAAAAGATGGATTTGCTAAAAATGAGGGTAGACAAAGAGCTTACAATGGCTGGGGAGAAGGACGTCAGTAACATACTGAAACTAAGCTTGTAAGTTTTTCTTTGTCTCTTTGGAATTCCAAATGAAATAAATATGCATATTTTAAATGTTTGCCTCTGATAATTGTTTCTCCTTTACTATCAAATCTTGAACCGGGGTGAGGCGTGCAGTGAGAAATGGATAGAAGCGGTCCATATTAATTTTAACAGTACTCTCATACACAAAACGATGCGGACAGGGTGCCAAACTCTCAGTTACGTCAGCTTATACGAATCAGCAAGGACCTGGTCCAGGATTGGTTGATCCTTCCCATGTCATCTTTGGGAAGGTGCATTCACATTGAATGTGGCAGGTTGAGCGATATATTCACATGATATCCCTATGCACAGGTGCAACACAGGAGCGATGTGACACAAAGCAACGCTAGGTGAGGCCACAGAGGCAATTCTAGTGATGCAAAACGAGCAATTTTGGCTATTAAAGCGAAACCAGAGCAACATGACAGCTGGGATAGATGCGAAGGGACAGTTGTTGCAACAACCAATCAGGAATTGGATGAGGTGAAGGACTGCAGTGGAGACTAAGCAGTTTTCATTCAACATGGAATAAAAGCTGATAGAGGTGGTCTGCGGTCAACCTGAGTTGTATGAATCAACCAATTATTACTACCGAGACAAGTCCAGAAAGGACCAAGCTCGGAGAAGAATGAGTGAGGAGACTGGAGTGGCAGTTAAGTCAAAGCATCACTAAATAGCACCATTGTACTGCTGTATTTCTGGCTTGTCGCCCGCTGTGCGAACAGCCGGTGATGATGTTAGGCGGGCAACAGCAAGCAAAAGTGGAGACATTGTGGCATCATTCACGTTCAATGTGAACATACCTTTTTATTATGAAATAGCCTGGCTCCAGGGATATCCACGTGTCCATTCTGCCCCAAGATAATTGTTTGTTTGTGCATGCCACATCTGTGAAGTCCTTGGTGTCCGTGAGTTATCTGTTGTTTCCCGGTTAACTAATTTCTGCAGCTCCAGTCTCTGTGATCGCATAATTCTTAACATTAATTAAAAAAGAAAATCTGCTTTACTATAGTAGGTGTGAAGGTTGCTGGTCTGTGCTAAAAAAATAAATTACTGGCTTACCTCAGGTGTAAATAAAATAATATCCAGGGAGGTCCAGTTAGGGTGTGTTCAAGCACATCCAATGTTGACTACCTCTGAATGCCTCCAATTCAGAAAAGCCAAGAAACACACCACTCCGCCTCTTGCTCTAATTCACTCAAGAATTTAAATGGATGACCGCTTCTTCCTGCCCACCAACACCGTCTATGTTGAAACTGCACAAGGGTCTGCACATTCTAAGAAACCTTTCAGTGTATGAAGAGCAGCCAGTTGTTTGCTATACTGAAACCATAAAAAACATCCCAGCATTACAGAATCTCAGTATTACTTCAAGGAGCTTTTGGCCCATCACGAAAAAAAAGAGGCTGCAACTGGGCTTATTTTCATGGTATATTCCTATTTTCACTCCCTAAATGTGACGACAACAAACAACTTGACACATTCTCAGTGCAGTGATTCACTTTTTCAGCAGCTTCGGTTTGCCTTGGCTTGAGACATTCAAATATGTTGTGAGCCTACTGGAATCTTTCTGGGTTGACACACAGTCATTAAGTAGTCTCATTAAATAATCCAAATCAACTCCAAATAAGGTTTTCCTTAACCACACATGAGATGAACCACATGTGGTAATATTTGAAAAAGCTGAGTAAACTATAGCCCATGTTACACTGAGTTTTTACACCGTAAGCATGCTTTATATCAGGAGTCACCAACCTTTTTGAAACTGAGAGCTACTTCATTGGTGTTGTGCCATACGAAGGGCTACCAGCGCTGATCTTTGAACTAGAAGAGTCTGAGTTCATCTTAACTATCTAAAATAAACACGTTTTTCATGCTTTGTTCCGTATTTTTCGGACTATAAGGCACACTTAAAATCCTTACATTTTCTCAAAAATTGGTGGTGCGCCTTATAATCCGATGCTCCTTGTTTATGATTTGCCATTGTGCTTACTGACCGATTTTATGTGGTACAATGCTCTCAAAAATCTGTTAAAATGTGTAAGTACGACTTTGGTTAGCAACGAAGCCGCTCTGCTCAATGAATATTCAGAGCATTGCGGTACACTGTGTCACTACCTGGTCGGCCCCTGAGCTGTCTGCCTGACTGTAATGTCTAAACTAGAAGTGCATTCATGTAAGGCAGCCTGCGCCCAGAGTACGCGCTAGCAACAATAAACCAAGTAAGTTAATTCAATATAAAAGTTCTATTTTGGCCTTAGTTTAGAGACAGGGCAGTGTAGTCCAACTACTCTGTCCTCCTGACAGAGACGGATAGTTCTCCCTCTTAGGAGAGAGCGGTGTTAAGGAGGAAACACACTGAAAGCGTTGCGGTGCGTAAGTGCAGCAAAGCATATACACATCTTACGCTTAGGTTAGCTTTTCATTTTAATCTGCCAATAAATGTACACTAGAAGCATAATATGTGTGTATTTATGCTGCGTGAGGCCTAGATTAGATGGAAGTTCTAATTTCAGATGTGTATACGCTCCTGTTTGGCAGGGAATAAACGGGAAAACATCCTGTGTCAAAGTTCACTTCCGGAAGTATCCCAAAATAAGAGTTGTTGAAAATAAAGCGCCATGGATGATGTAGTTGTGACAGGCTAACAAGCTAACATATGTGATTTCTAATCAGATATGGTCAAGACACTGACTTTTAAGTGATCAAAACATAGGATATAATATGGGTAATATAATACCTTACTCATATATTACTGGTAATTTTTCTTTCTTTAGTTACTTACCCATGACGAAGGTTCTGCTCGCCGCAAAATCATGCAGCTGTGAAGCGCACTTTGCAGTGTTTGGTGTAAATCTGCGCTTTTAAAAACACACCCGTAAGCCTTTTACGTTACACGGCCAGTGTATTTCTTCCGTAAGGTGTCCAGATTTGATTTCTCGAATGAAAACTGGGGACGTCTCTGATTTAGTTAAGCGCAGAATTTCTGCCTGGGGGTTGGTTTGTTTTGTCTGAACTGCTACGCCGACGGGGCGGGGAAGGTGCAGTTGGTAAAGCTCTAGTACATCGGGACAGCAGCAAGACCAGGTAAATGCCTCTTGTTGCGCTAAACTTTTTTACACCATCAAGGTGGGATATTTTTGCCGGGGACAGGTCATCCAAAATGGGGTCTGTCCCCAGAAATCGGGGACATCTGGTCATCCTACCAGAGGGGCGGAGTGATATTCCACACTTGGGAAGAATATGTAATGTGCCTTACAATCCGTTGTGTCTTATATGTGGACAAAGACACAGACACATTTATTCACGGTGCGCCTTATAATCCGGTGTGCCTTATAGTCTGAAAGATACAGTATGTAGGACAATAAGATAAGACAAATATTTTTTTTATTCTTTATTTTCAAAAGGTGCAAGGATAAGAACATTATTATAAATACAGTCCCCATTTTTTAAATAAAGTAAAAACAAAACACAGAACAAATAGGGAGGGATGAGCAGTGTCCATAGAAAATCATGAGAAAAAAATAACCCAACAGTATATATGTACGTATTTTCCATAAACATAAAAAGGAATCAGGTTTGAATTATGTATATTAAAAAATATTGTCTATATATGTGAGTGGCCTGAGCAAAACCTGGTGATAAAGGTTAAATATGTCTGAGCCACTTGTTCCATAATTTAATAATGGCACCATTTTTGAGATAGATTGAGCGTGTAACAGACTCGATTAGGTATATCTCATTCACATCATTTAACCACTTGGATATAGTGGTGGGGGGGGGGGAGAGATTCCCGCATTCCTGTGTGGATCATACTATGTCTATTCTTGTCACGTCCTGGACTCTGGTTTGTGGTTTCTTGCCTTGCCGCCTCCGGCCGCAGAATAAGGGCAAGGTTCCAAAGGATTGGTTTTCTAGTTTTCTTTTTCTCCATACCTCCTACGTTTCCTCTTTAAATTTGAAGCATCAAGTTTGAAAGATCAAAGCCATGCAGGTTTGCACGTAATCTTTCTTTTTTTCTTTTTATAACTGGGTAATGGATATTCATTTAATAGATCTTCCTTGAATGCCACCTTTCTTGCCAAACAAGTAGCGAGCATCCAGCTCAGAGAAGAACTCTCAGACCACATCCTCCAGACAAGAACCTCCTGAAGTCCTGCCTAACCCATGTTAGGTATAACCATCAAATAACCATCTGCTAGAAATTAAAATGAAGCATGTGAAAAGTTTATTTTATTAAGTACACTTAAATATTCACTGACTGATAATAGCAAAATGCAATATTTACTGAACTCCTCAAAATCGCCAGAGGTTATTAGTTAAACCGCTGTTTCTCAAGCTAACCAGAAGATAGTTTTGCATTGACAGTATGATTTTTTCTATTCCTATTAATATTGTGTTACACAGAATGAAGATCCACCAAGTGTAGCAAAAGGAGCCTGGAAAATGATTTCACCCAGCTTGGAAGAGGGAGGTCTGTTGTATCCTATTTAAGATTTTAAGGCCAGCTGTTTGTTTCCATTTGTGGAGGAGTGGAAAAGGACGACACAAAGGAGATATGTTCAAATATATACATCTGTATATATATATATAGATGTATATATATATATATATATATAACCCTCCCAAATCTAAAAGAAAATGTTTAGGCCCTGGTTCAAGGACTCTGAAAGGGCCATCGTACAAAGGCCGTAGTGGTGTTCTGTGTGCATCGTGTCGAACAAAAGCAAATTTAGAGGCCTCTAAGTTCTCAGGAACAAAGAACTGGGGTAAACAATGGTGAACAGGCATAGGAAAATGAAAGGAGTCTCCCTGAGGGAAAAAACGTTGCCCAAGTGGACTGAACTATGGCGTAGGGGAATCAGGTAAAAATGCCCCAGGGACACGCAGGGGCTGACCAAAAAACAGTTCAGCTGTGGAAGCGCCAAGGTCCTCTTTAATGGCTGAACGCAAACCAAGCATGACCCATGGAAGGTGGTCAACCCAGTTGCCATCAGTCAGAGAAGCGCGGAGCGCAGCTTTCAATGATCTGTAAAACCGCTCACACAACCCATTAGCCTGCGGATTGTACGCAGTGGTGCGGTGGATCTTGACCCCCAGACCATCGGCCATGGCAGACCAAAGCTCTGAAATGAACTGTGGGCCCCTGTCAGAAGTAATGTCAGAGGGGGGGCCAAAACGTGCAACCCAGGTTGACAGAAAGGCCCGGGCCACCGCCGCAGACGTTATGGATGACAGGGGAACCACTTCCGGCCATCGGGTGATACGATCGATCATGGTAAGGAGATGTGTGAAACCCTGTGATGGGGGAAGGGGACCCACAAGCTACTAAGCTGGCCTTGCCAGCAACATGCTGAATGTCAGTCGTGAATTCAGAAATGCCGGCAAGGTGCCGTTGCTGTCGTACGGACCAGGGGTCAGATGTTTTGGACATGGCGAAGATGAGGGGCTTGTGGTCCACATAGGCAGTAAATGAGTGGCCCTCCAGAAAATATCTAAAATGGCGTGTAGCCAGGTAGAGAGCAAGCGACTCTCTATCAAAAACGCTGTATTTACGTTCATTGTCCTGCAAAGTACGTCTGAAAAAGGCAAGTGGCTGCCAAACACCCGAGACACGCTGCTCCAAAACCGCCCCCACTGCCACGTCAGATGCATCAGTTGCTGGCTGAGCACATAGGAACTAGTAGAGGCAGGGCACATCACACTGGACGAGACGAGAAGAGACCTTCTGGCAGGGATGAGTTGGCCGAAGCAGTGATGAGCCGAGTTGACTAATTAATGGCAACAGGTGGAGCTGATATAGAGTAGAGTGGTGGGTGGAGGGAGCCTGAGCTCTTTGGATGATGAATTTGAGGTGAAGGCAGATTAAGAAAAGTCCAGAAAAGTCCACAACAGAAGAAACAAAATCCTAAATCATGACAAATAGCAGTGGAAAGCTAGGGGACTTAAGCAGAAGTCAAGATAGACCAAGATGTAGACCAAGTAAAATATCTGTGTCATCTGTTTGGAGTGCAACAGAGAAGTTTGAAGGCTGGCTTGGTTAATATTTTCCACATATAATACAATAAGTATTCCCCCCCAGTAAAATGGTTAGCCCCCCTTAGCGCCACTTTTTTATCCACGTTTTGAGCAACTGCTGTCTGTAGTTGTAAGCAGAAATTATGCAATCTTAAACTACATGAATTCTGTATTTTTAACTTACAATTATTTTTTATTCTTGCATTTTAAGCAAAAACCACATGTCTTAAATCTGTTCCAACATAAAACATGATTTTATGTAGTGAAAAAATGGTATACAGAATGAGGCATTAGGTATTGGTTTTCAAACTTCTTCTGCTCCCCTTTGAAGAGTGAAGCATTTCCACCACCCATCCCACCACCATCCACCCAACCCAACCCAACAATATTAGAACAAAATTATTAAAAAAAGTACTTATTCTCTCTCTTAATATGGCAAAGCTGTTGCTCTGAGGATTACCCAGAATCCCTTTTACAATTGTTACATACGTTTTATAAGAACAACAGTTGGGCTACTATCAACAACTTGTATTTTGTTGACTAGAAGACCTAAAAAAGACTAGCTGAAAACATGGCAAAGATAATATCATGGCACCAATGTCAGAGATGAAATACAGTCACATTAAGTTTAAACCCTTTGTAATGTCACCACATATTTTTTTAAATCGGTTTCACTTGCTCTATATTTTCTAGACAAATAGAAATAATAATAATAGTAATAATAACAACAACAACAACCCTGGAATAATGTGCGGATGTCATTCATATTTGATGCACAACACACTGACAAAGGCTGGGACAATAACCAGAACTAATCTGGTATTACTTTTGAGTTCCTCATCCCTTTTACCATTGCTTCTAATGTGGCGTGGACTTATGGAGGACCAATCCTGCCATAATTAAAAATACATACAGAAGTAAATGAAGGACTTAATAATATAAAATTGCTTGAAAAAGTAGCTAATAATATGAATTTGTGTGCCATTAAATGTGACAAAATAATAAAAAGAAGATATTTCTTCAACAATTGATCAATTATTCATGTTTTTACTCCACCATAAATATTTATTTTTATTTTATTTTAACATCCCTCTATTTCTGAAATATAGATTTATTTCTGCCTCTAACTTTTCTAACTGTTTTTTTACCCACAGAATATTCGCCTGCACTTTTTTCCTTCTACCCTTTTTCCACTTCATGTATTTCTACTTGGTGTTTTTTTACTTCCTCTTTTTCCACTTCATGTATTTCTACTTGGTGTTTTTTTAACTTCCTCTTTTTCCACTTCGTGTATTTCTACTTGATGTTTTTTTTACTTCCTCTTTTTCCACTTCTAGTATTTCTACTTGATCTTTTTTTACTTCCTCTTTTTCCACTTCGTGTATTTCTACGATGACAGGGAGAGAGGGGGGGAGAGGGTCGGCGTCACTGGCAAAGCTTCACAACTATTGGCCAAGGCCTGGCTCCCCGGAAACGAGCCGGCATCAGAGCAGACGACTGGCCGTTTTCCCAGAATGCGCCGCGGCCGCAGCTTGATTCTGGACACCGCAAACAGAACTCACAGTGGTAAGTTAAAAATTACCTTATCTGCTGCTGTTGTTCTTTAAAAGTACGTTTTCAGATCGTTAGAGGTGACAACATACTTTTAAGCTTCCCTATATGGCCCGTTTACAGAGTTGGTGTGTAATTGAAAAAGAAATAGTCCAACGTTGAGCGGACCAGAGTGACCCGCAGGCCTCCGAGCATTACCGCAGCCAGGGCTAATGTTAGACGGTCTGTAGTACACTTCCCTTGGCCTAGTCGTCTGTGAAGTACTGCTGGTTCTGATACAGTTTTTTTCTTGTTTTAATTAAGTTAAAATATATATTTTTTGATGAATAAATTATCAATTTACCACAGATCTTCTTTTTATTATTTTGTCACATTTAATGGCACACAAATTCATATTATTAGCTACTTTTTCAAGCAGTTTTATATTATTAAGTCCTTCATTTATTTCTGTATGTATTTTTAATTATGGCAGGATTGGTCCTCTATATGGACACACACTCCATACTTATAAAGGCCATATTTTTGGCTGCCATCATGTGAGAGGTGGGACTTGCCGCTCTAACCTTTTAAAGGCTCCTTGTACACTTAATCCTAGCAATAGGAAGTTTGATGTGAGTAAAGATGCTCTCTCTTCACAAGCTCAGATTGGGTAAGAGATTTTGCTGTGCGTTTTGAACATGTAGAGAAATTGCACAAAGAATAAAAATAATTATGCCTGTTTCATTTCAGCATTGCTGCTGTGTGGCTTCTTGATATTTTGTGGTAAGTATGTATTATTTATTTGACTTAAATCCCAGTTTATTTTTTTTATTTTTTTTAGTAAATCTGCATCGCTCTACAGGTATCTGTACTACCTATTTTTGTCTCTGCACTCATGGCTGAGGGTGAAAGCAAAAATTCCAATAGATTTTTGGAACACGTCAGTCTGGGGACAGGATCTCTGTAGGTGTCCTTTGACCTTCATAGGTCTTTTCATCCCATGATCAAAGTTGAATCTGAGGAAACCAGGGTTTGGCTTGTTCGGTCTGACATGGGTGCTTTAAGGGGGGACACATCGGGAGCCTCGTGGTGCATTTCATGAATTAACATGCGTTCAATTGGTGCTTTTAATAGGTGACATATTAGACAGGTCATGCTGAAGACAAATCATTGTGCTCCAGCCTTGGATAGTGTTATGGAGAAAAAAAAAGGTTGACGCTGTCCTGTAGGGGTCTTTGCGCTGCACCTGCTGTAGAGAGCTGTCACTCTCCTGTGGAAAGCGGAGTTGGTCTCTATGAGAAGCAGGCTGATGAAGGGTAATACTGGAGAGAAACGAGAAGATGATTTGTTAAAAAACAAACAAAAAAAAAACAGAGCCCGCTTTTTAGATGATCGCTCCTGCGTCTCATTTCGCGTCATGTGGTGTGCCTAGGCGGCTGTGGCTGCGCTTGATGTCTTGTGGTTTAGTCTACCTTAATTGATGGGAACATGTGCTCACTGGTGGCTGTGAGTCAGACACGCTCCGAGAGACACGTCTCAATTTATGTTGTCCGAGATCATTAAGTTGCAACATATTCATGACGCAATGTAACAATTATTAAGTGATGATTTATAATGTAATAAGTTGCTGCTGTCGCTCACAAATGTGACCACAAATGAGCTACACACACGCACTTAATGCTTGAGAAATAGTTGAAAATGTTTATTTTCATGCCAATCAAACCGTTGTTTTTTAAAATCCTTAAAAAACAACGGTTTTGCACAGCTTCTTGCATGTGTTGGCTATGTGATTCAGCCTTAGTTTGTGAAAGACAGAGATAAATTAAAAAAAGCATAAAATTATGGCCCATCTGTTGGGTTTATACATTGTTCTCACCAAGTAAAAACTCTTCAGAACCAATCTTAGCCCAAAATTGTGTTCTGCACCATGTAATCTACTTAGTTTTTGCAACTGTAAGCTGCAGAAAATACGAGCAAAGGGAACCAGACCTACATATTTTGAAGAACCCCTAATATGGTGTAAAATTACCACAGTAATGAGATAACTGTGTGGGTAAAATTAGCACAAAAGTAAAACCATCTGCATTAAATAAGATCAACATTGTAGCTAGCCCTGTGGGTCGGACCTGAAAAAGCTGAAAATGTTTTGTCTTTGCACTTCAACTATTGCTCAATATAGAGCTGCTAGAAGGCAGATTTATTAACTTCAATGCAAGTCAAATAGCTGACTAAACGGAACACACAACTCATGGTGCAGAACCGTCTCTATCCAACTCCGCCCCTTCAGACCCCCTATACCTTTTGACAGCAAGGAAAAGGAACAGGTTAAACTGAAAAATAGTGAAGAAATGAACAGTCCCATGACAACCCAAGCATAATAATATTACGTGATGCAAAGAAGCACACCGTGACTGTCCTCCTCCTCTCTCCCGCAACATACAGTCTGTGATTGATTGCAGCCAGGTGCACACACACACACACACACACACACACACACACACACACACACACACACACACACACACACACACACACACACACACGCCCACATAAACATTAAAGAAACAAACCATGAGCATTGAGGAGGGCATGTTGCTCATACGGCCCACGTGCACCACGAACAGTCCCATGACGCGTTACTACGCGTAGGGCACCAAGTACCTGGGGGAATCTTGTGACATGATGAATGGGAAACAAAACGCATGCTTCTATACCTCCTGTCCTCTTCTACGCAGCATACAGAGGAGCTGTGAATGCCCCCCAGTAGTGGCTGACAGGGAAATAGAAAAAAAACGGTAACACTTTATTTGAAGGGGTGTACATAAGACTGACATTACACTGTCATAAACATGACATAACACCTGTTATGAACATAAATGACTCATTATGAATGTTTAGGACTGTTGTCCTAATTGTCATTCGGTAAATTATGACACTATTAAAGCAAAGTTGACATTGTTTAACATGTCTTTGTTATGACAAGCCCTTAACTTAACAAAACCCAAAGTCAAGCCCTAAATTTAACCTAATCCCAAATCAAGCCCTAAATTTAACCTAATCCCAAATCAAGCCCTTAATTTAACCTAATCCCAAATCAAGCCCTAAATTTAACCTAATCCCAAATCAAGCCCTAAATTTAACCTTGTCTCTGTTAATGTCAAATTGTTAATGAAAATTTATTGTAAATTATTTTTCCTGATAGGTCAAATCTACTCAGACAGACTTAGACTTTATCCCAAGGGAAATTCAACCAAATGAAAAATCTAACTAATGGTAGCTACCATAAGTATGTTGTTGATGCAAAATTGGTTTAGTGTTTTACAAATATTTTAATTTCTCCTCTTACTTATTGTCGAAGTTTCCAAAACATTCAAATTTAGAAGTGGATACAGATAGATAAATACTGTATTATTGTTATTTTTCCATGTGCGTGTGTGTGTGTGTGTCCAGGCATGGTGAGCACAAATCGTTTGGGCTAGCACCGCCCCTACTACCCACCCTCTTCATGTATTCAATCAATCAATCAATCAATCAATCAATCAATCAATCAATCAATCAATCAATCAATCTTTATTGTCAATTACAATTTGCATTGCAATCGAAATTTCAGTTCCAGTACAACCGTCCATCACATACATAAACATTTTGGGGGGAACGATTGACTAAGGCCTTGCGTTGCCAAGGAACATAGCCAGTCGGCCGCTGCTATTCGGCACAGCCGTTAGGCGCATCCCTCCAAACTTCCCCGGACCCCGCCTTACGCGGTGCCCACAGGGCGCTGTCCTTGAATCTGTGGAAAGATAGATTTTCACAATGGGGGAGGAGAGGGAAGATAAAAAAGAGCGATGTGTCACACCCTATCCTCTCACGGTACAGTGTGAAACATCCGACAAAAAAAACTCATTGCACGAGAAGCACAAATATAACGAGACACATATAGCAGAAGGATAACATTGGAGATTAGTCGCGTGTAAATTCAAGAAATAAATGAGCATCAGTAGTGTGTTGTTTGGAGTATTGTATGTCCATGAACGCCGTCCGGCAGGCAAGTGTCCTTGATGCGTTGGAAAGTCTTTATCACTTAACGGCCCAGCTTGACGCATCCACGGATGTTTGCGGGGGAGGAGGGAGCGGGGGGAATAGTTCTGTCCCATTTCGGCTTCGGCTTCCGAGCTTTCGGTTGCTATGAATTATTTAGTTACCTAACTAATAATTACACTTTAAAATTAAATTGAAAAAAGTATCAAGTAAAGTACATGCAGAGAATTAGGGGCAAGAAACACTCAAGCTAAACTAAGAACTAAGAACTGTTCAAAAGAATTGGGTTATTCGTGACTGACACATCACTAGTTGAAAGTTTGCTAGTGCAATTATGGACGGGAAGCATATTAGTAAATGATAACAGGAGCTTAGAAACAGCAACATGATTTAAGGCTAACTGAGCATTTCTAAAATATTTAGGAACATTGCCCTGCTGGAAGGTAACTTCCTGATGCTCAAAACAAAAGCAAAAGACTGTGTGAAGATGCTGATTGAAGACTGAAAGAGCGTCTTCATCCACAGTGAGACAAGTGCTGCACTGACATGGGTTGAACGACCACTCAGCAAGCAGGGGGCCATTACTCCGAAAGCCATGTGAAAAGCAAAAATACAGTTTGGAAATGCACTTAGGAAATATATCAAATATTCCCTGTTGTTTTGTGCTCTGTTAGGATTAAATGGCTTTCAGAATTCACCAACCACTGGTGCTGTTTTCCATGTGAAAAGACCCCGACATGGGGAATATCATAATCCAGCACTAGGGGTTAAAGAATGAAGGGCAACCTTTGCACTCAATTCTTATGTCTTTTAAATGCTATGTGTATTTACCACATTCATTTGATCATCATGGTTAAAGAGAAAACATACGGCCGATGGGAAAACATTCCTTAAAATAAATTAAAGGTCGAGGAGTGGAAATGTGGTGACTAAGCTGCCAGAGTTCAGTGAACAGGCTGACAGAAGCAAAATGGAATGAGCAATGGGAGTAGCAATTCAAGACAGACATCCCTAAATCGAAATAAGTCACCAATTCTGTAAGACACATCTATAGTACCATACCATATTTATTTATAAAGCAATTTACAAGAACAAAGGTCGACAAAGTGCTGTACACATACAACTGAAACTAACTGTAAAATTAAAATAATAAACAAGTAAAACATCCATCCATTTTCTGACCCGCTTACTCCCTCATGGGGTTGTGGGGGTTGCTGGTGCCTATCTCCAGCGTTCACTGGGCGAGAGGCGGGGTACACCCTGGACATGTCGCCAGTCTGTCGCAGGGCAACACAGAGACAGACAGGACAAACGACCATTCATGCACACACTCACACCTAAGGACAATTTAGAGAAGCCAATTAACCTAACAGTCATGTTTTTGGACTGTGGGAGAAAGAACCCACGCATGCACAGGGAGAACATGCAAACTCAAACCCAGGACCTTCTTGCTGCAAGGCAACAGTGCTACCCACTGCTCCACTGTGCAGCCCCCGAGTAAAACATAGACAAGTTAAAATAGACAAACAGTTAAAAATCTACAATCATTACTGAATTAGCTTGCCTTGAAAAGGAAAGAATCTTACCGTGCTAAATAGGAGGGAAATTGTGGAGTGGCATGCTCTGAAGCTGTGCTCTGCTTGTGACAGTAGCATCATGATCTGGGGTTGTTTTTCTTTAGATTGATGACGTTTTTGTTAAGGTGGATGAAAACAAATGACCAGTCCGAAATAACTGATATTTTTCACCTAAAACCTCCAAGTCAGTGTTAAAATGTCTTTGTCTTGAACGAGTCCAAGTGTACATCTAATTCATCAAAGAATTACTACTGGAGAGGGAAATTTAAGGGTCCAAAACTAAATTTAACTAAAGAGCTGTTGGGTCCCCTGAAGAGGGCTATGGACAAGAGATGTTTACACTATCTGATGGATTCACAGAAATGCTGGTAGATATTGAGGACAAATATTACCATGTCAAGATGTGGCATGCTGTTCCTCGTCCTGAAGAAGACTGAGTTTGGAAATTGATTTAAAAAGTGGTTCAACAATGTATTCCAGTATTTATGATAAAAAGTTATTTCTTGTTTTAAATACTTCTTTTCAGTTAAGTTGTGCATAATGATTGTCACATGCCTGTTGAAATTATAATTTTTTACATAAAAACATGTTGTTTTTGACATGGTTATACAGCTTCTGAAGCTATCCCATGCCCTAAAATATTACTTCAATAATATTAAATACTTCTTAAGATGGCACTAAATGTTTATCGTAGTGCAATTTTGTACTGTGATAAAATCAGAAATTTTATTAACATTTTATTCAGGTCAAGGAATCAAATTAAAATCTTATAATCTAGTGATGTTCGTAGCTGTTTTCTCATAAGGCATTGCAAAGATGCTTTTTGGATTTTGTGCTGTAATTATTACTTGCAGCACCAATCATGCCAATTGTCTTGTTACTTAAGTCCATCAAAGAGCAATAAATAAACATAGAACCATGTTTAAACTACTAACCAAATGCATTGTTCTTTTAACTACTTGACATTTTTACTGTGATGTCCATAAATATTAAACACCAGTTGCAAAATTCATGACTGTTATTTGTGTTTGGCAGAGAAACCCGTGACAAAGCAGGGCCTAAGAGCTGGCTCTATTGTAATGGGTCAAATTATAATCCTGTCAAGGACACATGTTGTACAGTCCAAGTTAATAGCACAACGGAAGGTAATGGCTTTATATCAGACTGGAAAAGCTAGAAACACGAGAGCTCACCAATTAAATTTTTTAATAGCTCCAATGAATCATATAAAACCAGGCAAAGCTTTAAGGGTGACCTCCTCTTGATAAAATCTTGTTTTAGCACTGACAGCTTTAGTTTTCCCAGTTTGCTCCCAAAATTTGTACACATCAGTCTGCAGCATATTAATATTGAGATGCATTTGAAAGTCAACATGGCTAGTGTTCACCTAGTATCAGTGGCAGTGTAATGAATTACTGAGAGGCAAAAGCAAAGGTTTAGTTATAGCACAAATAGTAAAACTTTGGGTTTGAGGACATATTTGAAATAACTTTGTTCTCCTAAAAAAGGACCTCTATCATGCATGTATGCATTTTCACTAGACCTTTTTATTTTTTTTCAGATAAACTGACATCACGTCTGAGTGAAAGGATGTCTAAATGCTGCGGGCTGCAGGCATACAACCCACTTAATGAAATATGCTGTAACCTAACGGTTAGCCCCAAGCCTTCACATGATGCCAAATGCTGTGACAAACGTAAGTGCAGTTGGAGGCATTTGGAAGTTTTGGAAAAACAGTTCACTATGCAATATGCATGTGCATTTTCACAGAGACTTTTGGTTGAACTGTGTTAAAATTCACATGATATTTTGAGTGTTTTAAAGACCCAAAGGATCTTTTCCACAGAGCCTTATGATAAAAAGCAGAAATTGTGCTGTGGGGGAAAGAAGGTCCTGACCAGGCTTTCTCCTGACCATCACTGCTGTTATGAAAGCCTTTTCGACTCTTCAATTGAGGAATGTTGTCAGGATATGTTTCCTAGGATACAGCTTAAAACCAATGATTTTGTCACCTGTGGTAAGTTATTAGACACTTTAACAGCCTAGATATGAAAACTGTGTGACAATTACCTGATATATACTATGTATGTATTTGACATGGTGCAAGATAGAGCTGGTATACAATAAGAAAACTCTTTGTAGCACTTTTCAGTGTAAATCATGCACCTTAAACCTACATTTGTTATCAACATGTTTTGATGCATTTTTTTTTTAAATCTGCAAGATCAACATTCTCTGTCACTGTAAGTGATCAAATGGTAAGATCTTATATAAGAATAAACACGTGTCTAAAATGTTACATTTTTTAAATCAGCTAAACTTAACATTTAAAAAAAAAAATTTAACACATTCACCCTCTTGAGCATTTTTCCTATTTCCTGTTGCCCATTCCTCTAAGTAAAATTGTGATGATTACTTTAAGATAGATGATGGATGCACTCAGAGATCTAAGAGACAGGATTTTAGGAAAATGATTTCGATTGAGTTTTGTTCAGTTTTAAATTTCCTCTGATATCTTCTTCCATGCCAAAACCTACAGGACATGCAATATTTAAAAGAAATATTGCTCCACAATGCCAGATAGTTGGAGTGTCATGCTGGGAAGCTAATGGTGTAATTACTATAATAGGCCAACTGTGAAAATTTTAATTTTAGAAGCTTGCAAAAGTTAAAATAAAATTTATTTTCCTTTAAGTATCTGCAAATTTACTTCATGTTTACCTTTCAGTGAAGAGCCTCCCATTTAATTCCACACACCTTGGATATTCTCAAGGGTATGTAATAACTCTAAGTTTGTTAACTTGTGAACTAAATGTAACAGATATTCCTCTGTAGGGTGAACGGAAGTTAGAACACTGCGAAAAAGGGTCCAACAATTACCATTGCTCAGCACGTTCTGTCAGGGTTTGTGTGATTGCAGCAGGACCAAAATACAGACGAGAGTTAGGGAGCCACATGATACAGTGAAAGATACTTTTTTTATAATTCGAAATAACAAACCTATTGGCAGGACGGGCGAAGTCAAGGACAAGGGATTAAGCAAGAAGCAGAGCAAACTCAGTGGGAGCATAACAGAGGATCCAACATAGGATGAGAAGAAACTGGCGGGTTACATAAGGGGGAAAACAGATTGAAAGGCAGTTAAGAGTAATTACCACAGGTGAATGACATGATGGCAATGAGATGAAGGAGTGCAATGAATTCACAGAGACAGGAAGAAAACTGAACCTTTAATTTAACCTAATCCCAAATCAAGGCCTAAATTTAACCTTGTCTCTGTTAATGTCAAATTGTTAATGAAAATTTGTTGTCCATTAATTTTCCTGATAGGTCAAATCTACTCAGACAGACTTAGACTTTATCCCAAGGGAAATTCAACCAAATGAAAAATCTAACTAATGGTAGCTACCATAAGTATGTTGTTGATGCAAAATTGGTTTAGTGTTTTACAAAGATTTTAATTTCTCCTCTTACTTATTGTCGAAGTTTCCAAAACATTCAAATTTAGAAGTGGATACAGATAGATAAATACTGTATTATTGTTATTTTTCCATGTGTGTGTGTGTGTGTGTTTGTCCAGGCATGGTGAGCACAAATCATTTGGGCTAGCACCGCCCCTACTACCCACCCTCTTCATGTATTCAATCAAACAATTAATCAATCAATCAATCAATCAATCAATCAATCAATCAATCAATCAATCAATCAATCAATCAATCAATCAATCTTTATTGTCAATTACAATTTGCATTGCAATCGAAATTTCAGTTCCAGTACAACCGTCCATCACATACATAAACATTTTGGGGGGAACGATTGACTAAGGCCTTGCGTTGCCAAGGAACATAGCCAGTCGGCCGCTGCTATTCGGCACAGCCGTTAGGCGCATCCCTCCAAACTTCCCCGGACCCCGCCTTACGCGGTGCCCACAGGGCGCTGTCCTTGAATCTGTGGAAAGATAGATTTTCACAATGGGGGAGGAGAGGGAAGATAAAAAAAGAGCGATGTGTCACACCCTATCCTCTCACGGTACAGTGTGAAACATCCGACAAAAAAAACTCATTGCACGAGAAGCACAAATATAACGAGACACATATAGCAGAAGGATAACATTGGAGATTAGTCGCGTGTAAATTCAAGAAATAAATGAGCATCAGTAGTGTGTTGTTTGGAGTATTGTATGTCCATGAACGCCGTCCGGCAGGCAAGTGTCCTTGATGCGTTGGAAAGTCTTTATCACTTAACGGCCCAGCTTGACGCATCCACGGATGTTTGCGGGGGAGGAGGGAGCGGGGGGAATAGTTCTGTCCCATTTCGGCTTCGGCTTCCGAGCTTTCGGTTGCTATGAATTATTTAGTTACCTAACTAATAATTACACTTTAAAATTAAATTGAAAAAAGTATCAAGTAAAGTACATGCAGAGAATTAGGGGCAAGAAACACTCAAGCTAAACTAAGAACTAAGAACTGTTCAAAAGAATTGGGTTATTCGTGACTGACACATCACTAGTTGAAAGTTTGCTAGTGCAATTATGGACGGGAAGCATATTAGTAAATGATAACAGGAGCTTAGAAACAGCAACATGATTTAAGGCTAACTGAGCATTTCTAAAATATTTAGGAACATTGCCCTGCTGGAAGGTAACTTCCTGATGCTCAAAACAAAAGCAAAAGACTGTGTGAAGATGCTGATTGAAGACTGAAAGAGCGTCTTCATCCACAGTGAGACAAGTGCTGCACTGACATGGGTTGAACGACCACTCAGCAAGCAGGGGGCCATTACTCCGAAAGCCATGTGAAAAGCAAAAATACAGTTTGGAAATGCACTTAGGAAATATATCAAATATTCCCTGTTGTTTTGTGCTCTGTTAGGATTAAATGGCTTTCAGAATTCACCAACCACTGGTGCTGTTTTCCATGTGAAAAGACCCCGACATGGGGAATATCATAATCCAGCACTAGGGGTTAAAGAATGAAGGGCAACCTTTGCACTCAATTCTTATGTCTTTTAAATGCTATGTGTATTTACCACATTCATTTGATCATCATGGTTAAAGAGAAAACATACGGCCGATGGGAAAACATTCCTTAAAATAAATTAAAGGTCGAGGAGTGGAAATGTGGTGACTAAGCTGCCAGAGTTCAGTGAACAGGCTGACAGAAGCAAAATGGAATGAGCAATGGGAATAGCAATTCAAGACAGACATCCCTAAATCGAAATAAGTCACCAATTCTGTAAGACACATCTATAGTACCATACCATATTTATTTATAAAGCAATTTACAAGAACAAAGGTCGACAAAGTGCTGTACACATACAACTGAAACTAACTGTAAAATTAAAATAATAAACAAGTAAAACATCCATCCATTTTCTGACCCGCTTACTCCCTCATGGGGTTGTGGGGGTTGCTGGTGCCTATCTCCAGCGTTCACTGGGCGAGAGGCGGGGTACACCCTGGACATGTCGCCAGTCTGTCGCAGGGCAACACAGAGACAGACAGGACAAACGACCATTCATGCACACACTCACACCTAAGGACAATTTAGAGAAGCCAATTAACCTAACAGTCATGTTTTTGGACTGTGGGAGAAAGAACCCACGCATGCACAGGGAGAACATGCAAACTCAAACCCAGGACCTTCTTGCTGCAAGGCAACAGTGCTACCCACTGCTCCACTGTGCAGCCCCCGAGTAAAACATAGACAAGTTAAAATAGACAAACAGTTAAAAATCTACAATCATTACTGAATTAGCTTGCCTTGAAAAGGAAAGAATCTTACCGTGCTAAATAGGAGGGAAATTGTGGAGTGGCATGCTCTGAAGCTGTGCTCTGCTTGTGACAGTAGCATCATGATCTGGGGTTGTTTTTCTTTAGATTGATGACGTTTTTGTTAAGGTGGATGAAAACAAATGACCAGTCCGAAATAACTGATATTTTTCACCTAAAACCTCCAAGTCAGTGTTAAAATGTCTTTGTCTTGAACGAGTCCAAGTGTACATCTAATTCATCAAAGAATTACTACTGGAGAGGGAAATTTAAGGGTCCAAAACTAAATTTAACTAAAGAGCTGTTGGGTCCCCTGAAGAGGGCTATGGACAAGAGATGTTTACACTATCTGATGGATTCACAGAAATGCTGGTAGATATTGAGGACAAATATTACCATGTCAAGATGTGGCATGCTGTTCCACGTCCTGAAGAAGACTGAGTTTGGAAATTGATTTAAAAAGTGGTTCAACAATGTATTCCAGTATTTATGATAAAAAGTTATTTCTTGTTTTAAATACTTCTTTTCAGTTAAGTTGTGCATAATGATTGTCACATGCCTGTTGAAATTATAATTTTTTACATAAAAACATGTTGTTTTTGACATGGTTATACAGCTTCTGAAGCTATCCCATGCCCTAAAATATTACTTCAATAATATTAAATACTTCTTAAGATGGCACTAAATGTTTATCGTAGTGCAATTTTGTACTGTGATAAAATCAGAAATTTTATTAACATTTTATTCAGGTCAAGGAATCAAATTAAAATCTTATAATCTAGTGATGTTCGTAGCTGTTTTCTCATAAGGCATTGCAAAGATGCTTTTTGGATTTTGTGCTGTAATTATTACTTGCAGCACCAATCATGCCAATTGTCTTGTTACTTAAGTCCATCAAAGAGCAATAAATCAACATAGAACCATGTTTAAACTACTAACCAAATGCATTGTTCTTTTGACTACTTGACATTTTTACCGTGATGTCCATAAATATTAAACACCAGTTGCAAAATTCATGACTGTTATTTGTGTTTTGCAGAGAAACCCGTGACGAAGCAGGGCCTAAGAGCTGGCTCTATTGTAATGGGTCAAATTATAATCCTGTCAAGGACACATGTTGTACAGTCCAAGTTAATAGCACAACGGAAGGTAATGGCTTTATATCAGACTGGAAAAGCTAGAAACACGAGAGCTCACCAATTAAATCTTTTAATAGCTCCAATGAATCATATAAAACCAGGCAAAGCTTTAAGGGTGACCTCCTCTTGATAAAATCTTGTTTTAGCACTGACAGCTTTAGTTTTCCCAGTTTGCTCCCAAAATATGTAGACGCAACACATGAGTCTGCAGCATATTAATATTGAGATGCATTTGAAAGTCAACATGGCTAGTGTTTACCTAGTATCAGTGGCAGTGTAATGAATTACTGAGAGGCAAAAGCAAAGGTTTAGTTATAGCACAAATAGTAAAACTTTGGGTTTGAGGACATATTTGAAATAACTTTGTTCTCCTAAAAAAGGACCTCTATCATGCATGTATGCATTTTCACTAGACCTTTTTATTTTTTTTCAGATAAACTGACATCAGGTCTGAGTGAAAGGATGTCTAAATGCTGCGGGCTGCAGGCATACAACCCACTTAATGAAATATGCTGTAACCTAACGGTTAGCCCCAAGCCTTCACATGATGCCAAATGCTGTGACAAACGTAAGTGCAGTTGGAGGCATTTGGAAGTTTTGGAAAAACAGTTCACTATGCAATATGCATGTGCATTTTCACAGAGACTTTTGGTTGAACTGTGTTAAAATTCACATGATATTTTGAGTGTTTTAAAGACCCAAAGGATCTTTTCCACAGAGCCTTATGATACAAAGCAGAAATTGTGCTGTGGGGGAAAGAAGGTCCTGACCAGGCTTTCTCCTGACCATCACTGCTGTTATGAAAGCCTTTTCGACTCTTCAATTGAGGAATGTTGTCAGGATATGTTTCCTAGGATACAGCTTAAAACCAATGATTTTGTCACCTGTGGTAAGTTATTAGACACTTTAACAGCCTAGATATGAAAACTGTGTGACAATTACCTGATATATACTATGTATGTATTTGACATGGTGCAAGATAGAGCTGGTATACAATAAGAAAACTCTTTGTAGCACTTTTCAGTGTAAATCATGCACCTTAAACCTACATTTGTTATCAACATGTTTTGATGCATTTTTTTTAAATCTGCAAGATCAACATTCTCTGTCACTGTAAGTGATCAAATGGTAAGATCTTATATAAGAATAAACACGTGTCTAAAATGTTAAATTTTTTAAATCAGCTAAACTTAACATTTTTTAAAAAAAATTTAACACATTCACCCTCTTGAGCATTTTTCCTATTTCCTGTTGCCCATTCCTCTAAGTAAAATTGTGATGATTACTTTAAGATAGATGATGGATGCACTCAGAGATCTAAGAGACAGGATTTTAGGAAAATGATTTCGATTGAGTTTTGTTCAGTTTTAAATTTCCTCTGATATCTTCTTCCATGCCAAAACCTACAGGACATGCAATATTTTAAAAAAATATTGCTCCACAATGCCAGATAGTTGGAGTGTCATGCTGGGAAGCTAATGGTGTAATTACTATAATAGGCCAACTGTGAAAATTTTAATTTTAGAAGCTTGCAAAAGTTAAAATAAAATTTATTTTCCTTTAAGTATCTGCAAATTTCCTTCATGTTTACCTTTCAGTGAAGAGCCTCCCATCTAATTCCGCACACCTTGGATATTCTCAAGGGTATGTAATAACTCTAAGTTTGTCAACTTGTGAACTAAATGTAACAGATATTCCTCTGTAGGGTGAACGGAAGTTAGAACACTGCGAAAAAGGGTCCAACAATTACCATTGCTCAGCACGTTCTGTCAGGGTTTGTGTGATTGCAGCAGGACCAAAATACAGACGAGAGTTAGGGAGCCACATGATACAGTGAAAGATACTTTTTTTATAATCCGAAATAACAAACCTATTGGCAGGACGGGCGAAGTCAAGGACAAGGGATTAAGCAAGAAGCAGAGCAAACTCAGTGGGAGCATAACAGAGGATCCAACATAGGATGAGAAGAAACTGGCGGGTTACATAAGGGGGAAAACAGATTGAAAGGCAGGTAAGAGTAATTACCACAGCTGAATGACATGATGGCAATGAGATGAAGGAGTGCAATGAATTCACAGAGACAGGAAGAAAACTGAACCTATCATTAGTATAAAAGTCACAATGAATAAACAGAATATGACAAAATTAACTTACTAACCAAACTGACAACAGGCAGGCAGGAAAGTGAGGATCTAACAGAAACAAGAGTAAACTAACTACCATATTTTTTCATACTAAAAGTCACTCCAGAATATAAATGCATTAGTCAAAAAAAAATATCATAAAGAGGAACAAAACAACCCACCTAACCCACCCACCGGATAATAAGTTGCATTTATTTAGAAATTTATTTCACACAATCCAAGACTAAAAACTGACAATCTGGTAAGGCAACTTATTCAATTGCACAGCTGCATTCACAATGGGCTGAATGACATGGAACACACCTGGGAAGTTTAATGGAGTAAATAAACATAACAAGCCAGCAACTTTAGCTGGCAAGGTTCTTGCCAGCACATTTCAAGCGTAACAGGCCGTAACGCTAAAAGTTGTCAAAATTACGCTGAAATCAGTCCGTAAGCTTAGCGGTGCTATGTGCTAAGCTAACAGTACGACACAGATGTTTGAGAGCAACATAAAGCTCATGTGCATCAGCTAAGTTGTAAACCGCCCGACAACAGACCTGTAAGCTAGCGCTAGCTGCTATTAGCTTCTCAGACAGCTAACAACGGGGTTCTGTCGCGGTCTGGGCCCTTCGAGTTGCACCACACAACGCTTCATTGCTTGAATGAGCATAGATGGTATTGTTTACTCCTTGGTTCATGTTGGTCAATATAATTTACCATTTAAATTTGATATATAAGTCACACCCAACTATAAGTTGCAGGATTGGCCAAACTATGAAAGAAAGTGTGACTTGGTATGAAAAATACGGTAAATCCATAATGAACAGAATACTAAATAATGATAAGCCAAGAAGGAAGGAGCAGAATCTTACACACTAAAAAACATTAAAAAGGTGAAGCACTGACTGAATGCAAGGTCCCCAGGAACCTAAAACTAAAAATAATCAAACTCCTGGAGATCATGACATATCCCTCCACCATCCCAGGCTAATCTGAAAGTCCTAACCCCACACCAGGGGTCTCATTTATAAGACTTTGCATTGAATCTGTACTAAATGTGTATGAACGCCAAGAACAAGAAAATGGCGTCCGGCAACCCCCCCCCCCCCCCCCTCCCAAAACAAAAATGATTTATAAAACCATGCGCATGCACACCAGCACACAATTTCCCTTTATACATCACAGCTATACCTGAAAGTTTGCATACTGGGTTGCTCCTCAGGTTAATGCAAAGCACCTCATGAACGTTAATGTGTATTAAAAATGGGTCAGCTGTTTTTTCATCATGACATGATGACATGGCAGCCACGGAGAAAAAGCAAAGAAACTTTGAAAAAAATTCACAGAGAGGTGCTTATTAAATGTGAAAATCAGAGGTAAAAGCACAGATGTCCACAATTAAATGTTAAAAATTAAACCTGAACACTATTTTAAATGTCGGAAGACAGCCATATTCCTCTGAGGCTGTGTGTTCAGGTCAACATTCAGAGAAGGGAGTAAGACCAGGAGGATTCAGAGGTTAACCCCCCTCCCCCCGGAAAAAATTATCAAAAAGACAGCAAAAATGCTGTCTTATTGATTACAACTCTTCTTTTTGATTATAACTGTTGAATGAAGGGTAAGATGTAAATTCGTGTTTCAGATTAACTCTACTGAAGAGTGGCGGTACTGAGAAGATTTGGATGACCATTTAGTCTGATTGTGGTATGGCATTAAAGCCCTTTAAAGTTGCTAATAGTCGCTAAAAGTATATATAAATCCCTTAGTTCTTCTTTGTTGTAGACAGTGTCTATTATTCTGTTATCTTCAGTTGCCATGTACCATGATTTCACAGTTTTTATACCGCACCCTCGTCTTTTTTGTGTCAGTTATATGAGAACAACTCAGGGTAGCATTTCACCATTTGGTTTTGTAATCTTCTTGTTTTTTTTCCAATTTGAAATTCAATAATTTCTTATTTTATCCCTTCCTCAAATAATAGGGGTGGTGTTAAAAAGTGGTGCAGTAAGAATGTGGAACTAAAACACGAGGTAAAGTTTGAAATGATTATTCTAACTTTGAAATTTCATTCCCTTTCATGATTGTATAAAGTAAGCCTTTTTTCCATATTCCCATCTCTTGCCTCTAACTGTTGTTTTTTGGGTCGTTAATGTTGTCCTTCCGGTGATTTCGTTAATAGTGGTCATAAACTAATAGTTTCTGCATTGCTCAGACAATTTGTGTTGAGCTGAAAATATTTAGTTTCATGATTTTTGAAATACTTTTATGCCTTTGTAATTGTTTTATCTTGTTTTATTGTTACAGTGATTTATATTTCCTAGTTTAGGTCACTTTGCAGTACAACACATAAGTCCGGGTAATTGACACTGACAAATGCTTAAGGCAAACATTATCTCACATTAAAATACAATTCATTCAATTAAATTTTATTTATTTAGCACCAATTCACAACACACCATTGCAAGACACTTTACAAAGTCAAGTCTATCAAATCATAGAGACAGATTAGTTTACAGTTTCCTATCTGAGGAAACCCAGCAGATTGCATCGAGTCTTGACAAGCAGCATTCACTCCTCCTGAAAGAGCGTAGAGCCACAGTGGACAGTCATCTGCATTGTCCATGGCTTTGCAGCAATCCCTCATACTGAGCATGGATGAAGTAACGGTGGAGAGGAAAACTCCCCTTTAACAGTAAGAAACCTCCAGCATAATCAGGGTCTGTGTGAATGGCCATCTGCCTCGCCTGCCTGGGGGTTAGAAAAGACAGAGCATATACAAACAAAACGAAAACAGAAGCACTGATCCACAAGTGTTTTCTATTTTAGAGATGGTAATGGCAGACTAGCTCCATAGGTGGGTTCATCTAGGAAAGAAACACAGCTAAGCAGATCTGAGTCAGTTTTCAGGTCAAGAGGATGAAAGAGAGCACAGTTAGTTGTAGCAAAAGCTCAGCCAACAGCTATGTTTAGGAGAGAAAAAGGGTTAAACTCTAGAAGACAGGGCCAACATGAAGTAGTTGACAGCAGTGGCTCAGCCATTGTCATTATAATAATTAATGCAAAATTGGAGAATAGTAGGAGACTGAATCAAAATGAGGGAAAATTGGTCATTATGTTCTCCAGAAGCCTACAGCAGCATAACTACAAAGGTAGCTCAGGATAACCTTAGCCACTCTAACTATAAGCTTTATCAAAAAGTGAAGTTTTTAGCGTAGTCTTAAAACAAGACAGGGCCTCATGGACTAAAACTGAGAGCTAGTTCTACGTGAGAGGAACCTGATAACTAAAAGATCTACCTTCCATTTTACTTTTAGGAACTCCTGGATCCACCACAAAACCTGCGGTTGGAGAGCAAAGTGTGTTGCTTTGTGCATTGCTTTAAGGGCTTCCTGATAGTAAGGAATTACAATAGTCCAGCCTTGAAGTAACGAATGCATGGACTAGTTTTTTAATGTCACTCCAGGACTAAAAGCAGAGGGAACTTAATCGTCTCCACTTAACTGCTGAAGTGAATCAGATTATCTGGAGGAGAAACCACATGTGTTGGGGGCAGAATCCAAGGAGACAGGCCCAAGCCAATACCACAGAGACAGCTGTGAAAAAAAGTGCTAAAGCCTACACCGCAGCGTGCCCCTTGGTTTTTAATTCAGTTTCCTTTTTATTTTATTTACATCCTGTGGCTGCTAATGTCCCTCATAAGAATACTTTCTCCATGTTAACAACAGGAAGTCTGCTGTGCTAGTGAGGCTGAAGAGGTGGTGTACCATGAGAAGGAAGGCTTCAAATGTTGTGGTCACCACTACTACAACCCTGCTCTGTGGGTTTGCAATTTAGAAAAGCTGCGTCCAAATCAATAACCAAGATACACCAACAACGGTAATCTGTTTTGCCCACATTTTGTCTTACAAGCACAAATAGTGTTTTTTACTTCAACATTACTAGGTTCTGTTGTCAATTTTGTTTCAAATCCCAAGCAGAACCTCATGTTTTTGTGCAAACTTTGCTTAATTTTTAAAATGATTGTTTTTCTGTCTTTTCAGGGTTCATTGATTATTCTGGACAACATAACTTCGAGCCGCAATGTGCTGAAAATATGTGTAGAAAAGATTTCTGCTGCAGTTCTTCAGCTCAACATCATGAAAACACGTGTTCTGTACATGTTTCCAAAAATTAAGCACATGCATTTCTTAAGGGATAAATGAATTAACTGTGATTTACTAGTGTACTCTAGCCAATTGTTTTTAGTTAAAGTGTCTCAATAGGTTGTCACAGGCTGGTCCTGTGTGCTTCATCTTAAGTTAGCTTTTTTCCATCACATTTTTACAGTGCTAAGCCAGTTTCATCAAAATATAACTAAGAACTAGTTTGCTTTTTGACAGCCAAAGAACCACCACTGTGTCATAACTTGTATATATATGTACATTTATTTTTCCATAAATGTTGGCTTGTCTTTAAACTGTATTCACAATTTCTGTTTATAAGATTGCGGTTCAGGGCGGCAGTTTTAGTATCCAAATTACAGTTTTTGTCTCTGATCCAAGCAATCAACTGAATTATGAATACAGTTTTAAACAACAGTCAGTGGCTGTGAACACACTTTACAATACCAGCTACATCTGTAGGACTAATAATGCCTTTGATTTAGCTTGAAAACTCTGAGCTGGGAGTGGCATCACAGCCGAGTTGACAGAGCTCATTACCAGTCAGAAAACTTTTATTTCTTTCAAAGAGCATGCAGCAATATCAGCTGATCTATAAGTTTACCAATAAGCTCTAACTTTCCCAGTCAAAATTGAAGCTTCTGGGAACTTTATGTTGTTTTTTTGACTGGGGACTTGGAAAATCCAACTTCTATGTACAAACAAAATAATTAATTCCTGTTCACCTGGCCATAATCAAAAGTCTTACTATGTTAGTTAATTTAATCATTAATGGTAAATAATTAAATAAATTCTGCTTTAAAAAGATCAAATGTGATCTCATGTATATGCAGATATTAAATATAAACAGAATGTAATGCTAAGCTGATTTGTCAGTAATAATGAGGTTTCATCATTTCTATCCAATATTAGGCCCATTACAATGTAAAATAATGCCAGTTTAAAATATTTTATACACAACTTTGTCTCCTTGTAACCTCACATCCATTTCCTGAGGAAAAGGATTGTTTCTTATGTGTCAGGTAGGAGTTGTTGCCACAAAAACATACTTTGTTTACTTTGATACTTCTGTTTAGTTGATTCTTTGGTGCTTAGCAGGCCTAGCACAGGTTTAAAACTGGAAATTCCTTGGTGGTAAAAAAAAAACAACCCCCTGGGCAATGACACCATACATCACATAGCTTTAAATTCAAATAGGTTTTACACTAGAAGCAACTATAAGTTGCTTCAGTGCTCCACTGTAAACCGAAATGTTTCTCTGTCTTTCTTGGCAACAGCAAATTCTGACAATAACTCAAATTGTTGAAACAAAAATAATTGCAAATGTGTTTTATCTGCACTGTGTAGGATGCAATACCCACCTTTACAATGTTCCCCTGTCCCACTGTTGAAGTACCAGTAATTCAAATGTTTGACAAAATCTACAGCAGTAAAATTGAATCTCTACCAGTCTAAAGATATGGATGTACTGTGACCCCAAATTGTCAATATGTGGGTTGTCCAAAAATAAGCTCAGTTTCACTGTCTTGTATGAATAAGCAAGTTCTTCTGAAACTCATGATGCTTAATGTCTTGCCATGGTATTCTCACTGATTTCTTTGAATAAAGTTTTTCAAGCATTCCAAATCCAAATGATTGGTTCTTCATAATGATTCATGATGAAGTTGAGCTATTCTGTAATTATTCTGTAACTGAGAGCTAAAAATACTTGATTTTATTGTCAGGATTGGAAATATTTTGTCAACGAACAATGCTTAAAACATTGCACACCCCTTGAACTCCAGTGTAGTTCTGTGTAGTTTAATGAGTTTTTTCCAACTAATAACGTAATGCTTGACTGTTAAGTGGAAGACATTAAAAATGTGATGGACATACCTATTCACCCTCATTACTCTAATTCCTCCAAATAGAACCTAATGCAACCATTTCCCCTTGGAACCAAGGCATTAGAGCCATAGTCAACCTGTTTGTAATTTATTCTCAGTATAAATCCAGCTGTTCTGTGAAGGCTTCAGGGGTTTGTTAGAGGACATTAGAAAACAAAATGCATCATGAAGACCAAGGGAAAAAGCAAACAGTTCAGAGAGAACATATTTGAAAAGTCTATACACAAGGAAATTAGAACAGTAAGCTGAATGAGATGAGCCGTAGACTGGCTACGGTGGTTGAACTCAAAGGCGAGATGGGATAAAATCTGGAAGTGAAACGCGGAAAAGCCCAACTAATTTGGAATATTGGCTTCGTGGAGCCAGCAATGATAAAAAGACTCTTAAAGCTGACGGACAAGTTGGTTCAGCTTGCTTTCATAACAAATTGTGTATTTTTAATCAGGCGTTCCCACTATCTAAACACCCCCCCTAGATGTCATGGCGAGGTGGCCCAGAACTATACCCCCCCCCCCCCCCCCCGCTGCCCCCCTCTCCCGCAAACATCTGTGGATGCGTTAAGCTGGGGCGTGAGTGATAAAGACTTTCCAACGTATCAAGGACACTTGTCTGCTGGACGGCGTTCATGGACATACAAAACTCCACACAACACGCACACACTACTGACTCACATTTATCTGATGAACTTACACGCGACTAGTCTCCAATGTTAACCTCTGCTTATGTGCCTCGTCAAATTTTTGCTTCTCGTGCCAGAGGTTTTTGATATCTCAAACGGTATCCTGTTATTAGGATAAAGTGTGAAATATGTGTTTTGCCCTCTTCCTTCCTATTGTGGCCCCTATCTTTCCACAGAGTCAAATGGCCGTGTAAGGCGGCGTCCTTGGCAGCATGGCCTCAGTAAATCGTCTCCCCCTGAAATGTTTGTGATGTATGTTATGTTATGGCGGTTGTACTGAAACAGTAATTTCCCTCTGGGATTATTAAAGCATATCTGATTCTGATTCTGAAATGTCACGAGTTGTCCTTTTGCACAGATGACATCTGATGCTTGAATTCACAGAGCTCCTGAGAGCAACCCATTCTTTCCAGTAGTCTGGAGGTGTGTGTTTGTGTGATTTTATAGTCCTGTGGCCATAATGGTACTGGTAAAAATGAGTTAATTGATTTGAAGGGGTGACCTAATACTTAGGGCAATTTGGAAGGAGCCTAAAAACACGCTTAAGGACCACTTCAATGTTTTCAAATCGAACCATTATTCTCTCTGGATGCATGTGATCTACAAGATTTCTCAAACAAGACTTACACAAAGATTTTGCATGAAATGTCTCTTTCAGATTCTGGAGGTTCTCGGCATACATGAACCAAAATAGAAACAACTGAATCTGAGAGGCTGAAATGGTTTGTTAACATGGCAATATTTGCCAACTCTGCCTTAAACAAAGTCTCCAACTGTATCAGATTGTAAAGGCATCTCTTGTCCATGGCCCTCTTCAGGTGACCCCAGCATTTAATTAAATTTCATTGAGATGCAAATCTGTTCTCTGATTTGGCTATTACAAAACTTAGATTGTGTTTTGCTGAGGATATCTTTTGTTGATTAGGACCCAGACCAGGGCTCACAGTAATACTGTAAAATAAAAACCCTCTTCGGCTTTCAAGTAGGGAACATAAAGTTTTAGGTAAAGATTATTATTAGTAAGTGGACATAATTTCATCCACCTGGACAAAGTTCTATTTCTATATGAAAAAAAAGCAACATTCGAGCACAATGTTACTATCACTGGGGAAATGGTGTTCTGTTGGTCATGTGTTTTATGTAAACTGATTATTCAGAACTGTGGTCAGATTTTCAAGTCTGATTTCCTCAAACATCATAATACAAATTTTCCCGAAGGATTTAGGAGATCTTAGCCAGGGTGTGATGCTTTTTTTTTTTTTTAAAGAAAAGGCTTTAGTCTTTACACCCTACTTCTCAGTCCAGACATATGCAAAAATCAGGAGACAACACACATAGAAAAGTAATCATTTTTTTTCTACAGCTATCAGAGGTTGAACAGTGTCCTGCTGGGAGCATCCCTGAACAGCTTTGTCCTTTTTAGTGCTTTTCATCAATTAAGGAGAAATGTTCAGTTTTTCACTGTTGGGTTTTATACAAATTAGCAAAGGTGCAGAAAGTACCCAGAATTGTTAAAAACTGTTAAAAATGAATCACAAAGTTGTTCAACAAAGTTTTTAAGGGTGTGAAAACTTATGGAACCATATCAAGGTGTTTTTTTCCACCCCCGCAAAAAAATATGTTTTGTAGTATATTGTGTAAGATGAGCTCGCTCAGCTGCAGCTCAGCTATCTTTCTTTCATTAAAGCATCAACGACCGTCTGAGAAAGAAAGCTCAGTGCCATGTGAGTGCACCCAAGAGAGCAGATAATTGTTCACCTAATTATCCAGACAGTAAGTGATGGGATAAGTTTCCTTTTTATGTTAAACCATCCCATATCTTGAAAGTGATTAAACTACTGCTCAGAGTAAAGTGAAATTAAATAAGGATATTATTGGGTCATTGCTACTGTATTTGAGTTGCAGTTTAGTCAATTCTGTAACCGTGTCGTCTAGGCTGGGCATATATGATGTATAGGAGTTGTAGCAACTATGTGGCAGAATGTTTCAACGGGACCCAAAAGATTAGTGGCAGCTTGACAATAAAGTTTCCTGTACTTTAGTGTTAAATAAATTGGACTGTGATGTGGAAGTTATTAAATCATGTCACAATGGTGTGATTAGTCATTAGTGGTATTCATCACAGGCATTAGTGGTGTTAGGATAGTTGAGAAGGTGATGTAAAATGACTTAAAAGGTGCTGTTGGAGGACTGTGATCTGTCACTCATCCTTTTTTTCTGTCTTCACCCACACTATTACTTGCAGCAATAGAGAGAAAGACAGATGCATAGGAATGGTTCTCATGTTATTTAACACTGGCAACCTGAGTAAGTGGCTGAGAAAGGCTATCAATTGCTGGAGGTGGTTGGTCTTAAGGGCAATACTGAGGTACTGCAAGTGCAAAAACAGAAGCTTGACAGAAGAGAAATAGATACTGGAGTCTATCTCACCTGACTTGACTCATGATACGGGCTTTGCTAACAAGTCTGGAAAACAGTCCTGCACAAACATAAATCAGGGTATTAAAAGTTGGCAGTCAAAGCACACAACCAATCAGCTGAAATGCAGTGTTGTTATGCTATTCTGAGTTTTTAAACACATTCCTGAGAAGCGCTGCTGTGTTGTACTATTCAATTAAATTCGGATTATTTATAAAGGACCAAATGTCATCTCTAGGCAATTAATCAGACAAACAGAACCAGTTTATGAACAAAAATATATTGTCTGTTCAATCCAATCATTGGCCTTGACAGATTCAAAATCAATTGCATACATTACAAGTCAATCCTAGTTATAAATCACTGTAATAATATTAAGGTGATAGAATGTTGGCATCAAATCACTGACTTTGCAGCAACCAGTCTTCCTGAATGAACATGTTCTGACAGATGATATTTGATTGCATTGAGCTGTTAACTTTGCAGCAATCCCTCACACTGAGTTTAGATGTGGCAAAGTGAAAAGCAAAACCCCTTTAAATGGACGAAACCTCTGGCTTAATAAGGCTTAGTGTGAGCTGCCACCAGCCATAACTACTGAAGAAGAAGCTACTGCTGCCTTTTACTTTGGTTGCTCCTTTGGTGGCTTTATCTAGAAAAGAAACACATCTAAACAGATTAGCTCTAAACCAGTTATAGACATGTCTACGACCAAGATGGCGGCGCAAGTACATCACAAGGCTCACGGTCTCTCCAGATTCGGCAATTTTGCTGTGTTTTTCTTGCTCATCTCGGGTCTGTTCGTGCAGAACAGCTGTGCCCTTACATCGTACACCCGATGTGAGCTTTTGGATATTGGATTACGAACTTCTGACAGTTTTATGGACAACCTTCGACTCCTTCCTGAGATCACCAGAACACCCGAGGCTTCGCACTCAGCTCGGCCGGGCAGAAGTGCTCCCGGACGGCACCAAGATCGTAAACAAAGGCGGGGCAAGCGCGGAGGACTAAGAGCTAAGCTAAAGCTAACACCACACCGGCTCTATTTACTCAGCATTTTCCTTGCCAATGTACGGTCACTGCTGAACAAAATGGAGGAGATCTGACTCAACATTACATGCAGCAAGACACTTTTGAACTGTAATGTCCTAATCTTCACGGAAACATGGTTAAACAGCGGGATACCGGACAATGCTATTGAGCTAGCGGGACGCCATGCATTCCGGGCGGACAGAACATCAGATGGCTCCGGTAAGACCCGAGGTGGGGGACTGTGCATTTACATTAACAAAGCTTGGTGCACAAACTCTGCTATTGTTGAGAGACATTGCTCAGCTAACCTTGAGTTTCTCATGGTTAAATGCAGACCGTTCTATCTGCCACGGGAGTTCACTTCCACTATTATCACTGCTGCCTACATTCCCCCAGACGCTGATGCTAAGTCTGCTATGAAAGAACTTCACGCAGCCATCAGTAAACAACAGACCATTCACCCTGAAGCTGCGTTTATTGTCGCAGGTGATTTTAATCATTCAAATTTAAAGTCAGTGCTACCGAAATTTCACCAGCATGTTTCCTACCACACCAGAGGAAACAAAACTTTAGACCACGTTTACACAAACGTGGCTGGAGCTTACGTCGCAACACCCCTCCCCCACCTGGGTCAGTCAGATCACCTTTCTTTGTTCCTCACCCCCAAATATGCACCTCTCATCAATCGTGTGAAGCCATCAGTGAAGACCATCAAGGTGTGGACTGCAGGAGCAGATTCATCACTTCAGGAAAGGATTCTACACACAGACTGGAGGATGTTTGCTTCTCAAGCCGCCAGTGGCTCTCACACAGACATTGACTGTTACGCCTCCTCTGTACTGGATTATATTAATACCACTATTGACAATGTTACAACCCAGAAGCAGATCACCACATACCCAAATCAGAAGCCATGGATGAACAGGAAGGTGCGACTCCTATTGAAGACACGCAACACTGCCTTCAGATCAGGAGATGCACAAGCCTATAGCACAGCCAGAGCAAATCTGAAAAGGGGCATCAAAGAGGCCAAGTACTGCTACAAGCTTAAGATAGAGGGTCACTTTTCCAACGCTGACCCCCGACGCATGTGGCAGGGAATTCAGGCCATCAGTGACTATAAACCCACTCACTCCATCTCTGCAGCCACTGGTGTCAACTTCCTGAATGAGCTGAATGATTTTTATGCTCGTTTTGAAAGAGACAACAGTGAAACTGCCACCAAGCTCAAATCCTCAGCCGACCACCCGCCAATCACACTCTCCTCCACAGATGTCTGCAATGCACTGAGCAGGATCAGCACGCACAAGGCAGCTGGACCAGATAACATCCCTGGACGCGTACTAAGGGCATGTGCGTAGCAGCTCACTGAGGTTTTTACAGACATTTTCAACCTGTCTCTTGCCCAAGCAGCTGTACCAACATGCTTCAAATGCACTTCCATTGTGCCAGTGCCAAAACACTCCAGCCCAAAGTGCCTTAACGACTACTGCCCTGTAGCACTCACACTAATCATAATGAAGTGCTTTGAGCGGCTGGTCCTGGCACGCCTAAAAGACTCGCTACCATCCACATTGGACTCACACCAGTTTGCATACCGCAGCAATAGGAGCACAGAGGATGCAGTTTCCATGGCACTGCACTCTGTGCTCACACATCTGGACAATAAGAACACTTTTGCACGCATGCTGTTTGTTGACTTTAGCTCAGCATTCAACACTGTATTAATAGCCAAACTTCGAGACCTGGGCATCAACACCTCCATGTGCGACTGGATTTTGGACTTTCTGACCAACAGACCCCAGAATGTCCGATCAGGCTCCAACTGCTCCACGTCCATCACACTCAACACTGGTGTGCCACAGGGCTGTGTGCTAAGCCCGTTTCTCTACTCCCTCTTCACCCACAACTGCAAGCCTCTGTACGCATCCAACTCCATCATCAAGTTTGCGGACGACACTACGGTGATTGGTCTCATCAGCAATAACGATGAGACTGCCTACAGAGAGGAGATCAAGCATCTGGCCACATGGTGCACTGAAAATAACCAGCCCCTCAACACCACCAAAACGAAGGAGCTCATCGTGGACTTCAGAAAAGATTCAAGAGGCACGCACGACACCATCTACATCAATGGAATGGCTGTTGAGTGTGTCTCCAGTTTCAAGTTTCTGGGAACCCACATCTCAGCGGACATGTCCTGGTCAACCAACACCTCCTGCCTGGTCAAGAAGGCTCACCAGCGCCTCTTCTTCCTGAGGACACTGAGGAAAAATCAGCTATCCTCGACTATCGTGGTGAACTTCTATCGCTGTGCAATAGAAAGCATCCTGACCAACTGTGCAACAGTGTGGTATGGGAGCTTCACTGTTGCAGAGCGCAAGGCACTGCAGCGGGTGGTGAAAGTCGCCCAATACATCACTGGGACTCCACTACCCACCATTGAGCACATCCAGAAGAAACGCTGCCTGCATCGAGCTCGCAGCATCCTTAAGGAATCTTCTCACCCAGCCCACAGACTGTTTTCTCTCCTGCCCTCCGGCAGGCGTTTCAGGTGCCTCCGGACCAGAACCAGCAGACTGAAAAACAGCTTCTTCCCCAGAGCTGTTGAACTCTAATTGAACTCTAATTGAACTCTAATCCTCGCTGATCCCACTCCCCTCATATACTGACAGACTCTCCTCTCCCTCCTCATACCTACCTCCATTTTGTTATTCTGTTATTTACAAGACTGTAATGTTCACCTGCACTCCTGACTGTTACTATTGTAACAACTGTTTACACGCATCTGGCACTACCCACCATGATTGAATATTGATTTGCACTGCCGACTGTTTATTCACAGTACCAATTGTTTACATATACATTTGCAATACCATACCTTAACTGTAATATGCAATTACCTTCCACTGCACTTTAATTTAAATAGCTTCTGTCCAAACTTTATTTATTCATTTTATAGTAATAGCTACCTGTATATCATGCTAACAATTCTGCCTATAGTAATAGCCATCTGTACATATATTGATAGTATATGTAAACTCTGTTATAATAATCATCTGTATATTATGCTATTGTACATATCTGTAAAACTCTATTCATAGTAATATCCAGCTGTATATTATATTCGGTACATATCCAGCTGTAAATTTAGTTCACAATACTAGTTATCTATATATTATACTCATAGGACAAATCTATCAGTAAAATTCTGTTAATAGTATCCATCTCTATATTTATTCAGTAAAAACCCATGTCCTGTACTTATGGAACCAATGTTTATCCTGCACTCGTTGCTATTGCACTTCTGGTTAGACCTAAACTGCATTTCGTTGCCTTGTACCTGTACCTGTGTAATGACAATAAAGTTGAATCTAATCTAATCTAATCTAATCTAAACATGTCACAATTTGGGTCTTGTTTTGGTTTTGTGTTGTACTTCTCTTTATTTAATCAGTGCACCGGCCAGTAATCAGCCAGCTCACTTCACCTCTCAGCCACCACCCTATCTGCTTGCCTGTCGCTCCCCTGTCACCAGTCACAACCAATCAGTTCAGCTCTACCTGTTGTCACCACCCTGCCTCAGATCAGCCTCATCTGTTATCTGCAATTAGTGTTTCACTCCGGTCACCTGTTTAGCCTTCTATTTATACCTGCCTCCAACCTCTGATCATTACGAGCCTTTCGGTGAGTCATATCCAGCGTTCTTTATTCTGATACCCCTGTTGATACCGACCCAATTTGCCTCCGGATATCTGAGCCAGCCTGACCACTGTATACCTGTTTTTCCTGCCTGATTCTGACTGCTAACTTGTGTGCCTGACCTAGCCTGTTCCTGGACTAACTGTGCTTGCCTGATCCCTGTCTGTTTACCTTGCTTGCCTGTGTACCGAACCTGGATCTGTTTCCCGACTGAGCCTGGATCCTGCTCTGGACTGTCCTGCCTTTCTGATGTTATAGAAAAATATGATTATTTCTTGTATTAATCAGGCATTTTTATGGAAAACAATAAGAGTTACCTTTTAATCCCTAAACTGTGTCTTGGAAATTTACAGAAGGTGGGTGTTAGCTCTGAGGGATAACAAGCACCGCTCACAGGTTGTTTGTTGTTAAGGTCTGAAAGCTATTTTATGGTTCTTGAGGTCATTTGGGTTGACCCCTGATAGGACATCTGGGTGCTAAATGAGCCTTGCTTCACGAAGACTCTTAGGAGAGCAGATATCCTTTGTTTCGGAGCAGATAGGACCTGGAGCCTCAATTTCTGGGCCCACACACCCCTAAACTAATCGGGAGGGGCTGCTCAGTCTATTAAAACATGCATTTGGGGGTATGAGAGCAGACAAATCGCTTGCAGCACCATGAGGTATGATGTCAGGTAAATATACAAAATGAGGTGTTAGATTCAGATTCAGATTCAGATTCACTTTATTAGCCATTTGCAGTTTTACCTGCATTGGAAAAAATGTGCAAGTAGCTCAGAGTGCAGAGTCAAATTCAGTTATGAAGCTTCTAAGTGTTTTTGTCTCCAATTGGAAGCAATTCCAATTGTAATAAACATGCATATTTTAAATGTTTGTCTCTGATAATTTGTTTCTCCTTTGCTGCAAAATCTTCGAACCGGGTGAGACAGACGTGGTAAATGGAACAGGAACGAGCCCAAATCTTAACACTGATTACCCAGTTTTTGACTAAGGACTGTTATCTACCACGAGCTTTGTCTTGCCCTAGACATATCAGTGCCAGCCTGTCAAGTCGGTTCCAACACCCACAACCTGTTCTTAAATAAACCTTCTTAAATATACTTCCTGCTTGTCTGGTTGAATACTGGGTCCACCTTTTCAGTTCATGACAAGACAAGTTTATAGGATGAAAAACGGTACATGCAATGAATGTATGCGTGTCTCTCCTTTCTGATCAGATCAATTGCTGCATTGTTATGGATAAGCGTGAGGCTGGCAAAGGATTTTTGTTAACCTTCTAATAGTAGAGAATGACAATAGTCCAGCACTGAAATAACAGATACATGAACTGTCATCACGCCGCCGAACGAGCCGCAGCTGTGCACCACGCCCCCTGTCAAACTACAGCCACTTGTGGGAGAAAAGGAGAAGGGAAAAAAAAAAGGCAGCAGGCAGAGACCTGACCGGCGCTGCCCGCCGAGTCCTGACAGTAATGATGTTCATTATTACTCTTAATGAGATGAGAGTAGAGAGCTGATGGCTGGTGATTAGAGGAAAAAGCTTTTGGTTTACAGGGGGAAATATCAAAATTTTCTTTATTTGGGTTTAGGTACAAAACAGAAAAACCACTACAATACAATCTGACACACTTAAACTCTTACATCATGTTTATTTTGCTTTGAAGAAGCTCAGGTAACATTCCAAAGAGGACCATCATCAAAACAAAGAACATACAGGAATGATGTCAAGACCACAAAAAAGGAAAGTTTACCAATCAGTCTAGATTGATAGATAAGTTGTAAACATTTCCCAAATGGTTTCACCAGTCTGTTATTATTGTGTGCAGGTATCCAGGACATTCCCTGATTGCTCTCAGATTGTTATCAAATTAAAACCCCCTTGGATATTTTTGAGATCCAATTAGAATGATGTCAAATCACATGCTCCCGTAAATGCAGGCAGTACCCTTATCACATTCAGTGAATTTCCCAAATGATGTAACTGGAAATGTGCATTAGTACAGTTACTTTGTTGTTGGCTTAGGTTTGTCTGCTATACAAGTGCATCTAAGTTCAAATCTAGAAGGGATGTTGTAATAGTGGCATGTTAATTATCTGCTGCGTGAGATTGGGTAAAATATACAATAAAAGTTCAAGAAACAGTGCCAAACTGACAGATTATTGTGCATTGGGTCATTTGGGTTTCCTGTGAGGGTTAAAACCTGTTTTGAACTGTCTTTACCAGCATAGTGGGAACACTTAAACGGAGATGGAAAGACAAGGGGAAATAAGCCAGCATGCTTATGCAAATTATTGCACTTATTTTAATTAATCATGTGATTAGAATTTATTATGCGATTAGTTGATTATTGCGACAGGCCTACTCAAGACTTGAGACTTGACTTGGACTTGACTTGGACTTGCAAAAAATGTCTTGTGAACATGTCCACTAGTTTCCACAACAGCAGATGAAATCGATTGTCAATCAGTGTTGCTTCTTAAGAGGACAGCTGGATTTCACAGAAGTGAGACTGACTTGGAGTTACATTGTGTTGTTTAAGTGTTCCCTTTATTCTTTGAGCAGTATATAATTTATAATCTTAACCCTTTAAATTGAATGAGGATATGGCAAATAATAAAAACAGAAAACGTTGTGCCATAACTGCAATCATTACCAGGACATGGTCAGTCACCTATACTTACAGGAGACTATTAATCAGAGAAATGTCAAGACGTCAAAACTCTGAACGGCAAGACGAAGCTGCTGGTAAAAGGAAGCCATTAGATGAAAAGCAAACATGCAGAGGAAGACCAGATGAGATCAGTGTTGAATGTTTTGGCCTACATACAAAACAGTTTCCGTGGGGAAAAATTAATTGGCAGTGACAGCATCATGTGTCATAGGCTTTTAATAAATCGAGAAGCTAGTCAGACTTATTGAAAATTGATAGAGCATAATACTAAGAAATACTGGAGGATCTGTTAAAGCCTACACATTGGATTGATAAACTGATTGTTTATGCAGGAGGCTGATTTACTGATTTAATATACAGTTGAATAATTTAGTATAGCACTATCTGCCACAGTAACCACATTTCTGACCAGAAATGTACTGAAACAAATTGTACAATTCAGGGTTATTTATTTGTGCTCTTTTAGAGCTGTAGATGTAAACCAAGGGTTTTCAAATCAATATGTTTAGGGATATCATTTATCTACATTACAGCTAAGCACGATTTTGAGAACAGGGCTTGGAATTTAAAAACACGGCACGCAATCAGCACAACCACACACACAATATGCAGAACACCTCAGATCCTCAGAAAAATTAAACACTCTTTTAAAAACCATAATGTGTTACCATATGAAACATACACATTTCATAAGGCTTAATTCTGTTTGAACCAGTTACACACAGTGCACTCCTGACCAAGACTCTATGAGGGGAAAAAAATTGTGGCTCATCTCTAAAGCTCCACTTACCCTTTGACACCTGTCAAAGTGCACACCCATGTAGAAGCAGCTCGGGGATCATGATAAACAAAAAGACTAACTTCAGACATCACACAAGTTATTTTAAATACATGACTATCATTCCAGTGAAAAACAATGAAAATCGGACATTTGCATTAATCTATGAATCTCCCCAAAGCCCATATGCTCTGCACATACAATGAAAAGTGGACATGTCTGGGTAACAGAGGACATTTGGTCACCCTAGTTAAGCTTTTACTTTTAAGAGATTATAGTGGGGAGATAGTGCCATTAACACTTTAATTTATGCACCAAAGAAAATAATCCCTATATATGTCAAAGGATTACAAAAAATGCTTTGTATTGAATTGTCACTCTATGAAATCAAATCTTGGGAAAAAAGCAAACCACAATGTAATTTAATAATTTCACTGGCCTGACATGAGACATCTTTTTTTTGCTTTGAATCTACACAGATACGTTATTAATATTTTAAACCGATACAGGCTAATTGTCAAGGTTTTGTTTACCGATGAACTCAGGACGCACACACAGAACTAAAAGTTTGAGTTTTTATTGAAAGAAGTGTGCTGGGTGATGAGTGATGAAGACCGGAGGTTCAGGACTGCAGAAAGTCAGGGATGTAGATGATGGCAGGAGCTGACGGCCCGGAGACAGAGAGTCCACACTTGCTAGGTGCTGCTCGGCTAGCAGGCCTCATAGCACTCAGGTTAGCAGTTCATTGGAGACACCAGGGCACAGAGCTGAGCTTCTCCAGGGCGGCTAGTCAGGTTACAGAACTTGAGAGACACCAGGGCACAGAGCAGAGCCTTTCCAGGAACAAACAGTGAACGAACAGTCTTTAGAGTGACTGGCAGGACTAACCTTAACAACAGGAGCAAAACAAAGCTTCCAAGGCAAAAACGGGGACTGGCATGGAGAGGTGTGGAATGATGACGGCCCAGTGCTGAACTGAAGGCAGAGGGAGGTTTAAATAGAGTACTTCACAGGTGGAACAAGGGTCTGGCTAATTGACTGATAAATGATAACAGGTGTGACTGACTGCTGAGGAGGTGAAGTGAAAAATGACAGAAAATAACTGATGACTGAAAACTAACAATAAATAAAGTCAAACCTAACCCAAAAGAGATGAAATAATGAAAATAACAAAAAAACAAAGCCAAACCAAAACTCAACCATGACATTACCCCCCCCTCAAGGCCGGACTCCGGACGGCCTAAAAAACAAAACTACAAAGTGACCGAACCAGGGTGGGTGGAGGGACGGCAGGATGGCGGGCAAGAGTCATAACCAAGCTGATCTATCCTGGGTGGGTGGAGGGAAAGTAGGATGGTGGGCTAAAATCAAACCAAAACTACCCACTAGGGCGAACTAAAAAGGATGTCTAACCGACGTTGACAGGCGAACATCGCCACCAGGCAAAAATGGGCATGACAGGCGAACATCGCCACAAGGCATGACAGGCGGACAACGCCAGAGGGAAGAAACAGGCGTACGACAACGCCAGAGGGAAGAAACAGGCGTACGACAACGCCAGAGGGAAGAAACAGGCGTACGACAACGCCAGAGGGAAGGAACGAGCGCACGACAACGCCAGAGGGAAGGAACGAGCGCACGACAACGCCAGAGGGAAGGAACGAGCGCACGACAACGCCAGAGGGAAGGAACGAGCGCACGACAACGCCAGAGGGAAGGAACGAGCGCACGACAGCGCCAAAGGGAAGGAACGAGCGTACTTAACGCCATAGGGAAGGAACGGGCGTACTTAACGCCAAAGGGAAACCCGCCGGGGCGTAAGGAAAACGCCGGGGCTGGGGAAGAGAACGTCGGGATATGAGGGAAGCAGGAACATCTAAAACGCCTAGGAACAAGAACGGAGGGCGTACTTACACGCCGGGGAACCGAGAACAGAGGGCGTCCTAACACGCCGGGGAACCGAGAACAAAGGGCGTCCTAACACGCCGGGGAACCGAAAACAGAGGGCTTCCTAACACACCGGGGAACCGAAAACAGAGGGCGTCCTAACACGCCGGGGAACCGAAAACAGAGGGCGTCCTAACACGCCGGGGAACCGAAAACAGAGGGCGTCCTAACACGCCGGGGAACCGAAAACAGAGGGCGTCCTAACACGCCGGGGAATCGAGAACAGAGCGCGTCTAAGCGCGTCTAAGCACGTCGGGAACACTAAATCTAAACACCAGGGAAACAGGAACAAAGGGCATCCTAATACGCCAGGAAACAAGAGCGGAGGGCGTCCTAAAACGCCAGGAGACAAAGGACGTTCTAACACGCCGGAAAAACACGAAATCTACAAGGGTCAGAGGGCGTCCTAACACGCCAGGAAACAAAAATACCAGGAACTAAGGGCGTCTAAATTCCGGAGAATGAAGGGCGTCAAACACGCCAGGGGACTAAGAGCTAGGGGGCCAAAACAAAACTAAGAAGCGCTGGGAAACTAAAGATCTAAACCAAAAACTAGAAAACCAGGCATGAACTAACCTATAGAACAAAACCAGAAGAACTAGGGTAGGGATAACAAAAGAAAAACCGAAGCAAAAAACTAGAAAATCAAAATAAAACAAAAAAACTAGGAAAAAGATCGAGACATTCAAGAAAAACTATAAAACTAATGCAAAACCAAAACAAAGAAACTAGGGCAGGAACGGGTAAACTAATGTAACACTAGATAGCTAAAGTAACACAAAACTGAAGCTGAAAGACTAAGGTAACAAACAATACTTAAGCAAAATTATGAGACTAAAGCTAAACTAGAAATTAAGGCAAAACAAGAAAACTAGAACATGAATAAGTAAACTAACGAGAAAACCAGAGAACTAAGGCTATAAATGAGGAAGCAAAGCAAAGCTTGGAAACTAAGGCAAAATCTAGAATCCTAAAACGGAGCAGGAAAAACAAAAGCAAAACAGAGACTAAGAACTCTAAGAAAACAAGAACCCCTAAATAACTCTAAAACCCCAAAAATCCTAAGTAAATCAAAAACTGAAATCGAGCCCAAAAAATAACAGAAGGCACTGGCCTTAAGGGCTCAGGCAAAAACGGCTGCTAAGCAAAAAAGAAAAAGTCTTCGTGGAGGTCGTCCTGGACGAGGCAGGCGGCGGAGCAGCATCGCCCGACTAAACCCTCGAGGAGGGCGGCCCCGACGAGGCAAAGTCAAGCAGCCCGGAGACCGCGGTCGGCGGCTCCGGCCGAACAGGAAAGTCAGAGATGGGCGCCGTGGTGGACGGCCCCAACGAGGCAGAGTCGAGCGGCTCGAAGTCCGCAGTCTGCGGCTCCGGCCAAACAGAGAAGTCAGAGGCGGGCGCCGTGGTGGACGGCCCCGACGAGGCAGAGTCGAGCGGCTCGAAGTCCGCAGTCTGCGGCTCTGGCCGAACAGATCAGTTTGAGGCGGTGCCAAGCTACAGGTCTCGGCGGAAACCGAGGCCAGAGGCGGGTCCTCCTGGACCTCCTCACGAGGCTTGGGCGGAGGCAGGTCCTCCTGGACCTCCTCACGAGGCTTGGGCGGAGGCAGGTCCTCCTGGACCTCCTCACGAGGCTTGGGCGGAGGCAGGTCCTCCTGGACCTCCTCACGGGACTTGGGCAGAGGCAGGTCCTCCTGGACCTCCTCACGGGACTTGGGCAGAGGCAGGTCCTCCTGGACCTCCTCACGGGACTTGGGCAGAGGCAGGTCCTCCTGGACCTCCTCACGGGACTTGGGCAGAGGCAAAGCGGCTCCCTCGGAGGCCTTGGGCTGAGGCAAAGCGGCTCCCTCGGAGGCCTCGGGCTGAGGCAAAGCGGCTCCCTCGGAGGCCTCGGGCTGAGGCAAAGCGGCTCCCTCGGAGGCCTCGGGCTGAGGCAAAGCGGCTCCCTCGGAGGCCTCGGGCTGAGGCAAAGCGGCTCCCTCGGGGGCTGAGGCAAAGCGGCTCCCTCGGGGGCTGAGGCAAAGCGGCTCCCTCGGGGGCTGAGGCAAAACGGCTCCCTCGGGGGCTGAGGCAAAACGGCTCCCTCGGGGGCTGAGGCAAAACGGCTCCCTCGGGGGCTGAGGCAAAACGGCTCCCTCGGGGGCTGAGGCAAAACGGCTCCCTCGGGGGCTGAGGCAAAACGGCTCCCTCGGGGGCTGAGGCAAAACGGCTCCCTCGGGGGCTGAGGCAAAACGGCTCCCTCGGGGGCTGAGGCAAAACGGCTCCCTCGGAGGCCTCGGGCTGAGGCAAAACGGCTCCCTCGGAGGCCTCGGGCTGAGGCAAAACGGCTCCCTCGGAGGCCTCGGGCTCATCCTCGTCGGCCGGCGGATCTATTTTCTTGGCGGCCGGCAGAGCGGAGCCTTCAGTGGTCGGCAGAGCGGAGCTTACGGTGGCCGGCAGAGCGGAGCCTATTGGTGGAGGCGGAACCATCTCCTCGGCTACTTCAGGCAGTGACGGGCAACAGGCTTCGGAGGGCGGCGGCGCCGGGCAACAGGCTTCGGAGGGCGGCAGCGCCGGGCTACAGGCTTCGGAGGGCGGCAGCGCCGGGCTACAGGCTTCAGAGAGCGGCGCCGGGCTACAGGCTTCAGAGAGCGCCGAGGCTGGAAGCGGATCCTCCTGGACCTCCTCTTGAGCCTTGACGGACCCTCCGCGCCGATGGGTCCGGCGCGGAGGGTCAAGGTAAACATCGGTAAACAAGGTTTTGTTTACAGATGAACTCAGGACGCACACACGGAACTAAAAGTTTGAGTTTTTATTGAAAGAAGTGTGCTGGGTGATGAGTGATGAAGACCGGAGGTTCAGGACTGCAGAAAGTCAGGGATGTAGATGATGGCAGGAGCTGACGGCCCGGAGACAGAGAGTCCACACTTGCTAGGTGCTGCTCGGCTAGCAGGCCTCATAGCACTCAGGTTAGCAGTTCATTGGAGACACCAGGGCACAGAGCTGAGCTTCACCAGGGCGGCTAGTCAGGTTAGCAGAACTTGAGAGACACCAGGGCACAGAGCTGAGCTTCTCCAGGGCGGCTAGTCAGGTTACAGAACTTGAGAGACACCAGGGCACAGAGCAGAGCCTTTCCAGGAACAAACAGTGAACGAACAGTCTTTAGAGTGACTGGCAGGACTAACCTTAACAACAGGAGCAAAACAAAGCTTCCAAGGCAAAAACGGGGACTGGCATGGAGAGGTGTGGAATGATGACGGCCCAGTGCTGAACTGAAGGCAGAGGGAGGTTTAAATAGAGTACTTCACAGGTGGAACAAGGGTCTGGCTAATTGACTGATAAATGATAACAGGTGTGACTGACTGCTGAGGAGGTGAAGTGAAAAATGACAGAAAATAACTGATGACTGAAAACTAACAATAAATAAAGTCGAACCTAACCCAAAAGAGATGAAATAATGAAAATAACAGAAAAACAAAGCCAAACCAAAACTCAACCATAACACTAATCTTTCATTAAAAAGAACACAATTACAGGGATGATCTCAATATAACCAAGATAGCAAAATCAACCTACATAAAGTTATATCAGTTTGTTTTTTTTAAACTGTGTTACTCAAAAATTGCATGTTTCATGAAGTTTCAAGGTGAAGAGGAATTAAGAATTCATCACAGTGATCTAAACAGACTTAAAAGCACAGGCATATTTTAGATAAATTTTCTTCATTCAAGGTTGCCAACTAATGGGACATCACATGCTCCAAAAATGCAGGGGATATCCTGAATGGATTCAGAAAATTCCTCAAATGAGGACACTGAAACTGCATTTAGAAAAATGACATGGAATGACAAGAATCAAGCTTGAGCTCATGAGCTTTATATATAGTCCTGTTCCACAAACATTGGAAGGTCACATCTGAGGAAGAGATGCTGTTGGAGTAAACTATGTGGTAATGGTTCAGTAAACATTCATTGAAAAATGTTTTTGAAGCTTTGGGCCCTTAGGGTTTCCCATGACGTTATGAACTCAGTATAAAGAAATCTCACAGAAGCAGTGTGTACTTATGCTACGCCTCTGAACATGGATCAAAACAAACACAGCAACCTGCAATGCAGCAAACAAACCATACAGTTCACCAGGTGCAATTTAGTTACAGCCCAGAACTGAAAAGCAATACAAAAGCAAGTTTTAATTAAAAAACATAAAGTAGGGAGGATCTTTTGCACACCCCCGATCTCCGATCACGGCACGGAGACTGGGGCCTGGAGGAGGTGCGGGCCACTGGGTCCGGGGTCTTGGCGGGGGGCTGCTGTGGGTAGCCAGCGGGTTGCCGGGTCTGGGGCTGACGCCTCTGCTCTCCCCAGAAAGGGGTGGGGGGCAGGGGTGGCTAGGGTAAGGTCGGGGAGGGAGGGGGTTTATTAGGTATTTAGTGGATGAGGGGGTTCTGGTTGGGTGGCCCGTACGTGTTGTCCCCCCCCTCTTTGGGCGGCCTGGTCCGGGGAGCGTCTGGTCCGGGGGCGGGGGTCGGGCACAGGCAGTCGTATAGTTGAATTGTGGTGACCTGTGTCTGTGTGTGGTGAGTGGGGCATTAGGGAGGGATGGTGTGAATGTTTCTTTTTTTTTTTCAGGTTCGGGTCCGGTCCGCTCCCTCTCCCAAGAACATCTCAAGTCTCCGCTAGGTGGGGCCTGGCCCCCCGGGGGTCGGCCGAGGCCCCCGCCGCGGGGGCGGGCGCCCCTGTGGCCTCTGGCCCTTAGGGCCCATGGCCGGGACCACTTCAGCGCGGCTGGCTGCCGGTGGAGCCCACGGGCTCGTCCCCGCGGCTTCTGGGGGCGTCGGCATTGCGGTGGCTGGGGGATTTTCTCGGGGTTGTCTCTCCTCTTTCCTCGGGGGGGGGGGGGGGGGGGGGGTTGCAGATTTCCTGTGATGGCCCCTCTTGGGCGCCCTGCTTTGGGGGCCCCTTTGGGAGTCCGGGGTTATGGGTCCCCTGACCGCTGCCTCTGTGCTCAGGGAAGGCGGGTCTTTGGTTCTCCACAACCACTATCGAGCTATTTCCTTCTGGATAACTTTCACCTAAACTAGTGCACTCTCACAAACTCCCACAGGTGCAGGGTTCCAGGTATTAAGTGTTCACTTATATACGGAAAGCCTGTAATTTATTTATTTATTTATTTTCTTTCACTTTATTTTTTCAGGTATCACATTACACATGTCAGCTTACATAATAATATATATGATTTAGCAATGGCATCAAGGTGTTACTCGATTGTATCTGTTGCTTTATGTCTGTTGGTTGTGCTGTTCTTTTTTCTTTTCTCTTTCCAGGTGATGGAGCAGACAGAGGACGTTTTATCATTCTCTACCTTTTATCTCTTCTTTCTTTCACCTCTTCTCTTTCTTTTTTTTCTCTTCTTGTTCTTCCTTTACTCTCCTACTTTCCCATTGTAGTGTCCATATAATTTGAAATTCTCCCTGCAAGGAATCACAATAAAGCTATTTACATGCACAAATCAAGCGGAGCACTATGGCGAAAGCTGTTTGCTCCACTTGTGAAAGCAAAATCTGTCATTGGCATTAAGACATCAATTCTTATTGCCACATTGCTAGACAGGACACTGGAAAAAAAAAAAAAAACATAAAGCAATACAAGTTAAAAAAAAACAATAAACGGCAAGACATAGAGGACAGTGTTTAAGTTACATGTTCATTTCCATATGTATTGCCATTCTAGTTGAAGGGGAAAAAATAAATAGTAAAGAAGACATTTCTTTACTACTTATGTCTTTACAGCTTGCAAGAAATTGAGCTTATGTAAATGCTGTGTGGTAGTACAATCTCCCTCCTTGTCATGTTCATACATATTTTGTTTATGTAGTAAATTGTGCAGGTTTGTTCTTGTTGAAGGTTTGTTGGTAAAATCAGCCTGAACATGTGTTTATGATGAAATTACCCACTGGGACAGATATGATTCATTGAAATCTGTTCACATGGTAGATAAGATATTAAAATAAGAAGACTTCTGGAAGATCAACGGACTTTAGGCTTTTACTTAGAGTTTCTGGATATGTTTGCTTTAACATTTTAAATACTTAGGCGCTTTTTCATTGCTTGCAAAATTCCCCCAGGTCAGGTTTCGATACAAATTTACCTGAGTAATTTTTTTTTTTTTTTCCCCCCAGTGTCCTGACTAGCAATGTGGCAATAGGAATTGATGTCTCAATGCCAGATAGAGCTCGACAGATTTTGCTTTTACAAGTGGAGCGAACAGCTTTCGCCATAGTGCTCCACTTGATTTATGCTTGTAAATAGCTTTATTGTGATTCCTGCAGGGAGACTTTCAAATTATATGGACATTACAATGGGAGAGTAAAGGAAGAACAAGAAGTGAGAGAGAAAAAAAAGAGTAGAGGTGAAAGAAAGAAGAGATAAAAGGGAGAGAATGATAAAACCTTCTCCGTCTGCTCCATCACCTGGAAAGAGAGATGCAAAAAGAACAGCACAACCAAAAGACATAAAGCAACAGATACAATCGAATAACACCTAGATGCCATTGCTAAATCATATATATTATTATGTAAGCTGACATGTGTAATGTGATACCCGAAAAAAGAAAGTGAAAGAACATAAATAAATAAATAAATTATAAGCTTACTGTATATAAGTGAACATTTAATACCTGGGACCCAGCACCTGTGGGAGTTTGTGAGAGTGCACTAGTTTAGTTGAAAATTATCCAGAAGGAAATAGCTTGATAGTGGTTTTGGAGAACCAATGACCCGCCTTCCCTGAGCACAGAGGCAGGAGTCAGGGGACCCATAATCCCGGACTCCCAAAGGGGTCCCCAAAGCAGGGCGCCCAGGAGGGGCCGATACAGGATATCTGCAACCCCCCCCCCCCAGAGGAAAGAGTAGAGACGACCCCGAGGAAATCCCCCAGCCACCGCAATGCCGACGCCCCCAAGAGCCGCAGGGACGAGCCCGTGTGCTCCACCGGCAGCTAGCCCCGCTGAAATGGTCCCGGCCATGAGCCCTGGGGGCCAGCGCAGGAGGACGTACACATAGCTGCAGCTATCACATTGTTTTTTTAAGAATCCACAATTTCATCTTTGAAAAAAAGAACAGCAAGAAGTGCCTTGACTACCTTCTTATGGTTTCCCATGATGTCTGATGTTTGAATTTTAATTTGATATTGTGATTGGCTAAAACTAACCTGTGGTAGGCGGGCACTAGGTGTCATTTAACCCAATCAGCATGGAGAGTTCTGCTGAAGGTCCCTCCTTCCACAAATGGATTCGATGGGAGCAGTCTCAGATTGATGTGCAGAACGTAGTGTGCTACACATTATGAATCTGGCTGACCAGGTTACTTCTAAACTGCTAAAAAAATTACAAGAAAGGCTGTATAGCAAGTACAGAAGGGGGCCAGAAGAAATATTTATTCTTAAATAAAAGGACACTACTCCATATGTTCTATACTTAGAAAAATTAGAAATGTTTGAGCAGTATATATATATATATATATATATATATATATATATATATATATATATATATATATAGGGGTTGGACAATGAAACTGAAACACCTCTCATTTTAGTGTGGGAGGTTTCATGGCTAAATTGGACCAGCCTGGTGGCCAATCTTCATTAATTGCACATTGAACCAATAAGAGCAGAGTGTGAAGGTCCAATTAGCAGGGTAAGAGCACAGTTTTGCTCAAAATATTGCAATGCACACAACATTATGGGTGACATACCAGAGTTCAAAAGAGGACAGATTGTTGGTGCACGTCTTGCTGGCGCATCTGTGACCAAGACAGCAAGTCTTTGTGATGTATCAAGAGCCACGGTATCCAGGGTAATGTCAGCATACCACCAAGAAGGACGAACCACATCCAACACGATTAACTGTGGACGCAAGAGGAAGCTGTCTGAAAGGGATGTTCGGGTGCTAACCCGGATTGTATCCAAAAAACATAAAACCACGGCTCCCCAAATCACGGCAGAATTAAATGTGCACCTCAACTCTCCTGTTTCCACCAAAACTGTCCGTCGGGAGCTCCACAGGGTCAATATCCACGGCCGGGCTGCTATAGCCAAACCTTTGGTCACTCGTGCCAATGCCAAACGTCGGTTTCAATGGTGCAAGGAGCGCAAATCTTGGGCTGTGGACAATTTGAAACATGTATTGTTCTCTGATGAGTCCACCTTTACTGTTTTCCCCACATCCGGGAGAGTTACGGTGTGGAGAAGCCCCAAAGAAGCGTACCACCCAGACTGTTGCATGTGAAGTGAAGCATGGGGGTGGATCAGTGATGGTTTGGGCTGCCATATCATGGCATTCTATGGAGATAGTTTCCTGCCAAAAGGTCGTACACAAAAAAACGTGTTGCACACAAATAAAACTTGTTTTGCACACAAAAAGATATGTTTCACACAAAAAAATTGTTTTGCAAACTGTCCCCAAACGTTGCACTCAAAATATCATTTATAAGTTTTCCTCGAGTACAAAACGGTCTCTGCTCGCACAAAACAGTCTCTGCTCGCGTACGAAACAATTCCACCCCCTCTGCGGTAAATTTGTGCCAAAAGTCACGTGATGCATTAAGAGTTGTTGTTGTTGTTCAGACTTCCCGACAGCAGGGGGCGCACCCAAACAAAACTGAAACGCGCCGGTTTGGCTGAGGAAGAAAGACGTGATATCACAGCTAACAGCATCAGCAGCCCACAGGTAAGTTTCAAAACTTTCCCGGTGAAAAAGTAATAGCTCACTATACAGATAGATCATGTAAGATTTCAGTTAAAGGCACTGTTTAGTTTTATCTCTGATTTAAAAATGCTGTGTAACGGACTTTTGAAAAATAACGTATTTAAACCATGATTTGATCTTAAACTCTCATTTCAGAGTTGAACGTCTTTGGAGAGACGTGTGGTGTGCAGGAACTAACACAAACTACAATGTGCTGCACTCACGAGAGGAGTGCAGCACATTATAGCACACAGTTTGCTTGACCTTTCAAGCATGTTAGATAACTTCTGTTGTCACTATTTATTTGTCCCAAGACTACATGTAAGTTTTGACACCATCAGCAGTGGCTGGGATAACCATTCACTCAGAACTGAGGGGAATCTAACACTCAGTCAGTAATGGGAGATGGGAAGAATCCAGCATGCTGTAGTAGAACCAGAAATCACAGAGGTAAGATGGATTTTTTTGTGCTTGCTATTATAGTTTCTCACATTAATGTGTATATTTCAAACCAGAAAGGAATTTATCTGATCATTTATCTGATCACTCCAATACAACAAAACATTGAGTACATCAGAGAGGTGGCATTGAAACTGGTTTCTTTGAAATGTGTTTATTATGGTCCTTCAACATAATTAATGGATTTTGGAGTCATTTTTTTTTCAATCCTTAGCTCCATGAATTTAATTATATTCAGTAAATTGTAGCAACAGAATTATGGCCTCTTTTTTATTCTCTATTTCTTGCAGGGACTCTGCCTGCCTCATATTGACTGGGACGACAGTGGACTGCTGGATGACCCACACTGTGGGGTCACTATTCCTGAAACTGGCGATGTGTTGAGCCCCGAACAACTGGTAGCACTGAGAGCAGCCATGGATGCACTGGGACATTCTGAATCATATGGCTCAGATATATATGTTGCTACTGTCTTATTGTGGTTACCATTGTTGCAAAAGGTTTTCAAGTAGTAATATCCAGCCAGGAAAATGTAACTAAGTTAGTGTATTCACTGAATAAAAATGTAGAACGGCTGGGATTGTGATAGTAAATGTGTATGGTACTGTATAAACCTTTTGAAAATGCTGAGGTTATTGAAAAAAAAGGGGCACATGGGGCTGTTACTAAAACTGAGGATGCAAACGTGGGAAAATTAAACAGTCCTTTATTTTCCACATTGCATAATAAACATACCCTTTGATAAAGTCTTTATTTCCAATTCTTACCAATATTAATCAAAGTGAATACACCTTTTCCACAAGGATTGCTTTTATTGTTGAAATTAAGACTGAAAGAACTGCATTAATACTCCAGGTTTTTCCCAGTAAACAATCCATGTATTACCATAAAACAGGCTGTATTAAAAGAAACTGGCTGATGAAATGGATGAAGCCAAAAACAGGACTATGAAAAACAATTTCTGCATGTAAGACTGTCAGGAAATTTAGAACAATGTCAAACCTGGCCTTTTTTTTTTCTTCTAACCTTTGTGTTCAGCCTAAACGGCTCCACTAAGAGCTATGAACGACATGCTGCCACAGTTACTGATCAAAGTAGTTAATACTGGGAACTAAAACGGTTATGTATTAAGATTATTTTTTAACAAGTCCAAATTCTCTGTCGTGTTTTTAAAGATTCCATCAAATCTTGAATTATTTAAGTCTTGGTAGTCTTGTGATGGAAGTCGGCGTGTCTCAAAGCAGGTTGATGACCTGGTGGACTACCATGGCTACTTTCCATGGTGAGAGTTCATGTAGGAGCCTTTCTTCCAACCCAACTTTGATGGCCTTCACCTCATCAGTGGATGCTGGAAAACAGATATGTGTTATGGTTATGTAAAGAATAATACTCCTCTTAAATAAAAAAATAAATCACCACTAAGATGAAAACAAACTTTTCAAGAAAATATCTGGCCATGTGGCCAATTCCAGCTGTGGTTTTTGCCATGGCCAAACAACACATATTTGCAATTGGGCACACATGACCTCATTTTTACTTTGAAGAAATTAAGGAGTTAGAAAGGTAGTGAGACATAATCTAGATCTGCTGCTATATGCTTTACTTAACATTCATATTTGTGTTAGAAAACGCAATTTTTAATGAATTTCCCTACAAATTTTCATATAATCAATATCCACTCGTTGCAATTATTTTAAATTGCTTAAGAATCCGTTTTGCACATGAGCATACATGCATTGGTTTGACAGTTTTAGGATAAATTACCAAATCCAAACACTAATTTAGGTTTACACCAAATAGAACAACAGACAGTCATTTGAAAACAACATAAAAACCACATTATAATCTGTTAACAATGCATTTAACTGGGTATTCACTCAGGTACTATTTATTTGACATAGCACAGTAAAGGGAGAAGCCAACCACAGGGGCTGCATTACAAAGCAAAAGTTGTTTTAGCATGGCGTTCGACCTAAGGCAAACTTTTTATGTTATTTGTTCTAAAAAGTAACATGGTCCCTTACTCTAACACAGCAGTGCCTTTAATTGAAATCTTACATGATCTATCTGCATAGTGAGCTATTGTGAAACATATCTTTTTGTGTGCAAAACAAGTTTTATTTGTGTGCAACACATTTTTTTGTGTACGTCCTTTTGGCATGAAACTATCTCCATAGAATTTCCTTGGCCCCATACTTGTGCTAGATGGGCGCGTCACTGCCAAGGACTACCGAACCATTCTGGAGGACCATGTGCATCCAATGGTTCAAACATTGTATCCTGAAGGAGGTGCCGTGTATCAGGATGACAATGCACCAATACACACAGCAAGACTGGTGAAAGATTGGTTTGATGAACATGAAAGTGAAGTTGAACATCTCCCATGGACTGCACAGTCACCAGATATAAATATTATTGAGCCACTTTGGGGTGTTTTGGAGGAGCGAGTCAGGAAACATTTTCCTTCACCAGCATCACGTCGTGACCTGGCCACTATCCTGCAAGAAGAATGGCTTAAAATCCCTCTGACCACTGTGCAGGACTTGAATATGTCATTCCCAAGACGATTTGACGCTGTATTGGCGGCAAAAGGAGGCCCTAGACCATACAAATAAATGATTGTGGTCTAAAACCAGGTGTTTCAGTTTCATTGTCCAACCCCTGTATATACTGCTCAAAAAAATAAAGGGAACACTTGGAGTTACATTGTGTTGTTTAAGTGTTCCCTATATGTTTTAGACTTACTCCTGTCCCAAGACAGTAGTAAGTATCTTGAGTTGTCTCCTTTTGATTCAGTTGACGACAATATAGATCAGATTTTTGTGCTGGAATCTACCTTGCCATTCGAATTTTTGGCTTCGCTCTGATCACCCATTTCGTGCCGTTCGCATCACTCTAAAGGTGTCCTTTGCACATGGACCGTTAATCAGCTCCTGAGAGAGCCTTTACATAGAGTTCATATTTAAATCACTCGCTCCAAATGTGTTGTTTGCGTTGGATGTGAATGCAGCTTAAGAAATCAATCTAGGGGCCATTTTTATTCACAATCCACCTACTTCTGTGTAATATCCGCCATGAATACATTTCATTCCACTGACATGAAGACAATAAACAGATTTGCATGACCTTGATTCCTGATGATGTCAGTGTCCATTCTCTGTTGTATTAGAGGGACGAAATGCTGCAAGGATGTGTCCTAAATTAAATCACAGTAGGTGTCATGATTGAGGTTTTTGTTTGTTTTGCTTTGGACTTTTCCCATCAGCCGGTCACCTCTCAGCCACCAGTGTTGTATAAAGTACTGAAATCTCAGAGTCAAGTAAAAGTATAAGTACCTCTCCAAAATATGACTTTGTTAAAAGTCCAAGTCACTGACTGAAATGTTACTTGAGTAAAAGTCTTAAAGTATCTAAAATGTCTTGTACTTAAGTATGAAAATTACTGTAAAAATAGATGTACTCAAGTAATGTAATAAAAAGTATAAGTAAAAAGTAAATCAAAGCAAATGCAGTTTGAATTACATTTTTTGGATGTTGGTAAACCTTGAAAGTCAAATTCCCTTAAAATAATATAAACAACCAAGTGCAGGAGAAATTTAGACCAAGTTTAGACAGAAGATACTACCTTTTTGTAATCTTTCAGTTTTCCTTCTTCAAGTAAGGTCAGTGCTATGCGCTTTAAAATTGTACACAACCAAGTGCAGGCAAAGGGGGTGTATACTAAGAACATGGTTAAGTGATAAAGTGATAGTTAACCTACAGGAAGTGGTAAACTTGCTAATAGATACACCTGCGGTTGCAGGTATCATTTAGTTCAGAAAATCAGGACTCCCGGCTCTATTAGATGCTCTACCTATACCACAAGGTTAATTTAACCTGCTTTACTACTGAACCAGCTTCTTATCCTGTTGGTGGTGATCAGGGGCGATTCTAGGATCTGACCTTTAGGGGTGCTCAGCCCCCAGTGTTGACTGTGATTCCTGGCATGAACAACAGGCTTTCCATTTTTAGTCCAGATGTAAGATTCTTAGAGTTGACACACTTTTGAGCTAAAGCTTGTCAAACAAGCTACAATATAGGCCCATCCAAAAGCAGTGACAAACAGATTGAAATGATTTCACTCGATAAAACCTTGTGCATTTGTAAAACCTGCATGATGGCAATAGTTAGACTAGCTATATTGATAAAAGTGAGGAATCATTTCCCTAAACACACAAAACTAGGGTTAGGGCACTGATGCACAAGGGTTGCTATTACTACATTTAATAGTAATTGTCTCTTTTGCTTACAACAGAGACAAATCTAGCAGTTTGTATATATATATATATATATATATATATATATATATATATATATATATATATATATATATATATATATATATACCATTAGATATGCACTCTCATGTAAGACATAAGCCTGCCATATATTATGGCGGTCTCATGACCAGTCCATGTCTTCTGTCAAGCAAATTGCTAATAAGTTAGTAAATCCCTACAGATATCCTTTATGAATTTGCATACTGAACTTTGTTTTTTTCTAAACTCAGATTAAGAGAAACATTTCAGATTTAACTTTTCAGACAGGCATTCTGAATCCACGACTGCATCTACTAAGCTCATCTGTGGTCCCATCATGGTCTGATTGTGAAACAAAGATGCAAGGGCGTAGGTTTGATTTGAACTTTGGTAGGGACACCTACAAACAAACCTTCCCTTGTCTGACGTCATTGGTCCTACGCAATATGCATGCTCCTAGTTTTTGATGCTTGACTTGAGCGTCAGGGCGCATTTCATCTATCTAAAGAGAAAATCAGCATTTCCTGCAAAATTTTATAACCACGACACACACTAGATGTTGTTTGTTAATGTTTAAAGCATCACAGGATCTGGTGAATGTCGAATTGGAACTTTTTTCCATTTGAAAAACCAGCAACAGAGACCAACGGTAAATATGTGCCTATTAAACCAAATATAGTCAAAATATGTCTGTTGTCTAGATTTATGCTGTATTTTCTTTAGAATATATAGAAATGCACAGAGATAAACCCCACCCTAATTTTTTATCTAAGATACTCTGTCTGAAATATAAAACAGCAAAATTATACATTCAATTTTATATTTGACAGATACATTTATTGTATTTACTCTGCACTGGAAGTAGAAGTGCAACTGATACTAACAGCATTTCAAATATTAAATTCAAATTTCAACAAATATACAATTGGGTTGTAGTTGCTCTGTGTAACCCATTTCATGTAATTTATCTTAACATTCCAAACACATTTCTTACATCATATATCTAAAGTGTAGATAACAGCATCTCCTTACCTACATCCTCTAAGACAACTAGTTATTTCCCTAACAATAGTGAGTTGTCAATGTTTAAATTTGCAGTAAATCTTAATACATAAGCAGCATGGAGGACCCAATACTGTACTTTGAGTAAGATGGGTGACACCAAAACTGAATTGTTACATAAGTGGTTGTCCATTTAATCATTGAAATGAGAACATATTAATATACTATTGGAATATACTAGTACGGCTATTAAAGAACAGCAGATTAAACTTTAAGATATGTAAAGGCCTATATTAAATTCATTTTGCGACAACATCTTACTTTTTTGGTGTACCAAATTACTCTTGTAATGATGTAATATTTTATGGTCTAAGCCCATGATGAGAATGTCTACCTCTGCTTCTGGTTTGTACTAATTTACTAATGGACAGTGTAGAAATCTATGTACAATAAAACAAATGTAACTTGTGTTCCTCTGTTTTATTTGTCTTTATCCTAATTCTAGAAGTAGAAATAGTCAAATAAATAGCACTATTATTTTGTGGAACCCTAATCATAATATTATAACTACGCAAAGGTCTAAACAATAATAGCAGTTGTTTAGGTGGCATTTAGTGTTCTTATACTGTATATTATGCAAAAGAAATTACACCTGCTATTCATACCTGAACTGCCTCGAAGGGTTGACAATAAATGAAAGCAATAATAACAATGCAATATTGGTAAAAGGGAAACCCTCACCTTTTCTTTTTCAGATGGCTGGGGCTAAGAATCTGAATTTTTAATAACCTGCAGTCTTTGTTTTTCCATCTTTCCAGCTGTCTTCAGAACTCCTGCCTGGCACAGAATATTTAGTTTTATAAAAAAGATTAGGTTTTTGTTGATAAAAAGTGTTATACTTCAGAATTAAATGCTTTTCTGAGATATTAACGTTAGTTACTTACATTTCTCAAGTTCAACAAATCGAAACTCTCTCCTGCTTCTGTTGCTTCTGTTCAGAACTGCACTCAGCAGCCTTGCAGATAATATTTAGTTTCTTAACTGGGACTAGTTTCGTAGTCTAGTTTTAATTGTGGTAACGGCAGTGTCATTTCAGTGTCAGTTCATTCAAAACTGAATCAAAACTGAAACTCTCGCGCTCCAAGCATGCACATGCACGCACACACACACAATAGAAAACAGCCAATCAGGAAGAGGGAAGGTAGGATTTAAGGCAGCACAACCAATGAGAGTGGAGTTAAATGGGGGTGTCTACCTTGTCAATCAAAGGCCAGGTGCGTTAGTGATTGGCTGCGTGGAGCGCCAGGCCCCGCCCCCGCTGGCCCACAGCAGCGCGTCTGGCACGTCTCTCTCTCTCTTTTTTTTGTAACGAGTAACTAAACCAAACATTGAAAATGTATCTGAGTAAAAGTATGCATTTACGTTCGGAAATATAGTGAAGTAAAAGTAAAAGTTATTAAAAATTTTTATACTCGATAAAAGTATAAAGTACTTAAGTACAGTAGCGAAGTATTTTTACTTCGTTACTATACAACACTGCCAGCCACTATCCAATCAGCTCAGTCACCAGTCAATTAGCCCACATCAACTCCACCTGCTGCCAGTAATTACTTTCAACTCTGTTCACCTGCTTACTTATACCTGCCTCAGCCAACTCATCCATGCCAGAACGTTTCTTCTCGTCCTGTCTGATCTCATCTCGTGTGATGTGCTTTGACTCTACCAGTTCTTGTGTGCTCAGCCAGCTGGACTCTTCTTTTGTCTTCACTGAAGAGGGTTGCCTGTGTCTGTCTGCTGCAGTTCTGCCTGTTGCCCTGTGAGTCCCAGCTGCTTGCCCTGCATGTTCTGGTTTGTCACCACCTGCATCCTCTGGTTCCCTTGCTCATCCCTGCTTGCCTGCACCATCAGTTATTATTCATCTGTCAAATCAGGTTCTGCTTTCCTGCCTCAGCTGTCACTAATCATCCTCACAATAAATCTTTTAAAAACGTAACTCTGTGTCTGGCTGAATATCGAGCTTTTGTTTTTGCTATTATTTGTGTGTGTGTGTGTGTGTGTGTGGGGGGGCTCTTCTAACAGTAATGTAACTCTTGCATCCCATTTAGAGATATTATCATTGGATCCCAAGGGTCATCCACTTAATTTAGGTGTAATCTTTAATAGTCAGTTAAAATAAATTATTTAGATAAGTACATTGACGCTTTAAGAGCAATGTGTTATACAATTTAGACATATCTCTAAACTTAAATTGTTCTTTTCTATTAATAACCGTTGTCACCATTAATGATGCTGTTGGAACTCTATTTTGGCATTACGCTCATCATTCTGATATATGTACACAAAACAATATGAAATTAAAGCAGGCAGAAACAAAATAAGGGTATGAACTGAATTAAATGTCATTAAAACAATCCCATGATAAGGTAATAGGTAAAAATAAGTTTTGAGTCAAGCAGGGAAGCAGCCAGCATCCGTTTGAAATTATAATCATTATCCGATGTGATTAGCCGCACTGCAATGGCCCATAAAAAGGAACGTTGAGGGTAGATAAAAGAACGAGATATTATAAGAACAGGAATTACAACTTCAGTTGAGGGTGAACAATCATCTTCTCCGATCCTTTTAAGAGGTGATTAACCAAGCTTATTAAGGTTTTTGGGGACAAAAAGGAAAACATCCGAATGTGCATGTGCCTCGCTCTCACAGATGACAACAAATAGGGCGCCTTCCTGTGTTGCATTCATCCTAAGGCAAATACTGGCTTTGTTAGGGCTGATGTGTCCTCGGGCCTCCCCTGCCATGTTGCTGTTTACTTCACTTCTGTTGTCGTTGAAATTCTGTCCATTAAAGTTATGAACAGAATCGGCGACAAAGGGCAACCTTGGCGGAGTCCAACTCTCACTGGAAACGTGTCCGACTTACTGCCGGCAATGCGGACCAGACTCTGACACCGTTCATACAGAGACCTAACAGCCCTTATTAAAGGGCCCGGTACTCCATACTCCCGGAGTACCCCCCACAGGATCCCTCGAGGGACACGGTCGAATGCCTTCTCCAGATCCACAAAACACATGTAGACTGGTTGGGCAAACTCCCATGCCCCCTCGCCAATCTATTGCCACCAAACAGGAAGCTGATGCAACATCTGGAGCCAAGGCCCAATTTCAAGTGTTTGCTGCTTCATAACATACTTTAATTCTCAGTTACAATACTTGCAATTAGTGCCATAGGTGCTACATGTCCAATTAAAAAGCAGAATGAGTGAAAGTACTGAGTCGCCAGAACTCAAAGCCTGTGGTCGCTAGATTTTTGTTTATTTTGTTTTCTCTCATGGTGCCCACTAGTCCCGTGCTGCAGAAAACCATATCTCTTATCTTAAAAAATTAACACTGAAACTGAGGATTTGTGAAGAGGATTCCTCTGTGTGCTGTGATCCTGCTAATGCACACTGCAAGACACTGTATGGAAAAAGACATGCATACATGGAACTATATCTCTGAAAAGGTAGGCATTACAAATTATGCAACAATGAAGTTGGCGTTTGTTGTTCAGAAACTCCTTTTCTCTGACCTATCAGATTCTGTGACTCTAGAGGGATCTGTTTCGCTGACCCTTCCATTACTATTGAAGGAAAAGCAGTAGAGGGATGAAACTTTTTCAGGAGCACATTGATGAAAAAATAAATAAATCACAGACTAGAACAAGAAAACGGAATCACTGACGAAACTCATTGGTTTCTGATCGCCGTGACAATTGACTGAACAGAAAAGGCACCTGGATTAACTAAGGCTGGCTGTTGGTCTAGAGCAGGCTAGCTGCACAGAATAAATCGCCAAGGTAACTTTTGTGCTACTGCTTTTGTTAAACTGAGCCAAGACTCCATTCAGCCAGGATATCTGGAAAATCCCGGCTTAATCCGCTTTCTTGGTTTTGTGAAATAACCCTCAGGCAATTTAGAAATATTTTTGGTTTTCTGTTACATCTTAATATTTTGTCTCAGACAAAAAAATCACTATCTGCATGGCCTTTGGATAATCTCCTAAGAAGCAACACAGGAAGGTGGTTAGTAGTCTGTTTACAACTTGTTTCGGATTAAGGTGTTTTCTCTTCTCTGCTCAGCTTTTGCTTCTATATGTGAGTATAATTTATACACAGAGTACAAACATTTACTGAGAGATGTCCACCATTCAGATGAGATAAAATGACAACAAACTACAATACGTGCCTGATTGCCTCTTTCCAGTCTGGGAATCAAGTAAATGCTCATCCACCCATCAAATGCGCATTATCTGATCCACTATCAGTGTAATTTCATGTTATTACTCTAGGTTTATATTTTTATGTGCCCACTGAAAAACCTTGTTTCGAGTTTGTACACTAAACAATTAAACAATTTAAGAAGTCTATTTTTGTAAACTATATATTAGATGTTAAATAAAGTTTGCATGGAAAACAGAGAGTTGTCAGGTTATTTTATAAGGTGTGCGTGGGTTGTCTTATTAAGTGTGTTGCAATGTAACCTAAACTGCTGTGGCAGCAGAAGTACCCGTTTGAACTGCTTTTTCATTTAAGTGTTGCATCACTTTTACCTGATGCTTCAATGCACACCAGTTGTCTTCCCCCAGTAGGATTTAGATGTTTTTATTTCATTTGAAGGATGACAGTGGAGGGCCCAAACTGTTTAGTTTTTGCACACAAATGTAGCAGTGAAGTATTTTTGATTAAACTTCTATGAATCTGTAAACATATTAATGAAAAAAAGATATTGATTAAAGTTTCTGGAGTCCATCAATGGCCAAACGCCCAACCCCCCACAACACTCCAAATTTAACAAAAAAAAAAGGTTTGATTTGGTGTCAGACCTTTGTGCTGTTTAAGGTTTTTCGAGTGCCATTTGAGGTTTCTATTTTATAAAGCACAGTTTTTTAAGAACATAGGTGTTTGAACTTTCTCTATAACTAGAAAACAATTCAGAGGGTAAATTTTGATATTGAGCAGATATCTGCTGAAAAGTCTATGATAGAATATCCTTTCATTCTGAGTAATTTATGACTCACACTATGTTCAAATAATAAATGTATATCCATCTGAGCTGTAATTGATGCAAATTAAGAGCTTTTAGACAATAGCAGCTGTAGACTAAAGATTATAGACCATCTGACTGTTTATTCTGCTTTGATGTGGTCATGGTTGATGCATAACAACAAGGTAGACCAAGAAAGAAATTCTTTGCATCATTCATAGCACAGAGAATAGATGTTTGCAGTTTAATTACGTGAGATTCACTGATGCTACAATTGATGAGTTGCTTGCGCCATCCTTTTAACCAAATAAGCAACATCTTTCAATGGAGGCTTATGAGGAACTGAAGCACATCATACTCAATCAAAGCAACCAAGGCCACTGTTATAAAGGAAGACACGTGTTTTCGGAGCTACTTCTATGGCAAAACAGGTGTCCATTTTCTGATATCTATCAGATACTGTGGCTCTCGAGGGCGCTGTTTTGCTGAGCCCTCCATAAGTCGCGAAAGAAAAGCGGAAGAGCAATGAATCTTTTCAGGACGCAACCCTTGCAAATTAATGTTCACTTCATCTCAGATTTTATGTGACGTCAATGATTAATACAAACATTGTTTGTGTTTTACAAACAATAAGCACTGAATCTAAAACAAGTTGAAACAAGTTAATGTAGGATACCTTATATGAAATGAAATTACCTGTTCATGAAATGAGATATCAAATAACAGTTGTTAAGTCAACTGGACGACAGAGTGGATGCCATGCTGCAGATGATGGATCCCTGTGGCAGATATGTTCATCATGTTGGGGATTTCATGCAAAATCTGCCACCAGCTTTACTGTCTGACTTTAATGGAAGCGGACAGAGCAGAAAGGTAATCTGCTTGAGTTCAGCAACACAGAGCTATAGATAAATTGTCTTATACAGTGACTTGTTAACTGATAATTAATTGTTATCTTGCCATATCACTGAAGTATGCTCATCCCAGATGATGCTTCTAAAACTGATTTACAATAAAAATAAAACAAAAAACAAACCAAAAAAACAACTAAACCACTAATGACTACAGTGCTTTACAGCCAACTTAAAAATGGGGAAATTATGTTTTACTGGGCTTTAATGGCTTCATACAAACAAAAGGTTTGGCTTAGTTAACATGATGCTGTTGTTTTATGGTGAATAGCCAGGTCTTTGTGGTTATTGCAGGATTCTTACAAAACTGCCTGTGTTTCCAAAATTAGCTTTTATTGGGTAATGCAGAGGATGTTGTGTTTAATTGTCTTTCAGTTATGATAATCATCACAGACTGGCCATCATTCCTTTCCAGAAGCAGCTTCTGCCAAACGGAAATGCATTTTAAGCCTTGCTTTTATTGGGGATGTGCCTGCCTGTTCCAGGGGACGAAAGGGGAGGGCGTTCATACCCATAGTCACGTTAGCACACATAAATGAAAAACTTTGCTATCACGGGACATGTAACAACAGGTTCAATGAATGATGGTGTGAAGACAACAAAGAGAGGTACATGCAGAGGTTAAGAAGCTGTCTAGATGCAGGTGTGACTGGGGAGCAGGAAACAACATAAAGAATAAATGAACCAGACACAAACCTGTTTTGATCCTTTATCATGTCTGGATCAAAAGTGACTTTTTAAGTTTGTTTTTGTTGCTGAGCAGTTGATCTTCTTGCACCAGCATAAAATATGGTCATGCATAAACATAAAGCTATCTTTTGGTCTTAATAAAAAGCCCTACAGCTCCTTTCACTAGTTTGTCAAATCTTTCTAGGATTGACATTATAAGACTCACTTATTTAAATCAATTAGCATAGTGCAATTTTCTAAAAATATCAAACCACCTTGAGAGCCATTATACACTGTTGGAGAAAACATGGAACAGCGGTGAACTTTCTCAGAAGTCCCTGACCTGTTAAAACTCCTCTACAGCAGTTAAATAAAGTGACTGAAATAATTATTTGAAAACTGCTTTTCTTTAATTATTCAAGTTACCACTGCCCAACATTAAAATGTATTTAAAATCAATTTTCCACATCTGGGAAGCAATTTGAACAAATTATCTGGCTTCACACATTTGAAATCTTAAGTGTCAGCTGTTTTAAACAGACATTTGATTAAGTACATTTGTCACCTTTCTTGTTGATGCATAAAATGTATACATATAGAAAAACTTACATACATAACATGTATTGCATGCATGAGAAATATTTTACTTAACAAAACTCTTTTGTTGTAAATCTGTTACTGACTAGCACTAACTTTAACAGAATTAATTCAGCAAATATTCAAAGCTGTAATTTTTAGTAGTGCAAAATTGACAGTAACATTCCATATGATTTAGTTGTACTCAGTATTTGCCCCTGAAACTTGGCATCTTTTAGCCTGGACAAGTACATCAATATCAGGCACCATGTCCTGAGCAGCAGCCAATTTCCCTCTGGAATTATTAAAGTATTTCTGATTCTGATTTCAGTCTCATTTAAGTGCTTATGTGTGAGCTTTGAGCGCAGCTTTGTTTTATTTATATTCATTAGTGAGACAATTTGCTCACACAGGTAGGTAGTCCCAAACATGGACAACATTTTTGCAACCAGTGCTGTCAATACAGGATATCCTGGTAGGAGACACTTGTAAAATATGTCCAAGCCAACTGATGCAAATTTGTCCTTCAATTCCACAACACACTGCAAATCAATGATTTCAAGTTGCATATCAACGGGCACATCAGAAGCTCTGACTGTGAATGGTGAGCGAAATACTGAGAATTCTGTCTCGAGTTCGTTAAACACCTGAAATCGTTTCTCAAACTCACTCAGCAACCTTGAAATCGTATCTTTGTACCGTTTCACATCACGATTAACGCTTGCTGCGCACACATCTCTTAGACAGGGAAAATGAGCAGGGTCCCCGCTTGCCATCTGCGTCTCCCATAACGTCAGCTTTAACTTGAATGCACATATGCTGTCATAATACTGTTACAATTTTTTTACGTCCTTGCAACATTTTGTTCAGATTATTCAAGTGTCCTGTGATATCAACCATAAATGCAAGGTCCTGCAGCCATAGCGGGCATTGTAATTCCTGAACAGGTTTACATTTTTTCTCCATGTACCGTACAATTTCCTCATGTAGATCAAAGAAGTGCTTCAGCACAGCACCTCTGCCTAACCATCTAACTTCAGTGTGGTGTGGTAGACCATGGGCAATGTTGCATTCACTGAGAAGGATGTCAAACTGACAATGATTGAGAGCTCTGGCTCGGATGAAATTAACAGTTCGGACAACCACCTCCATGACGTGATACATTTTTAACGACTTGCAGCATAATGCCTCCTGATGCAAAATACAATGAAATGTCCAAACTCTCCCCCTTTATTTGCAGCTTGTACTTTCTCTTTGAACTTTGTCACAACACCTGTCTTTTTCCCCAATCATTGATGGCGCACCATCAGTAGTCAGGCTTATGGCGTGGGACCAGTCCACCCTGACTCTGTCCAGTGCTCCAACAATGGAGCACAAAATGTCTTCAGCTGTCGTGGTGTCGGTCATGGGCACCAACTCGAGAAACTCCTCTGTGACAGTCAACGTCTCGTCAACTCCACGAATGAATATGGCCAGTTGAGAGACGTCCGCAATATCAGTACTCTCATCAATTGCAACAGAAAATGCGAGAAATGACTCCGTTTTGCGTTTGAGTTGGTTGTCCAAATCTGCCGATAGTTCCGAAATCCTGTCTGCCACGGTATTTCTCGTCAAGCTAATTTTGGAAAAAGCTTGCCGCTTCTCATGACACAATTTCGGCAGCCTTCAGCATGCAGTTCTTGACAAACTCTCCCTCACAGTAAGGCTTTGATGCTAACGCTATTTGGCTAGCAATTAGGTAGCTGGCTTTCACCGCAGCATCACTGGCCTCTCGACTCTGGGTGAAAACAGATTGCCGTTTCCTTAGACCCGTCAACATTTCATTTATCTTCTGTTTCCTCAGTTCTCCGTGCAAGTGCTTTTATTTTTCGCCATGCTGAGTTTCATAGTGGCGACGAATATTCAATTAAATTTTATTTATATAGCGCCAATTCATGAAACATGTCATCTAAAGGCACTTTACAAAGTCAAATTCAATCATATTATACAGATTGGGTCAGATTATACAGATTGGTCAAACATTTCCTCTATAAGGGACCCAGTTGATTGCATCAAAGTCCCGACAAGCAGCATTCACTCCTGGAGAAGCATAGAGCCACAGGGAGAGTTGTCTGCATTGTCCATGGCTTTGCAGCAATCCCTCATACTGAGCAAGCATTAAGCGACATCGGAAAGAAAAACTCCCCACTAGTGCCACGTTTCTGACTATTGAGCTGCCAATAATCAGGGTTGGCTTCTCAGTGGGTGTGTCGCTGAGTGGGGAAAATTTGTTGGAAACGCAGATGGGTTGGTGGTGACCTGGGGGCTGGAATCTAGAGCTATGCTTCCTACGAACCGTCACCCAGCCGGCCTAGTTACCCGGCTGCTCGGGTGCTGCTGCTGGAGGACCGCTACGTGAAGTTACTCTATGTGGGTCCGTGCTAGCAAAGGGGCGGCTATCTGCTCGTTTTTCAAAAGCACGGAGCCGGGTCTCCAATTCTGACACCCTCGCCTCCAAAGCTACAAAAACACTACATTTATTACAAGAACCATTATCACTAAAGGAGGCAGAGGAATAACTAAACTTCTGAAACAGAGAGCAGGAGATAGGGGGAGACTTAGACAGAGACGGAGAAGCTGAAGTAATAGTAGGAGAATAATAATAATTGAACTTTATTGATCTCACAATGGAGAAATTCACTTCTGCATCTTAACCCATCCCCTCGGGGAGCAGTGGGCTGCCACTGTGCGGCGCCTGGGGAGCAATTGGGAGGTAAGGGTCTTGCTCAGGGACCCAGAATGGCAGCTTGTGGGAGTTGAACTCAGAACCTCTGGGATCAAAGCTCTGTGCTCTAACCACTAGGCCACCACTCCCTAGAAGCAGCCATTGTGGAGCTAAAGCTAGGCTAGGCTAAAGCTAGGCTAGCGCCCTTTTACCACGCCAAAAAAGCAAATCGTGTGAAACACAAGGAGTTCCCAAGCGCGATGTGCAGCAACAGAGAATGTTTTAAAAGTGCTTATGTGTTAGAAACAGATGTTACAGCAAAGAGATTAAAGATAAAAGCGAGAGTCTGGAGCAACAGACAGCGATTCACACCGTGACAACAGGAAGTGACACAATACGCCTTACCGCAAACATTGTATTCCTTAAGCCCCGAAACCTGCTGCATGTCCTGTCTGGCTGCAGGCACACAAAACCTGCTGCAGGCACAGCAGGCACACCGGTTTTCCATTCACCTCCGTGAAAAAATAAGAGGAAGTCCATTTTTCTTGAAAAACCCGACACTGTGTCTACCTTGCTCTTTTTTGACAAAGACATTTCATTGATGAGGTTGCCAGGGCCAAAACAAAAAGCTAGTAAACCAATAGAATCAAAGCCGTTTACAGAACCTGAAGCTCAGTGCTACTATCTGCTGTTTTCCGATGCAGTGTTGCATCATGTTGTCTGATAAAATAGCAATAATAATAAATAATAATAAATTAAAGCTTATTGCCACTGACAGGAAATTCTCTTTATGGGGAAAAAATCTACCAAAAACAGGCAATTTCTGAGGTAACAGCAGGGAGCTGCATTACCATTTTATGTTCAATACCAAAGTGTGAAGCACAAAAAAGGTCTACAGTAGCTATCCACTTCGCCATTACATTGGTTAGCTTCTCTGAGTGTTTGGTGATGTCTACAGTGTGTTTGGCATTTAAGTGATATGTTAAGCTCAAGGTGCTCCGGTGATAAGAAAGTTTAACTTGGCAGTGGTTACAACCAGGCCAGCTGACAGCTTTGCTAGGGCCCGGGACAACGCAGTCTTTTTGGGCCCCCCCTCTACACCTGCCGCCACCACACACACACACACACACACACACACACACACACACACACACACACACACACACACACACACACACACACACACACACACACACACCAAAAAAGGTCAACTTAACTGTATACTTCATGCCCTGGGAATCTCTGTATTTTATACTGGATATTTTCAACCCATCTATTGAATTTAGTGCACTAGTTGATCTTTTCTTCATAAGAGAACAGCAAGCAATGCAGCCAAAATATGGCCTTTTTTGACCTGCTGTATATTAGCCAGTCCCTAAGCTTGATGTATCATGAAACTGTTGACCTTTTGGGTTTTGTGGTTTTTATTTTATTATTACAATAAAAAAAAAATAATAACAATAATGTCATGTTCAGTGTTTTTTCGCTAATCCACCTCTTATATCTTTCAATCCTTATGTAATTTTATCTGTGTTGTGTGCACCTGCCTGTTGCTTTAATCCTATAAATTTCCCCGTCGTGGGATAAAAAAAGGATAGCTAATGTTATCTTATCTTAAATAACACTTTTTAATATATGTACTGGGTTCTTTCAAGGTCTTAATTACATTTTCTGGGTGGGCTCCAGTAACATATGATAGATAATATCTACTTTGAAAGTTAATATGAACTGCTGCTGAAGATGACCACTGATCTACCTGGATGTTCCCTGGAGGACTGAAACGCCTCAGTCAGAGACGTCTGTGGGTCTGTCGGGGCAATGACAGAAGTTTCATCTCCTCTCTCCGTTTCTGTGGCTCGACGTTTTCTTGCTCATGTTTTTTCATGTGCTTAGATAAATGTGTTGTGTTTCCACTGAAATTAACTGGCTTTTTACAAAACATACAGCTTGATTTCATTTACGGTATTAAAATAAAGCCAAACGGTGCTACTTCCCCTGTTCATGTTTTTCCGCTGCTGCGATCTCTCTCAGCAACGCGATTGTTTGTGTGTTGAATTTGTGTGAGAGCTGAGTGGGTGGGCCAGGCTGAGCATGTGTGCTGATTGGCTGGCGCCGCTGAGCCATGTAAGAGAGGGGAGAGGGAGCAGCAGAGTGCTGCCGTGACACAGCGCCCTGCAGTCAGCGCGCGTGCTGACTGACACTGACTGAAAGCATGTGAGCAACATGCGTTAATGCGCGATAAAATAAATATCGCCGTTAATAGTCTAATGAATTAACGCGTTAACTTGCCCAGCCCTAACATATATATATATATATATATATATATATATATATATATATATATATATGTATATATATATATATATATATATATATATATATATATATCAAGCAGTACACTATGCCGAAAGCAGTAATGCTCCACTTGTGAAAGTAAATCTGTTGGGCTCTCTTTGGCATTGAGACAGCAATTCTTAATGCTACACTGCCAGACAGGACATGTAAAATAAATAAATACATAAATGAATAAATAAATAAATGAGATACAGCTACTCTGAAACAGTGAAACTTTTTCATTCTGACATTTTTACCTTCAAGCTAATATAACTTTGCAAAAGTTTTAAACCATTTGCCCTTTTAAAAATATCTTATTATGGAGTTGGACTCTTTCAATGAAAAGTTCAAGATTTGTAATCTTTCCTTTTTCTGAACCTATTTCCAAAGTTTCCTTTGGATTTTGAATGAAATATTTATACAATGATAAAAAATTATTAATACATTTTCATCTTAAGAGAAAGTCTTAGAACCCCCCCCCCCCGTAGTATGTGTTATCTCCTAAAATAAACACTAATTTCTTAATGTACAGACCAAAAACACACGAGCTAATCAAAAATATCTGTGGGTTTAACCCAGAGACCGAAAATTCAAGAAAACAATAATCCAGTAAAAACAGACCTAAAGAGGAACAGCAGCCAGTTTTTAAATCTTGTGATCTTCCAGTATATGAGATCAGAAAACTACTTTTGCGAAAGTTATGATTCAGGAACTGTAGCATTTTTTATTTTTAGACCAGGGTTTAGGCAGGACTTTTCAAAACGTTTCTCCAATAAAAAATCCATTATGCTCAAATCCTAATTTATACTGTCTGTATGTCTGTAATCATTGGTTTTTAAGTCTTGCTGGATTTAAATCTTGATGTGGACTCAGTCATTCTTACGCTACACTTAATATTTGATCTAATACATCCTATTCTAGCTCAGGCAGGATTCAGGGACACTGCCCTGGTGAAAGGTAAACCTCAAGCCCAGTCTTAAATATTGTCCAGCCTCTAGCAAGGTTTAATTTTATTTAGCTCAATCCATCTTCCTAACAACTCTACCAAGCCTCCTTTCCCTTCTGAAAAGCATGATGCAGCCACCTTCATGTTTAAGAGTAGCACACAAGATGACAAACAGTGTAAGGTTTTTGCCACAACAAACATGTGGGACAAAAAATTAAATTTTGGTCTAATTTGACCAGAGCATCTTCTACATGTTTACTGTGTCTTGAAATCACAGTAAACAGTGCGTGACCATGAGGACATCTAAAAAGGAGTGAATATTGTTGCAAGGCCATGTTTAACACTCAAACACTAAACAATGACAACAACAGTCGGGTGTATGAGCTTTACTGTTTATCAATTTTTGGAATGGGTGATTTATTTTCTATTAAGCCCAGTGCAGCCACACGGAATATCAAGGTAACAAGCTAAACGTATTTAAAATATTTGAAATAGAGGTTTAAAAAAAACAGTTGTTCCCTGAGAGCACTATGAACCAGTTTCAAGCACCTTTATTTAATTATTGAATGGGTGAATGACTAAACTGTAGTGTGAAGTGCTTTGGAGGTCATCAGACTAATTAAAGCGCTATACAAGTACAAGCCATTTACCCCGAAAACGTTTTATTTATTTATTTTATTTTTTTGCTGCTCTCAGATGAACTCAGGCCCTGATGTACAGACTGAAAATAAATGATAAGTAAATAATAAAAAAACAGGGAGTCACATGATTAAAACTGTTTAAATCATAGCATCAGCACGAACTGGCACACACACACTCCCCCCCCCCCCCCTCTCTTATTTAAGCACTTTCTTTGCCTTTGGCCAGCTTTCTATCTATAACTGCATTACATAATCTGATAAACTGTAGACAAAGCTCTCAGAACATTCCCGTATGTTTATCACACCTACCATTTACGCTCATTCACAATTCCAGGAAAGCCATAAATAGAGACAAGTCAGATGATCACGCTTGCTTTTGGATGGGAGGATATGATGGTGGTGAACACTCCAATATTAGGAAGTGGCCCACATGCGGTTTTAGAAACTTGCAAACATTGTGTTTTTTAATTCTCTACTTCAAAAGAGTGTGTTTGGCACTTTCTCACAACAAGCTGAAGACAGTTTCCTGCATTCAAGCTCAATTTCCAGCATCCATTTTTGGTCAAAATTTCAAAACACATAATGTTACATCTTTGGATCAATTTTCTTACGTGAAAGAATGGTTATTAGAGCAATGCTGAGCCAAATTGTACAGGTATCAAATCTCTACATGCTACTAGATTGCAAACCATAGGGCAAGGACCTTGCACTAATGATATATATATATATGTGTGTGTGTGTCTGTGTGCGTACATATATTGAAATAAAGAACCCCAAGACTAATAACTGAGGCGATGTAATAGTTTAAAATGTATACACGTAAAACACAAGTTTTACAAAACATGTTAATATATTTACATTTGTATTCCATAAGGAAACATGTATGATAAGACATAAACTACATTACATGTATTTTCCATGCAAACAAGGAAATCATCAACAAATGACACAGGTGAATCAATCCGTTCCTATCTAAAGATCTTCATAAAACCCAAATCTTCTTTAGATATAAGCAAATTTATCCTTATCAGAATAAGTTTTATTGGCAAAGTTGGTGCACACAAACAAGGAATTTTACTTTTGTTCCAAGTCCTCAAGGTTTACAGATATTAAATATGAACTATAGAGGAAATAAAAGATAAAAAGAACAGTATGTACATATGTGTGGGCACACCCAGTATATTTATTTTTACAGAAAGGCAGATTGTAATAATGAAATATATTTAATGCTCTTCAGAATGATAGCCTGGGGGAAGTTGATGTCTCTGTGGTGGCTGGTTATAGTAAATAGCCCCTTGCCACCCAACTTGGAGGTAAACATCTAAACAGTTTGTGTCAAGGAGGGATGTGCTGCGAAGTTAGAGACCTTTTCCTGAGCCTAGACCTATACGAGTTGAGAATGCACAGAAGGTCAGCCCCGATGACTTTCTCCGCAGACCCGATTGTTCGTTGCAGTCTAGAACCTTTCTTGTTTTGCTGTTGAGCCACTAGTCTGATGGAACTGGGTCATCGCAAAAAACATCCTCAATGCTGCCATTTCAATGAATTTTTGACGTGAAACAACCCTAATATGCGTCTCTCAATATTCCTAATTGCTGAAGGAAAACAGTACATTTGTCTGGGAAAGCCCTAAGTGTGATGTAATGTGTTTCTTTATCAAAGCATTTTTTTGTTGACCAAACCAACAATAAGGCAAAAAAATATATGATGCTCCATTTTAACATATTGAAGGTTGTTTTCATTCCTACTGTATTTCTTGAACATCTGAAACTGCAGATTAATGCTCAGAACTGACCGTTAATCTGTATATCATGTCATACTGAGACATAATTCTTGAAACCTATAGTTTAAGTGGTTCTAAATTGTTTATTCTGTTTTTTTCCCCACAGTGGTGGTAAACTTGAATGGTTAATATTTGGTTTCTCAACAGAGCCTACCTCCTGAGCTGAGGCTCTCTGTAATTTCTCCATTGGTCTCTGTTTCTTCTGGTGTTCTGATTAATGCTCTCCTTTTCCAAGCTGTCACTCTTAATGAATGGTCATGTCTTGATAGGTTAACACTTGTATTTTACTTTCCCTTTTCTTAAGGATCACAATCCTCCACTGAAATTACCTGTACTCTAAATTCAATTCAATTCAATTCAATTTTATTTATATAGTGCCAAATCATGAAACATGTCATCTCAAGGCACTTTACAAAATCAAGTTCAATCATATTATACAGATTGGGTCAGATTATACAGATTGGTCAAAATGTCCTATATAAGGAAACCAGTTGATTGCATCAAAGTCCCGACAAGCAGCATTCACTCCTGGGGAACCGTAGAGCCACAGGGAGAGTCGTCTGCATTGTACATGGCTTTGCTGCAATCCCTCATACTGAGCAAGCATGAAGCGACAGTGGGAAGAAAAACCACCCATTAACGGGAAAAAAAACCTCCGGCAGAACCGGGCTCAGTATGAACGGTCATCTGCCTCGACCGACTGGGGTTACAGAAGGCAGAGCAGAGACACAACAAGAGAGACAAAAAAGCACAGAAGCACACATTGATCTAGTAATCTGTTCTACATTAGATGGTAATAGCGGGTGAGCCGTCTTCTCTGGATGATGTCACAGTTAACAGAACGCCAGACCAGGTGTACCTACTATGAAGAAAAAGAGAGAGAGCAAAAAGTTAAAAGCTGAAATTACGACAGTCATTTCAATGTAATACAATGCAAAACTGGAGAACCGTAGAATGAAGAACAGTAGAAATCAGTAGAGTGAGAAAATTAGACCCTGATGTCCTCCAGCAGCCTAGGCCTATCACAGCACAACTATAGAGATAGCTCAGGGTAACATGAGCCACTCTAACTATAAGCTTTGTCAAAAAGGAAAGTTTTAAGATTAGTCTTAAAAATAGATAGGGTGTCTGCCTCACGGACCAAAACTGGGAGTTGGTTCCACAGGAGAGGAGCCTGATAGCTAAAGGATCTGCCTCCCATTCTACTTTTAGAGACTCTAGGAACCACCAGCAGACCTGCAGTCTGAGAGCGAAGTGCTCTGTTAGGAACATACGGGGTAATCAGAGCTCTGATATATGATGGAGCTTGGTTATTAAGGGCTTTATACGTTAGAAGAAGAATTTTAAATTCTATTCTTGATTTAACAGGAAGCCAATGAAGGGAAGCTAAAATTGGAGAAATATGATCCCTCTTGTTGATTTTCATCAGAACTCTTGCCGCAGCATTTTGGATCAGCTGAAGACTTCGAACTGCATTTTGTGGACTTCCTGATAGTAAAGAATTACAATAGTCCAGCCTTGAAGTAACAAATGCATGGACTAGTTTTTCAGCATCACCCCTGGACAGAATGTTTCTAATGTTGGCGATATTCCGGAGGTGAAAAAAGGAAACTCTGGAAACCTGTTTAATATGGGATTTAAATGACATGTCTTGGTCGAAAACAACACCAAGATTTTTAACTTTATTACCAGAGGCCAAGTTAATGCCATCCAGATTAAGTGATTGATTAAGAAGTTTATTTTTTGAGGACTCTGGCCCAAAGATTACAACTTCTGTCTTGTCAGAATTTAAATGCAGGAAATTTAAAGTCATCCAGCTTTTGATGTCATCAAGACATGACTGCAGTCGAAGTAACTGATTGGATTCATCAGGATTTATGGATAAATATAGCTGAGTGTCATCAGCATAACAGTGGAAATTAATCCCATGCTGTCTGATAATTTTGCCAACCGGAAGCATATATATAGTAAATAGAATTGGTCCAAGGACTGAACCCTGTGGTACTCCACAGGTGACCCTAGAGTTTGAAGAAGATTTATTATTAACATGAACAAACTGGAATCTGTCCGACAGATAAGATTTAAACCAGCCTAATGCTTTTCCCTTAATCCCTACAGTATGCTCAAGTCTTTGTAGGAGAATATTGTGATCAACTGTGTCAAATGCAGCACTGAGATCTAACAGGACAAGTATAGACACAAGTCCATTATCTGAGGCCATGAGAATATCATTGGTGACCTTCACCAGAGCTGTTTCAGTGCTATAATGAGCTCTAAAGCCTGACTGAAACTCCTCAAGTAGGTCATTACTTTGTAAATGTTCACAAAGTTGATTAGCAACTACTTTCTCAAGAATTTTAGATAAGAAAAGAAGATTAGATATAGGTCTGTAGTTTACTAGCTCATCTTGATCAAGAGAAGGTTTCTTAAGTAAAGGTTTAATAACAGCTACTTTAAAAGCCTGTGGTACATATCCATTTACTAAGGATAGATTAATCATGTCTAAAATAGGACCACTGATCAGAGGGAATACCTCCTTAAACAACTTGGTTGGGATTGGGTCTAACATACAGGTAGAAGGTTTAGATGAAGCTAAAATTTTAGATAGCTCAGAAAGCTCTACTGCTTTTGAACAGTTCAGACACTGCGCAGGTTCTAAGGATTCCTCCAATGCTGCCTCACTTACTGAGGACGAGGTAATCATGTTTGGGAGGATGCCAATTATTTTATTTTTAATGGAATCAATTTTATTTATGAAGAATCCCATAAAATCATTACTGCTAAGAGCTAAGGGGATGGCTGGATCAACAGAGCTGTGGCTCTGGGTAAGTTTGGCAACTGTATTGAAGAGAAATCTAGGATTATTCTTATTCTCCTCAATTAATGATGAAAAATATGCTGCTCTAACTCTGCGAATGGTCTTGTTATACAACAATAGACTGTCCCTCCAGATTAGGTAGGATTCCTCTTGGTGTGTAGAGCGCCATTTTCTCTCCAATTTCCTAACATTGTGCTTCAAGGAATGCAGCTCTGAATTAAACCAAGGAGCCAGCTTCCTGTGAATAATCACCTTCTTTTTCAAGGGAGCTACATTGTCTAATGCAGAACGCAATGACAAAGTCATACCGTTTACAAAGACATCTATTTGTGAATTGGAAGAAACAACATTGCTGCCATCTACAGGGCATTTCTGCAATACGGAGGATATTAAAAAGGGGACAGACTCTTTAAGTTTTGATACAGCATTATCCGATAAAGATCTACTATAATGGAACCCTCTTTTGGGGGTGGAGAACTCCGTTAGATTAAACTCAAATGTTATTAAAAAATTATCAGATAGGACAGATTGTGAGGAAATACTGTTAATTCTTCACAATCAATGCCATATGTCAGCACAAGGTCTAAAGTATGGAGCCAAGAGTGCGTCGGTTTATGCACATTTTGAGCAAAACCAATTGAATCTAGGATAGTTTTAAAGGCTACACTAAGGTTATCACATTCTGTGTCAACATGGATGTTAAAATCACCCACTATAATAACCTTGTCAGTATTTAACACCAAATCAGATAAGAAATCTGACAACTCATCCAAAAACTGAGTATAAGGGCCTGGTGGACGATACAAAACAACAAACAGAAGAGGTTTTATTGCTTTGCAGTTTGGATGAGGGAAACCGAGGGTTAAATGTTCAAAAGAACTGTAGTTATTAATTGGCCTGGGACTAATTAATAAATCAGACTGAAAGATGGCTGCCACTCCTCCTCCTCTTCCCACAGATCTGGGAATGTGGAAATTTGAATAATTGGAGGGAATTGACTCATTTATACTAACGTAGTCCTCTTGTAGCCAGGTTTCTGTGAGACAAAACAAATCAATCTGTTTATCAGAAATCAATTTGTTAACTAACAAAGTCTTTGGAGGGAGAGACCTTATATTTAATAGACCACATTTGATTGTTTTATTTTTAGGTTCAAGGTGAACCGTATTGATTTTTATTAGGTTTTTATGATTTGTTCCTTTTAGATAAGTTTTTGATCTGTTAAGTTTTGGCCGTGGGAAAGACACCGTCTCAATAGGATAATGGGTGGGTAACAGTACAGAAGCTGCAGAGAGGTGTGTTAAACTACGGCTCTGCTTCCTGGTCTGGACCCTGGGTTGTCAGCATTTAGGAGAACTAATAAATCCGGCCAGATTTCTAGAAAGAAGAGCTGCATCATCCAAAGTGGGATGGATGCCGTCTCTCCGGATCAGACCAGGTTTTCCCCAGAAAGTTCTCCAGTTATCAATGTAGCCCACGTCGTTTTCAGGACACCACCTAGACAACCAGCGGTTGAATGATGACATGCGGCTAAACATGTCATCACTGGTCAGATCAGGCAGTGGACCAGAGAAAATTACGGAGTCCGACATTGTTTTAGCAAACTCACACACCGAAGCAACACCAACTTTAGTGACCTCCGATCGGCGTGACCGGGTGTCATTACCGCCAGCGTGAATAAAAATCTTACTGTATTTACGCTTATCCTTAGCCAGCAGTTTTAGGTAAGATTCTATGTCGCCCGTTCTGGCCCCTGGCAGGCATTTAACTATGGTCCCTGGTGTCTCTAGTGCCACGTTTCTGACTATTGAGCTCCCAATAATCAGGGTCGGCTTCTCAGCGGGTGTGTCGCTGAGTGGGGAAAATTTGTTAGAAACGCAGACGGGTTGGTGGTGAACTGGGGGCTGAAATCTAGAGCTATGCTTCCTACGAACTGTCACCCAGCCGGCCTGCTTACCCGGCTGCTCGGGTGCTTCTGGAGGACCACTAAGTGAAGTAACGCTAGGTCTATGTGGTTCCGCGCTAGCAAAGGGGCGGCTATCAGCTGGTCTTTCCATAGTAAGGAGCCGGGTCTCTAATTCTGACACCCTCACCTCCAAAGCTACAAAAACACTACATTTATTACAAGTACCATTATCACTAAAGGAGGCAGAGGAATAGCTAAACATCTGACACAGAGAGCAGGAGATAAGGGGAGACTTAGTAAGAGACGGAGAAGCTGAAGTAATAGTAGGAGAGGAAGCCATTGTGGAGCTAAAGCTAGGCTAGGCTAAAGCTAGGCTAGCGCCCTTCTACCACGCCAAGAGAGCAAACCGTGAAACACGAGGAGTTCCCAAGCGTGATGTGCAGCAACAGAAAATGTTTTAAAAGTGCTTATGTGTTAGAAACAGATGTTACAGCAAAGAGATTAAAGATAAAAGCGAGAGAATCTGGAGCAACAAACCGTTGCTCACGCAGTGAAAACAGGAAGTGATACAATACGCCTTACCGCAAACAGGAAGTGACGTCAGCGATTAGGTTGACCTTCCCCGATTAGGTTGATGGTGTAATACCACAGTAGGAATGTAATGAGATAAAAACAGAGAAGTCAGACAGTGTTGTGCTAAAAAAGGAACAGAACAGACAGAAAAACCTCTGCTGGCAAGCGCCAGCCGATAGGCTGCTTGCAGTAAGAGATGATCGTCAGGATGAGCGATACAGCGATACAGTGGCGCAAAAAAGTATTTAGTCAGCCACTGATTGTGTACGTTCTCCTACTTTGAAAGATAAGAGAGGTCTGCAGTCACATTGTGGGATTTTTAAAAAATCTATTTGTAAATTACGGTGGAAAATTAGTATTTGGTCAAAAACAAAATTTCAACTCAATACTTTGTCGCATAAACTTTGTTAGTAATGACAGAGGTAAATACTTTTTTGTCCCACTGTATATGCAGATCACCAGAGACTTGGATCAGTTCTATAGGAGAGGCGTGGGTCACAAACAGTCAGACAGAGACAAGGAGACAGGTCCAAAGGGCTAGGCAAAGCTCATAGTTGTGAGATCAGTCCAGGTTGTGTCCAGAACATAGAAGACAGCATGGATGTTCGACAGGGGCTTGACAAGACAGGAAAATCTGTGGAAACATGTTCAAGGTCAAAACTTGGAATCCGGCAGGAAATAACACTTGACCCCTACTGGCTCAAGGCTTTCAATGATCTGGCACTGCCTGTCTACTGAATTCTGGTATATATGGGCAGATGAACAAGTGCATCTCATAGCTGCATCAAATAATATTGATTGCAGCAGTGCAGGATTCGTGTGGCATCATGCAGACATCAAAGGGAAGAAAATAAAAAAGGGAGGAGCCAACAGGTGAATAAGGAAACAGGTTAAATGGAGAGAGTCCTGCTTTCCGCTCCAGACAATTACTATATCGAATGTGGGCTCATTAAGGAATAAGAGGCCTCAACTATCTGGACATGTCAAATATGACTTCAGGAGATTCAGTCTTATATGCATCATGGACACTTAGCTTAGAGAATGATAACAGGGCTGATCTGCAGGGCACGGACCGCGGAACGGGTAGGGCCGGTAGGGCCGCGGCCCTACCTACTTTTGAGGATCAAACATGTAAAATAATATATATAAATAAAATTAAAATATTCAATAGCTATTTTTTTCAAATGCACAGTAGTCTATGGCAGCAGCATCATTCTCCAATGAGAAAGCGATAAATCATCCCATCTAAAAATGTATTGGCTGATTGTGTCATGTGATGTAAACAAAAGTTTTCCCACCTCTGCGCTGCTTATGACCGCTACTTCGTTAGCTTCGTTAGCTTAGTTAACTGTGTCCACTGCAAGTGCTGAGAGGTGTTTCTCGTCCCTCCGTCGTATCAAGACCTATCTGAGATCAACAATGACCCAGAAAAGACTAAATAGCTTGATGTGTGCCCACACACACAGGGATCTTTTGACCACAGTGGATGCTTTGAGGATAGCCAGGGACTTCATCCAGCATAATGACAGACGGAGACACTTTTTCGGGAATATTTAGAGCAGGGGTGAGTTTGACTTTTCTTTTTAAAGTATTTTTATTCTGTAAATATTGTGTTAGCTGTAATATAACGATTGTAAGTGGAAATAAATCCAGGGCGTGTGTGCTGGAACGTCAGAAAAAAAGTTAAATAAAGATTCGGTGCAGATTTTAATTATAACATGGCAGACACATTTATCATGCTCAGGGACCACAGCCTATGAGAAAGCAATAAATTCTGGTGTCTAAAAATGGATTGGCTTGTCTTGTGTCATGTGACGCAAATCAGTTGCGTGATCAAGGGGATGCTGGTGTTTTATGTGTATGCGGGCGCGTGCGTATGTGATGGGTAGTGGTATTGTGAGTATTGCCTGATGGGCCCGACCAATTTGAAATGCGTTCCGCGGTCCATGCTGCAGGTGTACACTGCTTTGCACTGTGACTGAAATCCCAACCGAACAGAGAAAAATACTGAAGTCAGATTATGCATGCTTGTGGAGAACAGCTGGGCAACTAATATCAGGTTAGGTGACACTGATTTTGACTGTATCTTTCTGCTCCCATTTATCTTCCTTAGGTGTTCAGACAGATTCCCATTATTCCGGTTTATGTGCCTGGGCCAGACTACGCTTCATTATCTGAACACATAACTGACAGTTACAAAAAGGTGCAAAGTTACTCCGGGACAATCCAGTTTTTCTAATGGGGGATATTAACAGATGGAATGGTTCTAGTCATCTCCCAAACCTTGAACAATATGAGACACGAAGAGATAAAATTCTACACAGTTGTTTTGTTAATATAGAAGTTGCTAATGTCACCAGGTGTTGTGCACTTCTTGACCAGTCGGACACCAGTACATCATCTTTTACTCCAATATCACCAGAATCTGCAAAGGGAGAAACCTGCAGTTAAGTACATTCCTTATTGGACAAGTGACCCCACTGATGAAATGTTTCTCAGTGAAGAGGTCTTCAGTAATAACTTTGTACTGCTGAATCTTCCTATTACCAGTTATATTAATTTCTGTGTTGAACATACCATTGATATAAGGAAGGTCAGAATCTATCCAAACAATAACCCATGGGTTGATAAAGAACTGAAGCATCTTTTTAACCCCAAAAAAGAAGCTTTTAAGAGAGGAGATGTTGTGGATGAGAAATTTGATTTGTGAAATATGTAATTAATTAAGTTTCTGTATAAACAGCACACAGACGTTTTACCTAACAGTGGTTTGAAACACTAACGTCATGTCAAGATGACTGCTTCCTTTAGGTCACGCTCCATGGAAATGACTTAAGATAAGTGTTGAACATATCTGTAAAGCAGTCGGATAAACATGTCATCTAGTGCCAGACATGTCATCAAGAGTGTTTGTCAGAATGTTTCATGCCGTGAAGAATGATTTATCAAGATGTAAAAAAAAAAAACAATGTTTAGAATCCTGAATATAAACCCGTTTGTATTTCCTTTTGGGGAGAGACCAAGAGAACACCCTGGGTTGTATGAATTGTGTAAGAAGAGAAGGTGAAGGACTTAGGAAAGCAAATAGGATGCATGATTAAAAAAATAAAAGAGCAAAAATAAGCTAAGGAACTTGAACACAAGTAAACACACCAGCAAACCTGTCCTTCTGATTTACCAGAACATCTTAAAGAAATCCATTCAGATTTACAATGATCCAACACATCCCCTGAAATCCTCTTTTAATCTGCTGCAATTCTGTTGAAAATTGATGCTCCTACAAAAATTATACAAACTCCCCAAAGCTGTGTTAAACTGTTAAACCGTTAAACTGCCTGGTGTCAGGCTGAACAGGCAGTTGAGGGCTGAACAGCTTTGTGGCAGGTTGAACAGGCAGATGACAGGCTGTACAGCCTGGAGGCAGAGAGTGGAGCAGAGACCCAGGCAGGGGTTATGCACAGAAGTGCAGCTGATCCAATATAACTAGTCCAAAGGGCAAGACAGGAACATAAACCAGAAAACAGTTCAAGGTCATGACCAGAACAAAAAGCAAGCAAAGAGTTCACACAGGCCGGACACTACGCTGGAATCCAGCTCACACATAGCAAGGAGACAGTCAAGGGGTGACTGGCCATGAGAGGCAGGGGCCGTTTCTCAATATGCGTTCTTGAGCGTTCTCGTGTGCTCGTGTGCTCGTGACACGTCATCAGCCTCAGCCCGAGCACTGTTCCAATCCAGAGAACGCCAAATCGAGAACGCGCCGAATTCCCCGGATGTTGTTCTCGCCCCGCCCTCTTTATCGAGCATGCATCAGAGCAGACTTGTGCGTTCTTCAGACTGACCGCTTGCCCAGAATGCACCGCGGCCGCAGCTTGATTCCAGACAGCGCAAACAGAGCTCACAGCGGTAAGTAAAAAAATTCTCTTTTCTGCTGCTGTTGTTCTTCAAAAGTACGTTTTCAGATCGTTTGAGGTGAGAACATTATACTTTTAAGCTTCCCTATGTGGCCTGTTTACAGAGTTAGTGCGTAATTAAAAAAGTAGTGTGCATAATACCGCTGGTTATGATTTATTTGTTTTGTGTTTATCTGACTGACGTGTGTTGCTTTATTAACTCAATACTTGCTGGAATAAATTGAAAATCTCTCCCTAGGACGACAGCAGAATATAAAATAAATAAATAAATTCTATAAATGTTTTTCCTATCTAAGTGAGTTTCTTCTGAGTCAGGACACGAATAATTGAGAGGAGAAAGAGGGAAAGAAAACAATAGTAATAATAGTATATGAAAAAACAGACATTTATTTTATACAAATGTTTAATCTTTGGAACAGAATGAAGGTGTAATATATTCAACAAATTATTAACAGTTACTAACATGGTTTAAAACAAAGAAATAACTCATATTAAGATCTTATACAAATAGACAACGCCTATAAACTTACAATTAAAAATAGTTGGAATGGAAATTAATTTAATGATTATTTAATGTATTTTTCCAGGTGGTGAAAAAAAAAAGAAATGAAGCAGCATGTGAACATGACTCCAGCTGATCTACATTAGGTCAGGTGTAGTCATGTTCACTTAAACATGCAGCCAGCTGGAGCCGCTCCCTGTCTTCAGCCGCCGGATGGTCATCCTCCTCTGGGTCCACCGTCTCGTCCTCCTCTGGGTCCACCGTCTCGTCCTCCACGTCCAGCTGGTCCCCTGCCTCTATACTAATATTGTGGAGGATGCAGCAGGCGGCGATTACTTTTGGGGCAAACGTCGGGCAGACCTACAGCGCCCTTAAGAAGATGAAACGCCACCGTGTCTTCAGACCACCAAAGACACGCTCAATGATGTTTATCAGCCTTGGCGTGGTGCCTGTTGTAGCGTGCCTCCACTAGACCTGTACCAAATATAATTAACTTGTAATTTAGGTAATATGCTGATATTTCTTAATCTTCTATCCAATTAATATAATCTATGTATCAATTGTGTGTCATTGCTGGCTCTATTTAAGGACAAGAAGGTAAGAAATCTTACTGGCAAGCTGTTTCCCTATAGGATGCACCGCAGGCCAGCCAGTAGAGGGTCACCAGCACCTCTATCTCCTGTGGCCATCCATGGACCTTCTGGATGGGCAGCAGCTGAAGGAGGAGGACGATGGTGGCCCTGTTTAGCCTGAAGGCTGGTTTCAGGTCCCCTTCATTAAAAAATATTTGGAGGGTTGGCACAGAGGTGTTTATCCTCACATATTTGGTTTCTGTTTCTTCCTGTAAAGAAAAAATGCCAAATGTTACCATAATTGTTTTTTTTCAGTTGTCACCTTTTCACAGCATAAAACTATACCTGCTTAACATGCAGATTATTATAGTTCTCAAGAAAGAAAAGGTAAAATGTAAAGTAAATGTAGCAAATGGCTTCCCTTCTCTGGTATTTTTACCATTTCACTGAAAAAATGAGCTGAACTAACTGCACATAATTTATAGATTAATCATTGTAAAGGTGGACAGACATAAAAATATGTTTTTTCCTTTCTTAATCAATGCTGTGAAGGTCAGTAGGTGCAATAAAGTAGCTTAACCCTACTGTTATTAATGTTAAAATTGGGTCTTCATTTTAATTATTTATTGAAAAATAGTCACAATTTCAACCTGATCACGTTTTTAATACCATCCTCAATGTTTTTTTAAAGATAAAAGTAGGAAATAGGCTGTCAATCTTAAAATGCCTACCAGTTGGCAATAGATGGGTGAGCAAAGCCTGCCTTCTGAGCCTCCTCTGCCGCATCTATCTTCTTCTTGCTCGGATTTGCCTTCTCAACTGCATCACCTCCTCTTCAGCCTGCTGGTAAAGCTGACCAACGACCGAAACAGCTATATTGCTCGTATCGCTCATTTTGGTTCTACAAAGTGCTGATTTTTAAAGAAGATTCAATCGCCTCTACAACTACAACAATTACAACTCCCAACAAAGAAATTCCCGCTATTGCTGGTTTTAAACCCACAGTTCTGTAATTATTTTAGATATTTTTTATACTTTTTAGAAATTAATAAAAAAAAACGTTTTCAATAAGATATGATGGTGTAGTGTTGTAAGGATTTGCATGCCAAAGCAAAAACCTTAGGGACTTCAAAATGACCGGTATAGTGCAGAAAACACACAAAAAGGGGAAAAAACAGACTGAGTCCAAAAATTGTAGAGCTCTGTTTCTTTTTTTATAGATATTTGCAAAAAAATGTGAAAAAAAACAGACCTTACATTAAACAGCAGAGGAGCAGGGATTCCACTTTCTCCAACAGTGCAGGACAAACAAAAAAAACAGACTCTCCCATATTGGAACAACCCAGCTCTTAAAGCACCAGCCTGTACCAACTAAAAAGTAGCAGGGGTGAAACCCTTTACAACATTTACAATTTCTATTTAACAAACTTAATTAAAACCTCTAGAGGAAAAACAAAAACAACAATGTACATTCAACTTCAACAAATCAAAACAATACTCCAAATCCTAGACAAAAACCAAAACATCTCCCCTCCATCTCAATCAAAATGGATTTTCCCTCATGAGGCTGATTGACAACACCAGGTCCTTATTAGTACTGCTCATGGGCGCGCTTCCATGGCAACACCTGACCAGGTGACCTCAAAGAAAAAAAGAGTGGTGAGAACAAAACAAGTTCATAAAGTTACAAATACAAATAAACTTAAACCTTTCCCCAAATACTCAAGTACTTTAAAAAAAAAACAGCAAATGCCTGTTTACATAATTTGTTAGTGAGGGGGTAAATCCCTCACACTTTCCCCCCCTTCAGAAGGCTCTCTGTGTTCACAGCGAGACAGAAAATCTGCCACACTGTTTTGTTTTCCGGGAATGTGACAAATCTTAAATCGGTAAGGTTGAAGGGACAAGAACCACCTTGTGATCCGACTGTTTGTATCTTTCATGACCTCCATCCATTTTAATGCTCGATGGTCAGTCTCAAGAGTAAACTCTCGGCCCATGAGATAGTACCGAAACGAGTCGATTGCCCATTTAATGGCCAAGCACTCTAATTCCACTACCGAATATCTGGTCTCCCGTGGAAACAACTTTCGGCTGATATAGGCAACTGGCTTCCTCTCCATTCCTTCTCCCTGCAGAAGTACCCCACCGATCCCCCTGGCAGACGCATCCGTCTGAACTGTAAAGGGTAAACTAAAGTTTGGACTCTGAAGCACTGGCTCTTGACACAGTGCCCCTTTCAAATCCTGAAAAGCTCTTTCCTGTGCCCCTCCCCACACAATTTTTGTTGTTGAGGTTCCAGTGAGGTCAGAAAGGGGGGCTGCTCTAGCAGAAAAGTTCCTAATAAACCTCCGATACCACCCTACTAGACCCAAAAATGATCGGACTTGTTTCCTAGTTTTTGGCCTCTCTGCTGCTTTGATTGCCTCTACCTTATCCTTCACTGGTTTTATGACCCCTCCACCAAGGATATGGCCTAAATACTGGAGCTCCCTCCTGGCCAATGAACATTTCTTAGGATGTATGGTCAGACCAGCCTTCTTTATGGTCTGCAGCACCTGTTTCAAATGAATTAGGTGTTCTTGCCATGAGTTGCTATAAATAACAATGTCATCAAGGTAAGCTGCAGTGAATGATTCCATACCTAAGAGCACCTTATTCATCAGTCTTTGAAACGTGGCCGGAGCCCCATGGAGTCCAAACGGCATCTTCGTGAACTGCCACAGTCCCTGAGGAGTCCTGAAAGCAGTGAGAGGCTTGGCAGCGGGGGTTAGGGGAACCTGCCAGTATCCTTTACAAAGATCCAACGTGCTTATATATTTAGCCTGGCCAACACATTCAATAAGGTCATCCAACCTTGGTAACGGGTAGGCATCAAAGTCTGATTGAGCATTCACTTTCCGAAAATCAATGCAAAAGCGAATGCTCCCATCTTTCTTAATTACCAAAACCACAGGGTTGCTCCATTCACTGCTGGATGGCTCTATCACACCAAGCTTCAACATGACCTCAATTTCTTCTTTGAGCGCAGCAGACATCTTCTCTGGAATGCGATACATGCGCTGCCGAATAGGAGTACTATTCTTCAGACGAATGTCATGCTCCACCAAATCCGTTGCTCCTGGTTGCTCTTTGAAAAGGTCTGGTGGAATGATAGCCTCCAACTCCTGTTGCTTGGTGAAAGAAAGATGAGCGAGATCAGGTGAAACAGCAGAGTCTTTGACAGATGGCAACTCACCCTCATCATCTTCGTCTTCTACTGCACGAACAAAATACTGCTGACTAAGGGGTGGATCCCGTGATTTCCACTCCTTGAGCAGATTAATATGAAAAGTCTGTTTAGAGTTCCTTCTCTCAGGCATCTCGATCTCATAGGTAGTAGCACTTAGCTTCTTCATCACAGTATATGGCCCCTGCCATTTTGCCAAGAGTTTATTGTCAGTTGTTGGAAGTAATAAAAGAACCTTCTGACCTGGCTTGAAGGATCTGCACCTGGCGCTCTTGTCATACCAGGTCTGTTGCTGTTGCTGAACCTCCTCCAGGTTCCTCTTCACTAGGTTGGTTGTCTCCTCCATCTTCTCTCTCATTTTTAAGACGTAGCTAATGATGTTGACCGACTGGTCCTTCTTGCCAACCCAGGACTCTTGAAGAACATCCAGAGGGCCCCTTAGCCGTCTGCCATAAAGAAGTTCAAATGGCGAAAAGCCCGTGGACGCCTGGGGAACTTCACGATACGCAAACAAAAGATAAGGCAACCACTTATCCCAATCTTTGCCATTAACAGAAATAAACTTCTTCAACATACTTTTCAATGTCCTATTATACCTTTCCACCAACCCATCTGTCTGTGGGTGGTAGGGGGTGGTCCGGATACCCTTTATGCCCAGCAATCTGTAGACCTGCTTAAGATTGTTGGACAAAAAATTAGTACCTTGGTCAGTCAGTATTTCTGAGGGAATCCCCACCCGTGAAAACAGCTGGAGTAATGCATAGGCTATCTGTTTAGCTGTAATGTCTCTAAGAGGAAAGGCTTCAGGATAACGAGTGCTATAGTCACATACAACAAGGATAAACCGATTCCCCGCTTGGGTCCGTTCAAGTGGTCCTACGATGTCCATACCTATTCTGCTGAAAGGGACATCAATGATAGGCAATGACTGTAGCGGATATTTTGGAACATTCCTACCTCCTGACAGCTGGCAGACTGCACAGGATTGGCAGTAATCCTTCACTTCTTTATAAAAGACCTGGCCAATAGAACCTAGCAAAAATCCTATCATAAGTCTTTTTAAAACCCAAATGTCCCGCCCAGGTAACATCATGTGCCAATTTTAACACCTGTCCCCTTAAACCTTGAGGCACAACCAGTTTCTCAGAACCTGTTTTCCCACACTGAAAATATAGAAACCCATCTCTAAGGATGTAACCCCGTCCTTCAGAATGTTTACAGATTTCATTATTTGAGACTGGAGTCGCTTGGTGAAAAAGAGTCACCAGGGATTCATCATCTTGTTGCAGCTTTTTGAAATCAATATTTGCACCCAAAATATCCTCATCAAGATCTGGCAACCCCAAGGATTTTTGTCTCACTGTACCTGCCATTTTATGAAGCCTTCTTTGTTGTTTGCTTTTCCTCGTTTTGACTGAACTCTCTTCTGCAGGAATATTAGACTTGAAGAAGGGTAGTTCTTGGAAGGAATTTATTTCACCATCCATATCAGAATCTATTTGCTGGTCTGTTTCTGCAGCATCAGCCATAAACTCATAACCATCCCCAGCTAGTTCTTTAGCCCGTCTTTGTGATCTGGTTACCACACACACTGGTTTACAAGACTGGATAAGATCTGGTAAAACCGGAATATCCTGACCTAAGATCACTTTGTGAGCAAGACCTTCTACTACACCCACACTTAAAAGATACGTTTGGTTCGCCACCTCCAAGTAGACTGCAGCAGTAGGGTAAGTTTTATGATCACCATGAACACAGGAAATATTAAGGCCAGGCCCTTCTAGATAGCACTGATCTTCCAAAATAGATGGATGAATTAAGGTCTGTACGCTTCCTGTATCTAGGAGGGCAGTGACTAACTTCCCATTAACCCTAACCTCCATGACCTGTTTTTTACCCTGAAATTTATCTGCAACCACCGGCCTCGGCACAGTGCAAAAATATGCTGACTTAGCCTTCCTTAACGGGCACTCTGGTTTTATATGTCCCTCTTGACCACAACCATAGCAAACTATAGGTTTTACTTCTGACTTAAGCTTAGCAGATGGAAATGTCTTCCCTCTTGGCTTCTCTACAACCGTCACCTGACCTGGACCACCACCCAAACCAGACCCCACAGACTTACCCTGTATAAAACTGGGCTTCTGTTGAAAGCTGTGTCGAAAGGCTTTTGGTCCCCGTCTTGCAGCTAGGAAGTTTTCAACCAACTCTGCCGCCTCTTGTGCTGATGTTGGATTCCTCTCTTTAACCCATACTCTGAGCTCCGGAGACAGTGAAGTGTAGAACTGTTCCAGAATGAGGATCTCCCCCATTTCTTCCTTCGTCCGCTTCTGAGGTTGCATCCACTTCAAATAAAGATCTTTGAGACGATTATAGAACTCTCGAGGGGTTTCACCAGCTCGAACCTCAGGGTCTCTAAATCGTTGTCTGTAAAGCTCTTCATTGATCTCATACTTAGTTAAGATGGCTGCCTTTACCTTAGTATAGTCACAAGCATCCTCTACAGCCATGGCCACGTATGCTGCTCGGGCCCTGCCGGTGAGATGAGGTACCAGCCTTACTGCCCAGTCCTCTTCTGCCCACTGGTAGGCCGCTGCTAACCTTTCAAAGGTTGTTAGGTATTGTTCAATGTCATCTCCTTCTTGAAACTTTGGAACATCTGATTGAGTCCAGGCTCTTTGTACTGGTCCACCTTGGGAACGACGTTGAAAGACTGGCTCTTCATCCGCACCTGAAGAGGGGCCTGGTTGAGGTGGAGATTCACTCTTCTGCCGCATCTCAACCTCATCTCTCAAGTTGCCTACTTGCACTTGTAGCTGCCGCCATCTTCTCTCCTGCTTACACTCCTCTTTGTCCCATCGATCAGCAAAGTCCTTCTGGCACTGAAGACATTTTTCCAGCATGGCAGCAATGGCATTCATGTCCAGTGATGTCGTTTCCTCCCTGGACTGCCGGACTACAGTTGGCTGACCTGTAGCTCCATCCTGCTCCATCTCCTCCGCTGACTTTGAGTCTGCAACTTTAAGGGTTTTCGTCTGCTGTTTTGGGCCCATCCTTATTGTGCTCTTCTGGACATCGGCGTCACATCCCACCACTGCCACCAAAATGTAAGGATTTGCATGCCAAAGCAAAAACCTTAGGGACTTCAAAATGACCGGTATAGTGCAGAAAACACACAAAAAGGGGAAAAAACAGACTGAGTCCAAAAATTGTAGAGCTCTGTTTCTTTTTTTATAGATATTTGCAAAAAAATGTGAAAAAAACAGACCTTACATTAAACAGCAGAGGAGCAGGGATTCCACTTTCTCCAACAGTGCAGGACAAACAAAAAAAACAGACTCTCCCATATTGGAACAACCCAGCTCTTAAAGCACCAGCCTGTACCAACTAAAAAGTAGCAGGGGTGAAACCCTTTACAACATTTACAATTTCTATTTAACAAACTTAATTAAAACCTCTAGAGGAAAAACAAAAACAACAATGTACATTCAACTTCAACAAATCAAAACAATACTCCAAATCCTAGACAAAAACCAAAACATCTCCCCTCCATCTCAATCAAAATGGATTTTCCCTCATGAGGCTGATTGACAACACCAGGTCCTTATTAGTACTGCTCATGGGCGCGCTTCCATGGCAACACCTGACCAGGTGACCTCAAAGAAAAAAAGAGTGGTGAGAACAAAACAAGTTCATAAAGTTACAAATACAAATAAACTTAAACCTTTCCCCAAATACTCAAGTACTTTAAAAAAAAAACAGCAAATGCCTGTTTACATAATTTGTTAGTGAGGGGGTAAATCCCTCACAAGTGTATAAACAGTTTTGAACGTTAAAGAAATGCTCAAGAACTGTGGGTGTGATGACGTCACGAGTATACTTCTGTTCCAATGCACAATGCGTGCTGCATGCTCGCGTTCTCGTCAAGTCCGATCTTCCTGTGTTCTTACCAAGAACAGACTTGACGAGAACGCGAGTACGGACTCGCGTTCTCGTGAATTGAGAAACGGCCAGGTATTTGTAGAGTCTCAGTTGGAACCGCTTGCAGAACAATTAACAGCGACAGGTGCAGCTGATCAACCAATCAGCAGAATGGAGCGGAGCAGGAGGAAAACAGCCAGCCCATAAACAACAGAAAAGAGACAGGCAGCATGATGATTACTAACCTTTGTTAGTTCACTAATATCCTCTACCAAACATCTTAAGCTTTCACATAACAGCTGTTTTTATACTACAAAAAATACACTAATGCTGACTTAGTGTCAGCATTAGTGTATTTTAGTCCATAAAAACCTTTTATAAATAGTTTAGGTGATTTCTGAAAGCTGAAGTTTTGCCTGAACGTGAAGGCTGTATGACATGGTGTTTGTTATTCCTCCTTGTGGCCCTCTGGAAAAAAAAATAGTTTACAAGGTTTTCACTCCCTTATGTATCGCACAGAAAACTATTCTCATGAATTGGAAAAGTAAGGAAAATCTTAGCATTAATCAGTATAGAGATCTTTTGCTGGATCATATTAATCTTGAGACAGCATCTGCATCCGCATCAGATCGATCTCTCTGGGCTTAGTGGAATGGGGGGGCTGTGGGATGCGTCCTGCGGGGCGCTGGGGCTGGCTGGGGCTGGCTGGGGGGGGTCCTTGGGTCCTGGGGCTCTGGGGGGCCCTCGGAGTGGGGCGCCCGGTGGGTCTGACCCCGGGGTCTGTTGCCCTCATCTGGGCGGGGTTTGGGGGGCCTTGGGGCGGCCTACAGCAACCGCTTGCGGAGCTCTTGGGGGGTTCCGCCGTGACGGACGTGGGTTACTGACCTGGTAGCTGTGCTGCTGCTGGGTGGGTCCGGGGGCCCGGGGTCCCTGGTGTGTGCTGCCCTCGGGCAGGGGTTCGGGTTCCGAGGAGTATACCGCTTGCGATCTGGGCCGGTGTGCACCGGGTGTCTGCCCCTGCACGGGGCCTCTGGTGTGCTGGGGGGCCTCGGGCCTGTTGAGCTGGTAGGGGGGCATGGACATTAACATCTCATGGCAGATGCTTTCCCCCTTTTTGGGTTGGCACTCTGCTAGTGGGGGGAGGGGAGGGAGGGGGAGTGGAGACTAACCCAGCCTGGATGTCTATTGTTGTATGTATGGTGAGTTGTTTGAATGTTAGTGCTGGGGAGGTATTACATCTACAGGTGGGGGGGTGGGGAGGTGGATGTGGACGTTTGGAGGGCTCCGTGTCCAGACCCCTATCTCGGTCCTGGTTCGTGGATTTCCTGGGGGGAGGGATTCTGGATGGTTCGTGCGCGCTGGCTAGCCAGGGTCCCCCCTTTAATTTTTATATATATATATATATATATATATATATTTCTTTTTATTTATTTACTTTTTTTTTTTACCCCCGGGAAAGCCAGGAAGTTTGGTGGGTGGGTTGGGGGTGGTGGAGGTGTTAGTCTTGGTGGTGGTTGGCTCGCCTATCCCTGGCCCTCGGGCTACGGTGGTGTGGCTGGCGGGGCCCCCTTCTCTGGGTGAGCTCTCATGGAGCGGGGCTGCCTGTTGGAGTTAGTAGGGGAGCTGGCTCCCTCGGAGGGCAGTAGGCTCCCCAGTTCTTTTCTCCCCATCCCCGGACTCCTCCCTCTGCCTGCTCCATCACGCTGCCACACATGTCGGACTTTGGGGAGGGGGGCGTTACTGGAGGTTGCCACTTTCTGATGACGTTCCTCACCCCAATTTTATTATGCATTTTAGACACTTTCATTCAAAACATTTTCACAACGTACATACATGTAGGCCATTGTATGGGGGCTGGGGGGTAAAGACATCTGGGGGGCTTATGTTGTTTGAGCCTCGCCTCGGATGGCTATCTCCACCCCCTCTCGCATTTAGACATTGAGGCTTCTGGGCAGTTGCTTGGAGGGGGTGCGCTGGCACCAGCTACCTTCCGGAGGAGGGATGGACTGTGCCCGGCACCCCCTTCGGTACTCCCAGTTTTAAACACACTTAAGAACAACACCCAACAACACAACATCTAGACGGGCGTAGGGAGGATCAGGGTCTTTCCCACACCCCCGCTTTCCGATTGCTGCACAGAGTCTGGGGCCTGGAGGAGGAGCGGGCCACGGGGTCCGGGGTCTTGGCGGGGGGCTGTTGTGGGGCACGGGGGCTTGCCGGGACTGGGACACCCCTCCCCCCACCCCTTTTTGGGGTGGGGGGAGGGGTGGCTAGGGTAAGGAGGGGGAGGGAGTGGGCTTAGGTATTTAGGGGGGGAGGGGGGTTCTGGTTGGGTGGCCCGTACGAGTCATGTTGGCCCCCTCCCCGGGGGGCCTGGGCCGGGGGGCATCTGGTCTGGTTACGGGATGGAGGGTCAGGACCGAGCAGGTAAAGCAGATTGTGGTGCCCCCCCCCCCCCCCACTTGGGATTATTGGATGTGAGTGTTATGTGCAAATGTGTGTATGTTGTCTTTTTTTTTTTCTTTTTTTTATATGGTCTGTGCGTTGTGAGTGGGGCACTAGGGTGGGAAGGTGTGAATGAGATTGTGTTTTTTTTTATTCGCCAGGCATGGGTTTGAACCGCTCCCTCTCCCAAGAACATCTCAAGTCTCTGCTAGGTGCAGAGCCCATCCCCCCCGTCTTGCCCCCATCCGCTGGCTGGCGCCTTGGCCTGCTGGTGCGTAGGCGGCCCTCGGGTTCGGGGCGGATTCCTGGGTGGGTGCCGGCTCATTCCTGGCTTCTTCGCGGGGCCTGGCACCCTGGGGCTCGGTCGGGGCTCCCGCCGGGGGGCGGGGCGCACCTGGGGCATGGTCGGGGCCCTCGCCGGGGGGCGGGGCGCCCCTGGGGCTTGGGGGCCCTGGGGCCCATGGCCGGTTCCACTTCAGCGTAGCTGGCTGCTGGCGGAGCCAACGGGCTCGCCCCCGCGGCTCCTGGGAGCTTCGTCATTGCGGCGGCTGGGGGATTTCCTCGGGGTCGTCTCTCCTCTTCCCTTGGTGGGGGGGCAGATTTCCTGTGTTGGCCCCTCTTGGGCGCCCTGCTTTGGGGGCCCCTTTATGGGTCTGGGGTTATGGGTCCCCCGGCGCCTGCCTCGGTGCTCGGGGGAGGCGGATCTTTGGTTCTTCACAACCACTATTGAGCATTTTTCTTTTGGATAAATTTTACATACATAAGTGCACTCTCAACAAACACCTACAGGTGCTGGGTTCCAGGTACTCAGTGTTCACTTCTATACAGAAAGCCCATAATTTATTTATTTATTTATTTATTTTTCTCTCAGCTATCACATTATACATGTCAGATTAAATAATACATATAATTCAGCAATGGTGTCAAGGTGTTACTTTATTGTATCTGTTATACAATATCTGTTGGTTGTGCTGTTCTTTTACATCTCTCTTTGCAGGTGATGAAGCAGACTCAAGACGTCTTATCATTCTCTCCCTTTTATCTCCTCTTTCTGTCACCTTCTCTCTTTTTTTCTCTTCTTGTTCTTCCTTTACTCTCCTACTTTCCCATTGTAGTGTCCACATAATTTCAAATACCCCCCGCATGAATCACAATAACACTATTTACATGCATGAATCAAGCGGAGCACTATGGCGAAAGCTGACTGCTCCACTTGTGAAAGTAAAATCTGTGGAGCTCTATTTGGCATTAAGACAGCAATTCTTATTGCCACATTGCTAGACAGGACACTGAAAAAAAAGAAAAGAACAGATGTTAAGTAGTTGCTGTAACCCAGCAATACTTGGACCACATTTTACTAAATCATCTGCATACATCAGGTGATTAAGTAGAGTTACCAGCCACACAACCAGTGTTACAAGCTCTCAACTTGGTTGACAGTTTGTCCAGATACAAATCCGAAACAGTATAGTTTCGGATACTGGCCAGCGTCCGAATATATATATATATATATATATATATATATATATATATATATATATATGAAAAGTAAGGGAAACATTACAATGGAGGCATAAATAACATTGATAAGATTGATAACTCACAACCATTTTCAAAACTACATTTTTAGTCCTCAAAGAAAAGGGAAAAAGTCCAGTTCTCCATTCAGACCTGGAAATTGTGTGGCTTTCAGGATGTAAATACAAAAAGATTCTCTCTGGAGAAGTTTGTGCAGTCTATCACCACCTCTTACAGACTCTGTAATTTTTTCTATACCACAGATTTTTAAGGTGTTACAATTACCATGCTTTGCATGTTTGCATGTTTGTAATGCAAAGGGGATTTGTTTAGGGGATTTTCTGTCCTGATGGCTTGCTTATGTTCTGCTAATCTGGCTTTATGTTTGCAGTTTATTTTGCCTTCATAAAAACAACCACATGGACATTGAAGTCTATATCAAGTCTATATGGGGCAATTGGCTGCAATTGGCGGGTTGCTGGTTCGATCCACCGCTCTGACTGTCTCAGTTGTTCTGTCCTTGGGCAAGAAACTTCTTGCCGCATTGCCTGCTGGCAGTCTGGAGGGTCTGGTAGCGCCGTTGTATGGCAGCCTGACCCCTGTTAGTCTGACCCAGGGCAGCTGTATCTACTAACACAGCTCACGACCGTCAGGGTGTGAATGTGTGCGTGAATCACTAAAACTGTAGTGTAAGGCGCTTTAGAGGTCACAGCACACAGACGTTTTACCTAACAGTGGTTTGAAACACTAACGTCATGTCAAGATGACTGCTTCCTTTAGGTCACGCTCCATGGAAATGACTTAAGATAAGTGTTGAACATATCTGTAAAGCAGTCGGATAAACATGTCATCTAGTGCCAGACATGTCATCAAGAGTGTTTGTCAGAATGTTTCATGCCGTGAAGAATGATTTATCAAGATGTAAAAAAAAAAACAATGTTTAGAATCCTGAATATAAACCCGTTTGTATTTCCTTTTGGGGAGAGACCAAGAGAACACTCTGGGTTGTATGAATTGTGTAAGAAGAGAAGGTGAGGGACTTAGGAAAGCAAATAGGATGCATGATTAAAAAAAATAAAAGAGCAAAAATTGTATTGTGTTACAAAGTACACTTGGTTTGGATTTTCTATTTTTCTGTGTTTTTTAACCAACAATTGTTCTCAAGTAATGGTGGTAAGTTATCAATGTAAAGGAATGTATTCCTCATTTTAATGTTCTACCTACCTTTATCATGTATATTCCTCGTGTATTTGATCAGATATGGGTTATATCATCAGGTGACACTGGGCCAACCTTCTCTGAACTTGTGACTTACCAACACATTTAAATACAGGTTCCTGGGAGCATCTTGAGTTTGCCCTGATGAAGGCCAAACAGCTGAAAAGCGTTAGAATTTTTTAACCATTTAGCCATGTTTAAATACAGGCTTTTTTGTAGAAGAATTGTCACTTTTTAAGTGCCTCAGTTTACTGTTCTTTACCAGTTGAAACTGATCCCTGCACCGAAGAGCACTAAAGGACACCATAATATATATATATATATATATATATATATATATATATATATATATATATATATATATATATATATATATGTATTACTGATGTTAAGATGGTCAGCTTAACCCGGGAGCTGCATGGCCCACTTAGATAGTACCGACACAAAGATATGGCACAAATCTATCAGATAGCACCCCAGAGGGGACACATCTTCTCCACTGATACACAGTTAGGAATCTTACAGCACTTGTTTGGGTGTGTACCTAGAATTACTTTATAATGCTTGTGAGATGATCAGTCGGGGCTTCTTGCCACGGGGTCCGGGGTCTTGGCGGGGGGCTGTTGTGGGGCACGGGGGGCCTGATCCTCCCTACGAGCCCATCAGCGCTGATGTGTCTGTAAACATGTCTCTGACATTAGTAGATTAAATAAATTGAAGTATACTTTTCTGTTTCAAGCGTCTTGCATCTAACGTAATATTTAAGTGGGGGTCGCCAAAAGGGTAAAACGGGCTGGGTCCACCGAGGGTGTTTACCTGCCGACCGGGTGCGGAAGCTTAACACTGATGAGAATCGTAAGTAGCAAACCAAACTAAAATACCTGTAAGAATGAGCAATGAGTACCAAGCAATCTTCTTCTACAAGAGTAATTAATAACTGTTCACTAATTGATAATTTAACTGACTTTCTGTTAAAGAATGTTACCAGTTTTGATGTCAAAACAGGGCCTGCAACATTATGTTTGCATCTGTAAAATATCATGATCGAATTAGGTGTATTTGTATTAAAAACATAATCAGATTGTACTGTTTATATATTGGCACACAATTAATTAATTCGATCATGATGTGCATTTATACGCACCTGGCGTTTTTATTCCGATCAACTTTTTATTCCAATTATTTTAGTCCATGTAAGCTTAGCTATTGTGAAGGACTTCACACACTCATTTCACCATTTTTTCCCTGCCACCCTCCGGCAGATGGTATAGGTCTCTAAAAACATGCACTGCCAGACACACTGCCTAACTCAGGAACTGTTTTTATGTGTTAGGTTCTTATTTTCCATGATGACCTGGTGCAAAAAACACATAGTGTGCAGTTTGAAATGTTTATTGAAGGGAAGGGTGCAAGGGGTAATGGAGAGGAATGTGGTCTGGCCGGCTGGGAAGGCTCTTGCCAGGAATGAGAGAGGAGAGGTGAGCAACAACTGAGAGGCTGGTTACATGGTCTGGCAGAGGCTGACTTACAGGAAGAGTGGTGGATGATGGACTAAAGGAAGTGAGTCTGGCTGCAGCTGTCATTGATGAGCAGAGCTGCAGTTCAGGATCTAAAATTTCGATGTTTTGAGGTGGAGAATGGATACAAATTCTGGCGGGGATAAGTCGTTTGGCACAACACCTGTGGTACCCTAGCGCAGCTGGTCATGATGATATCACAGTAAATTGGGCCAAAGTCTATTTCTGCTCTGTGATGGACTGGCGACCTGTCCAGGTGTACCCCGCCTCTCGCCCATTGAAAGCTGGAGATCAGCCCCGGCACCCCTCACGAACCCAGCAGGGATAAGCGTGTTAGAAAATGGATGGATGGACTGGGCTATTTTTTTCCCTTGCCATCAAGATCTCTGTCAACTGGTACCAGAAAATGGGATTATTGGGTTTTCTTCGTCTGAAAATGGATGCATACAACACCTTACGGGCGCAGCCATAATGAACTGGTTGAACTCGCACAGCTGACAATACGCCGATCTGATTGGATGAGCAGCCAAACTCAAATCACATGACCTCTTGGACCGGAGCACAGCGGCTCATATTTTTTATCGGCTATAACTTATTAATGTGCAAGTGAAAACGCGGGAACATTGGTGTTTTGAGATCACTGCCATCTGTAGCAACTGATCCAAGTGAAAGTTCATACATGCCCCCTGACAGTTCATAGGAAAGTTCTTAAGGAGACGTCCCACAGATTCTGGCCCACGGCCTATAAAGGATTTTTCTCTTTTATGTCCTTTTTTACCACCCATAAGGTGTTTTTTTGTGCCTGGACTTGAACCCAGGACCTTCTTGCTACAAGGCAACAGCGCTACCTACTTACAATTGCCAATTATAATTAATCTTCATAATTCAAACAGGTGTAATTGCATAACAGGTGGTTCTTAGTGTCTGGGGCTGGGTGCACGGGTGTGTGCTGGCTCCCTCCTGAAGGCTGTTTCACGGGGCCTGAACTCCTCCTCAAGACTGGTTTCTTTAAAACAAAGTCTTGAAAGCAATCCATATGGCCAGAAACACAGAAAAATCTAGTGGTTCAACTTCTGCTTTGCTGAAGGTGGGAAATGAGGAGACAAGTACAGGCTGTCTGACTTTAGTCCTCATGGAGGTTTCTGGTATCTACTAATACGGCTCTCTGCTTGAGGACAGACAAATAAGATGTGAGTTAGGATGACAAAAGGCAATAAGCAGGAGAAGTGTTACCTAGGTAAGTCAAATAAAACTATGTAGTATCACTGTTTAAATTGGAAATCAAGACTAATACAATTGATTTTAATCTGGCATTTGAAATGTCTCAGGAAGAAGATAGGCTTCAGGCTACATGGATGTAAATAAATGAAAGACCAGGAGGTCTATAAAATACAGGAAATAGTGGTAAACTGTTCATAGGATTGTCTGAAATGTTACATTAATATGTTTTGGTACAGAAAACTTTCCAACTGATTTGTGATGGAAAACACCATTTTGTATCCCATCACTAGTGTGTCTGTCTTGTGTCTGTTCTACAACTGCAAGAAAAAAAGAGAATAAGAGGAAAAAAAGAGTTCTGTCTCCCCCCTGGCCATTCCTCCTAAAATTGTATAACCAGGATCTCTAGAAATTGAATGTAACATTCACTTTAGAAAGTCATTAACAAGTTCAATATTGAGGTCATAGCTTCCAAAACCCATTTAACCTCTTTTTAAATTTTCTTTATACTTCTTTGCTGACTCTTATGTGTTGTATTATATAATTATTGAGGTGTTTCATGGGTGTGTGTGTATTTTATAATTTCCATGTTATCCTTCATCATAATGTAAAGTTTAGTTCCTGTTTGTCAATTAAGCACAGTGAAACTACAATCACAAAAGCAGGTGTTGGTACTTTTGGCAGTATGGGCCGATACAAAGTCCTGCTTGAAAATAAAATCAGCATCTCCACAAAGCTTGTAAGCAAAGGGAAGCATGATGTGCTTGAAAACTTCTTTATAGCCAACATTCTTTGAAATGTCTTTTGTCTGCGTGCCATTTACGATGTCGCTCCATGGTTACTATGTTTGCTCTCTGCCAGAATAGTAGCGAAATGGGAGAAAAAGCCATTTTTCATGTCATAAATTGATAAAATAATGGACTTGTACTTGTGGAAAACTATATGTTTAAATCTCTTCTAAACATCTCCTGTAGTTTTTGTCAAGTTTTGTTTAACTTAATATGTAATATTTCAAAGATAAGATTTGCACCATGACTGAAAAGTACATGTATTTTAGGTCATTAAAAAATTTGTCAAAGTACTTGTCAAATGTATGCATTGTGTACTAAACAAGTAGCGGGTTGTTTGGACGTAGGTCTAATTTTTCATTACCAGTGACCTGCTGGTGGATGAAGCTGAAAGCATAGGCAGGCCACTTTTGGCTCACAGCTAATGTAATATTGACTGATAAAAATATAAACAAGGAAACAGAAACTAAAAAGCACATTAACAAAATAATCTACATTATTACTAAATAACAATTCAAAATGCAAGCTCAAAAGTGACAAAACACAAAGTCCCACAGATTGGGGACTATACTTTCTGTTAAGAAAGGAAGCTCATGTTTAAAGCTATAGTTGGTATTCCTGTTAAGAAAGATGTTTTATTATTTTGGGTGAAATGATCTTCCATCCTAAAAGTAGTAAATACATTATGTATTCAGAAAAAGGAGGTTAAAAAAATCATATCTCCGTGAAAGCTGCAGGCCTGTCTAGAACTCTGACAATCCCTGGCATTTGGACCGAACGGCAGGGATTGTCAGAGTTTTGGTCTTTTCCTTACCCCCCCTTTCGCCATCAAGTTCCAGGGGTATGACCTTATTTATTGGTTGTCCACATGCCAATCATTCTCACGCACTCATGTAACACCAATGTACGTACTCATTCCTTGTTAGTTTCTGCTTGATGGCTGCACACTTCTAGTGTTTATGTTTCCGGTTAGCTTAGCGGTTAGCTTTGGTGTTAGCCGTTCATTTTAGCTCCGCTGCTCTCACCATATACTTTGAATATGGCTGAGAGTTGCAAGCAGCAAACCACTTGGAAGTTTAAGAGAAGAAGAGGAAGGCCTCAGAAAGAAATAAGACCAGAGAGCATTTGGGAGATTTTTTTTTCACGTTATCCCCCTGAGGAGCAGAAGAGCAGGTAAGATGGTCTTATTATTATTCAAAAAGGGACTTGGAGAAACTTACAGAAAAATCGCAGAATCTACTTTAATTTAATGGGTTATTGAGTCAAAACTGGAGAACTGTGCTTTGTCATTTCAAATCAAAAAGGCTCACCATGCATTTAAGTGAGTGATGTGTTTTAACTCAGCAATTATGCTTATTAGTCTTAAGTTGCAGTGGTACTTCATGTGTTTTTTCCCATAAGGAATACTGATGGAAATACCAAGTGGCCAAGCACAACACAACACATCTTATAACAATGTGCAGTTAATTCCCAGGATTTTAGGAGGGTCTTTCATGTGGGGAAAAAAACAGCTTGATGCATATTTGTTGGACTTGGCCTGGCAACCTGTCAGGGTGTACAAGCATTCCTGCTTACACTACAACAACCAATTTACCGTTGGAATGGAGTCTAGCTTTAAATCCAAGTCTGAATGGGCCAAAGCAGAATGAGAAACTGTCTGTAGAAGCATTTCCTTGATGTGGCTTTAAAGGTGAAAAAGAATAAAGGCTAAGATCAAGGAGAGGAAATGAAAGGAGTTGGCAGGGATGTTTTGAGGTGTTGCTTTTAAGTCCAAAGCTGCACATGGCTGATGACTGGAAAAATTAGTTATTAAAACAAGCTGAGTAAATATAAATTAGGATATTTGGAGTTGTTCTATTCATTTTATCACTCCCACAACAATAACACATGTTGACCAGAGGCAGATATCATGAGGCAATGCTGCACAAAAAATTGTAAACTCCCTACTATCAATTGTCTTTGAGGAGCAAATGTGTGACAACTGCTGGCTGGAATGAAATGGGGAGTGAGCGATTTGGCAGCTCTTTTGTTTCCCCTTTTTCTTCATGCAGTCAGGAGGAGTAGCAGTGAAGTGATCAAATTACTGTGCGCACATGGTGACATAGATAGACAGAAGACGCTTTGAGCTAATTTGAACAATATGTGTGATCTTGATTCAATAGGAGTAACTGCAGAAAGTTCTTTAGTATCATTTAATAGTTTTTGAAGTAGAAATTAAACAATAAATGTAATGAACCAGACTGTGAAATTTCAACTAGACAGAGAGGGTGTCTTAAAAACAGAAAAAACCATAAGAAACGGAGGTAGTCAGGAACTTCAGTAAAGGGACAGGACAGGTTAATGGCTGCAAAAGGGTCAAGAACTAAGTAAAGCCTCAAATTAAAAAACCCTAACCTTTTTAGGTTCCGAACCACAAATCTGACATTGTTGATTAGTTCCTCAATCCTCCAGGAGGATCCTGTGAGAACTGTCAGTGATGGGAATGACGTCACAATAGGCAACGGATTGCAGTGAGGATAGCTGGCTTTAAACACTGCCACACTTTAAGACAGATTAACCAAGACACTGGGACAGATGTCAGCAAACAAATCCAGACAATAGGCAAAGCTAAGAGTTTGGTACGCAGGAACAGGGTTGTAATCCTGAAATCAGAAGCTCTATAGCAGGGGTGCCCAAACTTTTTGTCACGTGGGTTCAAAATTGTCAAGTCAAAAGTATTCACAGGCCAAAACATTTTTTTTACTTCCTCCACAAAATATGATCATGCAATATTTCATTCATCCATCCATCCATCCATCCATCCATCCATCCATCCATCCATCCATCCATCCATCCATCCATCCATCCATCCATCCATCCATCCATCCATCCATCCATCCATCCATCTTCTTCCGCTTATCCGGGATCGGGTCGCGGGGGCAGCAGCTTCAGTAGGGAGGCCCAGACGTCCCTCTCCCCAGCCACTTGGGCCACTTCCTCCGGGGGAATCCCAAGGCGTTCCCAGGCCAGCAGAGAGACATAGTCCCTCCAGCGTGTCCTGGGTCTTCCCCTGGGCCTCCTCCCGGTGGGACGTGCCTGGAATACCTGAACAGGGAGGCGTCCAGGAGGCATCCTAACCAGATGCCCGAGCCACCTCAACTGGCTCCTCTCGACGTGGAGGAGCAGCGGCTCTACTCTGAGTCCTCCCCGGATGACTGAGCTCCTCACCCTATCTCTAAGGGAGAGCCCAGACACACTACGGAGAAAACTCATTTCAGCCGCTTGTATCTGGGATCTCGTTCTTTCGGTCATGACCCAAAGCTCGTGACCATAAATGAGGGTAGGAACGTAGATCGACTGGTAAATCGAGAGCTTCGCCTTTTGGCTCAGCTCTCTCTTCACCACAACGGATCGGTACAGCGCCCGCTTCACAGCAGACGCCGCACCAATCCGCCTGTCGATCTCCCGCTCCATCTTCCCCTCATTCGTGAACAAGACAAGATACTTGAACTCCTGCTGCGAACCGCTCTAGTGAGAGCTGTAGATCACGCCCTGATGAAGCCAATAGGACCACGTAATCCTGCAAATAGCAGAGACGCAATCCTAAGGCCACCAAAACGGATCCCCTCAACACCTTGGCTGCGCCTAGAAATTCTGTCTATAAAAGTTATGAACAGAATCGGTGACAAAGGGCAACCTTGGCGGAGTCCAACTCTCACCGGAAATGAGTCCGATTTACTGCCGGCAATGCGGACCAGACTCTGACATCGGTCATACAGAGACCTGACAACCCTTATTAAAGGGTCCGGTACTCCATACTCCCGGAGTAACCCCCACAGGATCCCTCGGGGGACACGATCGAATGCCTTCTCCAGATCCACAAAGCACATGTAGACTGGTTGGGCAAACTCCCATGCCCCCTCCAGGATCCTGCTGAGGGTATAGAGCTGGTCCAGTGTTCCACGGCCAGGACGAAAACCACACTGCTCTTCCTGAATCCCAGATTCGACTATCCGACGGACCCTCCTTTCCAGAACCCCTGAATAGACCTTACCAGGGAGGCTTAAGAGTGTGATTCCTCTGTAGTTGGAACACACCCACCGGTATGCAATATTTCAGTTACAATTTAATTAAATTTTCTGTAGGAAAGGGTACCTTTTTTTTTGAAAGTCCAAAACTTAAAAACCGTTTTGCACATTTGCCTTATTAAAAGATTGTCATCCAGTTTGCAAATTGTTTTGCAAACTGGATGACCATCTCAAATGAAAAAAAAAAAAATCCAACATTTTCTTTGTCTCTTCTCAGGTAGGATTTGGGTCACTCTTGAAAACACTTGCTTTATTTATCCAATTTTATTAAACGAGTTAAAAGCAGATTGTTGTGCACCAAAGCCTACTTTTGAGTAAACGTTATTATATAGATGGGGTCCTATGTGCTATGAAATTAAGTAAAATGCAAATGGTGTGGTAATAAAAAAATAATACTTTGTGTTATTGCTAAGATATCAACTGGGTCAAGTGGAATGAACCGCTTAACGCAGAACTGCATGCCACACTTGGATAGCACCGGACACAAGGATATGGCACAAATTTATCAGATAACACCCCGGAGGTGACACAGTTTGACCATGGATGACAGTTAGGAATCTAGGTGTGTACCTAGATTCCTATATAATGTTTGTGAGAGGGACAGTCGGGGCGTCTTGCCGATCAAGAGCCCATCAGCGCTAATGTGTCTGTAACCGTTTCTCTGTCTTTAGTAGATTAAATAAGCTGAGGTATACTTTTCTGTTTCAAGCGTCTTGCATCCAAAGTAATATTTAAAGTGGGGGTCGCCTGAAGGGGTATAAACGAGCTGGGTCCACCGAGGGTGTTTCACCATCGACCGGGTGCGGTAGTTCATAACATTATGCCTAACATTTTCAATTGCAAGTCTTAAAATTAGTACTGGAGAACCTGCTATTCAGTCAGATGCAGAGCTTAGTTTTAAAAGAATTATTGCAAGGATGAGCAGTGGGTGAAGATGCAGGCAGGTAGAACCAGACTTGAACAGAAACTCACTAATGTCCTCAAACTTGACCGGAAGCTGTAGAGTGAATCTTGACAGTGTGCATAGAGCAAAAAACAGAATCCCACATGAATTCTTCCTACTGGACGGTAAACACAACCACTAGCAGGCGAAATAGTGAGGGCAGAGCGAGGAGAAAATCTAGAGAAACACAGGAACAAACAACGGGAGGGAGGGAGGGAGGCCGCTAGAGCAAACATACACATGCAGACAGGTAATGAGACGAAACTGTCCTGCAGGGATAGGTTGGCTGGAGCAGGTATATATGGGGAGCGTGACAGATGATCCAAGTCAGACTAATTAGAGGTAGCAGGTGGAGCAGATCAGGTGCTGAGTGGCTGGAAGGTGACAGAATTGGCTAATTGTATGCTGGCTGGGAGGTGACTGAGCTGACAATAATAATAATAATAATAATAATAATAATAATAATAATAATAATAATAATAATAATAATAACTACTGGCTGAGCAGTGGAACAATAAACACTCCAGAATAGTCAAAACATAAACATCCCAAAACCATGACAGCAAGAAGATTTTAATTAGTCTTGTGATATTTTTGCACTCATTTCAAATAAAAACTATTCATCTGTATCAGCTGCCCCTGCTGGTGGACCAAATCATTCTTGAATTGCAGTTGTGGGCTGAACACAATCAATAATAATAATAATAGAAATATCATCTTTATTGTCATTGAAACATACATTACAACGAAATTTGTTCTCTGCTATTATCCCATCCCCTTGGGGAGCAGTGGGCTGCCATGTGCGGCGCCCGGGGAGCAATCTGGGGTTAAGGGTCTTGCTCAGGGACCCAGAGTGCAGGCACTGGGGATCGAACCGGGTACTTGCAACCTTCTCAGAGCACAAGCACACCGCTCTAACCACTAGATCACCACTCCCCATTGTCTAGGGACCGCAAATGGCCCCTGGGCCCCACTTTGGACACCCTTTCTCTATAGAAACCAGACAAGGACTATAGAATAGATCCCACAATGGGGAAATTAGGGTGTGACAGTGGCAAAAACACATGGACAGGGTTCAATCATATCAATTCAAAAAAGCTTATTTAAAGTTATGTTGTAAAGCAGAAGACAATGAAGTTATAAGAAAAGAAAAACAATAAACACTGTATATATATATATATATATATATATATATATATATATATATTTTTTTTTTTTTTTTTTTTTTTTTTTTTTTTCAAGTTAAAAATAGAATAAAGACAGAAGTTGATTTACAGAACTTTGTAAGAAAACTGTACAATATGCACAATTATACAAACACTCCCAAAGAAGCTTAAAAGCTGTGTAAATAAACATTAGCATCTTAAAGACAATGTAGTTAATTCTTGATCATATCAAGAACCTGTGCCACTAATAACGTGTTTGTAAACACTTATTGAGTTTGTTGTGAGCAGCAGTGATTCTAAAGGACCTGCAGAAGCGCTCCTTTGAGCATCTGGGATGTTCCAGATGCTCACTGAAAGAGCTCTCCAGCTCTGTAACAGTTCCATGCATGGGGTAGGAGGCATTGTCCTTCAGTGGTGTTATTTTTCTTACAGTCCTTCTTTCTCCCACCAACTCCACTGGGTCTAGGGGACATCCCAGGACAGAGCTGAGCCTCTGGGTTTATCTAGCTGCTTCCAAACCATACCATGGAAAATGGCTGATGCCACCACGTGAGGTAGGGGAATTCAGGAGACAGAAACAGGGCTGTGATGTGACGATCATGAAAGGAGAGGAATGCTGGTCATCCACGGGTAAGAGCTTTTGATAATCTTGCTGAGATCTGTAGGCAGGAGAGCAGAGACACAGAGGCACTAATCATGACAGTAAAAGTTTGCTTACTGTGATCGGAATTCTAAACAATGACTGACTTCCTAGACTTATTGAATAAGGAAACGGTGGAGTGATGAAGTTCCAGCACTTTTATTGAGAAACAGAGCTTTGATCACATAGATGCAAAGTAATCGCACCTACGGACCAGCCACCAGCCAGTCTGCCCCGTTTCTGTTCCTCCTCGCTTTCTGGCTCTCCCTAATACCCGACAGTGGCCTTGCCGTGAGACAACAAGAGACAGTCATATCCCAGATATTCATTATCTGCACAGTGAAACCCAAGCGTTTGGCCTTGACAATCAGCAGGACCGTGGAGCTGAAGTGCAGCTCCTTCTGTGTCCTTGTGTCTCCAGTGCTCCCATGTCCAAAGTAGCGTCAGGCCATAGTGACTTTAGGATACTATCCAACAACACTTACTAATTAGGCAGACCAATAATCTTTAATAGCAAAGGTTTTATTTGCAACTGTCCCATCAAACTTGAGTTTTATGAATGCTTTTTGGTCTTTTGGCCTTTTATTCTTTTGGGCTTTTGGTGTCTTGGTATTTGTGCAGGTGGAAGCCACTAGGCCACCACCTGCACAAGACCTGCAATAGTGAAAGTCAATTTCGGGAAGGATAAAAGAATAATATCTAGATTATCACACAAACTGAACTGCTTCCTTGCTGGCACCTTTTGTTGGAATTCACAATAGATGTACTCTCTCTGTCTCTCTCCGAGGTCGGTCGTGTCTTTTCTCTCTCTGCAGCTTTTACCCCCCCCCCCCCCCCCCATCCTGCTTTGCTTTGCTTTGCTATGTCTTGTCTTCTGAGCACTTTCTTCATATCAACCGAACTCTGAAAAACATGGATCTGGTAAGCTGGTCTCTCAATACTATTGATGAATTTTTTTCAACGGGTAGGCAACGAAAGGGGGACCCATCCGGTCCTGATTTGACTTATTTTGTGAGATACACCCTAAATTCCTGGAGGAAAACGGTGTGTCTTTCGACCTTGTCATTCCTGGACGTTTGAAATTTTCACATTGGATTAAGGATACTGGGATCTCTACTTATTGTTTTTTGTGGATTTTTGAAGTATCGGCAAATACAGTGGATGTCGGAGCCATTTGGCCTTGATCTGGCTGCCGGCTGCATGACGCGCTCAATAGTTTGGAAAATTGGATTTATGTGGATCCAGCAAAAGACTTAAAAGCTGACAGGAAAGGCAGCTTTCCTGTCAGCCTCCCTATCTACTCCTGGATTGTTATGGCGGAGTGCTCAGAAAAGCCCCCCCGGCTACCCCCCTCCCCCGCTGACACCTGAGGATGCTTCTCTGAACTGTGGGCCGGCTGATAACATCAAGGACAATGGCCTCTGGAGAGTGTTCACAGAGAAAAACACTTTCGCCCATACACACACGCATAACTGATGCTCATAAAACTGATGAATTACGCACACGCGACAGGTCTCAAATGTTTACCTTCTGCATACATGTTGTCTTGTGTTTATTTGTGCTTTTCGTGCTACGAGGGTTTTTTTGTGTCGGTTGTTTGTCTCTTTATAGGTGAGAGCATAAATAGGCAAACATCTGTCTCTTCTTTTCTCCCCCCCTCATGTTGTTGCTCTTCCTTCGAGAGTTCAAGGGCAGCGCCTCGTGAACTCCGTGCAGGCGGGGTTCGGGGCTGTTTGGAGGAATGCGGCCTTGACGGCAGCGCTATTTAGCAGCGGCTGACTGGCTGCATTCCTTGGCAACGCAAGGCCTCAGTCAATCGTTCCCCCCAAAATGTTTTGTTTGTTATGTGATGGACGGTTGTACTGGAACTGATTTTTCGATTACAATGCAAATTGTAATTGACAATAAAATTTGATTGATTGATTGATTGATTAGATGTCTTGAAAAAGAAAACAGCTTTTAAATACTGCCACATTACCTTGGTTCCTGTAATGCAGGGGTGTCCAAACTTTTCAGTACATGGGCCAAAATTGTCAGCTCAGAGGAACCTGAAGGCCAGAAAATGAATACAATTAAAAAAATTATGTTAAAAATCTAAAAATATGATCATTTTAAATAAATTAGTCTGATTTTCTGTAGGAAATGAATGTGTAAATCACAGTAGATCCAAAGGACTTGTTCCTTTTCTTGTATTAAAAGATGGTCATCCAGTTTGCAAAATATTGTGAATAATTTAATTTCACTCTTTAACAATAATAAACTGAACTCTTTTTGGTCTAGCTATATAAGAACAGTATTTGGGTCATTTGTTCTTAATAATTGAATTCAAAGCAGATTTTAATGCACCAAAGTCTGCATTTGAATAATCAAATGTCATTCAATAGATGTGGTCCTATTTACTATGAATTTAAAGACAATGTCAAAATTATGTTTATTAAAAGATGAATACTTTGTGTTGTACTTAACATTTTCAGTTGTAAGAGTTTAACTTTTCTTTAATAGTTTTGCCCTAATTAAAAACTAAAAGCTTCCATATGCCTCAGCCACCTGTGCTGGTGGACCAAAACTTTCTTGAAATACAGTTGGGGGGCCACCCAAAATCAGCACAGGGGCCACAAATGGCCCCCGGGCCGCACTTTGGACATGCCTGCTGTAATGCCTGTAAAACGTCCAAGGGTCTGAATCATTTTCCCTTCATTGTGTTAACCTGAACATTCTAAACTAAATCCTTTTGGCCATTTCCTATCCTGTACCTGCTTAACCTTGATGTTCAGATATGCCTAATACAGGATGCACATAAGTGTGTATTCCTAAATTTAAGTTTTCATTTAATTATCAGGATTTGGTATTGAAGAGGACCCAAATGCAGGTATGATGTCAGCAGAATTGAATGAAGATCCATCAATATCAGACAGGAACTGACTAGAAATATTAGACTGAAGGCAAGAGAAAAGCTGACATGGAGCATATATACTAAGGAGTCTAATTACTGAGCATTGCACAGATTAATAAATGAACAGATGAGGAACAGTTGTGGGATATGAGCAAGCAGAGGCACTGAGGGAAAGGAGGAATACTAGTAAACCACTAACGGATGAGATTTGATACAGCAAGTAAAATTACCAAACTAAACTTAAAATTCTACAGACCATACCATTACTGACATATGCCATGATTAAGAAAAACTAAAGATTATTTTGCAGGAAGAATATTCTGGCCTGGTGGCCTTTCTTTTGTTTTTGCATTGCAAAGACTCAGAGTCAGTAATTTTGATTCAGTGACAGGAGGCTACACTGTGGTAAAAGACGAAAAACACAGTCAAAACGAAAACAAACCTCAATCCTCATAAACGAGTTCCCACTTTCTTGAAGGAGATGTTTATTTAGGCAGAGATCACTCCTAATTTTCTCCCATGACGCAACCGAAAAATGTATTTAGGGTAAGGGTTAGACTTCAGCTGTTATAGTTATCTCACTACCTCACTGTTGTTCTTTACCTGGTACCACTTTAATGTACAACGTCAATCCATATGTATATAAGTCACCTTAAATGTACATAAGTCATCTTAAATCTCTGCTTTATTTCTTCTTTTTTTTCTCGATTCACTGTATATATGTGGACGTATATACCTCATGCACCTTTTCCTCCTTTTGGCACCTTCTTTTGATTATTGAGCCGATGTGACACATGCATTTCTCCACTGTGAGATCAATAAAGTCTATTTTATCTTATCTTATCAACATCTGCTATGCCAATTAGGATATATTAAAAGTGTGTAACACAAATACTGACTCAACAAACCTTTGTAAACATTTATCTACAGTAGCTTCCTCTGAGTGATACCTCCCATCATCCCACTCAATTCTTCAATTCAGCAAAGGAGGTCTTAATCTGGCTAGGTGTTAACCTCATGGCAAACTGGTTTGAAGTAATGTGTAAATTTTATTTGGAGGCAGGCAAATACATGACTGTTGCCCTCTGGATAAGAGAAAGACGGTATCTCTGAAAGATTAAACCTGGTTTTCCAGATGTTACAAACACCTTTTCTGCAAGGTTTCTTTAGCTGGAACACTTTCATCATAATAACAATAGATTTCATTTTGATCATCCTAAAGACTTTGTTTTTATTTTTTGCAAATGTTTTGTTTTAGATTTATTATATCTTTGATTTTCATGTTTTTTGGGGCATATTTTGAATTTCAAATTCTTTTTGAGTTTGGTAATTTGATTTATTATGTGCACTGCATACTATTTCTGTTGTGTTTGTCCTATAACACCTGATCTTGAGTCGCTGCGTCTCATCTGGTTTTGCGTTTCTTCATGTATTTGTATTTGGTCATGCTCTGCTTACCAATTCTTTCTTTATCTTAAATTTTTCTTGCATTTATTTATGTGTTTTAATTCCCCTGAGTCCTCATTCCTCAGTTGCCCTTCCTGCTCCTCAACAGCTGTACTGCATCAGTTATTCAGCCTCCTGATGTCATGTTGAGGTTTTAGGGAGGACCCGAGCACCGGACGAGGTAGAGACAAAAGGAATTTTGATGTTGAAGAAAGAAAAACTTTTAAATAAGATCTGACATGAAATGCAGGAACTGAATCACGTGGCGCATGGAGACAAAAACGGAGAAACGGTAGCAGGAGGCATATATCCATGCATGGCCGGAGTGGGACTCATTTCCAACTCTGGAGTTTAATGCCTCAGACTGGCCCACTTAAGATAACCGATTATTATTTTAAAAATATGAAGATTTATTTCAAATTTCAACCTAATCCACCTCATGGTTTTTGTCCATTTGGCTAACTCCAATTTTGATGAAGGTCAGATGGTCATGAAGAGCAGCCAGAAACTCCTGAACACTCAGATGGACAAAGCAGAACACCTTGTGCTGGTACAGCCCTCTCTCCTCTTTAAAGATCTGTCTGAACGCTCCTGTACACTGAGATTGCTCTGATATCGATGCCACACTCTGTCACATCTGATTCATGGAAGATCAGGTTTTCTTTCTGCAGCTGATCAAAAGTTTTCCTGAGACTCAATCACCTTCCTGCTCTCTGAACTGCAGGATGGATCTGTCTCAGCTGCCATGGGACACTGGTGGCCTGAAAAGACTGCAGAGCAGAGACACAAAAAAGCACAGAAGCACACAATAATCCTTTCTATGTTAGAGAGGGTAATGGCAGATTATCTGCTCCCTGGATGGTGTCACAAATAAAACAGAGCACCAGACCACAGGTACCTACAATGAAGTGAAAAAAAAAAACAAATGAGGAAAATTTGGTGAACAGTAGCTTCCCATTCTACGTTTAGAGACACTAGGAACCACCAGTAGACCTGCATTCTGAGTGAAGTGCTCTGTTAGAAACACGTGGAACAATCAGGTCTCTGATGTATGACGGAGCTTGATTATTAAAGGTTTTATATGTGAGAAGGATCATTTTAAATTATATTCTTGATTTAGCATGAAGCCAATGAAGGTAAGCTAAAACATGAGAAATATGATCTCTCTTGTAGATTTTCATCAGAACAGTTGCTGCAGCGTTGTAGATCAGCTGAAGCCATTGAACTGTATTTTGTGGACTTCCTGATAGTAATGAATTACAATAGTATGGGGTTTAAATGACCTTTCCTGGTCAAAAATAACTAAAAAGGTTTTTTTTTTATTTTATTACCAGAGGCTAATTTAATGGCATCCAGATTAAGTAAATGATTTACAAGTTTATTTTTTTAATGACTCTCAGCCAAAGATAAGCTTTCTTTTTCATAATTTAAAGCAGAAAATGTATGGTCAGCCAGGTTTGATGTTATCAAATTTGAAGTTGAAGCCATTTTTTAAGATGGATGTCATCATTTTACAACTGGTTACAAGTTTCAAAATGAGTGTGATCCCATACAGCATGTTGTTTTTTACTGCTGGCTGGTCAGTTGGGGTGTGCTGCAGGGGTATGTTTCCACAGCTCGCTGCTTGCATACGTTTGGGTCTAAATCACAAATGCATATTCCGAATTGCTTCAAACTGGATATGCGTACTTGGACACAGTTAAAGAGGCATAACATTGTAGCCCATCTATACCCCACTGAAGTAGGTAAGGGCCCCTGAGTTCGACAAAAGAAACCCAAAAATCAGTTTACACTAAACTTCTATTGTGACTTGAGTTTGTCCAACCTCTGTGTTCAAATAACATATGAATACAACATAAGGCAAGCAATTTCAATGTTATAAACCCAACATTACTAATACTTATTCTTTTTATCCAATGTTTCACTTTGTGGGAAATAACCAAACCACACAACGGTTTATAAGTTTTCCGAACTTATATTGAAGAAAATACAAATAAAAAATATACAAATTCAACCGTGTCAAAAAAATAATATAAACTCAACTTCCTCGTTATAATAAAGTTTCAGAGTTCCACTTAAACTCAATATGTGGGCCCACACTCTCTAATTCACAGCTAAGTCGGCATATGGTTTATAATAAAACAAAACACCCCGTTGCAGGCCTGATATGATGATGATGATGTGGTACCTCACTCTTCAGCTCCAAACCTCCAGGTAATTGGACTGTCCTCGCTTGATGAGAGAGGATGGATGCAGGATGTTGGGTCCCCAGGAAAGCCGCGGTCAGCAGGAAAGTCCCATCAAGAAGCAGATGTTGGGCTCAGCTCCACAAACCGTCAGTATCGCTCTCTGCACAGTACTTAAATCTCCAAGCTTCCACGCCGGAAACTCCACTTGAGTCTCTGCTTGCCGAGTTAGCTTTCAGTATCAAAAATCCCTTCACTTTGTTAGTGAAGGCTAATGCGCCAGCGAGCCGTGATGCAAACTTGTGGCTTCTTTGTTGTAATTTTCGGGTGGAAAAATACCAGTCGTAGCCAGCAATTGTCATGATTTGCTAACACACCACAACAGAGTAAATTTAACAGTTTATTGAAGTTAGTGGATGGTGGAGGATGGAACCAAGAGTCTGTACTGAGCTGAAGCAGGAGGATGGTGAAGGCAGGAACTGGCGAGCAGCACAGAACCAGAGCACAGCAGAATGGAGACTTGGAACCAGGTTTGACCAGCAGCACGGCAGAGTGGAGAATTGGAAACAGACTTGACCAGCAGTATAAAGCAGCACGACTTGGTGAATACTTGCAGGACCGGAGGAAGAACTGAACCAGAACCACAGCAGGCAGGCAGAGATGAAGAGACTTCGGGCTGGACGAGACTGGATGAGGTGAGCGGCAGAAACAGAAGTTGGCCGAAGTGAACAGGATAAACAGAACAAACCGACAATGAAGGACTGAATACTGGGGGTTTATATAGTCAGGCTGACAGGTGTGCTGAATGCTGGCTGATGATGACTGACAGGTGTGGATAGTTACTGATGTGGAGAGGAGACTGGAATGTATGGAGGGCGAAAAGTTACAAAACAAATGTGCATGATGCAGCAGACAGGCTGCATCATGACAGCAATAGGGTAAACCTGATAGTCGACCTCGGACTGTCGAGTTGAAAGTCCCAAACATCAGTAAAACCCGTTTTATCAGCAAATTTTCCATGTTTTTTTTTCTCGTCGTCCCACCACAACTGTCCTTCTTGCCACTTCCTCTCCTCCCTCCCTTTTCTTCCTGTTCACCGACCATTCACAAATGAGTATCTTCTCATGCTCTGCATCACTTCCTCTATCCAAACACGAGACCCTTCACAATAAAGCAATATTTGACAATGCGCTCCCTTTCTTTATTTTTTTTTTACAAAAGATTATTAGACTTAACATCTTTTTCTATTACAACTTTAACATATTCAATGCCAAACAATTCAAATACTTTTACCAATGTAAATTCAAAACCACATAAACCCTGACCATTTCAAAGGGTTACATCCTCCCCCTTCTTAATGGCTGGTGTCCTCAACAGACTTCATTAACATACATGTAACTATAAGAGTAAATGGGAAACTTTTAACAAGTACTTTAGCTCTGTATTTTTATTACAACACACCTGTGAACAATAGTAAGAGGCTGTTCGCTTACTTTGCCCAGTTCGTCATTCGTAAGTCTCACTACTGGTTTTATTGTACGCTTTGGTCTTGAATGCGCTAAACTATGTGTCCTCCTAGGGCTACTAGTGCATGGGATATCATCCTCACTAGAGACACTATCGGGTTCAGAGTCTGTTTGCGGTCCTGTGTCAGAGTCTTGCTCATCCACAACAGGACTCTCTCTCTCTGACAGGTCCTCTCTTGCAACATTTAGGCAAGTCCCTTCTGGTTCATCACCATTGCTGTTACTTTGTCTTTGGAGCATTCTCTCCAGATAGGTTCTGTATGACTTCTGTGGAAGTTCCCACTCAAAGTGAGACGACTCAGTTGACGTTTGATACGCTACGTGCATTGAATGGTCAGTGATGGCTCGTCTAGGCCTATTTCGTCTTTTTGGGTTTACTGCGGACCGGTTGTGTACTATCAGAGATTTATCTCTTACAGGGAACCGTACATATTCCCCATTGGGCAGAAGATTATCTCTGTGCAATGTTTTGAATCTCCCTCTTCCATTCTGTGGTTTCACCTTAGGCATCTTTCCCACAACAACGTAAGGAACTTCAGACCAACGGTTCTGAAGCTTCTGTTTCCCTCTCAGTCTAAGATTTTTTAGCAAAACTCTGTCACCAGGTTCTAGATTATGAAATCCAATCCTCTTATCATAGGCTTTTTTATTACGTAGATGTACTTTGTTTGCTGCTTCTTGGGCCATTTTATAAGCTTTTTGCAGGTCTTCTTTTAACTTTGCAACATAAGACGAGTGCTGATGTTCTTCAGCTCCCTTTAGATGTGTACCAAAACACTGGTCCACTGGAAGCTTGGCTTCCCTCCCGAACATAAGGAAGTAAGGAGAAAATCCTGTCGCATCACACTTGGTGCTATTATAAGCATGCACGAGATGAACCACATGCTGTCTCCATTGTCTTTTCTTTTCTTCATTCAAAGTTCCAAGCATAGACAATAAAGTCCTGTTGAACCTCTCGGGCTGTGGATCACCCTGGGGGTGGTATGGTGTTGTCCGAGATTTTTTAATGCCTAACAGTGTCAACAGCTCTTTGATGATTCGTGACTCAAAATCTCTTCCCTGATCTGAGTGAATACGATTGGGCAGTCCATAATGCACGAAATACTTCTCTACTAAAATCTTAGCAACCGTAAGGGCTTTTTGATTCTTAGTAGGAAATGCCTGAGCATATCTGGTGAAATGGTCAGTTATGACCAACACGTTACTTATGCCTTTTGAGTCAGGTTCCATGGAGAGAAAATCTATACAAACCAGGTCCATAGGCCCAGTACTAACGATCTGGTTCAAAGGTGCTACCCTTGGACATGGGGATTTTCGAAACACGCATTCTCCACAGTTTCTGATGCACTGTTCAACATCAGTAGCCAATTTTGGCCAGAACAACCTGCTTCTGAGCATATCAATGGTTCTCTCTATTCCAAGATGACCTAAATCATCATGTAGAGATTTTAACACAATGGGCTTGAATTCTGCCGGCAGGACCAGTTGGTGGGTTTTTCCTGATGACTGACTTTCGCTTACTCGGTGTAACAGTCCATTTTCCATGACTAACTTTCCAAGCTCTCTTCTCATGACCATCATGTCTGGGTTAGATTTTATGTCATCTGGCCATTTCCCACAAGTTAGTGCTTGGATGGTTGGTCCTATGAGAGAATCTTTACTTTGAGCTGTCATCAACTCCTCTCTGGACATCTTTACCAGTGAGTTGAGCTGCAAACGGGTAGGAAAAGCATATGCATCTGGTATGCATTCAGGAGGCGCTCCAAGCTGTTCTGCATATTTAGGAGAATCTGCAGAGTCACCCAGGGTTCCAGCTCTCTGACATATGGACTTTACTCCATCTTGAGAGATACTTTGCCATCCCCTCTTTTTCCCTCTTGGCTCCATGCGTGACAACAAGTCAGCATCAATGTTGGCATTTCCAGGTCGGTATATGAAATCAAAATCATAAGCTGATAAATCTGACAACCAACGATGACCTGTAGCATTGAGCTTTGCTGTTGTGAGGACGTAAGTTAAAGGATTATTGTCAGTCCGAACTGTGAAGCGAGCTCCGTATAGGTAGTCATGGAATTTTTCCACAACTGCCCACTTAAGAGACAGAAACTCCAACTGTTGAATGGGATAGTTTCTTTCAGAAGAGCTAAGTTTGCGACTGGCAAACGCAACTGGCCTCAGTCCCTCTGGATACTCCTGATATAGCACAGCGCCTAGTCCATTTAAACTAGCATCTACATGCAATATGTATGGTTTGCTTGGATCGGCAAATGCCAGAACTGGGGCGCTCGTGAGGCAGTGTTTGATTTTCTCAAATGAATCAGTGCATGTCTGATCCCACCTCTCACCAAACGGCTCCCTTTCATCCAAGTAGACATTATTTTCACCCTTTTTTGGTTTCTTCCCATGTTGTGTAGGGCCATAACCTTTAGTCAGGTCTGTTAAAGGCCGAACAATGGAGGAATAATTGTGGATAAACCGTCTGTAATACCCACAAAATCCTAAGAATGACCGCAGGGTCTTCAAGTTAGTAGGCCATTTGGTGACAGCTTCAATTTTCTCTGGATCAGCTGCCACGCCCTCGGCTGACCCAATATGTCCCACATATTTTACCTTTGTCTGACAAAATTGGCACTTATCCAAGGAAACTTTTAGCCCAACCTCTTGGAGTCTGTCGAGAACTTTTAACAGTCTCCCCTCATGTTCTTCTAGAGTGCTCCCGAATACAATAAGGTCGTCGAGATAAACCAGTACTTGGAGCAGATTCATATCACCCACTGCTTTTTCCATTAAACGTTGGAAAGTAGCAGGGACTCCTGTGATGCCCTGAGGCATCCGCTCAAACTGATAAAACCCCAAGGGGCAGATAAAAGCAGTTTATTCTTTGTCCTCCTCTTTCATAGCTATCTGGTAATAGCCACTTCTCAGGTCTAAAACTGAAAACCACTGACTGCCGGAAAGACAATCGAGAGCCTCGTCAATACGTGGCGTGGTGTACTGATCGGGCACGGTTCGACTATTGAGTGTCCTATAGTCAACACACATCCTCACATCTCCATTTCTTTTTCTCACAATTACAATTGGAGATGCATATGGGCTTTTAGACTCCTTAATGATGCCTGCGGCTAGCAGTTTCTGTATGTGACAGCGTACATCATTAATATCAGCAGGAGTAATCCGTCTGGAACGTTTGCAAAAAGGGCGGGAATCTGATAGCCTAATTGTGTGTTCTACCCCTTTAGCCAGTCCCACATCCAGCTCATCCAGAGAAAAGACAGCAGCTCTTTCAGACAGCTTCTGACAAAGTCTCTCCTTCCATTGGTCTGGCACAGGGGACTCTCCAAAGCTAATTTGGCTAACGTCAAACTCCTTATTATTTGCATTTTGTTTGGAAACCGTTGTGACAACATCAGTAACAAACAGACAACCCACAATGGTTCCAGGTGGTACTGTTACGTCTCTCAGGGATTCATTTTGGAACAATAAGGTTAAGTGGTTACCATCCACAGCACTACTTGGGATGACCATGGCTTGCAACAGAATACCGGCAGGAAGAGGATTGCCCACTGAAGATTCTACCAACAAAATGTCAGTAGGAAGGGGGTTCTCCACATCCACTTTGCAGGTTGCTGTGCACGTACTTCCAGCAGGAAGTGTCAAGGTTCCCGGACCCTCCCATTTCACAGGTCCAATTTCATCATTAAGTTCCTCTTCCGGATTTAAGTGTCTTCCTTCATTTCCCAACAGAATGCTGTGTATTTATGTTTCATCACACAGTTCGGACAAACGCTTTGGGAGATTGGCTTTGGCGATTTACAGAGATTATAAGTCTCTGTATAACCTTACTCTGATTTTCGGGATTTTTGCACTTTCCTGCCATGTGCCCACTTTCTCCGCAGCGGTAACAAAAACGTTCATCTGCATCAGATTGTCTGTTTGGAGCGTTTACCGTCCTTACAGCTGGCGATGCTTCAGCCTGATGAGACACTTTTGACTTAACTTTTTGTTGCAGCTGTTTCACTTGTTTCTTTAAAGCCTCAACTTCAGAATCCCTGTTTTCTTTGACTCTTTCTCTCTCATTAACAGATTTTTCATGTGTATCGGCAACATTTTGAGGGGTTTGCGAAGAAAGGGCAGCAAACATTGACTTAACTCCCCTTATTTCCTCCCTCAGACTCTGAATCTCTGAATGATTGTGGTCCACCTGAGTCTTTTGGTGCATCACACGTACTGATGGATTTAATTTAGCTCGAGAGGCCTCATATTCTTCCTCAGCACGAATTTCACGCAGCAGCTCAAGGAAGGTTGGAGGAGTATTTTTTCTCTCTCTCAATCTGAGCTGAATTAGCATCAAATCTGAGCCTACTGCACCTTTAAGCAACTGTTCGAGCCGTGCTCTATCCATGCTATTGGCTGGGAGACCACCTCTTTGCACTACTTTTGACAAACAGCGTTCCATTCTTCGTAGGAAATCTGACAACTTTTCTCCAGACTGCTGCTGCAACAGTCTGAAAGCAAAATATAAATCATCTCCTGACTCTGCCATTCCAAATGCACTATCAAGAGCTTCTAGGCACTTTTCAGGGGTGACATCAGGAACTGCTTTTATAACCTCTAACGCAGGACTCTTTAAACTCTCCTTTATCCTCCGTCTTTTCTCTTTTGAGGAACATTCAATCACTTCCACCATCATGTAAGCCTGCTCTAACCAATGATCAAATTGTTCCTCACCTACAGGCGTAGGCGTAATGCCTGAGAAGACACGCAAACGGCGATATCCTCCATTTTCTGCAGGTCTGGTGGCTTTATCTAGTAGATCACTCACCGCGCGAATGAGAGACTCGGTGGATGAGGGAACTGGTTCTGGTCCAGCTAGAAGAGCCTGCACATCATCAACAGTCTTCCCTTCTGCGTGCAACAGAGCATTTAGTTTACTACTAAAATCCCCCTCAACGCTGGAAGTTTCTGTAATGGTGAATATCGGCCATGCTGTAGACCCATCTAAAGATAGCACCTCATTTGGCAGATCGGTATTTGTAAGACTTTCCCTGCACTCACAAAGCACTAATATCTGATCTGTTGATTCCTCCAACATTCTTCCCCTCACACGCACCCGCCCCAGACATTTCAACGTCTGCAATGTCTCTTCTATTTGTGCGATTTCTGTATTTTGGGGAACTTTTGTCAACAACGCGTGGCTCTCATCCAAGCCCTCTCCTCTGCACCAGTTCTTTAATTTATTCACAAAAATCCCAGCCTGCTGCATTTTCTCTTAGTGTTCCCTTCACAATAGTGGTTAGAAAGGTTTTAACTGGCCTATGTAGAAACTCAAGACAAAAAAATTAATCCCAGCGGTGCCTCCATTTATGTAGCCCACCTATACCCCACTGAAGTAGGTAAGGGCCCCTGAGTTCGAAAAGAAACCCAAAAATCAGTTTACACTAAACTTCTATTGTGACTTGAGTTTGTCCAACCTCTCAGTTCAAATAACATATGAATACAAAATAAGGCAAGCAATTTCAGTGTTGTGCCAGTTCAAGACGTGACGACTGCATTAATTCGGGACATGACGGACTGCATTTCCCATGATGCACTGCTATTTTGTTATAGCGGAATTTTGAGTTGAATGATTTATTATTTAAATTATAATACCAAATTATAATTAATAATAATAATAATAATAAATATATTCAACCAGCTTCTGGCATAACATTTAATATAGTTCAAATGGTGCTGATGTTAGCTATAAGCTTGTAAGTATTTATACCACTAATGCATTAGTTAATTTGCTGTTATGAACTCATTTATGCTGGGATAAATGATCTGGTCGGACTTGTGACCGACGAGGTTTATCCGGTAGGCTGTGAGAACCCCAATGTAACTGCAATTAGAGTTTAAATCCTTATCCCTTATCACCATCCAATGATATTGTCTCTGTATTAATGTCAGATGTTAACTCCAAAGGAGGTTAGCTCTGATTTCTGAATAACCAGGCAACTGTGAATTGGATTGAACACAAAACAATGTCTATTCCGCAGTCGTTGGTTTTATTGAACCAAAAGCAATTCCCTGTTACAGTAATTCTCTGATTCAACAACTTTGGAATTCTTACTCACTACTAGAACAAAAACATGCAAAATATATATGTGGAAATAAAAGAACAAAACAAAAATAAACAATGGATTAAAATGAGCGGTTAGCAGATCTTAACTCAACTCACAGTGGTTTAACACCGCCCTCAAAACACCGTCATTTGACGTTTCAGCATTGACAGACAGAACACCTTCGGGAATCTCACTGGACGCTTTGATGTCTTACAAAAGCTAGTTCAGCTAAGCTCCCTACAGTTCAGGTACACGTCACCCTCCCAAGATGGCTGCTACGATGACGTATGGTCTACCAATTTACGTGATGCGTGAGGGGGAGGTCCTAATGACGTAACCACGCTTACGCTGATGGGATAATGCCTCGCTGCGAGACGGCGCGGCTAACTGGGAGTTTAAGCAAAGCCCGCGAATTGAGCTCGGTCAAAAAGATTAAACTGATAAGAAGAAGCGAAAAGAGAGAGGGGGAAAAGCAGGGAAGAAGATGGAAAAGAACTGAAGCAATGACCCACGGCGGGGTTATTGATGAATCACAAATCAACACAGCAAAACAATTGTAAAACGCATGCACATACAAAGAAAATATTCAGCAAAATAATTCCAACTTCGTCGTGGAATAAAGCATTAACCTACACCTACAAAGTTCTAACGTCTGCCCAGGCACTTCTAAGCATCCTATGGATGGAAAAGAAATAAAAGGGGAGAACCCCGTTACTTTGAGGTGGTCCCGAATGAAAGTCCCGGCTTCGGTCCGGAGCGCTCCGGATCACGCGGCGTCCTGAACGCACCAGAGCAGGCAGCGGCAGGGGCGGGCGAGGAGGCTCTTTCGTCTCTTCCTCCGGGCTCAACAGTCGCTTTTGCTCGGCCCAGCAAAGCGTGGTCCTCTTTCGATCACTGGGAGATAAGGCGGCTTCCAATATTTGATCAGAGGGAATTAAAAGTACCTTTTAGAGTCGACCTCCTACTATGCAAAGCAGGGAATTACGTTTGCGTCGAAAAATCTCGGTCCAGCGAGAAACTCGAGCACGTGGCGTGTGGGTAATTAATCAATTGAGTACAGCTGTATGTCTTCTCGGGTTGGCAGGGCGCCAGGGAAGAAGGCAGATTTCGGTCCTCGGCCGCAATAAATACCTTTCCCCCTAGTAACGTTATCTCTCTGTCCGTCGTTAGGGGCGGCGGCCATTTTGGGCCGAGTTGCATGATGGGAGTTGGTGGCCATTTTGACCACCTTGCATCATGGGAAATGCAGTCCGTCATGTCCCGAATTAATGCAGTCGTCACGTCTTGAACTGGCACAACATAAGTGTTATAAACCCAACATTACTAATACTTATTCTATTTATCCAATGTTTCACCTTGTTGGAAATAACCAAACCACACAACGGTTTATAAGTTTTCCGAACTTATATTGAAGAAAATACAAATAAAAAATATACAAATTCAACCAATAATATTCAATTCAAAAATAATATAAACTCAACTTCCTCGTTATAATAAAGTTTCAGAGTTCCACTTAAACTCAATATGTGGGCCCACACTCTCTAATTCACAGCTAAGCCGGCATATGGTTTAAAATAAAACAAAACACCCCGTTGCAGGCCTGATATGATGATGATGATGTGGTACCTCACTCTGCAGCTCCAAACCTCCAAGTAATTCGACTGTCCTCAATTGATGAGAGAGGATGGATGCAGGATGTTGGGTCCCCAGGAAAGCCGCGGTCAGCAGGAAAGTCCCATGAAGAAGCAGTTGTCGGGCTCAGCTCCACAAACCCTCAGTATCGCTCTCTGCACAGTACTTAAATCTCCAAGCTTCCACGCCGGAAACTCCACTTGAGTCTCTGCTAGCCGAGTTAGCTTTCAGTATCAAAAATCCCTTCACTTTGCTAGTGAAGGCTAATGCGCCAGCGAGCCGTGATGCAAACTTGTGGCTTCTTTGTTGTAATTTTCGGGTGGAAAAATACCAGTCGTAGCCAGCAATAGGGTAAACCTGATAGTTAGTGATGTTACGTGATGTGCCGAGGCTTCGAGGCGTGTGTCGAGTAATGGAGGGGGCGTTTCCGTAAAGCGCGTATCGAGGCTTGCTTCATTTAGGGGAGGAGCCGAAAACGATGACGTCCGAAGCCTCGCTTCGGGAAGTGGTTCAGATTTTGGTGCGGAGTTTGACAGCTTTAGAAACCCCACAGGCTCCATTCAAAATGTGGGTTGTTGTAGGCGAGTTGCGGTCAGTTGAGAGAGTGGATAGAGTTTTGATAGTTTGGATAGCAGAGTTTGGATAGTGGTTATTTAGTTTGAGACAGTTAGTTTGGTGTTTGGAGAGTTTAGGAGAGAGATAGATAGGAGATCAGTGCTCTCAACTATCACGCATTGACCGTCACTGACTTCACACGGTCACACGCAAACATGGCATTTTTCACTGCATAAAAATCCCAACGCCCATCTGGGCAGCGGACGATAAAAACTCCGCCTTCTGCTGAGATGTTTCAGCTTCTTTCACAGCTTGTGGCCATCAGTAATTCCTGCTGCAGTTCATGTTAACAGAGCAGCAGGAGGAGCGATCAGAGTTATGAATAATTTTAGTCTTGTACTACGTACGCAGGAGGGGAAGGGGCGGGGGAAGAGAGCTGCTGCCAGATATTGCCTTCATTCAGAACCAGTGATGGCTACACTCTGGATCATAAAACAGTTCTGCTCACCAGATGCAGTTTAAAACGCTACGTCTGTTTATAAGTTGTTTTTATTAATTCTGCATTTTTTAACTACATGCACCGTATTTCTGTGCCTCAGCGCTTGCTCCTCTCCCCCCTCCTTTCCCTCGAACCCAGGGGCTTTTATCACCGTTCACCATTCAAAACGTGAATCACTACGTTTAATGTCCTCACACCCGTAGCAAAGTGTGCCAATTAAAGTCACTAGGAGAGTTATGGCTGTGTTTCATGATCTTTTGTTTTAAACAAAACAGAACCGTGGCGCTTCGGTGGGCTGCTGCCTTGCGCTTTAATTCAGGTGCGCAAAATTACGTTACTTGTAATTTGGGTGCGCACTTTTAAGAGTCATTTTAAAGAACTTGTAACATCAGGAGGTTGATCTCAGACCGGTCAGCTCCTATGATCACTGTATAGGAGCCATTTACAGTTTTTATTTATGCATTTCCCCCCTGTTTATCCCTCGCACGCAGCGCACCATCGGTTAAAATCCTCCCACCTCACCGCCCAGAGCGCACTGAGGAGAGCAATAGAGATTTGTCTGGTCGACTGAGATGAGAAACCTGTTGCTGTGAAAGGTGATATAGGTTATAAACTGTTACTGTCTATAATTGCATTGAGCTGAAAAGAGAGGAGACATCAGCAGCTGGATCGTGCGTAAAGACCCAGCGGGAACCTCTGTGTGCTTCAGTGTTGCTGCTGAGGGGAAAATGTGGGACCGTATAGTACTGAGCTAATCATCGGTCACTGTACCCCACTCTGTACATACTTGCACTTATTTATTTATGCACCCCGGCATCATCTGTGCCTTGTGAGCGTGTCTTTTCAAAGGCTGGAGAAGTAGTATCAAAAAAGAGAAATCATTTGAAACCAAAAACTGTGGAGAAATTGTTGTTTCTTAATAAAAATGCATGAAATCATCTAAGTTACACAAGCATTAGCCTATTCACTACCCCCTCCCTAGTTCCACAAGCACTTTCATTGTTCTCTGCCTGATTAAGCCCATGCCATTTTTCTAGAGTCACAGAAAAACATTATTACACACCATGCCATATCACGTCACTACTATTTTGGGAATAATTACACACAGAGAATACATTAAAACAATGTTTTATTATACACATGTGTATACAAACTTTATGTAGACAAATTATTTCGTCCTACACCTTTTGTGAAGTCATTCCCAAGAGTCATAATAGACAAAAATTCAATGCATCACACGTGTTAAGATACAGCTGGCTGTGATTATACACCTGGCCAGTAGGTGGTGTCGTGTGCACATGAAGCATCAAGAAATTAACCCTTTCTCGAACCAGTTGGCTCAAGTGGTTCAATGCCTCATGAGGCTTCATCTCACCATCACTACTGATAGTCGACCTCGGACTGTCGAGTTGAAAGTCACAAACATCAGTAAAACCCGTTTTATCAGCAAACTTTCCACGTTTTTTTTTCTGATCGTCCCGCCACAACCGTCCTTCTTGCCACTTCCTCTCCTCCCTCCCTTTTCTTCCTGTTCACCGACCATTCACAAATGAGTATCTTCTCATGCTCTGCATCACTTCCTCTTTCCAAACACGAGACCCTTCACAATAAAACAATATTTGACAATGCGCTCCCTTTCTTTTTTTTTTACAAAAGATTATTAGACTTAACATCTTTTTCTATTACAACTTTAACATATTCAATGCCAAACAATTCAAATACTTTTACCAATGTAAATTCAAAACCACATAAACCCTGACCATTTCAAAGGGTTACAACATGATCACGTCTTTAAAGGTATACTATGCAACCGGGGTTGATTTTCTAGCGAGGCTCCCCCCAGAGGGCGAAAGTAAAAGTGCACTGTCGTAAATATGCTCAGCTGTTCTACTGGTTTCTCCGTCAAGCCAGGAGCGGTTGTTTTGACCTTAGCAGACAGGCGAACGCAATGAATACAAAAGTCGAAAAAAACGGCAGTACAAACAATGACTAACACAGTGAAAGTATGAACATGCACACACAGAGAGAGCGAAACCATTCCAATGCAGTGTTTCCCCTAGGAATTTGCTTACCGGACGACCGGCGGAGGGGGGGGGAACAAGCTTTACGGAGCGGGGGGAGACAAGCTTTGCGCGCATATCGAGTTAGTTTTTTTTTTTTTTTGGAATGTTGGGAGGCGGTAGCGTGAGGGAAACCCTACAATGTTAATTACAATCGCATCAGCAGAAACGCGAGGTCCGCGTCAGCCTTGCAGCCTTCTCTTTCTTTTAGCTCTCGCCATTCGGGAAAAAGCTTGCCCGATGTTCACCCGTGTACGACTCCTCTCTCTGTCCACAGCCCTTTTCCTCTTTCTTGCCTGCTCCGACATGGGCTTTCGCTGTTTTGTCGCTGGTTCCGCCATGATAACTGCACAGACGCACAACGAGCATGCCTTTCACTGGGGGCGTGTAGCAGTTCTCGCCGGAAAGCAAGACCGACTCTCGCGATCTTGCACGAGATTCTGAGCCTGTGGGCGCGGGCTGAGGGCTCCTGCAATTGCAAGTGCGGTATTTCCCCCACAGACCACCAGGGCGGCCAAGAAAACCTTTGTTCAACCTGAAATGACTCATTTAATCATCCAAAACGGTATGGAACACATTAATTAACTGAAAAATGTTGCATAGTATGCCTTTAATATAATCTTATCTCACGACAGCACGTATGGCACCACATGCCCAGGGGGTCACCTGTTGCCCAGGGAGCCACCAAACAAAGTCATAATTTGATGAAACCTTTCATCTAGGGCTGTCAAATTTAACATGGGTTATCACAGTTATCTTTTAACACCTTTTTATGTGCAATAAGTAAACATGCTTCCTGTTACATCTGTTAAAAATCAATTACTCGATAGCAGAGTGGGGTCGCGAGGGGTGCTGGTGCCTATCTCCAGCATTCAATGGGCTGGACAGGTCGCCAGTCTGTCACAGGTGTTAAAATATGTTAATTTAAAACAACAGATGTAAATGTTCTGCAGACTTTGAGGATTTTTTTGTTTTATTAAACTCCTCCTAATGAATCTTCCTCAGAAAAACAAAACTTGTCATGATCATATGGTTCAGTTTTGATGTGCCATTACGCATGTTTTTAAGTTATTTAATGTTTATTAAATAACTCTCGGTCTGTTAGGTATTGTCCAGTGAATATTAGCTAAATCATTTGACATTAGGACAATAATTATGAGGAGGATTCAAGCACTGGTGTAATATTCTGGTTTCTGTTCGGGTTTTATTTTTGAGTCATTTTACTCTCCTGCTTTAGGTTCTCTGCTTGCTTTGAGTTTTTGTCCTGTCTGGGTTTTTATTTACTGTTAGGTTATCTGGTTTTGTCATCTGTTTTAGTCTAAGCTTTATTTTCTGTTTAAGGTTTTTTTTTTCTTTAGAGTGATTTTGTTTCTTTGTAAGTTGTGTGTGTAGTTTGTTTATGTCCTCTTGTCTTGTCAGCTTTTTAGATTTGTCTGTTCTTGTTTTGAGCCTCAGCACTGATGTCTGGTCTAATTACCCACTCTGCACACCTGCCATACTCCACCCCTGTTGCAATCATCTCTGACCGGTTTCACCTGCTTCCACCTCCATATAAACAGTTGAGACCAGACATCAGTGCCAGGTTGTCTTGTTGAGTATGGGTGAGTCTCCTCCTGCAAGTTCTGTATGGTTTGCTTTTGGATTTTTGACCCCCTTGTCTCCAGTTATCTGAGCCATCCTGTTCCTGTCGGTTCCTGTCCTGCCTGCCCCGTTAGTCTGTTTATTTTGGTGCCGTCTTTTGGTTGTGAGGTCTTTTTTGGTTTTTGCCTCAGTCTTTGATTTTTGTTAATAAAGAATCTGATCTGAACCTTTGCTGGTCTGGCTGAATTCTGGGTCCCCTGCCTCCGATTCCTGACAACTGGCATTCTTTTAACAGAAAACTGCACACATATGGAATAAATGTCTCTTCAAGTACAATAATTTAACAGAAACAAATGCACATACAGGGAACACCTTTATAGAATGTTGTTCATTCTATTTAACACTATATTTCAATCAACAAATCCTCTCTGCTAGGCTAATGAAACTCAACTAAACTACTAAGCAAATGTAACATTTAGTTCTCGTTCTCTATGTTCTCTGCGTTGTGTTTATAATAATGGCCAGGAAACAGGATGAGTGAAAAAGGCTTTTATCTGTATTAAAATGGAAAACACAGAAGAATCAGGTCTCAGGCTCTTCACTACATGAACAACACCTCGTGCTCGTCACTCACTGACTGGCCTAACAACAATATTTAACAAATTTACAGAGAAATAAAATATGTACCTGTATTAAAATGGAAAACACAGAAGAATCAGGTCTCAGGCTTTTCACCACATGAACAGCACCTTATGACGAATAATATTTTCCATTAGCTGGCTAGCCGACACATTCTCTTGTGTATTAAATTAACACAGCCAATAGTTTACTCAAATACATAATTTATAATACATTAACATCCTAGTTAATCTTAATACATTTTACAGTTGGCTAACAATAACATAGAATGGTAAAACATCCATTGTACTAGAGCCTCCGCTAAGTGAACCTACCTCGTGCTCATCACTCACTGACTGGCAACGAGGTCCCCGTGTCCACCACACTTATTACCACCAACTACCAGTAGGGGGTGCTGTTTCTCCAAATTATACCTGAACCCATTAAATGTATGTCAAGTGGAATCCTCTGCATATTAAACACTGTTACACAAAAGTAAGATTGAAGAAACTAAAGAACCATGTACACACACAAGAACAAATAAAGATAGTTAAAAACCATCACCATAAGAATGATTTAGTGATTTTTGGGTTCACTGCAGATCTAATTTAGAGAACCAAAGTTAATCTTAAAGAATATGGAATGAGGTAAAATTAGCTTAACTAATTTAGAACAACATTTTTATGTGTCTTAGACGTAATCATCAGTAAGAGTCTTAACATTTCCAAGGTAAGTGTAACTGATGTTGCACGGTCTGACCACTTTTCTGTTATATTTGAAAGCATCATTTCCAGTGCCAAAATCTTCTACAGTTGAATAAAAACAATACAGTATAAGTTTTAGACAAATGGAAGAGCAATTAAGAATTACCGCACAGCTCCAGCTGCTTCCAATAGTAACCACTGATCAGGCCCAAAATCTGAGAGTAGTGATGGACTCAGACCTAAACCTTCAAAGGCATATAAAGAAAATAACAAAATTGGCCTTCTATCACCTAATACATTTTCAGGATTAAAGGACTAATGTCTCTGCAGGATCGATCCAGAACGCTGCTGCCAGAGTCCTCACTAAGACTAAGACAGTAGAGCACATCACCCCAGTTCTAAAGTCCTTACACCACCTACCTTTATCTCAGAGAATACACTTTACTACGTTAATCAATAAATCACTGAATGGCTTAGCACCAAAATGTATCACAGACTTGTTATTAACCCTCCGGACCACTCAGGTCTTCTGGCTCAAGTCTACTCTGCATACCCAGAACCAGAACCAAACATGGAGCAACATTTAGTTCTCATGCTCTACTTATTTGGAACAAACTCCCAGAAGACTCTAAAAGTGCTGAATCCCTAGGTTCCTTTAAATCACGGATTAGACCCCTATTTATTTAGAATTGCCTTTGCATGTTAAGGTTGAAGCTTGTAGTCCAACTTGTCTGATTTCTTGACATGTTGCTATGATTCCACTGCAATTCTCTGTAATGTTTTCTTTGTTCTGTTTATGTATTGTTCATGTATGGTCTTGTTACTGAAATGTGCTGTACAAATTAACTTGCCCTGCCTTGCATAGATAGATAGATAGATAGATAGATAGATAGATAGATAGATAGATAGATAGATAGATAGATAGATAAGACAGGTCGATAAGATTAGATAGATAAGCTTAGATAGGTAAGATTGATATTTTTTGAGAACTGGATTCCAAAGATTCCTGCTCTGCCAAAGGAGAGAATTGGGACTGATAGAACCCACCGTACCGGACCACCAACAAGGCCAGAGAAGAGGGACCGCCAGCAGTTTTGGTGAAACTGCACAACTACACTGATAAACAGAGGATACTGCAGGTGGCGAGGATCAAAGGCCCCATCAACACCGAGTTCGGCAACATGTCCGTCTACCAGGATTTCTCCTTTGAAATCATAAGAAAATGGAAGGAGTCTGCAAACACTTGCAAAGTATTGTGCGAGGCAGGGATAAAGTACTCCTTTCTGGATCCAGAGATCATCAAGATCTTCCACCCTAACGGGACCAGCACCTCCCTCACAAACATGGAGCAAATATATGACTTTGTTAGAAAACTGTCATCTTCAAAGTGAATCCTAAAGATGAATGGTTGGATTGCTTCAGGTACAACTTATCCATTCAGGTGTCACTGATTAGGAAATAAAAGAGGTTCTTTGAAACTTTGCTAGTTCAAAGATATGCACACACAGGTGGCTTAAATGTGGCATTCTAGTGGGAGCCAATAGTTAAAAGGCTTTTCTTCTTTTTGTATTATTCCCAGACGTTGCTCTTTTACAGGTCTAGAGGTGGTATTAAGAACCGTTGATAGCAATAATTACTGTTCAGTTGGTTCAATTGAAGTGTTTCATTTTTTTTCAGCCTTCCTTTTTGCTTGTTTTTATGTTCACCAACAATGTTAATCTGTTACAGTTACCAAACATTTGGTTCAAGTTATGTTTTTGCTTGAAACATATGTTGTAATTCTTCTTGTTCATTTTATCTAAAGAAATAGTCTGGTCATTGAAATGTTCTTTGGTTAAAGTTGTTTGCAGCACACAGCCTTCTGTATTTTTTTTAATCTACAAGATAACCTCCATAAGGTTTTTCATTTTACACCCAAATTCTGGCCCTCTTTGCTGGTTCCTTGCACTGCTGTTCTCAATAAATTTGACTGTGTAATTTCTAGAGGATATGGTTGCCCAGATTAAGCCTTTTGGTTATCCATGTAATGCTTTTCCAATATGTTTTTTAAAAGAGTTTTCTCTTATTTGCAGCAATTGGTTCTTGCTATTTTCAATAGTATTCTGCTATGTGGTGTAGTTCCTACTAATTCTAAATATGCTGTGGAGCAGCCCGTGTATATATAGAAACCTGGTTTTGATCCTACTGTCCATCCATCCCTCTACTGTCTTCCGCTTGTCTGAAATCGGGTCATGGGTCGACATGTCCAGGAGAGAAATCCAGACAGCCCTCTACCCACAGACACCATCCAGCTCACTCTGGGGGATACCAAAACGTTCCAAGGCCAGAAGGGATAGTTCCTCGAGTGAGCTCTGGGTCTTCCCTGTGATCTCCTCCCAGTGGAATTTTCCCTGAGACATCCTGATCAGATGTACAAACCTCCTCAACTGATTCCTTTTGATGTGTAGAAGCAGCAGATCTATCTTAAGCTCCCCCCCAGATAACAGAGTTCCTCACCCTATCTCCAAAGGCGTACTTCCACTTTTCGCCTGCCTGACTCAGCTCCTTCCCGCTCGGATTATCATTGCCTGGTTTAGTGATTCGACCAGCCTAGAAAGGTCTGGAAGATGGAAACACCTCCTGGGCATTGCTTTAGCCCCCATGCCCCTGTCCCTTCCCTCCCCCACCCCCTGTTTAAACTTTAAAGAAATCTGCGATAAATGGTAAATTATAAAAATACATCATTATAAATAAAACACAAATAAAAGAAAAATATAAATAATGTTTCTACAACTGTACATACAAGATTGCCTTGGATATTTTTCAGGAGTAATCCACATGGATAAATATCTGGATCTCACATCTAATGATAAAATAAGGCAGACCCTGTCTGAACTCTGTCTGCTTTGAAACTGTGTGTGTGAGAGTGTGTGAGAGAGAGAGAAAGAAACCGAGAGGTGGAGCAATTTAGCCTGCAAGCTTCAGGCCTCTCAGCTGAGTTTGAGCTCTCTAGAGCGGCTGCCAGTGCAAGGGGCAGACCTGTCCTTCTTACAGCTGTTTTCAGTGACGGAGTTAATATCTACACCTTTATATGTTGAATTTTTGCTAAAGAAAGTTTAAAAAGTGCTGTTTACCTCATCGTTCAGTTGGTGGGTTACAACAGAAAATGAAACTTTAATGCTTCCCTGCCTACGTGATTGTTTGAACACCGTTTACATAATATGAGGATGATCACATCTGTTTAAACTTCAAACCAAAATATAATTTTATTATTTTCAAACTATGAACCACGCCTGAAGGGTAAAAAAAAAAGACACTTCAGCTTTCTATACCCAGACGAGCTTTATCAGATTTATCAAGGGTTTCTCTTATTTCACACTGAAAGCTGTTAAGTTTTGTCTCTGAAGTGTCCATCCACCACATGTGGTACAAGGCACCTAATCAGCCAATAAAATAATTTCACTACAGTTAATATCTTTTTTATTAATGTGTTTGTAATGGTGGATGGTGTAATAAAGAAGAAGGAGAGCATGGAGCTCTCTTAGCTGGGCTCAGAATTTACTCACCAGATTTCATCAAAACAACATGGCAAGCACTGCACTTCCTGTACCTCACTTCCTGTGTCTAACATATACAACCAAGGGTGTCGTTCGGTTTACAGCCTCCGCTGATACCTAGTGGAGAAACAGTAAAACAACACTTGTCTATTAAGAAATAGAGGACACAACAGTGTTCTGCTCACTCCCGCCATGGCTGAGGTAAAAGATCTGATATAAAGCTTTAAACTAGATGTGTCTGAAATCCCCCGAGCGAGGCAGTAGTTTGCTTGGTGAGGGTTGGCTACTCCAGGGAAGCTCGAGCTTGCCAAGGTCTGACAGCTTGCACCGCTGAACGAGCAGGGAGAGTAAACCAGAGAATAACAATAATTATGCTGCAGTTAAAATCTTTTTTTAGTAACATGTCATAACCCCACCATGACTGAGATAAAAGATCTCATATAATGGTGTAAATATTAATATTTAGTCCATGACTGAAAACAGCCATAAGAAGAACCGGTCTGTCCCTGGCACCTACAGCTACTCCAGGGACCTCGAGCTCAGTCAACTCTTGCCGCTCTCACCGGTATCCACAGTCTGTGAGTCCTGCAAAATCAAGCTGATGAAAATTATTTCAGTGCGGTTAAAATAATTTCTATTAACGTGTTCTCCTCGCCTCCGCAATGGCTGAGACAAAGGATCTCATATAAAGGGCTAAATATTAACTCTGTCACTGAAAACAGCCTGAAGAAGGAATGCTTTGCCCCGGGAACTGGCAGCAACACTCTCAAAGCAGACAGAGTTCAGACAGGGTCTGCCTTATTTATTATTCGATATCCAAAATATCCAAGACAATCTTGCAGTTTGCAGGTATATAAACATAATTTATATTTTTTTCTTTCATTTATGTTTCATTTATAATAACATTTTGATCATTGACCATTTCTTGCAGATACCTTTAAAGTGTCAACTAGGGGTGGGGACGAGGGGGTGGAGGGGACGGGGACAGGCCCCCTACCAACTATCGGCCAATAACTCTCTCCACAACATGGAAGCTCTTGTCAGGCATAATAGCGGCTAACATAAGTGGGCACATGGATCAACACATGACAGAAGCCAAGAAAGGCATAGGTAAAAACACCAGGGGAGCCAAATACCAGCAGCTGGTTGAATTAACTTGACTGCAAAAGCAAACAAAAAAACCTGTGCACTGCATGAATTGATTACGAGAAACCCTATGATTCTATGCCACACACATGGATCATGGAATGCCTGAAGCTGTACAAGTTCAACAGCACTCTGAGAGCCTTCATTGCAAACTCCATGAGGCTGTGGAAAACCACCCTTGAGGCCAATTTCAAGCCAATTGCAAAAATCTCCATCAAATGTGGAATATACCAAGGAGATGCTCAGTCCCCCCTGCTGTTCTGCATAGGCATGAACCCCTTCAGCCAAATAATTAACAAGTGATGGATACCGAGCAGTGGTGCCACCAGGGGGTGGCCAGGGGTGGCCACGGCCACCCCTGGCGATGTCCTGGCCACCCCACTCGCCAATGTAAATGGTAGTAGCGTCAGTTTAGCATTTCATCCTATTATGCACAGCCAGCAGCAAAGCCGCTCTTCTTGACCTTCTCGCGCACCGTAGCTCATTCTGCTGCTCCCCCCTCCCCCGCCCGTCCCCTCTCCCCCCTCCCTTCCCCTCTCCCCCTCCCTTCTAGCCGCTGCTGCGTTCTCAGACAACTACAGCTCAGCGCGTGCCCGTCTTCAACGGTGATACAAGGAATTAATAGAGAAAGCCAATAAGATTAACGGTAAGTAAGTAAGTCAAATCATTTGTTTGTAAAAGAAAAGGGGGATATATGATCTGTATCAGCTCCTGTTACAGCAGCTTTTGGTGTCTTTCTGACAAGTTTTCAGAGTTACGTAGCAACCGTTGTTAGCTGGTGCTTCTGTATGGTTTGTCAATTTCCAGACAAAGTAGAGAAAGTCCACAGACATCTCTTCTTATTTTAAGAAGAAAACTAGAACTGCAAGCAGTTATTAACGGGTTCCAAGCCCGTCTACGCTGCGTCCCCTTTGAGCATGTTCCTGGACTACAGCGTTCAACACCCTCATCCCACAGCATCTGGGCTTCAGCACACCCCTCATCACTTCCTCACCTCCTGACCACTGTTGGTCCGGGTCTGACAGACCACCTCTGATGTCATTACCCTCAGCACGGGCTCCCCTCAGGGCTGTGTCCGCAGCCCCCTGCTGTTTACTCTGATGACACACAACTGCACCCCCAGGTTCACCCCCAATCACATCATGAAGTTCGCAGTTGACACAAACTCATCAACAGCTCAGCTGTGGAGGTGGTTAGCAGCACAAAATTCCTCGGGGTGCACATCACGGACAACCTCACCTGGTCTGTAAACACCACATCTGGTGAGGAGGTTACAGAAGCGCTTGTATTTCCTGCGGAGGATGAGGAGAGCCCAACTGCCCCCGCCCATCCTCACAACCCTCTACACAAGTACCATAGAGAGCATTCTGACCATAGATATCCATAATAAAGGCTAGATGTCTTACGGCGGAGTCTCAAACGTCATCACCGGCGGCCATCTTGCCTCAGACAAGCTTTCTGGCGTGCTCTGTGGTACCTAATGTAAGGTGAGTGATCAGCACGAACACAAATACTCTTATCTCATTGAATTCTTGACGGATTTATAAACAGTTTGGTTTCTTACAAACGTTATGAACGTGGCTATAATTCTTGATGCTTGAACATGTCAAAATTGCAGATCTTCTTGTCGAAAAATGAATTAATCATGCAGCATAGTTGTGCATCACGGCTACTTGCGCAAGTTATCAAGCCTGAGACCACTGGTCAATTATATAGGTTTTACTGACACCAATAACGATTGTATGACAATTCATCTTTGGTGTAAATTTGAGGGAAATCAATCTCACAATGGTCCAAAAAGATAAATGTTCCCTTAATTTCCCCATGGTTATTATAAATAATTTTAATATACCAACTCTTATTTCAGGATTTGTTGTGCGACGGGCTCTGAAAAAGCTGTCCTGTGATGTCTGCCGTGCCAGCTTGGTAACAGATGCTGCATCTGCCATCAAGGACCAGAGCTACCACCTGCTGAAGTTAAAAAACAATGGAGGTCTGGTGATTCCATCAGAAGGCACAGTGATGGTAGTCAGGGCAGCAGAGTGGGTCATTCGTCAGACCTCATGTACCAGATGATCACAGGCCATCAAAGTGCTAGAGGTCGTGTACATTGTAAGGAAGAGGATAGGGTCAGAGGATGTGTTTGTGCTCAGAGAGCACATCGGAGAAACACAGTATGGCATAGACAGCCACCACCATACGCTGTTAACGTTGGTTGTGTCCTTGTTTTTTAAGTTAAGGCTGCACCAAATTGCCAAAATAACTAACCTTAGCTTACAGAGCAACAACATGCAACAGAAGCTCAATAAAACCGTCTTTTTCAAAGGGCATTAGCCAAGCTATGTTTTTTGGGTCATTTTTTAAATCTCTGTCTTCCATGTGTATACCATCACAGTAGTGTAGGTGGGGATTTCAACATGCTACATCTATATATACTTGTGAAGGGGACTATTGTACCAATTTTAATAGCAAATAAATTTCACTTTTATAATGGATTAAAAATAGGAACCTTTGTGTAATTACTCCTGATATATAATCCGAATAGTCTACATGAAACGTCAAAGTGTTACCTTTAATTTGAAACCTGGATTATGCTTCTACACCAAGAGGTTGCCACACAATAAGCCTTTTTTGTCAGTATTTCATATTTTATTATAACAGTAATATTCCTATTATAAAAGTATGTATGTAAATATAAATAAATTAGGACTGTGAAATAAATATGGCATAGACAGCCACCACCATACGCTGTTAACGTTGGTTGTGTCCTTGTTTTTTAAGTTAAGGCTGCACCAAATTGCCAAAATAACTAACCTTAGCTTACAGAGCAACAACATGCAACAGAAGCTCAATAAAACCGTCTTTTTCAAAGGGCATTAGCCAAGCTATGTTTTTTGGGTCATTTTTTAAATCTCTGTCTTCCATGTGTATACCATCACAGTAGTGTAGGTGGGGATTTCAACATGCTACATCTATATATACTTGTGAAGGGGACTATTGTACCAATTTTAATAGCAAATAAATTTCACTTTTATAATGGATTAAAAATAGGAACCTTTGTGTAATTACTCCTGATATATAATCCGAATAGTCTACATGAAACGTCAAAGTGTTACCTTTAATTTGAAACCTGGATTATGCTTCTACACCAAGAGGTTGCCACACAATAAGCCTTTTTTGTCAGTATTTCATATTTTATTATAACAGTAATATTCCTATTATAAAAGTATGTATGTAAATATAAATAAATTAGGACTGTGAAATAATTAATCACACCCAAATAAAAGTGTTTATATATATATATATAATGAATGTTCTTCATTTAGATTGACCTTTAAACCATTAATGCTATTACTCCTTTTCATATCTATCTATCTATCTATCTATCTATCTATCTATCTATCTATCTATCTATCTATCTATCTATCTATCTATCTATCTATCTATCTATCTATCTATCTATCTATCTATCTATCTATCTATCTATCTATCTATCCATATTATATCATAGTGTTACTTTTGGAATAAGTCTGATCCATATCTGAACTATGGATCTTTGCAAATGTTCTTGCCATTACTTCTACTTTTTCCTCATTTGTTACTGCTGTTCATTCTTCATGTTTTAGAACTGGATATGTTCTCTCTGGTCTATTTCCCTTCATTTTCTTAATCATTCCCCATACCTTAGCCATAGGAGTTGTTCTGCCCATTGAATCACAAAAATCTCTCCATTTTGTCTTCTTTGCCTTCTAAATAACTTTCCTTGCTTCTGTTTGATCTTTTTTACATTCAATATTTTTTTTTTAATTATATGTTCTTTTCAAAACTCTAAAAGCTATCCTCCCTCTTCAAGTTTCTGCTCTGCTTAGAAAATCACGGGATGTGACGTCACATCCTGTGATGTGCCCATATATGGGCAAAATGGCCGCCCTGTTCACAGTTCTGGATGGTCAGAGCTCTGGATGGTGAAAGCTGTGACCAGATCATAAAATTCATTAAATCGGTAAAAATCAACGGTTTGCTCTAAAATTCTGAAAATATTCACGTATGTCCAAGAGTGCTTTATCTAACTTTGTGATTTTTTAAACGCCCATTGAAAAAAGCGTTTCAGAGAAAAAAAATATTAACCTTTATAGTCTTGCACATGTGAATTTCAAAGTCTTTTAAATAGTTCAAAATCGCCTGGATTTTTACCAAACTGAAGTACACATTAAGTCTGAATGTGCTTTACAAATAGTGGCCATTTTTATTGGGATTGAACAATATTTGTGGAAAATACATTTATTTCTCCATTTTACAAACTTTTAAAAAATCAGAGTGTGCAACTTTCAGAAACCTCAATACATGCAGTGAGAGAATTGTTACACCTTATTCAAGGAATACATCCTGAAAATCTGAGATCGTTACACCGCAAAATGGATTTTTGGTAATTTTTTGAAGTTTTGAAGGTTTTTTTCACACTTTTGGAAATAGGCCCCGCCCACTTGTTTCAATCAGTACCATATTTAATTCCTGAGTTAAGGGTTATGACTGGAAGGGGATGAAGAAGGTTTTGTAAAAATCCGATCAGCCATTCTTGCGTAGTAGATTTCTTGACATCACAGCGCCCCCTAGTGATGGACGATCCTCAAACGCGGGTCACATGTGCAAAATCTTATTTGGACTATGGGTTATGAAGGACATGTCAAAATCTGTTATGGTTTTAGAATAATCAGCAATTACATTTAGAGCTAGCTAGCTAACAATCACTTATTTTAGCGTTACTTTTCGAAAAAGTAAAAATTCAAAAATCCGCTGCGTTAACTTTTTTTATTTGTCCATGACACGCTTATATATGAAGTTTTGCGCAGATCGCACAAAAAATGTAGGTGGAGTTTAACAAGAAAGGTTTAACCTTTGTAGCCATGTAGCGCGAAAAGTAGCTGGGAAACGAAAGGTGTGCCAATTCCCTTTTTGATGCAGAAACATCCAGTAATCAAAGTGCTATCAAGTTTTTGAGTGTGGGACCAGTAGTTTGGTGGTTACAGGCCGAAACGCATTGTCCTTTGTTATAGCGCCCCCTAGTTGTTGAGGGGTCTGAATTTCTGGGTTTGAGTAGAGGCACACATTCTGTACTTTGAAACCTGATTCAATAGGTTCGTTATAAATCTGCTTGGGCTGCACAACGCGTTTTAATTCCGTAATAATAATAATAATAATAATAATAATAATAATAATAACTAGAACTGCAAGCAGTTATTAACGGGTTCCAAGCCCGTCTACGCTGCGTCCCCTTTGAGCATGTTCCTGGACTACAGCGTTCAACACCCTCATCCCACAGCATCTGGGCTTCAGCACACCCCTCATCACTTCCTCACCTCCTGACCACTGTTGGTCCGGGTCTGACAGACCACCTCTGATGTCATTACCCTCAGCACGGGCTCCCCTCAGGGCTGTGTCCGCAGCCCCCTGCTGTTTACTCTGATGACACACAACTGCACCCCCAGGTTCACCCCCAATCACATCATGAAGTTCGCAGTTGACACAAACTCATCAACAGCTCAGCTGTGGAGGTGGTTAGCAGCACCAAATTCCTCGGGGTGCACATCACGGACAACCTCACCTGGTCTGTAAACACCACATCTGGTGAGGAGGTTACAGAAGCGCTTGTATTTCCTGCGGAGGATGAGGAGAGCCCAACTGCCCCCGCCCATCCTCACAACCCTCTACACAAGTACCATAGAGAGCATTCTGACCATAGATATCCATAATAAAGGCTAGATGTCTTACGGCGGAGTCTCAAACGTCATCACCGGCGGCCATCTTGCCTCAGACAAGCTTTCTGGCGTGCTCTGTGGTACCTAATGTAAGGTGAGTGATCAGCACGAACACAAATACTCTTATCTCATTGAATTCTTGACGGATTTACAAACAGTTTGGTTTCTTACAAACGTTATGAACGTGGCTATAATTCTTGATGCTTGAACATGTCGAAATTGCAGATCTTCTTGTCGAAAAATGAATTAATCATGCAGCATAGTTGTGCATCACGGCTACTTGCGCAAGTTATCAAGCCTGAGACCACTGGTCAATTATATAGGTTTTACTGACACCAATAACGATTGTATGACAATTCATCTTTGGTGTAAATTTGAGGGAAATCAATCTCACAATGGTCCAAAAAGATAAATGTTCCCTTAATTTCCCCATGGTTATTATAAATAATTTTAATATACCAACTCTTATTTCAGGATTTGTTGTGCGACGGGCTCTGAAAAAGCTGTCCTGTGATGTCTGCCGTGCCAGCTTGGTAACAGATGCTGCATCTGCCATCAAGGACCAGAGCTACCACCTGCTGAAGTTAAAAAACAATGGAGGTCTGGTGATTCCATCAGAAGGCACAGTGATGGTAGTCAGGGCAGCAGAGTGGGTCATTCGTCAGACCTCATGTACCAGACGATCACAGGCCATCAAAGTGCTAGAGGTCGTGTACATTGTAAGGAAGAGGATAGGGTCAGAGGATGTGTTTGTGCTCAGAGAGCACATCGGAGAAACACAGTATGGCATAGACAGCCACCACCATACGCTGTTAACGTTGGTTGTGTCCTTGTTTTTTAAGTTAAGGCTGCACCAAATTGCCAAAATAACTAACCTTAGCTTACAGAGCAACAACATGCAACAGAAGCTCAATAAAACCGTCTTTTTCAAAGGGCATTAGCCAAGCTATGTTTTTTGGGTCATTTTTTAAATCTCTGTCTTCCATGTGTATACCATCACAGCAGTGTAGGTGGGGATTTCAACATGCTACATCTATATATACTTGTGAAGGGGACTATTGTACCAATTTTAATAGCAAATAAATTTCACTTTTATAATGGATTAAAAATAGGAACCTTTGTGTAATTACTCCTGATATATAATCCGAATAGTCTACATGAAACGTCAAAGTGTTACCTTTAATTTGAAACCTGGATTATGCTTCTACACCAAGAGGTTGCCACACAATAAGCCTTTTTTGTCAGTATTTCATATTTTATTATAACAGTAATATTCCTATTATAAAAGTATGTATGTAAATATAAATAAATTAGGACTGTGAAATAATTAATCACACCCAAATAAAAGTGTTTATATATATATATATATAATGAATGTTCTTCATTTAGATTGACCTTTAAACCATTAATGCTATTACTCCTTTTCATATCTATCTATCTATCTATCTATCTATCTATCTATCTATCTATCTATCTATCTATCTATCTATCTATCTATCTATCTATCTATCTATCTATCTATCTATCTATCTATCTATCTATCTATCTATCTATCTATCTATCTATCTATCTATCTATCTATCTATCTATCTATCCATATTATATCATAGTGTTACTTTTGGAATAAGTCTGATCCATATCTGAACTATGGATCTTTGCAAATGTTCTTGCCATTACTTCTACTTTTTCCTCATTTGTTACTGCTGTTCATTCTTCATGTTTTAGAACTGGATATGTTCTCTCTGGTCTATTTCCCTTCATTTTCTTAATCATTCCCCATACCTTAGCCATAGGAGTTGTTCTGCCCATTGAATCACAAAAATCTCTCCATTTTGTCTTCTTTGCCTTCTAAATAACTTTCCTTGCTTCTGTTTGATCTTTTTTACATTCAATATTTTTTTTTAAATTATATGTTCTTTTCAAAACTCTAAAAGCTATCCTCCCTCTTCAAGTTTCTGCTCTGCTTAGAAAATCACGGGATGTGACGTCACATCCTGTGATGTGCCCATATATGGGCAAAATGGCCGCCCTGTTCACAGTTCTGGATGGTCAGAGCTCTGGATGGTGAAAGCTGTGACCAGATCATAAAATTCATTAAATCGGTAAAAATCAACGGTTTGCTCTAAAATTCTGAAAATATTCACGTATGTCCAAGAGTGCTTTATCTAACTTTGTGATTTTTTAAACGCCCATTGAAAAAAGCGTTTCAGAGAAAAAAAATATTAACCTTTATAGTCTTGCACATGTGAATTTCAAAGTCTTTTAAATAGTTCAAAATCGCCTGGATTTTTACCAAACTGAAGTACACATTAAGTCTGAATGTGCTTTACAAATAGTGGCCATTTTTATTGGGATTGAACAATATTTGTGGAAAATACATTTATTTCTCCATTTTACAAACTTTTAAAAAATCAGAGTGTGCAACTTTCAGAAACCTCAATACATGCAGTGAGAGAATTGTTACACCTTATTCAAGGAATACATCCTGAAAATCTGAGATCGTTACACCGCAAAATGGATTTTTGGTAATTTTTTGAAGTTTTGAAGGTTTTTTTCACACTTTTGGAAATAGGCCCCGCCCACTTGTTTCAATCAGTACCATATTTAATTCCTGAGTTAAGGGTTATGACTGGAAGGGGATGAAGAAGGTTTTGTAAAAATCCGATCAGCCATTCTTGCGTAGTAGATTTCTTGACATCACAGCGCCCCCTAGTGATGGACGATCCTCAAATGCGGGTCACATGTGCAAAATCTTATTTGGACTATGGGTTATGAAGGACATGTCAAAATCTGTTATGGTTTTAGAATAATCAGCAATTACATTTAGAGCTAGCTAGCTAACAATCACTTATTTTAGCGTTACTTTTCGAAAAAGTAAAAATTAAAAAATCCGCTGCGTTAACTTTTTTTATTTGTCCATGACACGCTTATATATGAAGTTTTGCGCAGATCGCACAAAAAATGTAGGTGGAGTTTAACAAGAAAGGTTTAACCTTTGTAGCCATGTAGCGCGAAAACTAGCTGGGAAACGAAGGGTGTGCCAATTCCCTTTATTTTGCAGAATCATCCAATAAACAAAGTGATGTGAAGTTTTTGAGTGTGGGACCAGTAGTTTGGTGGTTACAGGCCGAAACGCATTGTCCTTTGTTATAGCGCCCCCTAGTTGTTGAGGGGTCTGAATTTCTGGGTTTGAGTAGAGGCACACATTCTGTACTTTGATACCTGATTCAATAGGTTCGTTATAAATCTGCTTGGGCTGCACAACGCGTTTTAATTCCGTAATAATAATAATAATAATAATAATAACTAGAACTGCAAGCAGTTATTAACGGGTTCCAAGCCCACCCACGCACCGGCCCCTTGAGCATGTTCCTGGACTTCAGTTCAGCGTTCAACACCATCAAAACTGGAACATCTGGGCTTCAGCACACCTGTTCGCAACTGCCTACTAGACTTCATGACCAACAGACCTCAGTTGGTCTGGGTCGGACAGAAAACCACTGATGTCATCACCCTCAGCACGGGCTTTCCTCAGGGCTGCGTCCTGAGCCCCCTGCTGTTCACCCTGATGACACACGACTGTGTCCCCAGGTTCACCACCAATCACATCGTGAAGTTTGCAGACGACACGACGGTGGTGGGCCTGATTAGAGACAACAACGACCAGGACCAGGACCAGGACTGATCCTGAACGTGGAGAAAACGAAGGAGATCATCATGGACTTCAGGAAGAAATGGCCTCGCCATGCTCCACTTCTCATTAACAGGTCAGCTGTGGAGGTGGCCAGCAGCAATAAATTCCTCGGGGTGCACATAACACACAACCTCAGCTGGTTTGTGAACACCATGTCACTGGAGAAGAGGGAACAGAAGCGCTTGCACTTACTGCGGAGGATGAGGAGAGCCCACCTGTCCCCGCCCATCCTCACGACCTTCTACAGCAGCACCATCTATCTGCTCCCCACTCCCTTCCAATTAAGCATGTCATAATATTTATTACTTTCTTGCATTTGTCTAAAAAAGTAGATGCAATGCAGTTTTGCATTGCATTACATTGAAATGACTGTTGTCATTTCAGCTTGTAACTTTTTGCTCTCTCTTTTTTCTTCATAGTAGGTACACCTGATCTGACGTTCTGTTAACTGTGACATCATCCAGGAAGGACAGATCACCGACTATTACCATCTAATGCAGAACAGATTACTGGATCAATGTGTGCTTCTGTGCATGTTTGTCTCTCTTGTTGTGTCTCTGCTCTGTATTCTTTAACCCCCAGTCGGTCGAGGCAGATGACCGTTCATACTGAGCCCGGTTCTGCTGGAGGTTTTTCCTTCCCGCTAATGGGTGGGGTTTTTCTTTCCACTGTCGCTTCATGCTTGCTCAGTATGAGGGATTGCTGCAAAGCCATGGACAATGCAGACGTCTCTCCCTGTAGCTCTATGCTTCTCCAGGAGTGAATGCTGCTTGTCGGGACTTTGAAGCAATCAACTGGTTCCCTTATATAGGAAATTTTTGACCAATCTGTATAATATGATTGATTTTGACTTTGTAAAGTGCCTCGAGATGACATGTTTCATGAATTGGCGCTATATAAATACAATTGAATTGAATTGAATAGAGTCCATCTGTTAAACCTTTTCTGCGTCGCACAAAGACACGATGGTTGGAACCAAAGATCTCAACTTTGGACTCATCAGACCAAAGCACAGATTTCCACTGGTCTAATGTCCATTCCTTGTGTTCTTTAGCCCAAACAATTCTCTTCTACTTGTTGCCTGTCCTTAGCAGTGGTTTCCTAGCAGCTGTTTTAACATGAAGGCCTGATTCACACAGTCTCCTAACAGTTGTTCTAGAGATGTGTCTGCTGCTAGAACTCTGTGTGGCATTGACCTGGTCTCTAATCTGAGCTGCTGTCAACCTGCGATTTCTGAGGCTGGTGACTAGGATGAATTTATCCTCCACAGCAGAGGTGACTCTTGGTCTTCCTTTCCTGGGGCGGTCCTCGTGTGAGCCAGTTTCTTTGTAGCGCTTGATGGTTTTTGCGACTGCACTTGGGGACACTTTCAAAGTTTTCCCAATTTTTCGGACTGAATGACCTTCAGTTCTTAAAGTAATTATGGCCACTTGTTTTTCTTTACTTAGCTGCTTTTTTCTTGCCATAATACAAATTCTAACAGTTTATTCAGTAGGACTATAAGCTGTGTATCCACTTGACTTCTGCACAACACAACTGATGGTCCCAACCCCATATAAGAGGCAAGACATCCCACTTATTAAACCTGACAGGGGACACCTGTGAAGGGAAAACCATTTCAGGTGACTATCTCTTGAAGCTCATTAAGAGAATGCCAAGAGTGTACGAAGCAGTAATCAAAGCAAAAGGTGGCTACTTTGAAGAACCTAGAATATAAGACATATTTTCAGTTGTTTCACACTTTTTTGTTAAGTATATAATTCCGCATGTGTTAATTCATAGTTTTGATGCCTTTAGTGTGAATCTACAATTGTCATAGTTATGAAAATTAAGAAAACTCTTTGAAGGAGAAGGTGTGTCTAAACCACCTCCTCCATTACCATCTGGTACGCTGGTGCCACCGCCAAAGACAAGAGCAGACTGCAGCGTGTCATCCGGTCTGCAGAGAAGGTGATTGGCTGCAATTTTCCATCTCTCCAGGACCTGTAAGCCTCTAGGACTCTGAGGCGTGCAGGGAAGATTGTGGCCGATTTTGTGACACCCCAGTCACAAAATATTTCAGACACTTCCCTCTGGCAGGAGGCAGCGGTCCATCAGGACCAAAACCTCACGACACAAAAACAGTTTTTTCCCATCCGCTACCAGCCTTATTAACACGGCCCAGAGGCCCCGTGACACTTGACTCTGCCTCTCTCCCCTGTTCAGGTCCTACAAGCTACACCAACGTAGCATCTCCAGACCTTCTGCGTTACATTAACGCACAGTCTACCGTGTATATAGCTTTCTGTGTATATATATATATATATATATATATATATATATATATTTAAGCTATATACACAGACACCGATCTACAGACAACAGCAATTATCAACAAAAAGAAATCAACAAAAAACCTAATCACCCTCAGCACGGGCTTCCCCCCCCACTCCCCACAAATCATGTCTATCCAGTAATTTAGGACCATTTTGTTTGTTTTTGGTGTTTAATGTACTTTTCTCTACTTCCATCGCTGTACCCATTAGCACATATTGTGTTTATGCCGGAAAACTGTAACTGTAAAGCATGAGGATGATCTATCATAAAATCTTACTTATGGAAGGTAATTCCCCAGGATCTGGTTCCTAGTGTCCTTTTATTTGCGCACCCATAAGCGGAGTAAAAGTCGGGCTTCCTGGGACGTAGCTCTGGAAGTTTGCTTACTTTCAATACAAAATCGAAATTATTTATTAAGTTAGACAATAATTTAATTCAATCAATTGGTCCCATGTAGCCCCTAAAGGGGTGACGTTTTCAGTCAGTTGATTTATCTGGAAATCGGGTGAGAATTCACCGGATTCAGAGTGTCTGAAAACATAAAGTACATTTTCCTGTAATGACTTGTATTCTGTCTGACTGCAGCTTGGTCTGACCTAAGATGGCCGCTCTGTCGGCACGCCTCTCAACCGAGGACGCGGCGTCTACGTATTCATGTCTGTGTTCTCTATGGTCTGACCTAAGATGGCAGCTTGGTCTGACCTAAGATGGCTGCTTTGACGTCACTTCCTGTGATGTGCCCAAATATGGGCAAAATGGCCGCCCTGTTCAAAGCTCTGGAGTCAGAGCTCTGGATGATGAAAGCTGTGAACTGATCACAAACTTCATAAATTCGTTAATAATCAACGGTTTGCTCTAAAATTCTGAAAATATTCATGGATCTCAAAGAGTGCTTTATCTAACCACAGGATTTTTTTTATGGTCATTAAAAAAATGGATTCAGAGAAATAAAATATTAAACTTTATAGTCTTGTACCATTTATTTTCAAAGTCTTGTAAATTGGTCAAACTCGCCTGGATTTTTACCAAACTGAAATCCATGTTTATTCTGCATGTGCTTTACAAATAGAGGCCATACTTTGGGGGGTTGAACAATATTTGTGGAAAATACATTGATTTCTCCATTTTACAAACTTTTAAAAATTCAGAGTGTAGCACTTCAAAAAAAAACAATACATGCAGTGAGAGAATTGTTACACCTTATTCACAGAATACATCCTGAAAATCTGGGATCAAAAAATTGATTTTAAAGCATTTTTTATTCTTTACTTTATTGTTTTTATTATTCTCCAGGTTTTTTAACACTTTTGGAAATAGGCCCCGCCCACTTGTTTTAATCATTACCATATTTAATACCTGAGTTCAGGGGTATGACTGGAAGGGGATGAAGAAGGTTTTGTAAAAATCCGATCAGCCATTCTTGCGTAGTAGATTTCTTGACATCACAGCGCCCCCTAGTGATGGACGATCCTCAAACGCGGGTCACATGTGCAAAATCTTATTTGGACTATGGGTTATGAAGGACATGTCAAAATCTGTTATGGTTTTAGAATAATCAGCAATTACATTTAGAGCTAGCTAGCTAACAATCACTTATTTTAGCGTTACTTTTCGAAAAAGTCAAAATTCAAAAATCCGGCGCGTTCCCTTTTTTTATTTGTCCATTACGCTGTCATATGTGGAGTTTTGCGCGGATTGCATAAAAAATGTAGGAGGAGTTAAACAAGAAAGGTTTAACCTTTGTAGCCATGTAGCGCGAAAACTAGCTGGGAAACGAAGGGTGTGCCAATTCCCTTTATTTTGCAGAATCATCCAATAAACAAAGTGATGTGAAGTTTTTGAGTGTGGGACCAGTAGTTTGGTGGTTATAGGCCAAAACGCATTGTCCTTTGTTATAGCGCCCCCTAGTTGTTGAGGGGTCTGAATTTCTGGGTTTGAGTAGCGGTGCACATTCTGTACTTGGATACCTGATTCAATAGGTTCGTTACAAATCCGCATGGGCCGCCCAACGCGTTTTAGCGGAGAATAATAATTACCCGTAATAATAATAATAATAACTAGAACTGCAAGCAGTTATTAACGGGTTCCAAGCCCACCCACGCACCGCCCCCTTGAGCATGTTCCTGGACTTCAGTTCAGCGTTCAACACCATTAAAACTGGAACATCTGGGCTTCAGCACACCTGTTCGCAACTGCCTACTAGACTTCATCACCAACAGACCTCAGTTGGTCTGGGTCGGACAGAAAACCACTGATGTCATCACCCTCAGCACGGGCTTTCCTCAGGGCTGCGTCCTGAGCCCCCTGCTGTTCACCCTGATGACACACGACTGTGTCCCCAGGTTCACCACCAATCACATCGTGAAGTTTGCAGACGACACGACGGTGGTGGGCCTGATTAGAGACAACGACCAGGACCAGGACCAGGACTGATCCTGAACGTGGAGAAAACGAAGGAGATCATCATGGACTTCAGGAAGAAATGGCCTCGCCATGCTCCACTTCTCATTAACAGCTCAGCTGTGGAGGTGGCCAGCAGCAATAAATTCCTCGGGGTGCACATAACACACAACCTCAGCTGGTTTGTGAACACCATGTCACTGGAGAAGAGGGAACAGAAGTGCTTGCACTTACTGCGGAGGATGAGGAGAGCCCACCTGTCCCCGCCCATCCTCACGACCTTCTACAGCAGCACCATCTATCTGCTCCCCACTCCCTTCCAATTAAGCATGTCATAATATTTATTACTTTCTTGCATTTGTCTAAAAAAAGTAGATGCAATGCAGTTTTGCATTGCATTACATTGAAATGACTGTTGTCATTTCAGCTTTTAACTTTTTGCTCTCTCTTTTTTCTTCATAGTAGGTACACCTGATCTGACGTTCTGTTAACTGTGACATCATCCAGAGAAGACAGATCACCCGCTATTACTATCTAATGTAGAACAGATTACTGGATCAATGTGTGCTTCTGTGCATGTTTGTCTCTCTTGTTGTGTCTCTGCTCTGTATTCTTTAACCCCCAGTCGGTCGAGGCAGATGACCGTTCATACTGAGCCCGGTTCTGCTGGAGGTTTTTCCTTCCCGCTAATAGGTGGGGTTTTTTTTCGACTGTCGCTTCATGCTTGCTCAGTATGAGGGATTGCTGCAAAGCCATGGACAATGCAGACGTCTCTCCCTGTAGCTCTATGCTTCTCCAGGAGTGAATGCTGCTTGTCGGGACTTTGAAGCAATCAACTGGTTCCCTTATATAGGAAATTTTTGACCAATCTGTATAATATGATTGATTTTGACTTTGTAAAGTGCCTCGAGATGACATGTTTCATGAATTGGCGCTATATAAATACAATTGAATTGAATTGAATAGAGTCCATCTGTTAAACCTTTTCTGCGTCGCACAAAGACACGATGGTTGGAACCAAAGATCTCAACTTTGGACTCATCAGACCAAAGCACAGATTTCCACTGGTCTAATGTCCATTCCTTGTGTTCTTTAGCCCAAACAATTATCTTCTACTTGTTGCCTGTCCTTAGCAGTGGTTTCCTAGCAGCTGTTTTACCATGAAGGCCTGATTCACACAGTCTCCTAACAGTTGTTCTAGAGATGTGTCTGCTGCTAGAACTCTGTGTGGCATTGACCTGGTCTCTAATCTGAGCTGCTGTCAACCTGCGATTTCTGAGGCTGGTGACTAGGATGAATTTATCCTCCACAGCAGAGGTGACTCTTGGTCTTCCTTTCCTGGGGCGGTCCTCGTGTGAGCCAGTTTCTTTGTAGCGCTTGATGGTTTTTGCGACTGCACTTGGGGACACTTTCAAAGTTTTCCCAATTTTTCGGACTGAATGACCTTCAGTTCTTAAAGTAATTATGGCCACTTGTTTTTCTTTACTTAGCTGCTTTTTTCTTGCCATAATACAAATTCTAACAGTTTATTCAGTAGGACTATAAGCTGTGTATCCACTTGACTTCTGCACCACACAACTGATGGTCCCAACCCCATATAAGAGGCAAGACATCCCACTTATTAAACCTGACAGGGGACACCTGTGAAGGGAAAACCATTTCAGGTGACTATCTCTTGAAGCTCATTAAGAGAATGCCAAGAGTGTACGAAGCAGTAATCAAAGCAAAAGGTGGCTACTTTGAAGAACCTAGAATATAAGACATATTTTCAGTTGTTTCACAATTCCACATGTGTTAATTCATAGTTTTGATGCCTTTAGTGTGAATCTACAATTGTCATAGTTATGAAAATTAAGAAAACTCTTTGAAGGAGAAGGTGTGTCTAAACCACCTCCTCCATTACCATCTGGTACGCTGGTGCCACCGCCAAAGACAAGAGCAGACTGCAGCGTGTCATCCGGTCTGCAGAGAAGGTGATTGGCTGCAATTTTCCATCTCTCCAGGACCTGTAAGCCTCTAGGACTCTGAGGCGTGCAGGGAAGATTGTGGCCGATTTTGTGACACCCCAGTCACAAAATATTTCAGACACTTCCCTCTGGCAGGAGGCAACGGTCCATCAGGACCAAAACCTCACGACACAAAAACAGTTTTTTCCCATCCGCTACCAGCCTTATTAACACGGCCCAGAGGCCCCGTGACACTTGACTCTGCCTCTCTCCCCTGTTCAGGTCCTACAAGCTACACCAACGTAGCATCTCCAGACCTTCTGCGTTACATTAACGCACAGTCTACCGTGTATATAGCTTTCTGTGTATATATATATATATATATATATATATATTTAAGCTATATACACAGACACCGATCTACAGACAACAGCAATTATCAACAAAAAGAAATCAACAAAAAACCTAATCACCCTCAGCACGGGCTTCCCCCCCCACTCCCCACAAATCATGTCTATCCAGTAATTTAGGACCATTTTGTTTGTTTTTCGTGTTTAATGTACTTTTCTCTACTTCCATCGCTGTACCCATTAGCACATATTGTGTTTATGCCGGAAAACTGTAACTGTAAAGCATGAGGATGATCTATCATAAAATCTTACTTATGGAAGGTAATTCCCCAGGATCTGGTTCCTAGTGTCCTTTTATTTGCGCACCCATAAGCGGAGTAAAAGTCGGGCTTCCTGGGACGTAGCTCTGGAAGTTTGCTTACTTTCAATACAAAATCGAAATTATTTATTAAGTTAGACAATAATTTAATTCAATCAATTGGTCCCATGTAGCCCCTAAAGGGGTGACGTTTTCAGTCAGTTGATTTATCTGGAAATCGGGTGAGAATTCACCGGATTCAGAGTGTCTGAAAACATAAAGTACATTTTCCTGTAATGACTTGTATTCTGTCTGACTGCAGCTTGGTCTGACCTAAGATGGCCGCTCTGTCGGCACGCCTCTCAACCGAGGACGCGGCGTCTACGTATTCATGTCTGTGTTCTCTATGGTCTGACCTAAGATGGCAGCTTGGTCTGACCTAAGATGGCTGCTTTGACGTCACTTCCTGTGATGTGCCCAAATATGGGCAAAATGGCCGCCCTGTTCAAAGCTCTGCAGTCAGAGCTCTGGATGATGAAAGCTGTGAACTGATCACAAACTTCATAAATTCGTTAATAATCAACGGTTGGCTCTAAAATTCTGAAAATATTCATGGATCTCAAAGAGTGCTTTATCTAACCACAGGATTTTTTTTATGGTCATTAAAAAAATGTATTCAAAGAAATAAAATATTAAACTTTATAGTCTTGTACCATTTATTTTCAAAGTCTTGTAAATTGGTCAAACTCGCCTGGATTTTTACCAAACTGAAATCCATGTTTATTCTGCATGTGCTTTACAAATAGAGGCCATATTTTGGGGGGTTGAACAATATTTGTGGAAAATACATTGATTTCTCCATTTTACAAACTTTTAAAAATTCAGAGTGTAGCACTTCAAAAAAAAACAATACATGCAGTGAGAGAATTGTTACACCTTATTCACAGAATACATCCTGAAAATCTGGGATCAAAAAATTGATTTTAAAGCATTTTTTATTCTTTACTTTATTGTTTTTATTATTCTCCAGGTTTTTTAACACTTTTGGAAATAGGCCCCGCCCACTTGTTTTAATAATTACCATATTTAATACCTGAGTTCAGGGGTATGACTGGAAGGGGATGAAGAAGGTTTTGTAAAAATCCGATCAGCCATTCTTGCGTAGTAGATTTCTTGACATCACAGCGCCCCCTAGTGATGGACGATCCTCAAACGCGGGTCACATGTGCAAAATCTTATTTGGACTATGGGTTATGAAGGACATGTCAAAATCTGTTATGGTTTTAGAATAATCAGCAATTACATTTAGAGCTAGCTAGCTAACAATCACTTATTTTAGCGTTACTTTTCGAAAAAGTCAAAATTCAAAAATCCGGCGCGTTCACTTTTTTTATTTGTCCATTACGCTGTTATATGTGGAGTTTTGCGCGGATTGCATAAAAAATGTAGGAGGAGTTAAACAAGAAAGGTTTAACCTTTGTAGCCATGTAGCGCGAAAACTAGCTGGGAAACGAAGGGTGTGCCAATTCCCTTTATTTTGCAGAATCATCCAATAAACAAAGTGATGTGAAGTTTTTGAGTGTGGGACCAGTAGTTTGGTGGTTATAGGCCAAAACGCATTGTCCTTTGTTATAGCGCCCCCTAGTTGTTGACGGGTCTGAATTTCTGGGTTTGAGTAGCGGTGCACATTCTATACTTGGATACCTGATTCAATAGGTTCGTTACAAATCCGCATGGGCCGCCCAACGCGTTTTAGCGGAGAATAATAATTACCCGTAATAATAATAATAATAATAATAATAATAAATAATTTAAAAACACTAGAAAAACAATAGGGTTCTCTGCTCACAGAGCAGACGAACGGCATAGCCGTTCGCCTGCGCTGCGGGCTTGGAACCCTAATAATAAATAATTTAAAAACACTAGAAAAACAATAGGGTTCTCTGCTCACAGAGCAGACGAACGGCATAGCCGTTCGCCTGCGCTGCGGGCTTGGAACCCTAATAATAATAATAAATAATTTAAAAACACTAGAAAAACAATAGGGTTCTCTGCTCACAGAGCAGACGAACGGCATAGCCGTTCGCCTGCGCTGCGGGCTTGGAACCCTAATAATAATAATAATAAATAATTTAAAAACACTAGAAAAACAATAGGGTTCTCTGCTCACAGAGCAGACGAACGGCATAGCCGTTCGCCTGCGCTGCGGGCTTGGAACCCTAATAATAACTAGAACTGCAAGCAGTTATTAACGGGTTCCAAGCCCACCCACGCACCGCCCCCTTGAGCATGTTCCTGGACTTCAGTTCAGCGTTCAACACCATCAAAACTGGAACATCTGGGCTTCAGCACACCTGTTCGCAACTGCCTACTAGACTTCATCACCAACAGACCTCAGTTGGTCTGGGTCGGACAGAAAACCACTGATGTCATCACCCTCAGCACGGGCTTTCCTCAGGGCTGCGTCCTGAGCCCCCTGCTGTTCACCCTGATGACACACGACTGTGTCCCCAGGTTCACCACCAATCACATCGTGAAGTTTGCAGACGACACGACGGTGGTGGGCCTGATTAGAGACAACAACGACCAGGACCAGGACCAGGACTGATCCTGAACGTGGAGAAAACGAAGGAGATCATCATGGACTTCAGGAAGAAATGGCCTCGCCATGCTCCACTTCTCATTAACAGCTCAGCTGTGGAGGTGGCCAGCAGCAATAAATTCCTCGGGGTGCACATAACACACAACCTCAGCTGGTTTGTGAACACCATGTCACTGGAGAAGAGGGAACAGAAGCGCTTGCACTTACTGCGGAGGATGAGGAGAGCCCACCTGTCCCCGCCCATCCTCACGACCTTCTACAGCAGCACCATCTATCTGCTCCCCACTCCCTTCCAATTAAGCATGTCATAATATTTATTACTTTCTTGCATTTGTCTAAAAAAAGTAGATGCAATGCAGTTTTGCATTGCATTACATTGAAATGACTGTTGTCATTTCAGCTTTTAACTTTTTGCTCTCTCTTTTTTCTTCATAGTAGGTACACCTGATCTGACGTTCTGTTAACTGTGACATCATCCAGAGAAGACAGATCACCCGCTATTACTATCTAATGTAGAACAGATTACTGGATCAATGTGTGCTTCTGTGCATGTTTGTCTCTTGTTGTGTCTCTGCTCTGTATTCTTTAACCCCCAGTCGGTCGAGGCAGATGACCGTTCATACTGAGCCCGGTTCTGCTGGAGGTTTTTCCTTCCCGCTAATGGGTGGGGTTTTTTTTCGACTGTCGCTTCATGCTTGCTCAGTATGAGGGATTGCTGCAAAGCCATGGACAATGCAGACGTCTCTCCCTGTAGCTCTATGCTTCTCCAGGAGTGAATGCTGCTTGTCGGGACTTTGAAGCAATCAACTGGTTCCCTTATATAGGAAATTTTTGACCAATCTGTATAATATGATTGATTTTGACTTTGTAAAGTGCCTCGAGATGACATGTTTCATGAATTGGCGCTATATAAATACAATTGAATTGAATTGAATAGAGTCCATCTGTTAAACCTTTTCTGCGTCGCACAAAGACACGATGGTTGGAACCAAAGATCTCAACTTTGGACTCATCAGACCAAAGCACAGATTTCCACTGGTCTAATGTCCATTCCTTGTGTTCTTTAGCCCAAGCAATTCTCTTCTACTTGTTGCCTGTCCTTAGCAGTGGTTTCCTAGCAGCTGTTTTACCATGAAGGCCTGATTCACACAGTCTCCTAACAGTTGTTCTAGAGATGTGTCTGCTGCTAGAACTCTGTGTGGCATTGACCTGGTCTCTAATCTGAGCTGCTGTCAACCTGCGATTTCTGAGGCTGGTGACTAGGATGAATTTATCCTCCACAGCAGAGGTGACTCTTGGTCTTCCTTTCCTGGGGCGGTCCTCGTGTGAGCCAGTTTCTTTGTAGCGCTTGATGGTTTTTGCGACTGCACTTGGGGACACTTTCAAAGTTTTCCCAATTTTTCGGACTGAATGACCTTCAGTTCTTAAAGTAATTATGGCCACTTGTTTTTCTTTACTTAGCTGCTTTTTTCTTGCCATAATACAAATTCTAACAGTTTATTCAGTAGGACTATAAGCTGTGTATCCACTTGACTTCTGCACAACACAACTGATGGTCCCAACCCCATATAAGAGGCAAGACATCCCACTTATTAAACCTGACAGGGGACACCTGTGAAGGGAAAACCATTTCAGGTGACTATCTCTTGAAGCTCATTAAGAGAATGCCAAGAGTGTACGAAGCAGTAATCAAAGCAAAAGGTGGCTACTTTGAAGAACCTAGAATATAAGACATATTTTCAGTTGTTTCACACTTTTTTGTTAAGTATATAATTCCACATGTGTTAATTCATAGTTTTGATGCCTTTAGTGTGAATCTACAATTGTCATAGTTATGAAAATTAAGAAAACTCTTTGAAGGAGAAGGTGTGTCTAAACCACCTCCTCCATTACCATCTGGTACGCTGGTGCCACCGCCAAAGACAAGAGCAGACTGCAGCGTGTCATCCGGTCTGCAGAGAAGGTGATTGGCTGCAATTTTCCATCTCTCCAGGACCTGTAAGCCTCTAGGACTCTGAGGCGTGCAGGGAAGATTGTGGCCGATTTTGTGACACCCCAGTCACAAAATATTTCAGACACTTCCTTCTGGCAGGAGGCAGCGGTCCATCAGGACCAAAACCTCACGACACAAAAACAGTTTTTTCCCATCCGCTACCAGCCTTATTAACACGGCCCAGAGGCCCCGTGACACTTGACTCTGCCTCTCTCCCCTGTTCAGGTCCTACAAGCTACACCAACGTAGCATCTCCAGACCTTCTGCGTTACATTAACGCACAGTCTACCGTGTATATAGCTTTCTGTGTATATATATATATATATATATATATATATATATATATATATATATATATATATATATATATATAGGTCGGCAATCTGTCACAGGGCAACACAGAGACAGACAGGACAAACAACCATTCTTGCACACACTCACACCTAAGGACAATTTAGAGAAGCCAATTAAACTAACAGTCATGTTTTTGAACTGTGGGAGGAAGCCAGCGTACCCGGAGTGAACCTACGCATGCACAGGTAGAACATTCAAACTTCATGCAGAAAGACCCAGAGGATTTGAAAGACCCAGGAGGATTTGAAAGACCCGGGAGGATTTGAAAGACCCGGGAGGATTTGAAAGACCCAGGTGATTGAACCCAGAAGGCAACAACACTTCTCACTGCTTCACTGTGCAGCCTCTGTTTATGACAGTATCATGTAAATCTTAGGCACAAATAAAGTGTTACCAAAACAAAAGTAATTTGTATAGTAAGTATAACAACCACTGACTTTAAAGTTACCTGTGAAACGTTTTCACACAGCCAAACTGCTTGTTGTTGCAACCAAATGCTATGGGGTTCTGTGTGAGAACGGAGTAGCAAGATGGCGGCCAGTGACCTCCCCTAGTGACTGGCCGCCATCTTGCTACTCCCTACTCTCACACTTTTGCAAATAGGCCCTGCCCACTTGTTTCAATTGTGTTCATAAACAGACACAATAAAAAATGCAAAAAGCATCATGCTAACCTTTACAATTAGGCTTATTGGATTTTACTACTTAATAACTCTCTGTCACAGCCTCTAACCTGCTGGTGATACACTTGGGCCTGGTGTCTCCTGGCTGGCTTCTCCAGGTTGGTCACTGCTGCAGGGTTCTGTCTGGTCCTGGTCTGGCCCTGGTTTTTGCCTCTTTAAGAAGAACTGTGAGATATTCTCTTTTCTCTTCATTTGGGCTCTACACAAAATAAGGCAGCCTGGTATTTAGACTCCATGACTGTATGGCAAAGACAACACTATTTTAAATATTATTTAAACAATAGTTTTTAGTTTTCTGTAGCTAGCTAAAATAATACTAAATTAAAAATAGATTAATTAAATTAATTAATATAACTAGTTAGGTTATAATTCAAAGCTTTCATATGACATAGCCTATTTACATTTCAGTCATTATAAACTTAACAATGGTTTTTCACATATTCTTACCACACACATTTCAAGCAAGAGCTGGGAGATATATCCTGGCCAAATTAATAAAACATTACAGGGCAGCATGTGCACTGAAACATATGTTAAAAGAATCTGTCTAAAGGCGTCTACGTATTCATGTCTGTGTTCTCTATGGTCTGACCTAAGATGGCAGCTTGGTCTGACCTAAGATGGCTGCTTTGACGTCACTTCCTGTGATGTGCCCAAATATGGGCAAAATGGCCGCCCTGTTCAAAGCTCTGCAGTCAGAGCTCTGGATGATGAAAGCTGTGAACTGATCACAAACTTCATAAATTCGTTAATAATCAACGGTTGGCTCTAAAATTCTGAAAATATTCATGGATCTCAAAGAGTGCTTTATCTAACCACAGGAGTTTTTTTATGGTCATTAAAAAAATGGATTCAGAGAAATAAAATATTAAACTTTATAGTCTTGTACCATTTATTTTCAAAGTCTTGTAAATTGGTCAAACTCGCCTGGATTTTTACCAAACTGAAATCCATGTTTATTCTGCATGTGCTTTACAAATAGAGGCCATATTTTGGGGGGTTGAACAATATTTGTGGAAAATACATTGATTTCTCCATTTTACAAACTTTTAAAAATTCAGAGTGTAGCACTTCAAAAAAAAACAATACATGCAGTGAGAGAATTGTTACACCTTATTCACAGAATACATCCTGAAAATCTGGGATCAAAAATTTGATTTTAAAGCATTTTTTATTCTTTACTTTATTGTTTTTATTATTCTCCAGGTTTTTTAACACTTTTGGAAATAGGCCCCGCCCACTTGTTTTAATAATTACCATATTTAATACCTGAGTTCAGGGGTATGACTGGAAGGGGATGAAGAAGGTTTTGTAAAAATCCGATCAGCCATTCTTGCGTAGTAGATTTCTTGACATCACAGCGCCCCCTAGTGATGGACGATCCTCAAACGCGGGTCACATGTGCAAAATCTTATTTGGACTATGGGTTATGAAGGACATGTCAAAATCTGTTATGGTTTTAGAATAATCAGCAATTACATTTAGAGCTAGCTAGCTAACAATCACTTATTTTAGCGTTACTTTTCGAAAAAGTCAAAATTCAAAAATCCGGCGCGTTCACTTTTTTTATTTGTCCATTACGCTGTTATATGTGGAGTTTTGCGCGGATTGCATAAAAAATGTAGGAGGAGTTAAACAAGAAAGGTTTAACCTTTGTAGCCATGTAGCGCGAAAACTAGCTGGGAAACGAAGGGTGTGCCAATTCCCTTTATTTTGCAGAATCATCCAATAAACAAAGTGATGTGAAGTTTTTGAGTGTGGGACCAGTAGTTTGGTGGTTATAGGCCAAAACGCATTGTCCTTTGTTATAGCGCCCCCTAGTTGTTGAGGGGTCTGAATTTCTGGGTTTGAGTAGCGGTGCACATTCTGTACTTGGATACCTGATTCAATAGGTTCGTTACAAATCCGCATGGGCCGCCCAACGCGTTTTAGCGGAGAATAATAATTACCCGTAATAATAATAATAATAATAATAATAATAATAATAATAATAATAATATAATTTAAAAACACACGAAAAACAATAGGGTTCTCTGCTCACAGAGCAGACGAACGGCATAGCCGTTCGCCTGCGCTGCGGGCTTGGAACCCTAATAAACTAGAACTGCAAGCAGTTATTAACGGGTTCCAAGCCCGTCTACGCTCCGCCCGCTTTGAGCATGTTCCTGGACTACAGCGTTCAACACCCTCATCCCACAGCATCTGGTTGAATAACTGGAACATCTGGGCTTCAGCACACCCCTCATCACTTCCTCACCTCCTGACCTCATTTGGTCCGGGTCAGACAGAACACCTCTGATGTCATCACCCTCAGCACGGGCTCCCCTCAAGGCTGTGTCTTGAGCCCCCTGCTGTTCACCCTGATGACACACGACTGCGTCCCCAGATTCACCACCAATCACATTGTGAAGTTTTCAGACGACACAACGGTGGTGGGCCTGATTAGAGACGACAACTACCAGGACCAGGACTGATCCTGAACGTGGAGAAAACGACGGAGATCATCGTGGACTTCAGGAAGAACCGGCCTCACCACGCTCCACTGCTCATCACCAGCTCATCTGTGGAGTTGGTCAGGAGCACCAAATTCCTCGGGGTGCACATGACGCACAACCTCTCCTGGTCTGTGAACACCACGTCACTGGGGAGGAGGGCACAGAAGCGCTTGTACTTCCTGCGGAGGATGAGGAGAGCCCACCTGTCCTGGCCCATCCTCACGACCTTCTACAGAAGCACCATAAAGAGCATTGTGACCAGCTGTCTCTCTGTATGGTGTGGAGGCTGAAGTGCCTCAGTAGACTGTTGATAAATTGACTATATATTTGTATTGTGGAGCTAAACCATTTACTTTCACACAAGTTAACAACAATTTTCAAGTATTCCCTGGTAGACATTTAGTAACAATGACCTAAGAGTTAAGGGATGTGGACTATTGTTGTTAAATCTTTATCAACAGTTGGAATTATACATTTATATAAATCTATTATTATAACATTGAATGGGTGATATAAATCAAGCAGTATAACAGTAAAAATAAAACTAATATGTACACAGGTCCTTCAGCTATAGTTAGTAAGCTTGTAGTAAATCGTGTTTTGAATATGGATGTAATGAACCCAGTGGATTTATAGAATATATCTTTATATATCTATACAGGGTTCAGTGCCTGGACTGATTCTCTTTACTATATATATGCTTCCAACTGGCAAAATTAACAAACAGATTGGGATTAATTTCCACTGTTATGATGATGAGACTAAGCTTTATTTATCCATAAATCCTAATGAATCCAATCAATTACTTCGACTGCAGTCATGTCTTGATAACATCAAAACCTGGATGACTTTAAATTTTCTGCATTTAAATTCTGACAAGACAGAAGTTATAATCTTTAAACCAGAGTCCTCAAAAAATAAACTTCTTCATCAATCACTTAATTGATGAAGAAGCTCTTGTCTTTGGCAGTCCGCCAAAGACAAGAGCAGACTGCAGCGTGTCATCCGGTCTGCAGAGAAGGTGATTGGCTGCAATCTCTCCAGGACCTGTAAGCCTCCAGGACTCTGAGGCGTGCAGGGAAGATTGTGGCCGATTTTGTGACACCCCAGTCACAAAATATTTCAGACACTTCCCTCTGGCAGGAGGCAGCGGTCCATCAGGACCAAAACCTCACGACACAAAAATAGTTTTTTCCCATCCGCTACCAGCCTTATTAACACGGCCCAGAGGCCCCGTGACACTTGACTCTGCCTCTCTCCCCTGTTCAGGTCCTACAAGCTACACCAACGTAGCATCTCCAGACCTTCTGCGTTACATTAACACACAGTCTACCGTGTATATAGCTTTCTGTGTATATATGTATATACACACTGAGACCGGCCCATTCATTTATGTCCATTGTAGTGGACATTTTGTCCACCTGTATTTCCCTTAAGTATCTGGAGATACCCTATCAAGCCCTATAGTGTTCTGTAGAGGACATCCTGGGCTTTCCAGTGATGTGTCATGTGATAGGTTTGCAAGCTAGGAACTTTACTTTTTTCCCCTCACAAGATGGTCGCCATAATAAAAACCACATTTTATGGAAAGGTAAGTCAAATATTCTTTATCTATTGCTATTTTTACCATGATAATTATATATATTCTTGTTTATTAATGTGTCATCAACAATATTATTACATCTGAAAACACTTTAATTATTTATGTTTTGAAATAACAGTCATTTAATGAATGTCAACTGTAGTGGACACCGGGACCATTTTAATTTATTTAATGACTGCACATTGTTGTAGGAGACAGAAGCGAAGCAGAGAGGATTCAGTACGAGATAATAGAGGGAGATTCAGATTTGGAGCTGTCAGATGAGGAAAAGGATGAGAATGAGTATCAGCCTGTGATAGGGGAAGATAGTGACGAAGAAGGAGAGGAAGAAAATGCAGGAGAATCTGATGAGACAGAGTAAGAGCCAGAGAGGGAGCGGGAAAGTCGTCGTCCTCTGTGGGCCAGGACAAACTTGTATGTTTTACTTAGTTTCAAGCTAATGTTTTAACTTTTATTATCATGTTACTGTAGAGTTTGTAGTCTTTATAACAGATGTTAAATGTATGCACGTTGCCTAAAGAAATGCTCGTGAGATTGGTCAATATTATACCCATGACATTGAAATTATGGCATTAATCAAAATTGATGTGTAAAAAATGAAGTTTTTTTTATTAACTTGTAAACTTTATTTTTTCCCTCATCCCATCCCATTATAATAGATTCACACCTGTGCTACCTGAGCTTCCTGCCTATCACAATGATCCTAAAATCTGTGAATACTGGAGTCCAATCCAGTACTTTTCACAGTACATCGATGACAAAATCTTTGAAGATCTGGCAGCTTTTACAAATCAAAGACAGCTGCAAACTACAGGAGTGTCTCTGAATACTACTAGTAATAGTAGTAATAGTAATATCATCTTTATTGTCATTGAAACATACATTGAAACCTACATTACAACAAAATTTGTTCTCTGCTTTTAACCCATCACCCTTGGGGAGCAGTGGGCTGCCATGTGCGGCGCCCGGGGAGCAATCAGGGATTATGGGTCTTGCGCAGGGACCCTGAATGTAGGCACTGGGGATCGAACCGGGTACTTGCATCCTTCAAATGCATTTTGTTTTTTAGCCCAAAACATTTTGTTTTGGGCTAAAAAACAAAATGCATTTGAAGTTTTGGGCTTTTTTGGGCTAAAAAAAAACAAAGTAGGCTACCAGTCATTAGCAAGAAGATGACAAGGGACAGGTTCTACAAGCTAAGAAGCTCACTTAAGATTGTGAATGACCTGGATGTGACTGAAGAGACAAAGAAGTCAGACATTCTTTGGAGAGTCAGACCATTGCTTGACCGTGTGAGGCAAGGTTGTCTCAGCCTTCCAAGGTGTGACAAAGTGTGCATTGATAAGCAAATCATCCCATTCACAGGCCATTGCCCAGTCAGACAGGATTATCACAGCTAAAATATCCAGAGGAAGATGAAATGCAGAACTGCTTAGTTCTATGTCTTATAGTTTATTGTTGAACTAAATACATGTATTTTTTCTGTTGCAAGTATCAAACAACAGAAAAAAGTTACAGAATTTTATTTGTTTTTATCAAATGTCAAAGTTCTTAGGTAAATATCACTTTCAAGACAATCTTTTTTCATTTTTTTATTTTCTAAAGCCTGTTCTATTTCCCCATGCAAATTGTCCTGTTGTCCTCCACAGTGGACATGCTATAAAATTAATTAAATATAATTAAATTAAAAATATATTTAAAAAAATTAAAATTGTAATGTGTTTTTTTAGGTCCAAATACATGGGAAATCACACAAAAAAAGAAATTGTAACACACTTTTTTTCTTTGGTTCTCAGTTCACTGAGCGAGAGGCGGGTTACACCCTGGACAGGTCGGCAACCTGTCACAGGGCAACACAGAGACAGACAGGGCAAACAACCATTGTTGCACACACTCACACCTAAGGACAATTAAACTAACAGTCATGTTTTTGAACTGTGGGAGTAAGCCGGAGTACCCGGAGTGAACCCACGCATGCACAGGTAGAACATTCTATTCAACTCCATGCAGAAAGACCCAGAGGATTTGAAAGACCCAGGAGAATTTGAAAAACCCAGGAGGATTTGAACCCAGAAGGCAACAACACTACTCACTGCTTCACTGTGCAGCCTCTGTTTATGACAGTATCATGTAAATCTTAGGCACAAATAAAGTGTTACCTAAACAAAAGTAATTTGTATAGTAAGTATAATATCCACTGACTGTAAAATTACCTGTGAAACGTTTTCACACAGCCAAACTGCTTGTTGTTGCAACCAAATGCTATGGGGTTCTGTGTGAGAAGGGAGTAGCAAGATGGCCGCCAGTGACCTCTCCTAGTGACTGGCCGCCATCTTGCTACTCCCTACTCTCACACTTTTGCAAATATGCCCTTCCCACTTATTTCAATCATTACCATATTTAATACTTTAGTTCAGGGGTATGCCTGGAAGGCAATAAAGAAGGTTTTGTAAAAATCCGATCAGCCATTCTTGCGTAGTAGATTTCTTGACATCACAGCGCCCCCTAGTGATGGACGATCCTCAAACGCGGGTCACATGTGCAAAATCTTATTTGGACTATGTGTTATGAAGGACATGTCAAAATCTGTTATGGTTTTAGAATAATCAGCAATTACATTTAGAGCTAGCTAGCTAACAATCACTTATTTTAGCGTTACTTTTGGAAAAAGTCAAAATTCAAAAATCCGCCGCGTTAACTTTTTTTATTTGTCCATTACACGGTTATATATGGAGTTTTGCGCGGATTGCACAAAAAATGTAGGAGGAGTTTAACAAGAAAGGTTTAACCTTTGTAGCCATGTAGCGCAAAAACTAGCTGGGAAACGAAGGGTGTGCCAATTCCCTTTATTTTGCAGAATCATCCAATAAACAAAGTGATGTGAAGTTTTTGAGTGTGGGACCAGTAGTTTGGTGGTTATAGGCCGAAACGCATTGTCCTTTGTTATAGCGCCCCCTAGTTGTTGAGGGGTCTGAATTTCTGGGTTTGAGTAGAGGCGCACATTCTGTACATAGATACCTGATTCAATAGGTTCGTTATAAATCCGCTTGGGCTGCACAACGCGTTTTAATTCCGTAATAATAATAATAATAATAACTAGAACTGCAAGCAGTTATTAACGGGTTCCAAGCCCACCCACGCACCGCCCCCTTGAGCATGTTCCTGGACTTCAGTTCAGCGTTCAACACCATCAAAACTGGAACATCTGGGCTTCAGCACACCTGTTCGCAACTGCCTACTAGACTTCATCACCAACAGACCTCAGTTGGTCTGGGTCGGACAGAAAACCACTGATGTCATCACCCTCAGCACGGGCTTTCCTCAGGGCTGCGTCCTGAGCCCCCTGCTGTTCACCCTGATGACACACGACTGTGTCCCCAGGTTCACCACCAATCACATCGTGAAGTTTGCAGACGACACGACGGTGGTGGGCCTGATTAGAGACAACAACGACCAGGACCAGGACCAGGACTGATCCTGAACGTGGAGAAAACGAAGGAGATCATCATGGACTTCAGGAAGAAATGGCCTCGCCATGCTCCACTTCTCATTAACAGCTCAGCTGTGAAGGTGGCCAGCAGCAATAAATTCCTCGGGGTGCACATAACACACAACCTCAGCTGGTTTGTGAACACCATGTCACTGGAGAAGAGGGAACAGAAGCGCTTGCACTTACTGTGGAGGATGAGGAGAGCCCACCTGTCCCCGCCCATCCTCACGACCTTCTACAGCAGCACCATCTATCTGCTCCCCACTCCCTTCCAATTAAGCATGTCATAATATTTATTACTTTCTTGCATTTGTCTAAAAAAAGTAGATGCAATGCAGTTTTGCATTGCATTACATTGAAATGACTGTTGTCATTTCAGCTTTTAACTTTTTGCTCTCTCTTTTTTCTTCATAGTAGGTACACCTGATCTGACGTTCTGTTAACTGTGACATCATCCAGAGAAGACAGATCACCCGCTATTACTATCTAATGTAGAACAGATTACTGGATCAATGTGTGCTTCTGTGCATGTTTGTCTCTCTTGTTGTGTCTCTGCTCTTTATTCTTTAACCCCCAGTCGGTCGAGGCAGATGACCGTTCATACTGAGCCCGGTTCTGCTGGAGGTTTTTCCTTCCCGCTAATGGGTGGGGGTTTTTTTCGACTGTCGCTTCATGCTTGCTCAGTATGAGGGATTGCTGCAAAGCCATGGACAATGCAGACGTCTCTCCCTGTAGCTCTATGCTTCTCCAGGAGTGAATGCTGCTTGTCGGGACTTTGAAGCAATCAACTGGTTCCCTTATATAGGAAATTTTTGACCAATCTGTATAATATGATTGATTTTGACTTTGTAAAGTGCCTCGAGATGACATGTTTCATGAATTGGCGCTATATAAATACAATTGAATTGAATTGAATAGAGTCCATCTGTTAAACCTTTTCTGCGTCGCACAAAGACACGATGGTTGGAACCAAAGATCTCAACTTTGGACTCATCAGACCAAAGCACAGATTTCCACTGGTCTAATGTCCATTCCTTGTGTTCTTTAGCCCAAACAATTCTCTTCTACTTGTTGCCTGTCCTTAGCAGTGGTTTCCTAGCAGCTGTTTTACCATGAAGGCCTGATTCACACAGTCTCCTAACAGTTGTTCTAGAGATGTGTCTGCTGCTAGAACTCTGTGTGGCATTGACCTGGTCTCTAATCTGAGCTGCTGTCAACCTGCGATTTCTGAGGCTGGTGACTAGGATGAATTTATCCTCCACAGCAGAGGTGACTCTTGGTCTTCCTTTCCTGGGGCGGTCCTCGTGTGAGCCAGTTTCTTTGTAGCGCTTGATGGTTTTTGCGACTGCACTTGGGGACACTTTCAAAGTTTTCCCAATTTTTCGGACTGAATGACCTTCAGTTCTTAAAGTAATTATGGCCACTTGTTTTTCTTTACTTAGCTGATTTTTTCTTGCCATAATACAAATTCTAACAGTTTATTCAGTAGGACTATAAGCTGTGTATCCACTTGACTTCTGCACAACACAACTGATGGTCCCAACCCCATATAAGAGGCAAGACATCCCACTTATTAAACCTGACAGGGGACACCTGTGAAGGGAAAACCATTTCAGGTGACTATCTCTTGAAGCTCATTAAGAGAATGCCAAGAGTGTACGAAGCAGTAATCAAAGCAAAAGGTGGCTACTTTGAAGAACCTAGAATATAAGACATATTTTCAGTTGTTTCACACTTTTTTGTTAAGTATATAATTCCACATGTGTTAATTCATAGTTTTGATGCCTTTAGTGTGAATCTACAATTGTCATAGTTATGAAAATTAAGAAAACTCTTTGAAGGAGAAGGTGTGTCTAAACCACCTCCTCCATTACCATCTGGTACGCTGGTGCCACCGCCAAAGACAAGAGCAGACTGCAGCGTGTCATCCGGTCTGCAGAGAAGGTGATTGGCTGCAATTTTCCATCTCTCCAGGACCTGTAAGCCTCCAGGACTCTGAGGCGTGCAGGGAAGATTGTGGCCGATTTTGTGACACCCCAGTCACAAAATATTTCAGACACTTCCTTCTGGCAGGAGGCAGCGGTCCATCAGGACCAAAACCTCACGACACAAAAACAGTTTTTTCCCATCCGCTACCAGCCTTATTAACACGGCCCAGAGGCCCCGTGACACTTGACTCTGCCTCTCTCCCCTGTTCAGGTCGTACAAGCTACACCAACGTAGCATCTCCAGACCTTCTGCGTTACATTAACGCACAGTCTACCGTGTATATAGCTTTCTGTGTGTATATATATATATATATATATATATATATATATATACACACAGCGTTCACTGAGCGAGAGGCGGGTTACACCCTGGACAGGTCGGCAATCTGTCACAGGGCAACACAGAGACAGACAGGACAAACAACCATTCTTGCACACACTCACACCTAAGGACAATTTAGAGAAGCCAATTAAACTAACAGTCATGTTTTTGAACTGTGGGAGGAAGCCAGCGTACCCGGAGTGAACCTACGCATGCACAGGTAGAACATTCAAACTTCATGCAGAAAGACCCAGAGGATTTGAAAGACCCAGGAGGATTTGAAAGACCCGGGAGGATTTGAAAGACCCGGGAGGATTTGAAAGACCCAGGTGATTGAACCCAGAAGGCAACAACACTTCTCACTGCTTCACTGTGCAGCCTCTGTTTATGACAGTATCATGTAAATCTTAGGCACAAATAAAGTGTTACCTAAACAAAAGTAATTTGTATAGTAAGTATAACATCCACTGACTTTAAAGTTACCTGTGAAACGTTTTCACACAGCCAAACTGCTTGTTGTTGCAACCAAATGCTATGGGGTTCTGTGTGAGAACGGAGTAGCAAGATGGCGGCCAGTGACCTCCCCTAGTGACTGACCGCCATCTTGCTACTCCCTACTCTCACACTTTTGCAAATAGGCCCTGCCCACTTGTTTCAATTGTGTTCATAAACAGACACAATAAAAAATGCAAAAAGCATCATGCTAACCTTTACAATTAGGCTTATTGGATTTTACTACTTAATAACTCTCTGTCACAGCCTCTAACCTGCTGGTGATACACTTGGGCCTGGTGTCTCCTGGCTGGCTTCTCCAGGTTGGTCACTGCTGCAGGGTTCTGTCTGGTCCTGGTCTGGCCCTGGTTTTTGCCTCTTTAAGAAGAACTGTGAGATATTCTCTTTTCTCTTCATTTGGGCTCTACACAAAATAAGGCAGCCTGGTATTTAGACTCCATGACTGTATGGCAAAGACAACACTATTTTAAATATTATTTAAACTATAGTTTTTAGTTTTCTGTAGCTAGCTAAAATAATACTAAATTAAAAATAGATTAATTAAATTAATTAATATAACTAGTTAGGTTATAATTCAAAGCTTTCATATGACATAGCCTATTTACATTTCAGTCATTATAAACTTAACAATGGTTTTTCACATATTCTTACCACACACATTTCAAGCAAGAGCTGGGAGATATATCCTGGCCAAATTAATAAAACATTACAGGGCAGCATGTGCACTCAAACATATGTTAAAAGAATCTGTCTAAAACACGATCTATCAGCACTAGCATGGCTAATATAATAAACGAGGCACTACGGACGGAGCGGTGCACAACCATTTTTTTTTTCTTTTTAGAAATGTATGACAAGTGCCGCCTCTCATTAGGAAGGTAACACAGCGGTTACCGCTGAGCGGTAAAATGTTGTAAATACCTGCAAAACTCCTCAACGGTGTACTCTAAAGCCGCGGGTGTGTTTTGGATCAAGCAGGAACCACATGTCAGCTTAACCAATTAACAGCGTCAGTGCGCAGCATGTAGGCTGCTACTGCATGGGCTGCCTTCAGGGACAGTCGGAAATTACAGTTTTCCTGGCAAATCTTTGCCGATCTCATAAGTATTATATGTTAAAATTACCATTTCCAGTGGGGTGGCAGTAGGGGGTGGCAAGGGCTCTGTTGGGGATGGCAAATGCCACCCCTGCCACCCCTCTGGCTCCGCAACTAGCTACATTCAATGTAAAGCTTATGTATATAAGTGTGTGTGTGTGTAAAAAATCCATATATAATCAAATACTGCCATCTACTGGAAATTTTAAATCCCTACATGGGCACATTTCGGAAATGTTATTCTCTTTAAATTCATAAATAAATTCTTTAAAAATCAACAGTTTGCTCTAAAATTCTTCCAATATTATATATATATTCAATTTATTTATTTATATAGCGCCAAATCATGAAACATGTCATCTCAAGGCACTTTACAAAATCAAGTTCAATCATATTATACAGATTGGGTCAGATTATACAGATTGGATAAAATGTCCTATATAAGGAAACCAGTTGATTGCATCAAAGTCCCGACAAGCATATATATATATATATATATATATATATATATATATATATATATATATATATATATATATATATATATATATATATATATATTTAAGCTATATACACAGACACCGATCTACAGACAACAGCAATTATCAACAAAAAGAAATCAACAAAAAACCTAATCACCCTCAGCACGGGCTCCCCCCCCTCACTCCCCACAAATCATGTCTATCCAGTAATTTAGGACCATTTTGTTTGTTTTTGGTGTTTAATGTACTTTTCTCTACTTCCATCGCTGTACCCATTAGCACATATTGTGTTTATGCCGGAAAACTGTAACTGTAAAGCATGAGGATGATCTATCATAAAATCTTACTTATGGAAGGTAATTCCCCAGGATCTGGTTCCTAGTGTCCTTTTATTTGCGCACCCATAAGCGGAGTAAAAGTCGGGCTTCCTGGGACGTAGCTCTGGAAGTTTGCTTACTTTCAATACAAAATCGAAATTATTTATTAAGTTAGACAATAATTTAATTCAATCAATTGGTCCCATGTAGCCCCTAAAGGGGTGACGTTTTCAGTCAGTTGATTTATCTGGAAATCGGGTGAGAATTCACCGGATTCAGAGTGTCTGAAAACATAAAGTACATTTTCCTGTAATGACTTGTATTCTGTCTGACTGCAGCTTGGTCTGACCTAAGATGGCCGCTCTGTCGGCACGCCTCTCAACTGAGGACGCGGCGTCTACGTATTCATGTCTGTGTTCTCTATGGTCTGACCTAAGATGGCAGCTTGGTCTGACCTAAGATGGCTGCTTTGACGTCACTTCCTGTGATGTGCCCAAATATGGGCAAAATGGCCGCCCTGTTCAAAGCTCTGCAGTCAGAGCTCTGGATGATGAAAGCTGTGAACTGATCACAAACTTCATAAATTCGTTAATAATCAACGGTTGGCTCTAAAATTCTGAAAATATTCATGGATCTCAAAGAGTGCTTTATCTAACCACAGGATTTTTTTTATGGTCATTAAAACAATGGATTCAGAGAAATAAAATATTAAACTTTATAGTCTTGTACCATTTATTTTCAAAGTCTTGTAAATTGGTCAAACTCGCCTGGATTTTTACCAAACTGAAATCCATGTTTATTCTGCATGTGCTTTACAAATAGAGGCCATATTTTGGGGGGTTGAACAATATTTGTGGAAAATACATTGATTTCTCCATTTTACAAACTTTTAAAAATTCAGAGTGTAGCACTTCAAAAAAAAACAATACATGCAGTGAGAGAATTGTTACACCTTATTCACAGAATACATCCTGAAAATCTGGGATCAAAAAATTGATTTTAAAGCATTTTTTATTCTTTACTTTATTGTTTTTATTATTCTCCAGGTTTTTTAACACTTTTGGAAATAGGCCCCGCCCACTTGTTTTAATAATTACCATATTTAATACCTGAGTTCAGGGGTATGACTGGAAGGGGATGAAGAAGGTTTTGTAAAAATCCGATCAGCCATTCTTGCGTAGTAGATTTCTTGACATCACAGCGCCCCCTAGTGATGGACGATCCTCAAACGCGGGTCACATGTGCAAAATCTTATTTGGACTATGGGTTATGAAGGACATGTCAAAATCTGTTATGGTTTTAGAATAATCAGCAATTACATTTAGAGCTAGCTAGCTAACAATCACTTATTTTAGCGTTACTTTTCGAAAAAGTCAAAATTAAAAAATCCGCCGTGTTAACTTTTTTTATTTGTCCATTACACGGTTATATGTGGAGTTTTGCGCGGATTGCATAAAAAATGTAGGAGGAGTTAAACAAGAAAGGTTTAACCTTTGTAGCCATGTAGCGCGAAAACTAGCTGGGAAACGAAGGGTGTGCCAATTCCCTTTATTTTGCAGAATCATCCAATAAACAAAGTGATGTGAAGTTTTTGAGTGTGGGACCAGTAGTTTGGTGGTTATAGGCCAAAACGCATTGTCCTTTGTTATAGCGCCCCCTAGTTGTTGAGGGGTCTGAATTTCTGGGTTTGAGTAGCGGTGCACATTCTGTACTTGGATACCTGATTCAATAGGTTCGTTACAAATCCGCTTGGGCCGCCCAACGCGTTTTAGCGGAGAATAATAATTACCCGTAATAATAATAATAATAATAATAATAATAAATAATTTAAAAACACTAGAAAAACAATAGGGTTCTCTGCTCACAGAGCAGACGAACGGCATAGCCGTTCGCCTGCGCTGCGGGCTTGGAACCCTAATAATAAATAATTTAAAAACACACGAAAAACAATAGGGTTCTCTGCTCACAGAGCAGACGAACGGCATAGCCGTTCGCCTGCGCTGCGGGCTTGGAACCCTAATAATTTAAAAACACTAGAAAAACAATAGGGTTCTCTGCTCACAGAGCAGACGAACGGCATAGCCGTTCGCCTGCGCTGCGGGCTTGGAACCCTAATAACAGCAGAAGGAGATAAAGAGATGACAGGGGAGCAACAGAGAACGAGGGAGGAGGAGGAGAAAGAGGAGCATGATGAGGACACAGAGTCAGCATTAGTAGAGGACAGAGATGAGGAAAAACATCAGACAGCATCAGGGCAGGAACAGTAAGCATCATTGATCACAGAAGTGAAATCAGGTGTTCCTGGACCGACAGGTGAAGTTATGACCATGTGGCCATAATAATGAAATTAATGAACTGTCTAGAAAGTAATATCCCCGGAAGAAATGTATGTTTTGTTTAGTGTGTAGTTTTTTAGTGTGATGGACTCACTTAAATATTTAACTTAAAAAATATATACAGTATATATATATAGTTTAGTTTTGTTTGTCTGAATCGAAATGCCCAGAAGCCATTAATACAGCTAGAATTGATCATTACTATGGAGAGGCTGGTATTATTATTATTTATTGTTATTGTCATCATCATTTTAATGTCAGAATAACAGACTTTCGCTCCTGTTTCATTATAGATATATCCCAGTCAAGAGCAGAGCGGTCCAAGCAGCCACAAATAAAAAATCTTTCCTCCAACCTGTCAAGGAGACAGAAAAAGATGCTTTTCTAAAGACTGGTGCAACACATGTAAATGGCTTGAATTGAGTCTGGTAACCAGAGTTGGAGACTATGGACCTTTGCTGGAAAGTTATTTTTGTAAAAGTAATTATTATTTTTGTTTCAGACTAAGTAAAGGTATAACTGTTTCTTACACATACAGCATAACCTTGTAATCAAAATATGACTGTTGTTCCTTGTTTTCCCTGAAATTCCTGTTACATAAATAAAGATGTCATTTCTGTTCTTGCTTCTATTTTTATCTGCCAGTGTCTGCTTTTCCCGAGTATTTTTTTGTATGTCATAAATGAATAAATTTACACCCTATACACAATACAAAGCAATTATTGTTCAACTCAAAATGTTAACTGTACTGTCATTGTATTGTGTCTATGCACATTAGATCATTAGTAACATTAAAAATCACACAATAAACCAAAATATATCAATAGGTGTTTACTTAAGTCTTTCTGATAGTTTTCTACAGGAAGCTTTACTACAACCGTAGAATAAAATCCTGAAATTATGGCTTTTAGTTTCAGTGTGCCACCCCACGAGTTTTAAGTGGCCCCTTCTGGCCACCCCTATGAAAAATTTCTGCAGGCGCTCCTGATACCGAGTCAGAAATGAGGCCACTATCAGCCACCTCCTGTACATAAAACTGTACGCTAAGAGTAAGCGAGACATTGACTTTCTGATCCACACCACCAGGATCTACAGCAAGGACATCAGACTGTAATGTTTTCAACTGGTGAACCCGAAATTCAGCCGGACAAAGAGATACGTTAAAAAGGTTTATTGTGAAGATGAGTAGTGATGGGTGAGGCAGACAAACAGAACCAGACTTGGCAGATGAATCTTGGTTGAAGGAACAGGCAGGCAGGGATTAGCAGGAGACCAGAGCAGGTGGTGTAGATCAGGGAACCACCAGAACGGGCTGAGTAAATGGCAGGGACTCACGGAGAAACCGACAGAACTGCAGCACGCAATCACAGGCAACTTAGCTGAAGAGTCCCGCTGACTGAGCACACAGGATCTGGTAGAGCAGGGTACGTTGCATATGAGAAGCGAAGTGAGGTGACGTTCTGGCGGGGATGAGTTGGATGAGGCGGGTATATGTGGGCTGGTGAACAGGTGACAGGAGTATAATCTAATTACTGGCGGCAGGTGGAGTTGATGTGGGCTAATTGGGCTAATTGGGCGCGTCCACGTCCGCTGCGGACGCTCCCCTGAAAACAAAACTTGCCAAATCCGGTCGGGAGAAGGGCGAAAACATGATTTCCACCAACAAAAGCCTTCAGAGCCGTTCTCTGATGTTCTTTTAATGAAACAATATTAGGTAGATTGGACAACATGGAAGAAATAGCAGCATCAATGTTAACGCTTGCTTCCTCGACGAGCCGCCATTGCTATCAAAACAGTCTCACGTCATGGTCGCGTCTCCACAACGTCACATCTATGAAACTCCAGCCCTGCGTCCTGATTGGCCAGACCATAAAATTGGTTGGAGAAATCACTTTCTATGGGCGATGTCCCAGATGTATGTGAGTGAAGCTAGGCGGAGCGAAATACATCTGGCGGAGTCAGGTTAATAGAAGACCCTGACTGTTTCTTAATTTTCCATAATCTATTGACAGGCATTTGCAACATGGCCCCTGTGCTAAGAAAAATTTGTGGGCTGCTAAAGAATGAGGATGGTGACAGTTATGATGATAATCTATACTTAAAAAAAATAGTTTAGTGTTTCTTTCATATTCTTATTAAGGGTGTAAAAATACATCCATACACATTAATATGTTAATTAAATGATTAATGATGCGGAATGAAAATATCGATCATGTCATCATTTTTAAGATTCTCCTTTAGTTTGAAATTCAAAACACTATAATATACAGGTGATCTATCATTATTATTATTGGAAGAATGTTGTTTTTTATTTAAATGCCTGATACCTGTAAGTTTAGGAATAAAATGGTCAAATCATAATTTGTTTAGTTTTTTGTTGTCATGATTTGTTCTTGGATGTACCCGGACAGAACACGCACACACAGAGCTAAAATAGAGAGTTTATTGTAAGAAAGGTGAATAATGGCAGGTGGAACCAGAGATGCAGGACTGAACTGGAGCAGAGGTGTAGAGGTGTACTGGAGCTGGCAAGCAGGACCAGAAACACGGCAGAGGGTGTACTTGGAGACCAGAGTACAGAAGTAGGATCCACAGCACGGCAGAGACGGAACCAGAGCTCGGCAGTAGAATCCACAGCTTGGCAGGAAGGATACTTGCTGGTCAGAGTCACAACAGGATATATAGCTTGGCTGGATGAATACTTGCTGGTCAGAGTCACAACAGGATTATATCTTGGCTGGATGAATACTTGCTGGTCAGGATGGCAGCAGGATAGCAGCTAGGCAGGATGAATACTTGTAGGCCAGAATGACAGCAGGATAACAGCTGGGCAGGATGAATACTAGTAGACCAGACCCGCAGCAGGATTAGCAGCAAGGCAGGGTGAATACTTGCAAGTTAGAGTCACAACAGGATTAGAAGCTCCTCCTGAGGTTCAGAGGGGAGACAGGATAGATAAAGCAGCAGGCAGAGACTAACATGGAAAAACTGAGGCAGGAAACAAACAGCTAGCAGGAGCAAACCAGGCAGACAGGCGAGGAATGAGTGTTGTCTGATGACGGACCGGCAGAGGAGTGAAAGCAGAGGAAGGCTTAAGTAGGTAGGCTGGCAGGTGAAGTGAGTCTGACTGATTAATGACCAACAGGTGTGACTGACTGCAGAGGGAGTGAAGGAGAGTTGAGTGAGGGGGAGGAGGAAACTGAAAACTAACAATAAATGAGAACAGAACATAGCTAAACCCTGACAAGGAGGAAGAACTGAAATAGTAGTGAACAAAAACCCGATCAAAACTGAACCCTGACATTTAATGAGTTGATATCAATGTAAATAATAGTGTTAGCAGGGCAGATGATTTTGCATCATATCAATCACAGACTAGTGAAATGAATTTATTGGAAGTCATATCACATCAGACTTTATGAGGCACATATTGTATCACCATACAAACTAATCAAAGTATCATTGTATCATGATAAAGCTAGTGATTTACAGTCCTAATTATCATATATATGTTTTTATTTTAAATGAATGATATATATACAGTGCCTTCCAAATGTAGCTCTCTCCCCACCCTTGGCATTTTTCATGTTTTGTTGCTTGGATCTAAAATGGATTGTTTGAGAGATTGTGGCATTGTATTTACAGAACATGCCTATAACTTTGAAGATGTACTAATTTGATAATTGAGAAGCAAATATAATAAAATTACAGAAAACCTCAATGTGCATAACTGTTCACCCCAACCTAAAGTAAGTACTTTGTAGAGCCACCTTCTGTGGCAATTACAGCTGCAATTTTCTTTGGATAAGTCTATATGAGCTTGTCACTGGTATTTTTCCTTTAAAAAAAATCCTCTCAATTTGTCAAGATTTTTTTGGGGGATTTTCTGGACTGAGCATTTTACTTCAAGCTTCACATCGCTCAGCCACTACTCACTATCCAATCAGTCTGCTGTCTCCCTACCACCTGATCAGCTCCACCTGGAGCAATTAATTATTGTCAACTCTGCTCTCATGTTCCCCTGTCTACATATACCTGTATCAGCTTAGCCAACTCTTCCCTGCCAGATCGTCTTGTCTTGCCTTGCCTCATGTGCACTGCTATCATGCCTCTACCAGTTCCTGTGTGTGTAGCCTGCTGGACTCTGTTGCTCTGTTTGTATTAAGTAATTTCCCTCTGGGATTATTAAAGTATGTCTGTCTGATTCTGATTTAGCCCTCGCTTGTGTATGATGGCAGTGTGCATGTGCTGCACTAGTCTACCTTGTTTCCCTTAGAGTTCCAGCTAAAACGATTCTAAAAAGATTCTCTTTCAATTATATGATCAATGCTGGCAAAACTCACATTTCTGACTCCCAACTCACTTTGGGGCGTTTGTCTGACTCGTATGCTTTTATACCTGAATGCGGGGTCATAATTTACTGTTTGAACCATTAGAAAAATTCAACTGCAACAGCTACCATTCAAACCTAACAGGGATCCACTAAGACAGTTTTAGAACAAATTTTGGAAAACTAAACAAGTTCACATAAAAATGTAAAACATTGGACAGTTACATTAAAGTAGTCCCCTTATGCTCAGTTTATACAGTTTATCTGTAAAAAAAAAAGTTGATTTTGGTATGTTACTACTCAGAATAACAGCTGTATATAAGGTACCCCTGCTGCACTGTTGTACCTCTGTGGAGCATGAATGTCATCTTCTGTGAGTTAGAACGTTTTGCTGACATGCAAAACTATCATGTTACAAATAGGTTAGGTATACAAGAAATAATATAGGAAGTAGTTTTTGGAGACCAGACTGTGAAATGCGGAAAATGTCAAGTCCATATTTTCTCAGAAATGGAAGCTTGATTTCTCATTTCCTCTTGTGGAGCAGAGAAAACACTGATTTATTGTAACTTTCATACTGGTCACGTGAAAGTCATGTGAAAGTACCAAGCTGTGTTGAGTTGTGTGAGCTTTAAATATCTAAAAGTCTTTGGAAAAAAAACAGCAACATTAAAAGTATCTTCTTAATTTTTAAGGTTAGCAATATCAGCAAATTAACCCTGTTGAGCATTACAGTTTGTAAAGTAGTTGCATAAATACCTATTGGTATTGTTGAAGAATTTTAAGCCATAAAAATAAAGCAATTAGTAAAAAAATGTATTTTTAGAGAGAGGAAGCATTTTAGATCTGTCTAAATAAGCCATGTTTGTACATTTTTTAATTACAGTTTTTGTTTGTTTTTTTACAGATTTTACACCCTACAGAAAGTCTGATGAGTCATAGATGTTGTTGTATTATCTGTTACACAACCTTTCAACATTAAATATGATTTCAGATTAAATAAACATGGATGATGACAAAAAAAAAACAATGGTGATAGTTTGTGGACTAATTTTAACAAAAAAAAAAACATTACAAAAAAAAACATTACAAAAAAGAAAAGTGTTATGATCTCGGCACTGATGCCTGATCTAATTACTCATGTCACACACCTGCTTAGCTCCGCCTATTCCTCATCACCACAGGTCTGTTCCACCTGCTCCCACTAGTATATAACCAGCTTTCAGGCCAGACATCAGTGCCAGTTTATTTCAAGCCATTGTGTGAGACTTATTCCAGCGTTCCTTGTTCTGATTCCTGATCCTGACCTGTTTGCCGTTCGACCTCTGAGCCTGCCTGTTCCCGTCTGATTCTGTTTGCCTGACCTGTTTCCTGACTTCTGCCTTACTTGACTACCTGCCTGACCTCTGCTTGCTTGTGTACCGACCGGAACCGTTCTTCGACTATCGAGCCTGCCTGCCCTCGTTCAGCCTGTCTGCTGCTTGTGTACCAAACCTGGAATTTTGACCCGACTCCATCCTGGATTGTCCTTCGGCATCGACCATCAACTACGTCCTCGGCTTTGGCTTCGCTCCTTGGCTCATCCTGCTCACGTCTGTCTTCACGGTTCCGACCTCCTGCCTGTCCTCCGACCTCCGCATCACCTCCGCCGGGATCTCACTGAGCGGCAACCGCCACGCCGGGTTGGCTATTCGCCATCTGGCGTCTACCTTTACTTCCGGACCAGAACTGAACATTAAGAGACCAGGTTAGTGACCTACACGTTTGTGTTCGAGCACTCCAAGCTGAATGTGGTCACTAACCTGTTGTCTCCTCCTGCAAAAGTCCCCGCTGTAGACAATGACGCCACCCGAGCAGTTTCTGAGTTCAATAAACTGTTTAAACGACTCTGTTTGTCTGCCTTGAATTCTGGAAGAAGTCCACCTGTTCTGAGCTTAACAAAAAGTGGTTGGTTAAATGAGTGGTTGACTAAATGAGTGCTCCTGATGTCCTTCCAAACAGACTGGATCACTCTTAACACACCACACACGGAAGGAAAATGTCTTGATTATCTTAAGCCATCCCAATAGTCGGGGCATGTCATGCATTGGGATGAAAGGCACAACTGTTTTTTTTTCTCCGAACAAGATTACTTATAGAAAAAAGCATGGAGTATGGACTGTTTAACGTGCCTCCTGTTCCATTTACTAAATGGCTTATGGCATTGTGAGTGAAATCGTGAAGCACTTGGGTCAACTTTTTTTAGGTGCTGTATAAACTTGCCATTGCCTGAAGGAGATTTTTACATTGATTTATATTTAAATCAGGTCTTCTTTCTTTGAGATGAAATATCAAAATTTCCAGTTTTTGAGCAACTTACAGAACCCGTAAATAAACGCACAGTGAAAGTTTTTTGTTTTTTTTACTTTCTGTAAGTCTTCCCTGGGGTAGACTTCCAGAAGTGTTGCTTTCATAAAATTGGTGCCACTGGGCCTGATGACCACCAAGAGCAGGCAAAGTGGGTGAAATGTCTAGTCCAAGGACACAACTGAGATAACCATACAGGGGTTCGAACCGGCAACCCACCTGTACTTTGATATTGTTAATTAACAAAGTTTGCTTGAATGGCACGTGTTTTTACAGCAGGTCAGAAATGTGAGTGGATCTCTGCAAACTTTCACGGAATGTTAATTTTTATACATCCCGATTTGAGCTTAAAACATTTCACAAGTATTTAGTGTGCAGTTTTGTGGTTGATTTGTTGATTAGTTGCGTCGTATACACTGCAGTGTTTAAGTTGCTGTGTTATGTTTCTACTTTGTTAGATTCTGCTGTGGCTTCTCCCTGGCTCTTGCATTTTTATCCTGTGTTTTCAGTTATTTTTTCTTTTTATGTTTTTTTGGATAAGCTGAAAGTTTTTAACTGCATTTTTGAATTTCCCGTTACAATAGTCCAGCCTCAAACAAATACATAGACTAGTTTTTCATTGTCACTCCTGAACAAGACATTTCAAACTTGGCAGAAGTGAAAGAAGGAAATCATAGAAACCTATTTAATATGGCATTGACATATAATGCCCTGCTCAAAAATAACACCAAGCTGTTTACTTTACTACCAGAAGCTAATTTAATGTCAACCCAAGTGATTGACTAAGCAGTTACTTTTCAAAGATTCTAGACTATTTAATTCAATTCAATTCAACTTAATTTATATAGCGCCAATTCATGAAACATGTCATCTCGAGTGACTTTACAAAGTCAAAATCAAGCATATTATACAGATTGGTCAAAAATTTCCTATATAACAGAACCAGTTGATTGCTTCAAAGTCCCGACAAGCAGCATTCACTCCTGGAGAAGCGTAGAGCTACAGGGAGAGTCGTCTGCATTGTCCATGGCTTTGCAGCAATCCCTCATACTGAGCAAGCATGAAGCTACAGCGGAAAGAAAAACTCCTCATTAACGGGAAGGACAATCTCCAGTAGAACCGGGCTCAGCATGAACGGTCATCTGCCTCGACCGACTGTGGGTTAGAGAAGACCGAGCAGAGACACAACAAGAGAGACAAACAAGCACAGAAGCACACATTGATCCAGTAATCTGTTCTACATTAGATGTTAATAGCAGGTGATCTGTCTTCCCTGGATGATGTCACAGCTAAAAGAACGCCATACCAGGTGTACCTACTATGAAGAAAAAGGAGAGAGAACAAAAAGTTAAAAGCTGAAATGACGACAAGCAATGCAAAACTGGAGAACAGTAGAACTCAGTAGAGTGAGAGAAATAGACCCTGAAGTCCTCCAGTAGCCTAAGCCTGTAGCAGCATAACTATAGAGGTAGCTCAGGGTAACATGAGCCACTCTAACTATAAGCTTTGTCAAAAAGGAAAGTTTAGTCTTAAAAATTGGCAAGGCAAGGCAAGGCAAATTTATTTGTATAGCACAATTCAGTACAGAGACAATGCAAAGTGCTTTACATGATTAAAATATAGGAAAATAAAACAGAATAAAAGCAAGTAGGGATAGAATGTAGAAACAAAAAAGAACATTAAAACAGTTTAACTAGAACAGTCAAAGGCAATTTTAAACAAATGTGTTTTTAATCTTGATTTAAAAGAACTCAGGCTTTCCGCACTTTTACAGTTTTCTGGAAGTTTGTTCCAGATAAGCGGAGCATAGGAACTAAATGCTGCTTCTCCATGTTTGGTTCGTGTTCTAGGTACGCAGAGAAGGCTGGAGCCAGAAGACCTGAGTGGTCTGGATGGCTGATACACTGATAACAAGTCTGTGATGTATTTAGATGCTAAGCCATTCAGTGATTTATAGACTAACAGAAGTATTTTAAAGTCTATTCTCTGAGATACAGGGAGCCAGTGTAAGGACTTTAGAACTGGGGTTATGTGCTCTACTTTCTTAGTCTTAGTGAGGACGCGGGCTGCAGCGTTCTGGATCAGCTGCAGCTGTCTGATCCACTTTTTAGGCAGACCTGTGAAAACACCGTTGCAGTAATCAATTCTACTAAATATAAACGCATGGATTAGTTTTTCCAGATCCTTCTGAGACATTAGTCCTTTAATCCTGGAAATGTTCCTCAGGTAATAGAAAGCCGACCTTGTAATTGTCTTTAGATGCTTTTGGAGGTTCAGGTCTGAGTCCATCACTACTCCCAGGTTTCGGGCCTGATCAGTGGTTCCTAGCTGAAGCTGTGTGCTAACTTTTGATCTCTCCACTATTTGTCCAAAGATTATTACTTCAGTTTTGTTTTTATTCAATTGAAGAAAGTTTAGGCACATCCAGGTATTGATTTCTTCTAGGCATTTCCTCAGTGCCTGAACTGGTTCGTAGTCACCTGGTGACATGGTGATGTAAAGCTGTGTGTCGTCTGCATAGTTATGGTAGCTGATGTTGTTGTTTTTTATGATCTGAGCTAAGGGGAGCATGTAGATATTGAAGAGGAGGGGACCCAGGATGGACCCTTGGGGAACCCCACATGTGATTTTTGTAGACTCTGTGTCTGCCTCACGGACCAAAACTTGGAGTTGGAGTTGGCTGTTAGGAACATACGGGGTAATCTGAGCTCTGATATATGATGGAGCTTGATTATTAAGGGCTTTATACGTTAGAAGAAGAATTTTAAATTCTATTCTTGATTTAACAGGAAGCCAATGAAGGGAAGTTAAATTTTGAGAAATATGCTCCCTCTTGTTGATTTTCATCAGAACTCTTGCTGTAGCATTTTGGGTCAGATGAAGACTTTGAACTGCATTTTGTGGACTTCCTGATAGTAAAGAATTACAATAGTCCAGCCTTGAAGTAACAAATGTATGGACTAGTTTTTCAGCATCGCTCCTGGACAGAATGTTTCCAATTTTGGCGATATTCCGGAGGTGAAAAAAGGAAACTCTGGAAACCTGTTTAATATGGGATTTAAATGACGTCTTGGTCAAAAAAAAATACCAAGATTTTTTTACTTTATTACCAGAGGCCAAGTTAATGCCATCCAGATTAAGTGATTGATTAAGAAGTTTATTTTTTGAGGACTCCGGTCCAAAGATTACAACTTCTGTCTTGTCAGAATTTAAATGCAGGAAATTTAAAGTAATCCAGCTTTTGATGTCATCAAGACATGACTGCAGTCAAAGTAATTGATTGGATTCATCAGGATTTATGGATAAATATAGTTGAGTGTCATCAGCATAACAGTGGAAATTAATCCCATGCTGTCTGATAATTTTGCCAATCGGAAGCATATATATAGTAAAGAGAATTGGTCCAAGCACTGAACCTTGTGGTACTCCACAAGTGACCCTAGAGTTTGAAGATTTGTTATTAAAGATGACAATTTCTGTCTTATCAGAATTTAAAACAGAAAAACTCAAGTCATCCAGGTTTTATGTCTTCAATACATGCCTGTAGTCTACGTAATTGATTGAATAAATCAGGATTTATTGATAAATATAGCTGAGTATCATCTGCATAACAGTGGAAGCTGTTCCTGTGCGGTCTGATAATTTTACCAATTGGAAGCATATGTATAGTACATAGACATGGCAAAAGCACTGAATCTGTGGTACTTCACACATTTGACCAGACAGTCTGTCCATTTTGCAGTGGCTATTGTAGGGAACACAGAAAATGTGTTATTTTTTTAATCATCATGAGTGCACCTACATTAGTGCAGTTAAAACCCCAATCCGTCTGTCCATATCTAGTTCCATCCTATCATCACTCGTGAACAAGATACGTGAACTCCTCCACCTGAGGCAGAGGCTGACACCCTACCCAGAGGGGGCAATCCACTGACCATAGCCTTGGAGTTAGAGGAGCTGACCCTCATCCTGGCCGCTTCAGACTCAGCAGCAAACTGCTCAATATGCCCTGGAAGTCATGACCTGAAGAAGGTAACGGAGCCACATCATCCGCAACAGGAAGAGGAGGTCCTCTGCCTTGACACCGCCGACGTGTGGAAGACTCTAAGGAGAGTCAACCCGCGGAAGGCCCCAGGTCCTGACAACATACCTGGGCGGGTGCTCAAGGAGTGTGCAGGTCAGCTGGCTGGTGTCCTCACAGACATTTTTAACACCTCGCTGGACCAAGCCACAGTGCCAGCATGCTTCAAGTCTGCCTCCATCATTCCGGTGCCGAAGAAACCTCAAGTCACCTGTTTCAACGACTACCGGCCTGTCGCACTGACTCCCATCATGATGAAGTGCTTTGAAAGGCTGGTAAAGGAACACATCGTCTCCAGTCTCCCATCTACACTCGACCCGTTCCAGTTTGCCTACCGACGGAACCGCTCCACTGAAGACGCCATCTCCTCTGCTCTTCACCTGAGCCTAGCACACCTTGAGGAGAAGAACACGCACGTGCGGATGCTGTTCCTGGACTTCAGTTCAGCGTTCAACACCATCATCCCACAGCATCTGGTTAGAAAACTGGAACATCTGGGCTTCAACACACCTCTTCGCAACTGGCTGCTAGACTTTCAGACCTCAGTCAGTCCGGGTCGGACAGAACACCTCTGATGTCATCACCCTCAGCACGGGCTCCCCTCAGGGCTGCGTCCTGAGCCCCCTGCTGTTCACTCTGATGACTCATGACTGCGTCCCCAGGTTCACCACTAATCACATCGTGAAGTTTGCAGACGACACAACGGTGGTGGGCCTGATCAGGGATGACAACGACCAGGACTACAGAGAGGAGGTGGAGCAGCTGGTGGGCTGGTGCAGAGACAACAGCCTGATCCTGAACGTGGAGAAGACGAAGGAGATCATCGTTGACTTCAGGAAGAACCGGCCTCACCACGCTCCGCTGCTCATCAACAACTCAGCTGTGGAGGTGGTCAGCAGCACCAAGTTCCTGGGGGTGCACATCACGGACAAGCTCACCTGGACTGTGAACACCATGTCACTGGTGAAGAGGGCACAGAAGCGACTGTACTTTCTGCGGAGGATGAGGAGAGCCCGCCTGCCCCCGCCCATCCTCACAACCTTCTACAGAAGCACCATAGAGAGCATTCTGACCAGCTGTCTCTTTGTGTGGTGTGGAGGCTGCAGTGCCTCCGACTGGAAGAACGTGAGGAGAGTGGTGAGGACAGCAGAATGGATCATCGGGGCCCCTCTCCCTTCCACAAAAGACATTTCATCTCAGCGCTGTGTGTCCCGAACCCGTAACATCATCAGGGACCCCTCGCACCCCCACCATGGACTGTTCTCCCTGCTGCCCTCTGGGAAGAGGTTCCGCAGCATCCGCTGCAGGTCCACCAGGTTTTGCAAAAGCTTTTTCCCTGCTGCCATCAGACTGTTAAACTGTTAAACTGCTGTTGAACTGCTAAACTACAACCCACAAACTCTGCACAACATTTGCATTTTTTGCACATTTTAGCATCATTGTAGCTCATATATTCAACACATTTGCATTTCTTTGCACATTTTTGCATCATTGCAGCTCATATAGCATTAAAAATGCTATTGGACTCCTAGTCTTAAAATTGCACAAACAAATGCATTCATGCCCAAATGCCCTTGCACAATCCAATCTGTACATAAATGTCTCTTTTTTGTTACATTTCAACTGTTTGTATACTGTATATTTAAAATCTACTGTTTACTTCTAAATCTCTGCCGCACCTAAAACTGTAATTTAACTTCTACTGCGATTTACAAAAGCTGTACGAAATGAAATTTCGTTCTGTACGCACTTGTGCATACCGAATGACAAATAAAGAAGTCTAAGTCTAAGTCTAAGCAAAAAGCAAAGATGCAATCCAAAGGTTCAGAAATCAGACACCCTTCTCTTCACGACTGCACCTCGAAATCTTGTCCATGAAGATGACAAGGGGCAGCCCTGGCGGAATCCAACATACACTGGGAACAGGTTGGATTTTGTGCCGAGAACGCAGACACAGCCCTTGCTTTGCTTCAGGTGCTTTGCAGACTGTACAGCCAATGATGTAAATTAAATTATTATGAATATTTAACAAGAATTGAAAAATTTCATTAGGTGTAAAGGTTTTTGCAGTGCACTCTGAGCTTTAAATAGAAAGTGGAAATCAGTTCTCAGTTGTTTTTGCTGATTTAAGAGAAAAATGCACATTATTAAACTGTGTATCTGTTTAGTTTAAACTAAATTTAGTGCTTGTGCAAATAATATTTCACAAAAAAAACATTACTGGCGTGAATTCATTTTTGAAGGCAAAATGCATTGGGTCATATATTTTTCTGAATATATTGATTCTACACTTTTTAATACATACTTAAACCCCATTCACACATGGAAGACAAACCCTGTGGTAGGTTTGACCGTCACAAAGTGTAGCTGATGGGAGGAATTACACTTTGTTACAAATCTTTATAAAAACACGAAAGCTATTTTGTGGCATCACGTTGAGCTTTGTTTTAATGATTGTTAGTTTGTTAATTTAAGAACGCTTCAACTGTTAACGTTTTCCCTAAGAGTATAAGTGACTACCGCTTTCCCACCCGTCACAAATAGTATTTGAAGCAGAAACGGGAGGTAACTTCTTCTAGGGACAAATAACCAAGAAACGCTCTTCATAACCAGACATCTCCTTTTTCGGATCAAGTGTGTATTTCCGTCGTTTTCTCAAGTCACAAGACGTAGTTTTTTTTTAATCGTTTAACAAGCTTTACTGATTACTGAAACTCTATAGACGTCAATAAAAAGGCTCACGTGTTAGACAATAAAACCCATATGATTCAAATTTAAAATATTCGTCATTAAATATTCGTTTACAAACTATCATGATAGTGTTATCGCTATCAAACTTGGATGAGAAGGAAAGAATGCTTGCAGGAGGAAACACAGGAGCTATTTGATTCATATTTCAAATACATCAAAGCGCGTTCCGTCGTGGTCTGTGCCCTTTTCTGGAGCGGACGGGCAGGAGGATGCTCTGGCTGACTCACGGTGTAATTAGTTTTCTGTAGATTTGAACTCATGTACGCCTAGTCTATGAAATGATTTTTTTTTTCACGTCAGAAATAAACTTTTCAAAGTGGGTGTTGTCGGTCGTGATATAGATCCCTGTGTGAAAAAAAATGCGTAGATTTGACCTGGGACCCTGCCGTATCTAGACGTGAATAAAAAAGTCTGATTAAGCGGACGCATATTTAAGACACACCTTTAGAAATAGACTGAACGTGCGATAGCATGACCGAAAGCTGAAATCTTGATTGTTTTCAAATGCTTGATATCAAATGGCTCTTAGTGTGTTGGAATAACAAAGACAAGTTTGAAGTCTCAAAACTGATCTCACAAATCTTTCAAAAATAAATAATGTATTAATTGATCTTGACAAAATTCCACAAAACCTGTTTTTTCACGCAACATGCCTGCGCGTCAACGCTCCGTAAAAATATGGATCTCCAAAAAGAGATCCATCATCATATTTTATCAAAAAGAGAGGTTTATCAGTGAAGCCACACTTTTTACGCACGCTTGCTTTGTTCATGTGAACGCGCACTCCTTGCTCTTAAATGGCATATTTTTAGGTGATATCACGTGGGAGGTGGGGCTCATCATGATAACTTATTTAAGGCTCCAATGAATACAGCCTGAGCTCCAAACTGCCAGATGCACCTAAAGATGCACTCGCCCCTGGCTCCTAGATTGAGTAAGACTGACGCATCTTTGGAGAGCTTCTTTATTTTTTTTGTTTTTATTTATTTTTCACTAGAATAACGCAATATTAATAATAACTTTGTTGGTTTCAGCTTGCCTGGTCCTCATCTTCGTGATTTATTACAGTAAGTACCTATTTAATTTCTTGTTATTTTATTTATCTTTTGTTTAATACCTTAATTGCAGTAAGAGTGTGCTTAATATTTGTTGAAGCTCAGTGTGCAGAGTTTTGCAATTGGAAGCTTGTGTGTTAGATTCCAGCTTCCTCCTGTCACATGTCGATGTGCCCCAGGGCAAGGCACTTAACCTCAGGTACCCGGCGTATCGGTGTGTGTATGTGTGTGTTTGTGAGTGCGACTGAATAAAGCACTTTGAATGGTCACAATGAATAAAAAAAAAAACAACATAATCAAGCTATTTCTTTATTTATCATGTCATACTCATCCGCGTGTCCTTGGGTATTTGCGTTTCCTTGTTCAAAGTATTTTTTTCCTTTTCAGTTTGAATGTTATAAATCTCTCTTCAAGAAAGGGAAATAAATTCGGGTTTGCTGGTATCTTGCGGTTACGCTGTGACAAGCAGCATCACGAGGCTGCTGTCGTCTGGATGAGGGAAGGCAGTGACTGCGTTTGTCTTCGGACCGAGCCTCTACATTTTAAATGTCACATTAAAAAAGAAAAAAAGCTGCACTCTGGAGTTTGAATGCCGCCCCTTCTTTTTTTTTCTTCTGTTTTTTTTTTTTTTTTTTTGCTCTCCGAGTCTGTCCTGGATAGAATGTACAAGGTCTATTATGCTAATGCCGGGTTTGCGGATTCCTGTCGAGTTTGAATATAGTGATTCGTTTTGACAATCAATCAATCAGTCAGTCAATCAATCAATTAATCAATCAATGGGGGTGGTCTGACATAAATTCTCTTGTGAATATCAGGACGTGTATTCAGCAGAGTCAATTAAAATCGTTGCTGCGTCTGACAGCATCACGAAAAGGATGCGAGATGCGGGTATACAATAGTCTGTCTTCCCGAGTGCGCATTTTAGTAATATCTCATATACAAAAGGTGGATATGTGAGGACGTTGACTGACAACAGACAGGACGTGTTCTGAGTTAAATTATTATATCATGTAGTCTTTGCGGGGATCCAGACCTCAACAGGGAATTGTGCTGAGCTTCTCAAGTCATTCTGCGGGATTCTATTAAACTGCAACAGCAACCTACATTGCTCCTAAACCTGGTGAAGCCAGCGCAGAAAGGGATTTCCCCAGGCTGCAGTGCAGAACGTTGATGCTGACAGTGGGGCTTTTGAGGCAGCTGTTTCAGCACCTGTTACTGACTTCTTGCTGTTTGGCCGGGAGTTGTGTATAACATAGCAACTCACTAAAAATTTTAATTGAAGCATAATTATAGATAGATTTGCAGGGTTGCTCATAAAACATGATCATATCCAAGTGTGGTTTTAAGCCTCCCCCTCTTTTGAACTCGGGTGTGAATGAAGAGAGCGCAGCGCCGTCTGTGCTCCTGACGCGTGCCGCCGCTTCCATGGCAACTCCACGTGAGTCCCGTATGAAGCGCTCTGCTCGGGGCAGCGCAAAACCATTGTTTAGCGGAGCAATAAAAATGAGAGGATATAAAGGACGCTGCGCCACAGGTGCCGCTGAACGCGCTCCCACATTTAAATTCTTAAAATATACAATTGTTTCTTTTGCTTGTTAGTTATACAATTCTGATATCTTTGCATTGAGACATTGTATAAACCTCCTGTCATTCAAAGTATTTTTGAAGAAGTTGAATCGTGTCTTGTATTTTTTTAGTTGGGTTCCTCTCAGGAGACAACAAAGTCTTAACAGATGGCATCAGTACCAGGTGAGCAATCTACTCTTTTACTCATTCGTGAATTCCAGAGGAGGAAGATTTTTGTACTTTGATATGGGTACATCACAGCTCGAGTGAAGTACAACAGTGATTTTGTTTCCTTTATATCATCCAGTCTAAGGTTTGCATTACACAGCAATCAATGGCATTTTAATGACTAACATGGGCACTCTGAGAAATTGTAAGCATTATCAAACCGAACTTAGAAACAAACGGCAACCATTTATCTACATTTGACAATAAATATTAAGGATTACACTTTAGTTTTTCTGGATTAACACTGATGTATAACTTGTACAGTAAAAATAAATAAATAAATAAATCTAACTAGTGCCCTTGGCCCCTGATCATTTGGGAGTCCTAAGCAGCTGCTTTCAGCTAATGCCTTGAGCATTGTCTGAGTTTACTTCAGCAGTAAAAGGTGCCTTCACTTTGTCTTTGTCCTGTCTAAACAATGTATAAACCTAGAAATACATTCAAAAGATGTTAAGATGTGTTATCATAAATTAATAAAATGAGTGAGTATAAAAAACACATGCCAAGTCAAAGTTTTCAACACCGTTCTAGTGCAATTATTGTTTCAACTTGTTTTACTAATTTCAGCATAAAAAAGCAGAAGAAGCACAGGCGATTTGGTTAGAGGCCTGCGAGAGGGCAAACTGTTGAAAACAAGGATCAGGATTTTGTCTAATTTTTTGTGTTTGTGTGTGTGTGTCTACATTAAATTGGCAAACTCTCTTAAAGGTATAGTGGACAATCTTCTTTAAGCTTCAAGTTCCAAGGTAATCATCACGTCTATTTGTAATGACTGGTACAGGAAACCCAATAATTCAGCCGACCATAGAGTTGGACTTTAAAAGATTTATTAAAAGGTGTGTAATTGACAGGCTGTACAGGAGATGTGCACAGATCAGAATGATGACAGGCAGAATGTGCAGGTGATGACTGGAGCACCTAGTGGTGGGTTGAACAAGCTGGAGGCGGCAGAACTCAAAAACCAGAGACAGTCCAGGTCGTGACCAGGGTAGGTATAGCTGATGACTCCCCATAGAGGGCCGAGCGAGCACTTTCAATTCAATTCAATTCAATTTTATTTATATAGCGCCAAATCATGAAACATGTCATCTCAAGGCACTTTACAAAATCAAGTTCAATCATATTATACAGATTGGGTCAGATTATACAGATTGGTCAAAATGTCCTATATAAGGAAACCAGTTGATTGCATCAAAGTCCTGACAAGCAGCATTCACTCCTGGGGAACCGTAGAGCCACAGGGAGAGTCGTCTGCATTGTACATGGCTTTGCTGCAATCCCTCATACTGAGCAAGCATGAAGCGACAGTGGGAAGAAAAAACACCCGTTAGCGGGAAAAAAAAAACTCCGGCAGAACCGGGCTCAGTATGAACGGTCATCTGCCTCGACCGACTGGGGTTACAGAAGACAGAGCAGAGACACAACAAGAGAGACAAAAAAGCACAGAAGCACACATTGATCTAGTAATCTGTTCTACATTAGATGGTAATAGTCGGTGATCTGTCCTCCCTGGATGATTTCACAGTCAACAGAACGTCAGACCAGGTGTACCTACTATGAAGAAAAAAGAGAGAGAACAAAAAGTTAAAAGCTGAAATGACAACAGTCATTTCAATGTAATACAATGCAAATCTGGAGAACAGTAGAAATCAGTAGAGTGAGAAAAGTAGGCCCTGATGTCCTCCAGTAGCCTAAGCCTATAGCAGCAAAACTATAAAGGTAGCTCAGAGTAACATGAGCCACTCTAGTTATAAGCTTTGTCAAAAAGGAAAGTTTTAAGATTAGTCTTAAAAGTAGACAGGGTGTCTGCTTCACGGACCAAAACTGGGAGTTGGTTCCACAGGAGAGGAGCCTGATAGCTAAAGGATCTGCCTCCCATTCTACTTTTAGAGACTCTAGGAACCACCAGCAGACCTGCAGTCTGAGAGCGAAGTGCTCTGTTAGGAACATACGGAGTAATCAGAGCTCTGATATATGATGGAGCTTGATTATTAAGGGCTTTATACGTTAGAAGAAGAATTTTAAATTCTATTCTTGATTTAACAGGAAGCCAATGAAGGGAAGCTAAAATTGGAGAAATATGATCCCTCTTGTTGATTTTCATCAGAACTTTTGCTGCAGCATTTTGGATAAGCTGAAGACTTTGAATTGCATTTTGTGGACTTCCTGATAGTAAAGAATTACAATAGTCCAGCCTTGAAGTAACAAATGCATGGACTAGTTTTTCAGCATCACTCCTGGACAGAATGTTTCTAATTTTGGCGATATTCCGGAGGTGAAAAAAGGAAACTCTGGAAACCTGTTTAATATGGGATTTAAATGACATGTCTTGGTCAAAAATAACACCAAGGTTTTTTACTTTATTACCAGAGGCCAAGTTAATGTCATCCAGATTAAGTGATTGGTTAAGAAGTTTATTTTTTTGAGGACTCTGGCCCAAAGATTACAACTTCGGTCTTGTCAGAATTTAGATGCAGGACATTTAAAGTCATCCAGCTTTTGATGTCATCAAGACATGACTGCAGTCGAAGTAATTGATTGGATTCATCAGGATTTATGGATAGATATAGCTGAGTTTCATCAGCATAACAGTGGAAATGAATCCCATGCTGTCTGATAATATTGCCGATCGGAAGCATATATATATAGTAAAGAGAATTGGTCCAAGGACTGAACCCTGTGGTACTCCACAGGTGACCCTAGAGTTTGAGGAAGATTTATTATTAACATGAACAAACTGGAATCTGTCCGACAGATAAGATTTAAACCAGCCTAATGCTTTCCCCTTAATCCCTACAGTATGTTCAAGTCTTTGTAGGAGAATATTGTGATCAACTGTGTCAAATGCAGCACTAAGATATAACAGGACAAGTACAGACACAAGTCCATTATCTGAGGCCATGAGAATATCATTAGTGACCTTCACCAGAGCCGTTTCAGTGCTATGATGAGCACACAGGAACAGCAGGCGATGCACACATGCACTGGGTAAAGGACCAGTGAGGGCAGGACGAGCACAGGAACACAGAATAAAGCAAACTGAGCACACAAACAGGGGAGCAAACATGCATGCATTGAGAACAGTGGAGCTACAATGACGAGGTAAACTGGATACATAAACACTAGAAGTCCACAGCCAGCAAGCGGAAACTAGCAAAGAATGAACACGTCACAATGGGTGTGTCCAAGATCAGTGGCTGCATCATTTCTTAGACCGAATACGTCACAACGCGGCGATGAAGGCTGTCTCAATTCACAAATCCTTCGCAGACTTCTTCAAATGCAGCCGACAAATGTGTCCTTTTTTTCCTCGATTTGAAGGATGACTACGACTATTCTAGAGGAATTTGATAACTGTGCATGGCTGAGTGGTTATATTCTGAATAAAGCCAGATGCATACACGCACATTATGATCGCATTAATTGATTTTGTGCCCATATAAATGGTACAATCTGATTATTTACTCTGAATACATTTTGGTCTGATCGTGAAATTTTGTGCATGTAGACATAGCTACTGATTCACCATAGATAATGACCGTCTTTTACAAGCTACAACCAGCATCTTCACAAGGTCTTTTGCTTTTATTGTGGGTTGATTCACACATTTCACACCAAAATATTATCTGTGATAGAGATGATGTACCCCATCTCTGGGACACAGAATCCAACCCTCTTCTCTTCGTTATAACTTGATAAAATCTTGATTGATATCCTGATTTATTTTGATATCCATATGACATCAGAAAAAGAAGCAGTGTGTTTGAGATGTTGCTTTGTATAATTTTATTACATTTATTTCAATTAATGAATTACATAAAACATAACTAATTGAAAAGAATAGCAGTTTCAATAGCACTGGGCAATGTTAACCCACTCACCATCTCAGTTAGTGTTTAAATGAATAAATATGAGATATCCAGTTTGTAGTGAAAGCAGCAAATATCTGCAAACTATACTGCATTCCTTTTCCTCAAAAGTTCTGGCAGCGGAGGGGAGAGAGTAGAGTATAATGTGATAAAACAGCACAGGGTAACAGGTGTGAAAGCATGTTGAACAACACCACTTAACTTTACATATGATTGTTACTACACAGGACCAACATTTCAGATCTGATGACAGAGAATACCGGTGAGCAAATTAAAATCCCGATGAGGTGCTGGGAAAAAACATCTTACCTTTCATCCAGGTTGCTATGCCATCAAATCTTTAATCCAGAAAGTTTCTTTGTCTATACTTTATTGTCTTAAGGCTTTTTATGGTGCATTCAGACAGTGGGGTGAGGCTTTGAGTAGAATAATTTCAGGATTTAAAAATCCTATTACCACTGAAATGCAGTGACTGTAAATAATTTTACAGTCACGTTTAGTCTGCTTTAAATGGACCAGACTTGTTATATTTGTTTCCCCACACTTGTTCCGAATCTTTTGTGCAGGTATGAATACACCTAAGCAAATCTTGGTCCAGAACCAAACAACCAGACCAAGACCCACTTTTTGAGATGGTCTCGGTCCGGACTCTGGTGCAGTTCACTTCTGGTGTGAATACGAAATGGCCTCAATCCAACCCAATGAAAGAAAACATAAATCTCTTTGCACTTAACCATGAGCGTAGTATCTGTTGCCAGCATGCTGTGGGACTCCTTTAGCTTGTAGGACGTATTCTAAGATGCTGTTCCAAATTATGGACTTCCATAATAGTTTTCCTCCACTTCAGGGTCTGTGCTACATCCCACCCTGGTCATTTCTGTCTGATGGGAACAACGATGGTCACACGTGTGGCCTTGTTACAAGTTATAGTTCTACAAAAAATAGAATGTGAAAGTAAACTGCAGCAAACGAAAGAAAAAATAAGTTTGCTTTTTTCCTGATGTGAATACACCCATATTTTTCCCCTCAAAATAATCTCATAACTGTACAAAGTGTACAAAGTGTAAAGCTGCTGCCACACTAGACATAAGACATTTTGATTTCAGCTGCATCTGGAACTGAATGGTCAGATGAGCATGAAAGTGACAGCACCGTAATTTACATTAAATCAATGCACAAATTACTGTATATCATAATGCACATTTGTTATGTGTCTATTTAATGATTCAGTCAGTAACCAATTTAATTATATATATATATATATATATATATATATATAATACTATATGTCAGTGAAAAGGAAGAAAAGAACCCACAAATATAATCTGTGTTTTGCAGAGGTACCTGTGACAAAGCTAAGTCTGGGAACTCCAACATGCACTGCTGCAATGGGATGCTTTACAATCCGGAAACAGACACTTGCTGCAGATATGACGGAGAGAATATAACAGGTGATACCTTCTTAAAACATTTTTTTCAACTGTGTTTGATCAATGAAGCCGTTATATGATGTTCACTCAACGTACTGTAAGCAGCTTAAGTTAAGGAGTTAAGGAGAACTTTCACTGACTTAAACTGGTTGGTATTTTCTAAAACTAGTAAAAAACATATTTTCTACCTCTGTAGTAGGAATTTATGTATCCTACCTCTAACTTTTTTTATTTATTCAGTCAGCAGCATACTTCTGCCAAGTTCCTTACAAGATTTTTTTTAGTCTTCTCAACTTGGTTAATTTTATGACTTGTTGCTGGACACCACAAATCACAAAACATGCTTCATGTGGTGGCTTGTTTAAAAAACTCCCAGAATGGATTCCCCTGTGCTGACATGTGTGCTAAACATTCACTGAACTTTCGGTTTTCTCATGGGTTTTTCTTCAACGGCATACCACAGTTACCACAACACAATGTTCTCCTGGCATGTCATGTATGCTGATTAGACCTTTGTTTTTCTGCTAACAGAAGGCCTCAGTGAGAAGGTGTCCAAATGCTGTGGACTCAAAGCTTACCTCCCACTCAATGAAATTTGTTGTAATTTTACACTCCAACCTAAACCTTCACCCATGGCCAAGTGTTGCGGTAAAGGTATGTATTCATCATTTCTTCCAACCAAAATGGTGTCTAATGTAGGTGCTGGGGTTAGTGCAGGAAAAAAAGTTTAAAAGGTAATAAATCATGAAAGAAAACGTAAATGTTTGTGACTGCTGGTGACGTTGTGACCTTTACATGACCTCCAGCCTGTAATATCTTTAAAATCATGGTGGTACTAACAAAAGTTTTACATTCTTGTTTGAGTTTGGTGCTGTGAGGGGGCTAGCTGACCTTTGATGACCATCACTTTTATCAATATTCTCTTAATGGAAACTTTTGCTGCAGAAAGAAAATCCTTAACCATGCACAGACAATTGTCAGTGTTTTTGTTAGATCTGGGGGGTAGACGAAATCTCGACCAAAGATCTCGATGCTCAAATTCTATTTGTGTATCTTTATTAAAGATACCGTACTTGAGCTGGTGTGCATAAGACTGACATTACACTGTTATAAACATGACATTACACTGTTGTAACATCTGTCATGAACATGGAGGAGTCTTTATGAATGTTTATGACTGTTGTCATTAAGTGTCATTCGGTAAATTATGACACTTTTCATGCAAAGATAACATTCTTTAAAATGTCTTCCAAATGACAACTTAACATTAACAGCATTTGTCAGTATAATAACACTTAATGAGATCTTAGCAACTAGTCCTACTTGTTCAACTTTACTTCAGGTAAGGGAAAATATTAATGCCACAATTAAAATGGTCCCATGACAGCCAAAGTTAAGACCAATCACATATGACAGTGTAATGTAATGTTAAAACATCTAAATAACTTTTTCAAGGTTTATAAGTAGACCTTTTATGACACAATTATGACGGGGTATGATTTCTTGGTTAATGTCAAGTTGTCGTAACAATTAATTTTTTTGTCTCTGTTAATGTCAAATTGTCATAACAAAGACATTTTGAACAACACCAACTTTGCATTAAAAGTGTCATAATTTACCAAATGACACTTAATGACAACAGTCATAAACATTCATAAAGACACCTTGTCCATGACAGCGGTTATGTTATGTTTATGACACACGCCCCTTCAAGTAAAGTGTTCAAATATCTAGCTTTACCAAAAGCATCATAGCATCATTCCCGTAATCACAGCCTATTCCAGCTGGCGAACGTGAGAAAGATTGTTCCCTTCAGAAGTAACCTACAGCAAGTGACTCATGTTTTAGTTACAAAAAACAACAACATTCAGGCCCACTATTTTGCCCTTTGCAACTTGTGGAAAAATCTTTCATCAGCTTGGGTGGCTTTCAGTTATTGTCAAGCACAAATAGATTCCTATGTTGATAACTTCATCATGAATGCATCATATGCATTCCTAAAAACCCACATACATTCAACCGTGCTTTTTTTCAATTGGCCATGGTTACACAACAAAGACAGAGACAAATAAATTGAGCTTGTTGGATTTTACTGTATGACTGACATCCAAAACAGCCCTGTTCTTCATATCAATCCATCCATCCATCCATCCATCCATTTTCCAGCACACTTATATCTGCTGGGGTCGCGAGGGGTGCTGGTGCCCAGGACCCATCCATGACAGAATAATTTTAATCTACAAATTTAAGGATAAACATTTAATGAAGTGTCTGACAGAAGATGGATTTCACTTCAGTTCAGATTTGTGTATTTGTAATTAGTCATTGCAGGGTACAATTTAGAGAAATGAAAACAAGATCAATTAATTTGCATAAATATACAGTCCATTCAGTCCAAATGTGACTGCATGCATTTTCAGTCTACTGTTTGGAATGGATAAGAAGTGATAGGTGTGGGGAAAAAAAGGATCTTAAAGCGATCCAAACGATCACAAAAACAGGTCGGATTTACCAACGGCATCTAACACCTCATTTCAAACCCACACATTTGTAATGGGTAGAGCTGTTCCTTTGGACCCAAAATAACCAGCCAGCACACAAAAAGAAATGTTAAACAGCCTTTATTTTTAAAACAAGAATGAGGCATCTCTGAGTACTGGTACCTTGTGCAGATCAGGAGCAGAAATAGATGGGTCAGTGGCTGAGCAATGCCAGAATGGCACAATGTTGTATAGATCAGGATTGACCAACCTGTCGGTGTGATTACAGATGAAAAGATAGAACTCAGAGAATGTCCGAGAGCTCATGGTCCAAGTCCTGGTACACGGGACCTATAGTTAGCCAATCTGTGCCAATTTCTTTTTGTTGGTAGTTAATGCTGTGGGAACTGATAATCAAAACACATTTGTAATTCAACATACTACATTCTGTTTCCAGTGATTTTGGTTCTGACACCTGTTTGGGCCACTTGACCTACGGCAAAAAATAAATACCAATGAGTTATCTCCTGCTTCTAAGAATTATTATTTTGAGACACTTGAGTCACTCAGATTTCCTGACCCATAATGATTCCTCTTTACAGTGGCGATTGATGGCTACAATGAGCTTTGTTGTGGCCTGAACAACAAGAAACTGACCAAGATTTCTCCCAATCATCGGTGCTGTCACAAGGACCAGTACAACATACAGACTGAGTGCTGCTGTCAAAATGGAAAAATACACAACAAATCCAAAGATTCAGCCTGCTGTGGTAAGGGCACAACACCTGATAGGGTAGCGTAGCTTTTCTGTTTCAAAGCTTCCATGGTTTTTAAACCTTTTATAAAAATAAAAATATGAAAGGTGTGTGCATATGTATAGAACTCACTTAACAGTGAGGTCATCTATTAAGTAAATAGTTTGACAGCTTATAATTCCAGATGTTCTGTAAGGGCTTTAAAGGTGTGTCAGAGAACATTTGTGATCAAACAGCATCATTAAGACCAAGAGACACACCAGACAGTTCAAGGATGGAGTGGTGGAGAAGTTTGAAACAGGGTTAAGCTGTAAAACAATATCCCCCTTGTATCTGTTGATGAGCTGCAGAGATCCACAGTCCTGCTTGGATAATCTGTTGACAGGAAAAAGCCTTTGTTGAAGTTAAGAGGTTTCATTTGAAGTTTGCTGCATGCTGTGCCTTTGTGGAAGAATGCACAGCACCTTGAGTCATCTTGTTACTGAAAAGTGCTTTATAAGCAAACTTGCCTTGCCTTGTGAGATGATGCATTGCACAACCTGAACCCACCATTCCCACACAGAAACATTTTTGTGGTTGCATCATCCTGTGGTCATGGCTTTCATCAGCAGTAGCAGTCGGGCTGAATCAGAGCTGATGGGAGGGTGGATAGAGCTAATTACATGACGGTATTGGAAGTAAATCTGTTCTTTAACAACAAAAAGTGTTCAACATTTAGTATTTAGCAAGTATTAACTCAGGCTGGCTGAATACATATACATAATTTTTTTCATATTTTTATTTGTAAATTCCCGCCAAAATAAAATGAGGTTTGTAGTTTCATTGTGAATATCTGAAGTCTGTGGTTGCAAAAGGTTCAATTCAATGTACAAGTCCCAAATTCACAGAGTCAGATTAATATGTTCATGAACACATTTTCTAAGAACATCATTGTTTTGAATGTAATGCAACAAAGAGTGGAAGATGAGCTGAATACTTTTTTAAAGATGTAATTAGACTCAACTACACATTTGATCCAGAATAACAGACCTTTTTTATTATACGCTTAAATAGTCCATACATATTTTGTGCTTCATCAGTTTAAAAAATAAAATTGGTTATACATCATATTTTTATTGAATAACAATGAACAAGTATGTTGCTTGAACTGTACTCTGCTCCTATATCTATATTTTACCTTTCAGAAATCGATCACCCAAACAAAGAAGAAAAGGACCAGAGGTAGTTGATGCTTAATTTGCTTTCATCACCCATGTTGAGTGAGAAAAATATGAATGCAAAACAGTTATCATTTAGTTGGGAAGGAATATAGAATGATTTTACTGTTGGATTTTGGATTGATGTGTGGATCTTTTGTGTGGATTTGCTTATGGTGCTTATCCTTGTCTGTCCACAGAGCTAAACCTAAGACACATTTTTGTGGAGCGATGCCTTATGATCCAAAGAGGCAGCGCTGCTGTCAGAAAAAACATGGAGACATAAACAAGCGGTGCCCCTCAGGTAACACGTCATCGTATGTGTTTTCAGCAGGTAACCGTGCATACAGTTGTTGGTATCTGATCAAGCTTTACATAAGCGGCGAGTGACTACAATCCATCCTCTGTTAGAGTGACATCAAGATCACGATAAACTTGTCTGCTCCACACTGACGAGACAAGTTGAGTTTATTTGCGATGCGTGTGGTAAGATATTTAAGAAACCAAACAGATCTCTGATTTGAAGATTTAAAAACATAAAAGCTCTTTGATTTTGACCTATTCTATTTTTAAGTACTGATCTGTAACGTCAGCCAATCTCCCTTAAGTTATCCGTCCATCCATCTATTCATTCATCCATTGCACACTCAAACAATGAGACATTGAAGAACTTCTTGACTTGTTTATCTGGGAATACGGTCATCTGGCACATAACTCGACGTGCTTCATGCTGCTGGCTATGCAGGTCTGCTGAACGTCGCATAAACAGACTTGGGATACAGCAATATGTCTGCCTCAGTCATCCTCTCAGAACACAAACACATGCCCATCATCTCTTCACTCTGGTGCAACTGTATCCTAGCAGGTAACATACAGACATGAACTGAAGTTTGCTTTGTTCCTGCTACAGTCACTGCTTAATATCACTGTTAAGTTACGAATACACCAGTATGTCTGTCATTCTGGACTATAGAGTGATAACATGCCTAAACATGCCTACTGATAACTTTTCACCACTTTAGCTCACCTGAAAAAACAGAAACAGGCCCAAAAGTCTGACTTGCTTCACACTGCTAGCTGCAATGGTCCATTGAATGCTACATGCACATTCCCAGGACCCAGGGCTGCCCTCAGTGCCTGCTTTAGTTGACCCTTTTCTGATTATAATTACCCGACAGGATACCAGAGTAATCAACATGCATACAAATACACATTTTTAAATGAGCACTAAAGAACACAGGCCTTGTTATAAAAAAAAACCCACAATATTCAAGTACATTATAACTGTTCCCCCACACATACATCCATAAATGTATCTGACTGCAAGTGTCCAGTGGAGGAAAGTTTTGTTTGAAATAATTGTTTTTAACTAATTCACTATTGCCACACATACTGGTACGCCTACCACCTTTAATTAGGTAAATACATGTTTCTGAAGATTACAGATAAAAAGCCTTTTGATCCGTAATCCATTACTTTCCTGTTTTCTCTGTAGTACAATTATGACATGAGGCCAATTAATCCAAACTATTCCTCAGCCGATGAAAACCAAGACAACATTCTTTTAGGGAAGGCTGGTGGGTGTCAATGCTCTTAAATCTGGAAGTTGGCAGAAAAAAATTGCTAGTCACCTGAAGTTTCCCATATCTGCAGCCAGAACAGACCTGGCATCAGGTTTGAGCAAACTTTGTGATTCCTTAAGGCTCCCTGCTGGCCTTGGGAGGGAGTACAATTTCGCTGATGCCTACATTGATTCTCTCTAAGAAAAACTTTGAGAACATGAACAGCATGGCCTTTGTTTTTGTTCCCACAGAAGTTATCCTGACTTCAGTCTTTCTGCAACTAGTTCTCAGTAATTTTTGCGGCTCGTGCCTTAGCCGAAGGGCACATTTCATGCACACTGTAACCGTTTGTAAGAAAATCATCAAGAGATTGCCTTTTTTCATTGTGGTTGCTTGTGAACAGTTAAACAGTTGTGAACAATAAACTTTACCAGTTGAAAATAAAACCATGATGTCACTTGAAGTTGAAATTCCATCTTGGCAAAAGAAGTTCATACCTCTCAGCCATCAAACACCGCCGCTTCCACAGAGAACTTCATTCCACAGCCCTCCTTCAGCGCCATTGTACTGTCCCTCTCAACACTTCAGGTGAGGAAGCAGCTGTGAAAGATCAAAGTGAGTGCGAAAAGCTGCTGGTCTGGATGGCATGAGATACAGGCTCCTGAAGTGCTGCAAAGCCTAACTAAATGGCCTCACAGGAGACATGTTCAGCATGAGCCTGGAGCTTGGGAAAGTAACAAGGCTGTAGAGGACCTTCTATACGGTATCAATGCCAAAAGCCCCAGTTCCACTGGCTCGTAACCGCACAGCTCTGCTCACTTATGAGTGTTTCAGGGGCAGTTTTTTTCAGTGCCTGACCGGGTTTTGCGGGCCTGCTGAACCGCCCTGACTTGAGATGAGTATAGAGTGAACGCACGTCTTTTCAGTGATTGGCCAAGAGGCGAGGAGAAATGAGAAGGTTTTGTCCAATGAAGTCCAGAAAAACTGAAGAGCAACGTCATTAATATTAAGGACCATTATGAACAGGAGTGGGTAAAATCAAAATATAATTTTATTATTTCAAACCATGGACCACGCCTGAAGAGGGGAAAAAAGAAAAAGGACTCTTCTGCTTTCTATACCCAGACATGCTATATTAGATCCGTGGATTTATTGAGGCCCTCTCTCATTTCACACTAAAAGCTGTTAAAGTTTGTCTCTGAAGTGTCCATCCATCCACCTCATGCGGTACAAGGCAGCGGCTGTCTGCCTTTTATTGCTGCCGGGCCCGTCTTTCTGGTTGGATTTTCTGGTTTGCTGAAACAAACCAGAAAATCCAACCAGGTAGATTAGAGAAGTTACTGTTTTTAGAAATATCACTTCAAGCATCCTTTCCCTTAAGTTTTATATCCTTTTCAGAGGTTCAAATCATAACTTTAACTTTTATATCCTTTGTCCACCCTTCCTCCCCTCCATTTAGGTCGAAATGCTTCATCTGCTGTGTACGACCCAAACACAGGAATCTGCTGTGATGGCTGTTTGACAAAGCTGACTCCGTTGAAGGATCAAGTAATACCCTCAACTGACTGTTTTTGGTTGTTTACTAAATGGTTTTGTTTTTCTGAGCTGCCTGGAAGTGTTTATGAGCTTAACTAGACACCTTTTTTGATAGGTTGAAGTTAAAGGCCTGAGTTATACAAGTAAATGTACTTTGTACATTTGAACAAATAACGATTCAGGAATAACCAAGGTGCAATAAAGCTAACCCAGTGAAAAACAAGACCAGAGCTCCGCTGTTTGTAGCTCGTAGCTCCTCCCTTTTGAAATTTATACAGGGAGTTTTCTTTCTGAGGGATAAAATCCACTAACGGCTTTGTTGAGGCTAACTGGGTTTGTATTAAGGTGCTCTGTTAAGATATAAAATGTTATGGTTCAGATGGTAGTTTTTTAGCATGAAATGTTTTCCAGAAATTCAACTTTAACTTTTTTTAATTCCTGTCCTTTTTCTTTTTACCATTCTATTATTGTGTTTAAACGTAATACATTTTTTTATTATTATGTTAAAGCCTTACTGTAAATGTTTACTCACTTTTTTCCTTTTATTCTTTTCAGTGCTGTGGAGACACACCGTACGGTTTGGCAGAGAAGGGAGTCCTCTGCTGTAAAAACACCTTGTTTGAGGACAGAGAGGATGGAGAGGAGTGTTCGGAGAGCGGAGTACCTTACAGACCCTTAAAAGAGACTGTCTGTGCTTCTAAACGGCATAGCGCTCCTGGAGGACACTGCTGTGGAGAGGAAATCTACCAACCAACGAAAACTATCTGCTGCAAAGGACAGAGGTGAATAATCAAGCTGTTTTGTGTGATCTGAGATGGATTGGGATGTTGTGGAGTTTGATCTTTGAGCAGATGTTTTCTGTTAAAAAGGAATCTGGGTGTGCATGAACAAATTAATGTTTTTCTCTTAGACTTAGAGAGAACTGGAAAAAATGCAGACGGGAGTGGTAAGGAAAATTCCTTTGTAGCTAATTTCCCACAAGGTCTGAGAAAAGTTAGACATTCCAGCTTTCCTACCGGCCCCATCCTGCTTCTTGTTGGGTTTTTTTCCATTCTAGTACTATTGAAACGCAACCATCTATTGTGCCAAAAAAAATCTTTCAGTCTGCATTCGTATTTGCTATTAATTGAAATCTGTCTGTGCGTGTCTGTGCTTTGGTACAGTGCCGTAAGGTGCTCTGACTCAGTTGATAAATGGCACTGGGACAGCTAGACATAGTCAGGCAGTTTTATGAAATGAATGTAGATGAAATAAAAACCAGGAGGCATTCTGTTTATACATAATGGGAGCAGCTTTCACAGCTGATGCTCCTGTGACATTTTTTACTGTCCACACAACATGGGAAACTTCCAGAGATGATTTAAGTTAAATCATTTACTTTAATAATAACATATACAGACGATCGTTTTTTTTAACTGAAGCAACATAGTGAGTGAGATAGATAGAGAGAGAGAGAGAGAGAGAGAGAGAGAGAGAGAGAGAGAGAGAGAGAGAGAGAGAGAGAGAGAGAGAGAGAGAAAGAGACTCGACTTGTCTGAGTATGTACCGCCCCTCTCTTATTTTCCCTGCCCACATTATACCATAACCATTGAACATATGTAAGGAGATTGTTGAAGGCAAATGATATATATGATATGCTACATTAGTTTTAAATTAACACTGATAATTGCATTAATGTTCAGTCATAACATTAACATGTTTTTTTGTTTAGTTAAACATAAAATGAAGTTGTTGAATGAAAATGTAGGCCCATGTATCCAGTTTTTACACTTTGGTTTTTCAGAACTATTCCATATTTACTGTATTTTTCGGACCATAAACCACACCGGATTATAAGGCACAAATATTCTTCCCTAGTGTGCAGTATCACTCCGCCCCTTCTTAACACGGCTCTCTCCTGAAAGGGAGAGCTATCCATCTCTGTCAGGAGGATAGACTAGTTGGACTTCACTTTTTACTTCAGCTTTTATATTGAATTAACTTACTAGGTGGGCTGCACAGGGCCGCAGTGGGTAACACTGTTGTCATGCAACAAGAAGGTCCTGGGTTCAAGTCCTACCCTTGCCCTGGTTCTTTCTGCATGGAGTTTGCATGTTCTCCCTGTGCATGCGCGGGTTCTCTCCGGGTACTTCAGCTTCCTCCCATAGTCCAAAAACATGACTGTTAGGTTAGTTGGTCTCTCTAAATTCTCCTTAAGTGTGTGTGTGTGCGTGAATGGTTGTTTGCCCTGTCTGTCTCTGTGTTGCCCTGTGATAGACTGGCGACCTGTCCAGGGTGTACCCCGCCTCTCGGCCATTGACAGCTGGAGATAGGCACCAGCATCCCTTGCCCAGCAACCCTTGCGACCCCACAAGGGATAAGCGTGTTAGAAAATGGATGGATGGATGGAACTTACTTGGTTTATTGTTGCTAGCATGTACTTTGGGCACAGGCTGCCTTACATGAATGCACTTCTAGTTTAGACAATACAGTCAGGCAGTCTTGTAAACAGCTCAGGGGTCCTGTTACGGGGCCAGCCAACTACCATAATGCTCTGAATAGCAGAGCGGTTTTGTTGCTTACCAAAGTCGTACTTACATATTTTAACAGTTTTTAACAGATTTTTGAGTGCATTGTATCACATAAAATTGGTCAGTAAGCACAACGGCAATCAAGCTGCATCTTCAATTTTTGAGTAAATGTAAGGAACAAACCAACTCAAGGTGCAAATAAAACCGTCGACTCCTCTTATCTGCTCCTCGCTGGGCTGCAGTGATAGTTGGGTTCAATAAAAAGGTTTTAATGTCAACGATAGCAGAAGAAATGCAACAACTTGTTGCACATGCTGAAATGTCTATAATTCTTAGTAAGCAGTTTGTCACCCCCTTTAGATAATTGCAAGCTTTTTTTAAAACTCATTCTTGTGTGAGACATATTGTCCCATAATTAAGTGGCAACATGTACATCAATATCGCATAACATTAAGACCATATGCCTAAAGGTTTGTTGGTCTCCCATTCGCTCCCAAAACATCCTCATCCTATTAAGGCATGACTCCACAAAACCCCTGAAAGTGTTTTAAAATATCTGCCATCAAGATGTTAGCAGCAGGTCCTTTAATAGCTGGTAATCTTTGGGTTGACCCTACTAATGTGGGTCAGACTTTTTTTCCCTAGCAGCAGAACCCACTTATGTTCAGTTGTTGATCTGGGGAATGTGGAGGCCAAGGTGATACCTTCTACCATTTTAAATTTGAAGATAAAATGTTCATTTGCTGTCTAATATATCTAATGGGGGCGAAGATAAAAAGATCATCATTGTTATTCAGTTTATCTGTCAGTGGTCATAATGTTATGGCTTATTGGGGTACATGGGCAGTAGATGTGTCCAGTGGGTTTTGGTTACATTTTTCTGACAGTGCTTTTTGATGTGATTAAGAGTGAGGAGGATTTGACCTGGTAATGTTTCTGTAGTGATGTTGGTTTTGTATTTTTAACTACATCTAAAGTTTCTCATTTACCATTTATTACTTGTTTTTTCTGTTTGACAAAATAGACACAACCGAGCAAAATACATCCGTTGCTGTGGAGTTCACGCCTACAACATTTCTGACCATTTAAAGAAGTGCTGCGAAGGAACTCTGCATAACTTGACAAGCAATGAAGACAAGTGCTGTGGATCTGTGTTGCTGAACACAACGGTAGGACATATTCATTTGAACAAAATAATAAATCTGTGTACAAGAAAAGAGACACAAGTTTGTTATGTTACTACACTAAAAAACAAATAAATCTTCTTTAAAACCAGGGCATTTGCTGTACAAGCGAGGAACAATCCTTGTCCTACCCAGCCAAGGCTGGATTTCAGTGCTGTGGACACAACTACTACAACTCTAGTCTGTGGTCATGCTGTGCAGGCAAACTGAGTCCAGTACACAAGACCGTTCAGAAAAAACCCATGACAAAAGGTAATTTCTTCTGCATAGAACAGCATCACTAACATGGAGCCTGAGAAACACAAGATCAATTTTATACTAGATTTTAGTTTGACTAGTTTTTGCAATTTGGTGAAGTGAGATTCATTGCTCTTGCTTGTTTTTGTTTTTTTGCAGAATCCAAACTTCTACTGGTGAACAATCTGGACAAAACACAACTTTGCAGTAAAAGTAAGTAACTCCTAAAATTTATATTTTTTGTGTAAAAAAATAAACATAATGCAAAACCATTTTATCAGGTAGATGTTGCTTATGGCAGATTAGATCCTCTTTGCATTCAGAACTGCCCGAATTCTTAATTACACTGTTTCAACAAGGTGTTGGAAACATTCCTCAGAGGTGCTGGTCCGTACCGACACGATGGCTTCTAGGGTTGTAATACTTACATTTCAAACTACCAAGTGAAATAATCAGTACAATTTATGATGTTGTGGCAACATTTTTATGAAAGCACAGTTTTTTTTTTGGTGGCAGAAAAATTTGTTAGTTTACAATATAATAACTTGTACACGCAGTATAAGTGTTAATACTTATTATAATTGCCCATCTTTAGTGTGCCACTGTATGCTTCTGTTTGCCTATCAATTTGTAAATACATTTTGTACTGAGAGACATATAAAGGAACATTCTCTAGTAAAATAAATTGTGTTTCAAAACAAACATGGATCTGGTGCATGCAAATAATTTTTATACTATGTAAACAAAAATATGGTCCATGCGAATGTATTCTCCCGCAGCTCCGTACAATTTCTCTCCTAGTGATTTTGCATGTTTTCTTTAGTGATTAACTGAAGCATCAGGAAAGGTTGCAACGGGTTCCTAGTTTGAGTCTGGCTCTAGTTTGGGTTGCGTATATATAACCACATTAGCCTGCTTCACTATTTTGTAGCAGGGTGAGCCATCAGCTGATTAGTGTCTTCCTGCTTTAATTTGTACCACAGTAGAACAAAGCATTGTGTGATTAGAGCGAAGTTTTGGTTGGTTCTAAACTGTGCACCTGGGAAGCCCATTTGAATAGAGGAGCTAATATTTAAACAGATAACATTAGCTTAGGTCATCTATTCTTAAAGGTTTACACAGCCACCTTGTCAGACTTTGGTTTGTTTTGAAGCACCTGCTCCAAATTTTAAAGCTGTTCCTTTAAATTAGCTTATATCTAAAACAAAAAGGAAACATTAATCTGACAGAAAGAATGGAATTTGATCAAAGAAAGCACAGGCTCTTTGTTTTTTTGTTGTTGTTGTTTTAACATAAATATACTTCCCTGTTGCAGATACAGAAGCTTTACTGACCTTTTTAAGTTGCTGTCAAACATGAGTGCCGTACCATTAGCTTGTAGCAACAGTTTAGCTAGCATGTGGCATCCATCCTCTCCTATTGAACTGTCACCACTGGATTGCTGCTATTTTAATTCCTCGCGTCATTCGGTTCGAAAAGGAGGAATAGCAGTTGTTTTTAAATTTGCCTACAACCCTCTTTGAACATTGCACATTTGAACTCGGTCGCTCTCATGTTGTCTTGTGTGTCGTCATTTATTGGCCACTGTTAAGAAAATATCTTAGTCAGGCAGAAGCTGTGTCTCCCCTCTGTTGCTGGGTAGAATAACAGGGCGTTTTATTGCCCCCGAGGGGGTGGTCAGAAGGAGGGGGGGTCAATCATCCTCCCCCTGACCTTTGCAGGAGGACCTCTAAAGTTGATAAAAAGGAATGTCTTGGTAAAACTTACTTCAGACAGACTTCTCAACCGCGCGGTGAAATCATCTTGATTGGTAAAGTAAACTCTGTCTCCATATTTAATTTCTATGAATTAAATATGCATATTAAACTGTTCTACTTCTTGATTAATGTTTTCTCACTTGCGGCCAAATCTGGAACCGGGGTAAGATGGGTTTTCAATAGACATGTAGCAGCAGGCCGGTAAACCTATTCTTTAACACTCCCCCAAGTAAGGATTTCATAACAGACATTTCGGAATTTTTGGCCAAAATCCTGCCTAAATATGATCGTGTTCTTATTCTCTGTGATTTTAATATTCACACTTGTTGTCCAGATGAGCCGATCTCCAGGAGCTTTTTAAGTGTTATTGACTCTTAACTTGGTGCAGTCTGTCTCTGTTCCTCTTTATGAACTCGCCCACACGCTTGACTTGGTTCTGTCACATGGTCTGGATGTCACCAATCTGGACATATGTGACGCTGTCTTCTCGGATCATATGCTGATCCTATTTGACATTTCCACACACTGTCCGTTTAAACTGTGCGATCTTCCTCAGTGCTGTCGCATGTTTAACTCCCCCTCTCCAGCACTTTTCTTCTCTACTTTTCTTGGCCTCTGTGAGGATAACTTTAAATACTCTCTTAAATCTCCTTTCTTTCTGATCTGATTCAGATGCTGAGTTTGAACTTTAGCAAGTCATCTTCAACACATCTAATGAATTGCTTTGACTTGCTGCAATGTGATTGGCTGTTTGTACACAAGCTGTACCTACAATGTGACCATTGAGTGTATTCTTTGACGTATATTTGTAACCAATGTTTTTTTTTTTTTTATTATTTAGTATTCATCGGAATTGTGGAAAGCGTGTCACAGAGCGGCATTGTGTTTAGCAACTTGCTGAAAATCAATGGAAGAGATGCCACAGTGGAACCAGATGTTTTCACCTTGAATGTGACTGATCAGTGCAAGTTCCTCAGACTGACTGTTGGAAAGACCTACTTCTTCAATGACATTGACATCTTCACTGATTTCAACCACGAGTCTGTCCTGCAGTTGCTGCATTATGTTCTGTCAAAATGTTCTCAGTAGGATACCACTGGCTGGTATGGTCCTATGCATATTGCCAATATATTACCCAGAATTGGTAAATAACGCTTAACACTATAACTCAGACATAGCCATATTACCTTATGTACAATAGATGTGACTTTATCCACCTCAGACACATAAAGTGCTGATGTTTTAAGCTCAATTTAACATTGTGTGATGGTGCTGCCTAACTTGCCAAGTCAGAAAGTCATTTAACTTTAAGAGACTCCCCACAGAGTGCATCTTTACTCTGCTAATTTCCTTCATGCTTGAAAATAGCCTCAATGAACAAAGTCAGACAAAAGCTATAGTAGTACAAGTGATACTCAATCTGAACATTTAACAGTTTAGAGACAAAGATGCTGACTTAGTAGGTGCTCTGAGAGGACATTACTAGCCTGCGGACATTACTAGTCTGACGTTCTCATAAGCTAAACTACAATCAACTAATGTGTTTGAAATGAAAAATATATTTTGCCATATTGAATATCTGCTACTTTTATCTTTGCACTGCACCCTGACAAGAGAATGATTTTATTTTAACTTAACAAATAAAGCTAAAGAGATATTTAATAAAGCACGTCGGGTATGTGAATGTGCGGCAACCCCAAACCCGCCTTAAAAAAAGATACTTTCATATCCTTCGCATAAAATATATATATATTTTTGCAGTAGTGTCGGTTAGTTAAGGAAATAATCGTTTAAATTTATTTCATTATTTTCTCACTGCTGTTTGAATGTGAATAAGCAGACAGAATTGAAACTCAGTCAAGCTCAGTGTGTATCTACAGCATGTTTGATATCTTATTATCATTTGTCTTTTGTTGAAAGTTTCTTTTGAAAAGAAAGCTGAATGTACTGTTGGTGCTTATCCTTTTTTAAAGAATTTCTAAATAAAAAGCATTACCAATTTAATACACAATTTTTTTTTATTTCCAATAAAATAAAAATGAATGATTTGTTGTTAAAAATGGTTACACAGTAGATAACCTTGCAGAAAAAATATTCATACTCCACTGAAACATTTTCAGATTTGATCACATTACAAACACAAATTCCAATATATTCTAATGAGACTATAAAACAAATAAGTCTAGCTTGAGTCATCGAAAAATGTTAGCTTACTCTTGTGAAAGCTAATCAGGAAGAGCTTAAGAGGAACAGAAAACCAAGGAGGAGATGCCCGTCCAGCGTGGATACTGTCCAGATTTATGTTTTAGTTCCTTTGCCTTGGTGATCAGTTCCCCCACCAGGAATCCACTACCAAATTATTCTCAATCCCTTTTCAATTAACCCCTTTAACTACTATTCTGTGTTCATAATTGTTGCCCGCTGCACAGTTAATTATTTTACAAAAATGACAAATAAATGGTTGTAAGAGACAAATAGCTTTAAGGTGAACCATCCATCCATTTTCCTACATGCTTATCCCTGTTGAGGTCACGAGGGGTGCTGGTGCTTATATCCAGCTGTCAATGGGCAAGAGGCGGGGTACACCCTGGACAGGTTGTCAGTCAACCCAGGGTAACACAGAGACAAGCAGGACAAACAACCAGTCATGGCACACACTCACACCTAAGGAGAATTTAGAGAATTAAACAGTCATGTTTTTGGACTGTGGGAGGAAACCGGAGTACCCGGAGAGAACCCACACATGCAAAGAGGGAACATGCAAACATGCAGAAAGACCCAGGGTCCAACATGAACCTAGGACCTTCTTGCTGCAAGGCAACAGCGCTACCCACTGCACAGCCCTTTAAGGTGAACCCTAAAAGCTAAATGTCCTGATGCATCTCAAATAATCCAGGTAGATACAACAAAAGAAAGAAATTGGACAGGCCCTTTGGGTGGTTTCTTCTTTATTGAAGATATTATTTTAAGAAACTTCTTCAGTCTGTAGATTTGGAATAAACTCAGCTTCGTGAGCAGAGAATTTGCATAATGGATCATCCAGTTTAAGTTTGACAATCAAAACCAGTTGCTTGCATGCAAAAATGACCATCTGGCTACCGACTGATCGTTGATGGCCTCATATTGTTCCCAGGGGTCTGAGTCATGCTCGCAATAACAATATTGTCAGAGGGGGAAAAAATTAACCCAGAGGCCACCATCCCTATTTAACGACGGGCGATAAGTGTAAACCACAGTATCTTGGCCTGGTGTGATGTCTCAGTCTTGGATGGAGACGTCCTTGGTTGGAAAGTGATGTGTAGCCTCCAACACACCCACACAGACCAGTACTTACGGTTTGACTTCCATCACCCACCGGAGCACAACTTAGGATATAACGCTGAGTTTAACTACAACTCTACAGACTGAAGAAGTCTCTTGGAGAAGAGAAAAAAAAAAAGAAGAACCCATTCAGAGGACCTATACAAAAATCTCAAAAAATAAATTGATATGGTTCAAACCTTTAAAATGTACTTTTGACAACTGTTTTAAGTATTATAAAACTTATTTTGAAAAATAAAGTCCAACACTGTCAAAATGATCCTGATACCTGTGATGCATACGGTATGTTTTGGACCATAAGGCGCACTGGATTATACAACTCACTGTGAATTAACGTGTCTGTGTGTGTCTTTGTTCACGCATAAACCGCACCGGATTATAAAGCGCATTAAGCTTTTTTCCCAAATGTGTAGTATCACTCCGCCCCTCCACGTACACAGCTCTCTCCTGAAGGGAAGAGCTATCCATCTCTGTCAGGAGGACAGAGTAGTTGGACGATACTGCCCTGTTTCTAACATAAGGCCAAAATAAACTTAACTTTTATTTTGAATTAACTTACTTGCTAGCATGTGCAGGTGCCTTACATGAATGCACTTCTAGTTTAGACATTACAGTCAGGCAGTCTTGTAGAGACTGGGTTCAATCAGGTAGTGAAACAGTGTACCATAATGCTCCACATATCCATCTAGTGAACCGGCTTTGTTTCTATCCAAAGTCGTACTTACACATTTTAACAGATCATATATAAGGCGCACCATCAGTTTTTGAGAAATTTTAAGGATTTTAAGTGTGCCTTATAGTCCCAAAAATACGATAACTCCACTGAACCATATTTTTCTGTCAGTCACTGCCAGCCTCCAGAAATGCAGCACTGGGTGCCTATTAAAAAGAGAGATTGTATGTAAGTTTTCCCAGACATAAGGCTAGATGAGGAAAGCTGCAGACACTTTGGCAGACGCCTCCGATTTTCATCCTGTCCAATTCCCGTAATGATCTGCCCCACATCCTGCAGACCTCCACTGCTCAACGGTTCTATTCCCGCCACCCCTCACCATGTTACACAATTTTCCTGTGACTATGTCTGTGGTGAAGCTGTGGGCCGTTGCTTTTTTTTTTTTCCTGTGAGATGACCACCATACAAATGATGCAGTTCGCATTAACAAGTACATTTTTGAAAACAGACAAACATCGTCTATCAAACATGACGGGGAGCTTGAAGAAAGCGTCTAGTTTAAATTATCATTACAGGTGTCTGTCGTTGTGAAATATTTGCCGTTAAGAGATTCCTAAACAAACTCACAGAAATACATATTTTATCTTTGAATCTTACTGCTGCTGATGCACAATTTATTGCTTTTCACTTAAAAAAAAATCATCTCCAATGAATAAACCCTAGACCAACATCAGCGTTTCCATTCACATCCTGATCGCCAAGCAACTGACCCCAGATTCAACCTTAGACTTGCAGCCCTTAATACACCGGATGCTTTGAATTATCTGGACACGTTTAGCTCTTCAGGAAGTGTTGTCGGTGCATTCAACTATTTAAAAACATTATGTCCTATTGTTTCTGTGTGAACTCTGAGCCACTGTCTCGGTGGCAATCTGCAGGGATTGAACTGGGTACTTGCAGCCTTCTCAGACACAAACGCACTGCTCTGACCACAAGGCCAAAACCTCCCCAAGCATTGTCAATAAAGATTCTTGATTCATATTAGAGACGCTTTAACGGGTGGGCACCCTGCTGTGAGGGAGTCGCTTGGGGAGGAGAGTCTGCAGCTTCTCATATAAACACCCTCTAAGGTTGACTCAAGTTCAGTTAGAATTTAACAATTTAAGAAGAATTGATTGCAAGTTTTAGCGCTCAGGCTCTTACAACGAACCAAGGCGGGTGACGTCCTGAGGAAGAACAGCCACGAGTTAACTCGTACATCCCTCTTTCTAATTCAGACACCCCCCCAAAGGAGATTGTGCCTCCTCACATGATATTACTAAAAATAATTTGTCACCATGATGATGTTACCTAAGTGTTTTTCTGTGTGTGTAGTTTAAGTGTAAGCACGCAGCTAATACCACAGGGAGGGCTGCTCCAGTAGTAACTCTACACAGCCTATTTCTAATTAGACTTGCTTTAACTTTTAGCAAAACATTTCCCAATTTAAAGGAGAAGTCCGGTCAAAATCAGAATTCAAACTGCTGAAAGTACTTTAAATATAAAACTACTACATACTGTGCAAAAAATTATAAGTTTTTTTAATTAATAATAATTCTTATTTAATCATGTTTATGTGGAGGAATCCATCTTGGTCAAGAATAGTACTGTCACCTCCCATTTTTTGACGTCACTCGGCGGACCCGCTGTTGAGCAAGTTTCAACGCTCTGTTTGTCACGGCGCACTATTTTCCAAGATCAAACTCAGTCGGGTCCTACAGTATATATCTATACACGCGTGTGTGTGTGTGTGTGTGTGTGTGTGTGCGCGCGCTCCGCGCAGCACGGCTTTGCTGCCGCTGCAGCAGAGCGCGCGCACACACACACACACACACACAGCGGAGGAGAGATCGCTGAAGTGACTTAAGTTAGCTGATTATTATAGTATAAGTATTAAAATATAAGAGCATTCCAGCACATGCTGGGCTGAGCACGGCTTTGCACCGGCGCTGCAGCTGAGCGCGCGCACACACACACACACACACACACACACACACACACACACACACACACACACACACACAGCGGAGGAGAGATCGCTGAAGTGACTGTGTTGAAATAAGCAATGTTTTTTCCTCTTTTACCAGTTGTGTTGGAACATCTGATGGCCATGCACGTGGCCATTGTTACTTCAGCAATAGCTCTTGGGAATGTCAGCGGTGAAGTCCTCTGGAAATCCGAAATAATTATTGATGATCGCAGCTGTGTAGAACGGCTCCTATTGACTTTGCATGGAAAGCGGAGAGAAATACTGTCGCCGCTTCCGCTCTTCCACGTCGCAGGATGTGATGTCAAACGCCCCTTACTGCCCATATTTGGGCAGTCATGTCAGCCCCCATACACAGTGATTCAGACGACAATTTATGTTTTTATTTTCTTATTGATTAAAGATAAGTTCATTAAATAACCACAAATGTATTAGTTTTAGTTATAGCTAATGATACCCTGATTTTTCCTTGTTGACCGGACTTCCCCTTTAAAACAAGAAACCATACTTGGCTAGACCCCTAAAGCACAGGGATACCAGCAAAGATAACTGTCCTTTCAAAGAAAATAAAAACACCCTCTCTTGTCAACATCCTTACATTAAACAGACCAGTGGATAGGAGTGGACTAACAGACAGTGTGGCACTCAAGCTGCTGTGTGGTACACAACAGAGCCCTGCAGAGAACAGTGAAGCGTGCTCAGAATAATAATCATCTTTATTGTCATTGCAACGTACATTCCAATGAAATTTGTTCTCTGCATTTAACCCACCCCCTTGGGGAGCAGTGGGCTGCCACTGTGTGGCATCCGGGGAGCAATCTTGGGTTAACGGGCTTGCTCAGGGACCCAGAGTGGCAGTCTGCAGGAGTTTAACCCAGAGCCTCTGGGACACAAGAGCAATGCTCTAATCTAACCACTAGGCCACCACTCCCCCCAGAAGGTCATTGCAGTTAACATACAATTTTTTTTCCAAACTTGATTATGAGCCGCTCAAGAACATCTCTCTAAATATTGTCAGGTGTTCAGAAATTATGTGATTATTTATATGAGAAGCTGCAGACTCTCCTCCCTAAAACACAAATAAACCAAAAGGCAGGAAAAGGCTAACTTAACCAAATCAAACAGGAACCAAGACAGAATATTACACCAATGATACATCTTGACTAATTTCCTAAGAATGAGTTGGAACTTATTTTCTTGACAAAACAGTCTTGACCAGTCGAGGCATAGACTTCAGTAAACCCCTGATAGTGTACAACGGTATATGAATCCAAGAAGTTAGCAACAGCCCTATAAGTTGTGAGGTAGCGTGTCAATGGGTCAGACCTACAGCATTTTTACAGCGCACCTGACAAACGATTGATTGGATTGATATCTGGAGAATTTGAAAATTAATGCCTCAAACTAATTTTTATGCTCATTTTATCATATATAAACTATTGTGGCTTTGTGGGAGGTTGCAGTAACCTACTGAAGAGGATTTTTACGGTTATCTATTACCCAATTCTTTTGTTGGCAGCTTGAGGAAAGAGGAAGGTCAGAGTCTTAAATTCCCAGAAGCCAGCGTGCAATTTATTTTGGCACAATATTAAGTTGGAGACTGCTGGACTCTATCCGTAGAAAAATAATCATCATCAGAATACAATACATATTTATCTTCCTGGACTGAGCGTGTCCTGAACTGTGGACACGACAGCCCCTGCACACATTCATTCAGGGGAATGTACTAGAAAAGTCTATGTCTGTATTGGTCCCATGCATGCATCAAATTGCAATAAACCTACAGATAAGAGAGACAAACCTTGAAGGATTCAGCCCTAAGAAGATTAGGTCAATACAAAAGAATATTTTTTTTGTATACAAAGGAAGTTTCCATGAAATATCATAAAACGAACTAAATGTTTCCACACAGACTGACCGATATAGATCTCATATCAATTTAAACACAGTTGATAACAAGTAAAAGTCTAATATAACTTTAACAAAATCAATCACAAAAGGTGAGTCCAAACAAGGTCAAAGCCATCAGTGCACACTATTTCTATGAAAGAGTGTACATGGTCAGCCTCAAAGATAGTTGGATATGTGGTGTGTGGTGGTATCTCATAGTGTATCCTGGTGCCATGTATTCCCCAGATAGGTGACAAACTTTAATCCGGCCAACCATGGGACGTGAACATGTTTCATCAGAGCAGGCCACCAGCTTCCTTTTGCTTATCGCTCCAGTTTCTTACATGAAAATATATGCCATATTAAATCAGATGAGTTGACAGAACATGCTTAGCTAAGTTCATAATTTGTCTGTGAACTAAATTAAGGAAAAGTCTAATGAAAGCAAAATTAAAGCATCTTCACCTGTGAAATAGCTTTACAGCTGTTCTCTTCTCTTTGTAATCCTAAATAGCCGAGAGGAAGCAGAGACAGGCTGTCCTGACCTCAAATGAATTTCTTTCACTGCTATTTCTGTATTCATTGAATTCAATCAATCCAATGTTTAACGACGCATTGAGGTGCTGTGAGAAAGAGATGTTTTCTCGAGAGAATAATTTGGCACGTTGGTGCCTTTGTTAGGGTAGTGTTAATTTCCTTCCTGTGGCTTCCTTTCATAGTCAAAAATCTTGCCGGCTATAGTTAATAGTTGATAGACGACTTTGACTTGCTCTTGGGCATGTGTGCGTGGATGCATTGTTGTGTGCTGTGTGTGTGTGTGTGTGTGTTACCCAAAAGGATCATTGGGAAAGGGGAGAAACACGGATTATGCCTCCTTCCATTTGTTCTGCACTTATTCACAACAAACATTGCAAGACCTAAACACAAGGATACATATACAGAAATGTTTAGTCAAATAAATCCAATCTCATTGAAAGATTCAAAGCAAATTACATCAATGCCTATTAGATCCTAGTTATAAACCAATGTCAAGTTCAGTTCCTTAATCAAACTGGTAAATAGTTTTCTATTTAAGGAACCTGCATTAAGTTACTGACTTTGCAGAAATTATTGCTGTGGTCACAGTGACTGCATAAAGTGGTTAACCTAACCACCATCCCTCATACTAAGAATGCATGTGATGACAGTGAAAGGAAAACTCCCTTTTAATAGGAGTGTTAGAGAAATGTTAATGTAATGATTTTCTATTTATTAAGTTACAGGCATTTAGTCTGTTTAAAGAGCTGGCTTACAAGAATATTCTATCGTTTAAAGGAGGTGGGAAAAGGCAGAGCAGATACACAAAAGACACAGAAATACTGTTCCAGCAGCACTTTATATGTGAGAAAAAGTAGACTTCATGGTAGCAATAGCTCCATTACTGGCTTCATTTAAGGGAGAAGCTCAGCTTAACATGGAAGCTGAGCCAGTAGTAAAATATATGTTTTCAAAAACAAAGTACATAACAGAGTTAGCAGCAACAACTCCTTCAGTTGCTTTTCTTGATAGACACAGGTTTAAATACAGAAAAGACAGAGGCAATTGTCTCAACAATAGAAAGAGAACATTAAGTTACTGGTGGAACAGCCAAGCACATATACTAATAAATAGGAAAGTCACTATGAAGATCTTTTGGCATTAAGTCATTTTAGATCCAGTGTTTGTCTACACAGATTCAAAATCTCATATTACATTGAAGTTGATAAAATCAATGCCATGTATATGATTTAAAACTCTGTGATTTTCAAAGGATGCAAAATAGGACGCTGTGTATCGCCAGTTTAACCCTTAATCACAAGTCCATGATGCTCTAAGCTTTTGGTAGCCATCTTTCCATCCATTCAATTTCATATGCGCATTTTGAATTATTGCATTAGAAAAAGTTGATGGAAACAGCAAAATTTGAAATACCTCCCTCTATTTTGCAAAAATAAATGTTTACGCTCACTTGAGGTGGAAGAAATGGCAGATGGAAACACATTTGCAAAATAAGTTCAGGTGTACAGAATATTTAATCACATGACTGATCAGCTGTTCTCGCTGTCACCTTCTTTCCAGATATTCATCGGAGAAGATTCTCAGTCATTCAGGTCATGATCAATCCAAGAAATAGATAAAAAAAAAAAACCAACTGGGCTTCTATTCTGAAGCTGAGACGTTTTGCTTCCCATCCAGGAAGTTTTATCAATTAAAAATGTCTGGAGTAGTGTGGAGTTCCAAGCTTTATAGACCTGCTGACGAGCCCTCGTTGGAGTTAAGATCCGCACGTAGATTCACCTGGAACTGATCGCCCCTCTCAATGAAGAGCCAGGCCAACACTGAGCCTAACGACTCTGCATTGTGAGGGTATGAAAAACATTAAGATTATTAGAGATCAACAAGAGAAATTGACTTGTTGGACTGAGCCAATAACTTGGATAAAATTAATGTTTTCAATTTTAAATTGGCATCTTGCTCAAGTTGAAGCTGAAAAGCTCAATAGTTACGTTTACTTGGACAAAAGTAATCAGAATAAAGGGCCGACTGGAATAAAAATGTGTCATGTAAACAAGCCAATCGGAATATTATGATCGGATTAAGATCAATCGGAATGAAACTGTAATCCGAAGGAGAGGGGTGGTTTATGTCGCTTGATAATCCGATCAACGTGCATATAAACGCTCGTCAGGCTCAAATTAATCCAAATGTGGCAAACTGACCCGAGTGCGTCTGACTAAAAGTTGTTTAGTGGCAGAAATACGTTCACGATACAACCTTTCTGTTCGAAAAAATAAAGAGCGCAAAATTGTTGCTTGCTCAGTAACATTTCAAGTGAAATTAGAACCTCGTGCAAGTCCAGCCTGGGTGCTTGGAAGACAAGCAAGCTTGTATAAAACTGCTTTGTACTTCTTCTGTGGGGTTTTTTTTTTGGGGGGGGGGGGGGGGGTGATTACTGCGCATGTCAGTGGTTATATTCTGAATAAAGCCAGGTGCATATACACGCACATTATGATCAAATTAATTGTGTGTACCCACATAAATGGTACAATCCAATTATTGAATATGAATACATTTTAATCTGATCGTGATATTTTGTGCATGTAAATATAGCTACTGACAGCACATCAAAAGTAGACAATGGAAGTCCTCAACAAAGCTGCTAATACCCATTATTGATGTACTGCCCTTGTGTTTTTCAGCTGCAACACAAGCATGATCCCAATATTTTAAAAACCCTATTTTCTGTGAATAGCTTGCAAAACTGCCTTTTTCAACCTTTACCATGAAGTTCACAGTGAAAGAAATAGACTCCCACAGTCCCTTTTCTGTCTGAGTCTTCCCCTCTCTGGGAGAGGAAACTCTATTTAGGGTAGCTTAAACAACTGTCAGAAAACTTTGTGACTTCAAAGACGAAGTATTATGTTTATGAAGAAAGAAAACTGTCATGATTTGGGCTTTTTGTTTGTGTTTTGGGCTGATATGGCTGTTTTTTACCCCCCCCCCCCCCCCCATTATCTGCACCTCTCCACATTATCAGCTTCATCTGCTGCTGTTAATTACTTTCAAGTCATCTCACTTGGGACTCTGCTTGTTTATTCCTGGCTCCCACACACGGTCACTGCCAGATTGTGAGAAAGCCATATTGTGAGTAAATATGCTGGTTTTGACCATGGCCTGAAGTTATTTGATTTTCCTAGTTTGCCTTGTGTTGAATATTATTGTTTATGTTCTTGTTGACTTCCTGTTGTGGGCGGAGATTTACACAGGTGGGCGCAATCTGCTAATAAAGGGCCACAGGCTGCTCTGGTGAGCACTGCACTCAGGCCAAACGAAACAGAGAGCTATGTTGTTTTTCCTTCGTCACGACCCGGCATTTCCAGCCCTTTAATGATGGCAGCGTCAACAGGTTATGGGCCCAGGAAGGAGTGTGGAAGCCGATGGAACTGATTATGCTTTGACGGAGATGAAAAGAATGAGTTGTGGGAAAAGTTGTGGGAAACAAAGTTTTTGGCCCACTTACGTCTGCTTGAGCTGAAGAATGCCATATTACTGAAGGGTGAACCCGATGACGTGGAAGAAGACGCCGCTAAAAATGAAGAGGCATATGCAGAATTAATTCAAGTATTGGACGATAAGAGTCTTTCCCTTGTGATGAGAGATGCTGCGGATGATGGCAGAAAAGCCTTAAAGATCCTCAGAGATCACTATGCCGGTTCGGGTAAGCCACGAGTGATTAGTTTGTATACGGAGCTGACGTCTCTTCAGAAAGGTGTCAATGAGAACGTGACTGACTACATTATCCGAGCAGAATCTGCAATTACAGCGCTGCGTAATGCAGGAGAAGTTTTAAGTGATGGCCTGCTGACGGCAATGATATTAAAAGGCCTGCCTGATGAGTTCAAACCATTCTCTGTTTATGTTACACAGAGTGATGAAGAGTTAACTTTTGCCCAATTTAAAACGAAGCTGAGAAGCTATGAGAGCACAGAGAAGTTGTGTGTTGCTGGCTCAGCTGAAGATTGCGTGATGAAAGTTAAAGGAAGAGACAATTGGAGCATAAAACTCACCTGTTACAACTGTGGCCAGAGAGGGCACAAAGCCCTGGATTGTCCTTCAACCTCGGGCGAGCGCAGTGAGCTGAAACAGTGGTGTAGTTTCTGCAAGAGCGCCACTCATGAGGATGCAAACTGTCGGCGGAAAAGGCGAGACAAGGTCAAGCAAGCAATGGATGAGGAGGACCATACGTTCGCTTTCAAAGTGAAGCAGAGCGACGACGCCCAGATCTATGGCACAAAGGTGAAGGGCCTCATGGTCGACTCGGGTACAAAGGTGAAGGGCCTCATGGTTGACTCGGGTGCAACAAAACACATTGTGACAGACGCTGCAAAATTCAAGGATTTTGACTCGACTTTTAAGCCTCAGAGCCATATTTTGGAGTTGGCTGATGGCGTGAGGACCAGTGGCATCGCACTGAAGAACGGCATCGCCAGAGTTCGCTTGAGAGACAGCAACGGCCGAATTGTTGAGATGATGTTAATGGATACTTTTTACGTGCCGTCATTTTTCCAGGACATCTTTTCGGTTAAAGCTGCAACTGCCCAAGGAGTGACAGTCATCTTCAAAGATGGACAGAACCGGCTCATCCATAAAAATGGTACGGCTTTTGATATTGATGTTCATGACAGACTGTTTAATTTAAATACTCTTACAGATGAGGTTGATGAGTGCAATGCTTGCTATGACATCCAAACGTGGCATGAAATTTTAGGTCACTGTAACTATGATGATGTGTCAAAGTTGGAAAGTGTTGCAGAGGGAATGAAGATTAGAGGGAAAACTGAAAAATCTGATCTGAAATGTGAAGTGTGCATACAAGGTAAATTTGCTCAGACCAGGAGTAGAGATCCTGATGAAAAAGCTAAAGGTGCACTAGATCTCGTACATCCAGATCTAGCTGGACCAATAGAACCAGCTGCTAAAGGTGGGTTTAGATATACCATAGCTTTGACAGATGATTATTCAGGTGCTATTTTACCTATATTCTGAAAGCTAAGAGTGATACTGTTAAAGGGACAGAGAAGTTTATTGCAGATGTGGCACTGTATGGGAAGATCAAATGTATAAGATCCGATAATGGAACTGAATTTATATCCAAAGAGTTCCAATCACTGCTTAGTCAAAATGCCATTAGACATGAAACTTCAGCCCCTTATTCTCCCCATCAGAATGGGACAGCTGAGAGAACATGGAGAACTATTTTTTAAATGGCAAGATGCATGTTAATTGAGAGTAATCTGCCTAAAAATTTATGGACATATGCAGTTCAGACGGCTGCTATTATCCGTAACAGATGTTACAACAGACGTGTTGAGCAGACTCCATTTTACATGTTAACTGGAAAGAAACCTGACCTTTCAAAAATGAGAACTTTTGGATCTGAATGTTATGCATATAAGTATGACAAGAAAAAGTTGGATCCACGTTGTAAAAAGGGAATTTTTGTTGGTTATGACAAAAATAGTCCTGCATATCTTGTCTTTTATCCAGATACAGGTAGAGTACTTAGAAATAGGCTGGTAAAGTTTCTAACAAAAAGTACCAATGAATGTAACACTCAGACTGATGAAGACATAAATGAGAATATTTTACTCAAGAAGAAAGTTGAAAGTGAGCAATCAAAACCAGATTTCAGAACAATTATCTCACAGGAGGTTAAAACTGACACTTGTGACATAGATGGGATCCTAGATCAAAGTGAAGGGAACCTTGGTTCACGTTATCCTAAGAGAGAAAGGAAATCTCCTAAGTATTACACAGATCAGGATTACGAAATGAAATGTGAGGATGATCAAGCACACATGAATATTGACTATTGTTACAGGATCGCATGTGATGTGCCTAAGACAGTGGGAGAAGCTATGAGCTCACCACAGTCAGAACTATGGGCTAAAGCTATGAAGGATGAAATGGATTCTTTGATGGAGAATAATACTTACAGCCTAACTTCATTACCTGAGGGTAAGCAAGCAGTAGGGGGTAGATGGGTATTTACTATTAAAGAAAATCCTGTTGAGACACTTTATAAGGCGAGATATGTAGCAAAAGGCTATAATCAGGTTGCTGGTATTGATTATAATAAGACTTTTCCCCCGACTGCTGATATGACATCTGTGCGTGTTCTAATGCAGCTTGCTGCTCAATATGATTTGGAATTGCACCAAATGGATGTGAAAACGGCATATTTACATGCCCCTATCGATTGCGAGATATTTTTAGAACAACCTGAAGGATTTGAGGTGGTAACAGAGACAGGAGAAAAATTAGTCTGTAAGCTTAATAAGTCACTTTATGGTCTGAAACAGTCAGGATGAAATTGGAATAAAATGTTACATGATTTCCTTATTGAAAATGACTTTGTGCAGAATGCTGCTGACTATTGTGTTTACAGTAAAGAAAATGAACATGAGAGAGTGATCTTGATTATTTGGGTTGATGATCTTCTTATTGCAGCTATTAATGATCAAATACTCAAGTGTGTGAAGAAAATGTTGGCTGGGTTGCAGCAAAGCATGTATTGAGATATCTGAAATGTACACTAAATCAAGAATTATGCTTCAAGAAAAATGACATAACCCTTAAACTTGTGGCATACTGTGATGCAGACTGGGCAGGAGACCAGGAGGACAGACAAAGTATGACGGGTTACTGTTTTAGTCTATCTGAAACTGGACCTATTATTTCCTGGAAGTCTAAAAAGCAGTCCACAGTTTCTTTATCTACATGTGAAGCTGAATATATTGCTTTGTCTGCTGCTGCACAGGAAAGTATTTATCTTGTGATTCTAATGAATGGAATGGACTTTGGATGTGAATATGCACCTGTGACTGTTTATGAGGACAATCAAGGTGCAATTGCTCTTTCTAAAAGTCCGGTCCATCGCCAAAGATGTAAACACATTGACATTCGATATCACTTCATTCGGTCAGCACTAAGTGATGGAAAAATAACTCTCTCTTACTGTCCAACAACAGAAATGGTGGCTGATATTTTAACAAAGCCTGTAGCTAAAATGAAAATGGACAAATTTGCATGTTTTGTTTTTGGTATGTAAATGTGAAGCACTGAAATGTAAATGTATTATGTCAACATAAGAACAAGTGGGGGTGTTGAATATTATTGTTTATGTTCTTGTTGACTTCCTGTTGTGGGCGGAGATTTACACAGGTGGGCGCTATCTGCTAATAAAGGGCCACATATGGGGCTAAAATGGTAGCTTTACCATTTGCAAATGTGTGTGGAGAGTTGTGTATCTGTATCTCGATTTGTGTGTCTGTATCTCGATTTGTGCGTGTGCAGTGGGATTTGTAAATGTGTGAGGAGAGTTGTGTGTCTGTACAACAATCTGCAAATGCGTAAAACTACTTGTGTGTAATCCGTTTTGCAAATGTGTAAAAAATCCACAAATCTGTATTCAGATCTGCAAATGTGTACAGAGATTTGCAAATGTGTAAAAAATCCACAAACCTGTATTCAGATCTGCAAATGTGTAAAAAATCCACAAACCTGTATTCAGATCTGCAAATGTGTACAGAGATTTGCAAATGTGTAAAAAATCCACAAATCTGTAGTCAGATCTGCAAATGTGTACAGAGATTTGCAAATGTGTAAAAAATCCACAAACCTGTATTCAGATCTGCAAATGTGTACAGAGATTTGCAAATGTGTAAAAAATCCACAAACCTGTATTCAGATCTGCAAATGTGTACAGAGATTTGCAAATGTGTAAAAAATCCACAAATCTGTAGTCAGATCTGCAAATGTGTAGATCAATCTGTAAGCACACACAGAAACACTTGTGTCTGAAGTATTTTCGCTTCAAGACCCAGAAATACAGACAAATCATTGGTTACAAGTCAAGCGGTTTTTCGGTTGGTTCTCTTTACACACGTGATTTTTGCTACTCTTCTGCCGCGTGAGATGCACAAATGCGTAGAAGGATTTGTATCTGTATTTTTTCGATTTGTGTCTCCTTGCGCAGACTCGCAGGCTCAAAGGCTCACATGTTGCCCTGAGCGCAGGCTCACAGGCACACAGGCTGCCTCTTCCGGCTGTGGTAGGTCACGTGACTTTCAAGGATTGAACCAAAGCGTTTTGCTACCAGACCACTGACAAGGCAACTTGTTATAACTATATAACTTTCTCCCTTTAACGACAGTAGTTTCTTGTTTTAATGAGAGACTTATCTTGCTAAAACCAGATAATTGTCTCCTCATAACAACGCAACATAACCCGGCATCAGCTGGCGGGATATTTGAGTGTCATGGAGAAGAGGAGAGACGGAGGGGCGCCTTTTATTTCTTTTTAAAAAGTCATTTGTCGGAGGAATGTATTTCTGCACTGAGGAGTGACAAGGTAAGTCGTGCATATACAGCAAGTCCTCTACTTGAAATTTAATCAATTCGGCAGTTATTTATATTTAACAACTATGCTTTGGAAACACTTGTAGCACTGTAGAACAGTCTCTGGCTCTGTTTACACGGTGAAAACAGGTTTGCGTTGCCTTTGTACTCTCCATTTACACACTACAAGGTTTAACTGTTGCTTAGGGGGACTTTCAGCTATAGCTGTGGGTTTATTTACAACAGTTTGCAGCCGAAACAGTCCTCCGCCAGCCGCTGCTTTCTTCTTCTGGGCAATTTGACGCGGAGCTTCAGAAATCACAGCGCTACTAGTGGTGCGGCATGGGAATTGCACCGTTTAAGTACTCTGTAAACAGGGCCTGTGACTGCAAATGTTCTACATGGATGTTAATGAGATAGAGATAAGGATAAGCAGCTTAATTTTTTTTAAAAACATGTCATGCATTTAATCATAAATTCTGCTGTAAAGATTAATAATCATGTACTTAAAATAGTCTTTTTAGTTTTTTTCAGTTTTTATATTAACCATAATTTCATTGTGCTTGTAGACTGACATATCAGCTATAGCAAGCATGGATGATGAGAGCTTGGCCATCTATATTCCCACCTATGCTGACAGAATTGCCACCCAGAGATTTTGCTCCGAGTTCCAAGGAAAAGGTGAAAGAGATGTCCTTCAACAGACGTGGCTTGAAAAACTCTTTACATGCAAATCTTCATGGAAAAAGTCCAATTTGATCTAAAATGTTTTTGGTTTCAGGTAATACCACTATGTAATATATTTCATGTTTTCAGGAACATATGGAAGTGAGCCACAATAGTCAGTTAGCTTTTGTTTTTGCTGACAAAGATATAGAGCAAAAATACTGATTAAAAAGATTACTCCAACAACATTGTGAAATACAAGTTTTTGAAGTGAAATTATTGCTGTTGCTATTAAGCTTCTTTAAGGTTAAAAAAATTTGAAGCATGTGTTTAAACTGTACTTATTTTCCTTTCCTTTCCATAGGGCATTATATTTCTTTTATATTCTTCAAAGTTGATTGTAAAATAGATAAATGCTTTGAGCGCAATAGTGCCAAGATTTCTAACAATGACTTTTTTCATATGTAAAAGAATTTTCTCATGTTCAATTTTGAGATCCATGTATTCATCTTTTTAATACTCATAGATCACGTTCTGGTTAGGTCATCTTCTGGAGGTAGAGAACTTCCTTTTAAAAGGATCTTTCAGAGAACTTGTTAAAGGTACTTTTAATGTATGTTCTTCTGTGAGTTGATGTAACATTGCAATATAATGTTATGTTTCTAAGAAAAGAATGAGTTGATTTGATCACAAACCATTGCACTTTCTTTTGTAATGAGTTTTTACCAAAGATTCATTAAAGGTTTTCATATTGAACATAAGCATAGGCACTTTATTTTTCATCTCATTTGACCATATCATCATTGTCAAACAGTGCATAACTTGGGTCTCAGTGTTCAGTAACATAGAACTATAAGAGTCTTGCTGTTATAAATATAAAAAGTATGTCTTGAATATGAGGAGCAGTGGTGGGGTTTACAGAACATGTCATTTAAACATTTTGTCCTACATGACAGATTACAAGGCAAATGTGAAGTTAAATTTCTTGTTATTGTCCTAATATATTTAGTAGCATATATTTGCTGTCACACACAACAAGAATCACACAAAATATAAAACCTAGCACCAAAATTCAAAAAATTATGTACATCATGATGAAACATTTAAGTACATGGGAGTCAGTGAAAACAGAGGTCTGTTTTTTTCCTCCATCTGTATTTCTTTGCTTTTCCTTTATTGGTTGTGGGGTCTGCAGCTGCCTATTTCTGACTGTGTGGGAAAGTGACAGGGTCATTCTGGACAGGCTCACAAGGTCATTTGCTCCACAAACTCTTTTTTACAAGAAAATGTCACACGTGTCACAGGTTTGTGCGTATATAAGCTCTTAAAAATAAGCATAACTCCATTGTTTCATCATGTGTTGACGGTGCATGAAAGTTTTCCGTCATCAGAAGGTATGATACTTCGAACTGTCTCATAACATGTGAACGGTCCTCTGAAGACGTTGGACTGTGCAAGTTTCTGCCGCTTGCTTAGAAACCTGTTTGAGATGATCTTGTTCACCAAAAAGCCGTGGAAGGATTCACAGGTGTCAAAGTCCAGTCCTCAAGGGCCGGTGTCCTGAAACTTTTAGATATGTCCCTGGTCTGACACGCCTGAGTCAAATAATCAGGTAATTACCAGGACTCTGAAGAACCTGACTGCAGACTGAGGAGCTAATTGTGCCATTTGATTCAGGTGTGTGGGACCAAGGAAACCTCTAAAAGTTTCAGGACACCGGCCCTCGAGGACTGGAGCTTGACACCCCAGGTATACATCATGTAGGGCTGGCCACTTGGAGCCATTGCATCTCTAATCTTACAAATGATGTTCCAAAAGTGAACCACTTTAAGAGTTGTTCCTGAAAGACAAGAAAATAAACAAGATCTTAAAGTACATACTCCATATTTAAAAGCATGTATCATATAGTATTTATCTTTTACATTCAAACATACCTCAGTGATATTTAAACAGGTGAGCAGAATTGGCTGCTTATCCAAGAAGTCACCAGTAAAGTAATCTGTATTCTTCAGTTTTTGAAAAAGGTTCATCCAGTACTGTGCACGACGTTTCCTTAAGAAATCCCACCAGCTGTTGATGAGCTGGCTGTGGGTGCTGGATCCCACAATGAAGTAGTTTTCAGGATAGCTGTCATCAAGACGCAAAAATCTTTGAATGTCTTTCATTGTACCATTCTCTGTCTCCATGTCTATATGAATTCTGGCTGTGGTACCCCCTCTGTTACTGCTGGAAGAAAATATCCAGCAGTAACTCTTGGACAGCACCATCCATGTATTCAGCTTTAGAGATGCCAACCTGTAAACACAGCAGACAATTTGTTATCGTTTTTTCAAGTTTTTTTTATTTTCAACAAAAGGTAAAAATAACAATTAATTTATTCTTTCTAAAAATTGAGCACGTTACTTATGCCAAATGTGAGAAGCTAAATATTACAAATTCAAAGTTTTTAAGTATTTAAATTTTGAGTGTCAGATCAAATGCACAGGCATTCTAAGATGTAAAAGAGAACATTCATGATTTTCTGGCTGTATTTTTAATGTAGCTATCTTAAACCTGGTCCTCCTACCTTAATGTTTTTGTTTATGGGAATTTTAAAAAGTACTTTTACAGAATTCCCATCAGAAGGAGAATAGCTGCTGTTTAAAATTGTGATTTAAGGTTAGACTGGATCAATGTTAAAATTGCTTAAACCTAGACTGCAATGGAACAATGTTGTTGATTAAGATTTGTTTTCTTTTCTGAGTAAGTTTAAAGACATCAGAAAAAAACAAATGGAACAACAAATAAACTGAGAACAATGGTGCCTTGCTGCCAGGAGCTTTTATTGATACATTCTGATATTAACTTTTGAATTTGCAGCAATGATAATTGATTATCAGTTTTTGCTTTTCCCCTTATTAAAGCATGTCAGTAGTTGACTGGGTTTATTAATGAAGTTCATATAAATAGTTGTCCTTCACTGGCGTGTGAATTGTCCCATTAGAAAGCTCTGTATTCATATCTTTGTTTTGACACAATAAAATATGGATAAATGTAGCTTTATCTAGCCTCACTTTCATTGTGTAGAATACACATATTTTTAATTAGCCTTACAAGTGTCGAATTAAAATATATTTTAATCATATTTAATTAAAATACATAAAGGAATAGGTACATTTGCAGTCACAGGCCCTGTTTACAGAGTACTTAAACGGTGTAATTCCCATGCCGCACCACTAGTAATTCTGTGGCAATTCTGTCAGCATAGGTGGGAATATAGATGGCCAAGCTCTCATCATCCATGCTTGCTATAGCTGATATGTCAGTCTACAAGCACAATGAAATTATGGTTAATATAAAAACTGAAAAAAACTAAAAAGACTATTTTAAGTACATGATTATTAATCTTTACAGCAGAATTTATGATTAAATGCATGACATGTTTTTTAAAAAAATTAAGCTGCTTATCCTTATCTCTATCTCATTAACATCCATGTAGAACAACGGTGCAATTCCCATGCCGCACCACTAGTAGCGCTGTGATTTCTGAAGCTCCGCGTCAAATTGCCCAGAAGAAGAAAGCAGCGGCTGGCGGAGGACTGTTTCGGCTGCAAACTGTTGTAAATAAACCCACAGCTATAGCTGAAAGTCCCCCTAAGCAACAGTTAAACCTTGTAGTGTGTAAATGGAGAGTACAAAGGCAACGCAAACCTGTTTTCACCGTGTAAACAGAGCCAGAGACTGTTCTACAGTGCTACAAGTGTTTCCAAAGCATAGTTGTTAAATATAAATAACTGCCGAATTGATTAAATTTCAAGTAGAGGACTTGCTGTATATGCACGACTTGCCTTGTCACTCCTCAGTGCAGAAATACATTCCTCCGACAAATGACTTTTTAAAAAGAAATAAAAGGCGCCCCTCCGTCTCTCCTCTTCTCCATGACACTCAAATATCCCGCGAGCTGATGCCGGGTTATGTTGCGTTGTTATGAGGAGACAATTATCTGGTTTTAGCAAGATAAGTCTCTCATTAAAACAAGAAACTTCTGTCGTTAAAGGGAGAAAGTTATATAGTTATAACAAGTTGCCTTGTCAGCGGTCTGGTAGCAAAACGCTTTGGTTCAATCCTTGAAAGTCACGTGACCTCCCACAGCCGGAAGAGGCAGCCTGTGTGCCTGTGAGCCTGCGCTCAGGGCAACATGTGAGCCTTTGAGCCTGCGAGTCTGCGCAAGGAGACACAAATCGAAAAAATACAGATACAAATCCTTCTACGCATTTGTGCATCTCACGCGGCAGAAGAGTAGCAAAAATCACGTGTGTAAAGAGAACCAACCGAAAAACCGCTTGACTTGTAACCAATGATTTGTCTGTATTTCTGGGTCTTGAAGCGAAAATACTTCAGACACAAGTGTTTCTGTGTGTGCTTACAAATTGATCTACACATTTGCAGATCTGACTACAGATTTGTGGATTTTTTACACATTTGCAGATCTGAATACAGGTTTGTGGATTTTTTACACATTTGCAAATCTCTGTACACATTTGCAGATCTGAATACAGGTTTGTGGATTTTTTACACATTTGCAGATCTGAATACAGGTTTGTGGATTTTTTACACATTTGCAAATCTCTGTACACATTTGCAGATCTGAATACAGGTTTGTGGATTTTTTACACATTTGCAGATCTGAATACAGGTTTGTGGATTTTTTACACATTTGCAGATCTGAATACAGGTTTGTGGATTTTTTACACATTTGCAAATCTCTGTACACATTTGCAGATCTGAATACAGGTTTGTGGATTTTTTACACATTTGCAGATCTGAATACAGGTTTGTGGATTTTTTACACATTTGCAAATCTCTGTACACATTTGCAGATCTGAATACAGATTTGTGGATTTTTTACACATTTGCAAAACGGATTACACACAAGTAGTTTTACGCATTTGCAGATTGTTGTACAGACACACAACTCTCCTCACACATTTACAAATCCCACTGCACACGCACAAATCGAGATACAGACACACAAATCGAGATACAGATACACAACTCTCCACACACATTTGCAAATGGTAAAGCTACCATTTTAGCCCCATAGCCACAGGCTGCTCTGGTGAGCACTGCACTCAGGCCAAACGAAACAGAGAGCTGTTGTTTTTCCTTCGTCACGACCCGGCATTTCCAGGGGTCCGTTCTTCGTACGTCGCTAACTCAGTTAGCAGGATTTCATTGTTGACGATTTGGCATGATCTTGGATCGTTTGGTTCTGCGAAAGACATCCTGCACTTGTTGTCATAGCAACATGTGCGCCAGCTTAAGCCTACTCGAGAGCAGGTTTATTTCATGTAAACAAGATTAGATCACGGCTGTATAAGCGGAGGAGATAGGGAAGTCTGCCGTATGTCCATTTTTACGACTGCAACCTGTTGCGGAAGGTGCAAGAATAATTTCAGAGTTTTTCGAATTAATCGCGTATTGCGCAATAGACAGGATCCTTTAGCGCAGCGCGACAGTGTAATTGTAGAGAGATTTTCTTGGTGGCTGTTATAAACAGACAAACACATCATTTAACAGTGGCTTTTAAAGAGGAAAAAGTGGTGTTGGAGCCATAAATCTAAAATATTTAAGTTATTTGTATGATGGTTTGCTTTTTATTTTTATCATATTCAGTAAGAAGATTTGTTCGGGCCATTTTATTGTGAAGTTTAGTTTACTTTGAAAGGCTTGCTTCCTGTCGAGCCGTATATTGTATTAGAAAAAACTATGGATGGATTATCTAGCCACGGAGCAATACAGTTTTACCGTGTAAAATGTGGATGACTTGGAAAAGGAATATTTTCATTTTTTATGGATAAAGTTTTTTTTTTGTTAAAATTCCCAGTTTGCACATGTCCTTTACTTCTGTGTCTAAGGAATGACACTGAAATTTGGATCTCTTGACATAACAAGTGCCCTTTTAAAAAAAAAGTATAATAATTAAAGGCTACCATTTTGTAGAATATTTTTGTACTTCACTTTTACTTGTCCCCATGTTCTAGTGGGTCCCGTGGAGGCTCTGACATAAAAGAACAAAGTAAATATGAGATTATTAAAATGCAAAAATTCATACTGTAGAAAGTGATAGAAACATCTACCATGGACAGTATTTACGCATTGATTTGTCTGCTGCTTTTTGCCAGCCCTCTCTCCTGGCTTTAACAGATTTTGAGGTGTTTTAATTAATGACTCAAATTCGGCATAACCTTCCATTAAAAGCTCTTGTTCTGCTTGGGAGAAAAACTGTGGGCGTTCTTTGGCCATGCTGAACAGCCAATAGCAGCGTTGCTGATCAATGTTTCTACTATCGATACATTTCCCCTTTTAAACAAACGCATGAACGCGCAGTTGTCTCAGATAACTCAATCCAGCGATACTAATCCTAAACAACGGGTGTGTTCGAAGAACCCAATTAGCCGGATCATGATTAGCCGGATGAAATCATCTTGGATGTCTCATTTGATCTTGGATGTTTTAAGCAACATACGAAGAACGGACCCCAGCCCTTTAATGATGGCAGCGTCAACACCTTGCCCTCCCTGGACCACTCTGGGTGCAAGACCAAAGCAACGAACCCCACAACTAGACAAAGGAAACTGGCCGATACTGCAGAGAACTGTCCCAGGACAAGTGAAACAACAGCGGGCTGTTCCCACAACAAATGATAGGAGTAAGCCTGCTGGAAATGTTGGAATTCCATTACGAAACAGATTTGCTCCGCTCCAAGATGTGACCCAGGAGGATCACGACAGCAATCAAAGGTATGTTAACAACCTTCACTCTAAGCTGCCAGAGAAAAGACATGCCACAGGGCCAAGGACCCTGATATTATACAATGGATCTGTAAGTGCGATTAAACATTTCTGTAACAAGAAAAACACAGAGGTGTTGATTTATAACCCTTTGAACTATGGCCTGGTGTCTAATGTATCAGACATCCTTCCAAGGATCTTGAAAGAACGCCCGACCTTGGAAAAACTCACAATACAAGCTGAAGCCCTGGGCGACGTCAACTGGATAAGAAAATCAGAAGTATTGAAAGAGGATTAGATTCGTCTGTTGAACTTAGTTGATAGCCTTACTGGACCCGCCTCTCCTTCTTCTCCACAAAGCCCAGAAGTTCCTTTTCTGGAATTTTCTCACAACATGAACACAGTATCTAAGATTGGCCTACAGATGACATCCTCTCCACATAGCCATTCTGCTGTGACTAAACCAGCATTTTCCAAAGGCCTCAGAGGCCCAGATCCCCCTCCTCTACGTATCACAGAACATCCTGATGCTCAAGACCTCCAGATTACTTCGCTGTGATACAGATCGGGCCCTGGCTGCACGTTTATCAGACATGACAGTTTCCAGCATCAGCCGAGGCCTTTTGCAGGAGATTATGGAATATCTGTGATGATACGTGGCAGAAATAAGAAAAACAAAAGGATAAACAGGAACAAATACTTAAAAGTCATAAACTGTCAGATGCAACCTGTCACAGAGACATCATCAACCACTAAGTCATATAAACTGGGTTTATTAAACATTAGATCTCTGTCAGGAAAATCCCTTTTAATTAATGACTTCATTATTGACAATAATCTTGATGTAAAGTTTTTAACAGAAACATGGTTACATGAATCTAATGAAGACGTTATTCGACAGTCGACACCTCCAAACTACAATTTTCTTTGTGAGAGCAGACAGAAAAGGAAAGGTGGAGGAGTGGCAACATTATTTAATAATTCACTAAAGTGTAAAAGGTGTTTTTGGGACAATTTGACTCTTTTGAATATTTGTCTCTCCAGGTAAAGAGCCCGGTACGAACTATGTTCTTGAATGTTTACAGGCCTCCTAAGTCCACATCAAACTTTTTTAATGATTTTAGTGACCTCCTGTCTGTGATATGTGTTGATTATGACTGTTTAATTATTGTGGGAGACTTCAACTTTCACGTTGACAACCCTGAAGACAGAAGCGCAAAAGAACTGTGTGACACACTTAGAAACAGTGTTGTATAAAGTACTGAAATCTCGGAGTCAAGTAAAAGTATAAGTACCTCTCCAAAATATGACTTTGGTCAAAGTCCAAGTAACTGACTGAAATGTTACTTGAGTAAAAGTCTTAAAGTATCTGAAATGTCTTGTACTTAAGTATGAAAATTACTGTAAAAATAGATGTACTCAAGTAATGTAATAAAAAGTATAAGTAAAAAGTAAAACAAAGCAAATGCAGTTTGAATGACATTTTTTAGATTTTGGTAAACTTTGAAAGTCAAATTCACTTAAAATAATATAAACAACCAAGTGCAGGAGAAATGTAGACCAAGTTTAGACAGAAAATACAACCTTGTTGTAAGCTTTCATTTTTCCTTCTTCAAGTAAGGTCAGTGCTAAGCAACCAACCAAGTGCAGGCAAAGGGGGTGTATACTAAGAACATGGTGAAGTGATAAACCAGGCTTAGTTAACCTACAGGAAGTGGTAAACCTGCTAATAGATACACCTGCAGGCCGGCCAGCTGACAGCTTTGCTAGGGCCCGGGACAACACAGTCTTTTTGGGCCCCCCCTCTACACCTGCCGCCAACACACCACACACACAAATCTCTGTATTTTATACTGGATATTTTCAACCCAGCTATTGAATTTAGTGCACTAGATGATCTTTTCTTCATAAGAGAACAGCAAGCACTGCAGCCAAAATATGGCCTTTTTTGACCTGCTGTATATCAGCCAGCCCATAACAATTTTTCCCTTTCATTGCAGGAGGTAGAATTTGTTAGATACTTTGGGAATTCTCTGCCCTCTGAATCTGCTAGCTGGTTTATACTAATTTATTAATGGACAGTGTGGAAATCTATGTACAATAAAACCAATGTAAATAGTGTTCCTTTGTTTTATTTGTCTTTATCCTAATTCTGGAAGTAGAAATAGTCAAATGAATAACAATATTATTTTGTGGAACCCTAATCATACTATTATGACTACGCAAATGTCTAAACAAGAGTAGCAACTGCCTCAAATGGTCGAAAATAAATGAAAGCAACAATAACAACGAAATAATGGGAAAAGTGACACTCTCACCTTTTTCAGATGGCTGTGGCTAAGAATCTGACTTTTTTAATAGTCTACAGTCTTTGCTTTTTCATCTTTCCAGCAGTCTTCAGAACTCCTGCCTGGCACAGAATACTTAGTTTTATAGAGGAGATTAGGTTTTTGTTGATAAAATGTGTTATACTTCAGAATTAAATGCTAGTTTGAGATATTAACGTTGTTTACTTACATTTCTCAAGTTCAACAATTCAAAACTCTCTCTGCTGCTTCTGATCAGAAGTGCACTCAGCAGCTTTCACCTATTTTAGTGCAGATAATATTTAGTTTCTTAACTGGGACTAGTTTCGTAGTCTAGTATTAATTGTGGTAACCGCAGTATGCCAGAAATCTCGTGCTCTAAGCACGTACGCACATGCACGTCATAGAAAACCGGCAATCAGGAAGAGGGAAGGCGGGATTTAAAACAGCACAACCAATGTGAGTGGAGTTAAAGGGGGGCCTCTACCTTGTCAATCAAAGGCCAAGCACGTTAGTGATTGGCTGCGTGGAGCGCCAGGCCCCGCCCCCGCTGGCGCACAGCAACTTTGAAATGACACGCCGAACGCTTCAAACGGAGGCATGTACGCACGTCTGGCTGAGCCGAACCGACACTTTTTTTGTAACGAGTAACTAAACCAAACATTGAAAATGTATCGGAGTAAAAGTATGCAATTAAGTTCGAAAATATAGTGAAGTAAAAGTAAAAGTAATCAAAAAAAATTATACTTGAGAAAAGTATAAAGTACTCCAAAATATACTTAAGTACAGTAGTGAAGTATTTTTACTTCGTTACTATACAACACTGCTTAGAAACTTTGGTTTAACTCAACATGTTAAACAGCCAACACACAAACAGGGACATATTTTAGACTTGATCATCACTAAAGGTCTAAAGATAAGGTCAATGTAACTGATGTTGCTCTACCTGATCATTTTTCTGTTACCTTTGAAAGCATAATTTCCAGTGTCTCATTTAGCCAAACGGACATCGTAAGAAAACGCACCTTTAAGGACAATGCCACGGAAACTTTTATTCAAGCTTACTCTGCTACTTCAACCTTGGGCTGCAACTCAGTAGATGAGCTAGTAGATAACTTTCATTCTAAAGTCTCAGACATCATTGACTGCATTGCTCCAGTTAAAGTGAAAGTTCTTTCCGGGAAGAAAAAATCTCCTTGGACAAATGCTCCAGCAGTTAGAGGTGAAAAAAGGGAATGTTGAAAAGCTGAACGCAGGTGGAGAAAGAACAGACTCCAGGTTCACTATGACATCTATAAAGAGAGACTTTACAGATACAACTTACAACTGAAAAATGCAAGATAATCTTTCTTCTCTGAGATCATCAAGAAAAACATTAATAATGCTCGTGTCTTATTTGCCACAGTCGACAGGTTAACAAACCCTCCTGTGTCCGTGACTTCCGAACTCCACTCCACCAGGACCTGCAATGGATTTGCTAACTTCTTTACTGAGAAAATCCTAAAAATTAGAGGATCACTTTGTACTTCCATATCAACACCAGAACCAATGCTGTATTCAGCTGGAACTATTTCTGACAAAATGTCCCAATTCAGCCAAATAAACCACAAAAGCTTAGAGGAGATCATGCAGCAGCTAAGTTCCTCCTCCTGCTGCCTTGATGTTCTACCCACAGTTTTCTTAAAGAACGTTTTACCTGTCATAGCGTCATAGTTGATTCAGATAATAAACACATTCCTTCTGTCAGGTGTTTTCCCCCAGTCCCTAAAAACAGCAATTATCAAACCACTGCTGAAAAAGAACAATTTAGACAAACTTCTACTCCAGAACTACAGGCCCATCTCAAACCTCCCCTTTATCAGTAAGATTATTGAAAAAGCTGTGTTTCAACAAATAAACACCTTCTTAACAACGACCAGCCGCTTTGACGTATTCCAATCTGGCTTCCGTGCTCACCACGGTACAGAGACCGCCCTTATCAAGGTGTTTAATGACATCCATATAAATACAGACTGTGGAAGAACCACCGTGCTGGTTCTGTTGGACCTCAGTGCAGCATTTGATACTGTCGATCACTCCATTCTGTTAGAGCGCTTGGAAAACTGGGTCGGCATTTCTGGTACAGCTCTCAACTGGTTTAAATCCTACTTAAAGGACAGGGACTTTTTTGTATCAGTAGGTAACTTTACATCAAAGATGACAAAAATCACATGTGGGGTTCCCCAAGGGTCCATCCTGGGTCCCCTCCTCTTCAAAATCTACATGCTCCCTCTAGCTCAGATCATAAAAAACAACAATATCAGCTACCATAACTATGCAGACAACACACAGCTTTACATCACCATGTCACCTGGTGACTATGAACCAGTTCAGGCACTGAGGAAATGCCTAGAAGAAATCAATGCCTGGATGTGCCTAAATTTTCTTCAATTGGATAAAAACAAAACAGAAGTAATAATATTTGGACCAATAGAGGAGAGATCAAAAGTTAGCACACAGCTTCAGTCGCTTCAGCTAAAAACCACTGACCAGGCCCGAAACCTGGGTGTAGTGATGGACTCAGACCTGAACCTTCAAAAGCATCTAAAGACAATTACAAGGTCGGCTTTCTATCACCTGAGGAACATTTTCAGGATTAAAGGACTAATGTCTCAGAAAGATCTGGAAAAACTAATCCATGCGTTTATATTTAGTAGAATTGATTACTGCAACGGTGTTTTCACAGGCCTGCCTAAAAAGTGGATCAGACAGCTGCAGATGATCCGGAACGCTGCTGCCTGCGTCCTCACTAAGACTAAGAAAGTAGAGCACATCACCCCAGTTCTAAAGTCCTTACACTGGCTCCCTGTATCTCAGAGAATAGACTTTAAAATACTGCTGTTAGTCTATAAATCCCTGAATGGCTTAGCACCTAAATACATCACAAACGTGTTATCAGTGTATCAACCCTCCAGACCACTCAGGTCTTCTGGCTCCAGCCTACTCTGCATACCTAGAACCAGAACCAAACATGGAGAAGCAGCATTTAGTTCCTATGCTCCGCTTATCTGGAACAAACTTCCAGAAAACTGCAAAAGTGCGGAAAGCCTGAGTTCTTTTAAATCAAGATTAAAAACACATTTGTTTAAAATTGCCTTTGACTGTTCTAGTTAAACTATTTTAATGTTCTTTTTTGTTTCTACATTCTATCCCTACTTGCTTTTATTCTGTTTTATTTTCCCATATTTTAATCATGTAAAGCACTTTGCATTGTCTCTGTACTGAATTGTGCTATATAAATAAATTTGCCTTGCCTTGCCTCATTGGGTCTGTGATTCTGGACATGACCTTGAACTGTTTTGACAATGATTCTTGACTAGTCTTTTGTTCTTTCTGCCTTCTCCTGCCGGCTGTCAGGGCAAAAATTATAATCAAGAAGCAAGATACTCTTTCAGTACAGAGACTGGTCTTTATTGAAGGCAAAAGGTGCATTCTTCCCCAAATGAGAGGAGGAGCATCTGTGATGAATAAACAAAGAGCCTCATTTGACGTATAAAAGCCCCATCTCTGCCCCTGACCTTTAACCCCTCCTGAACCCTGGGGAGGACACAGCTCTCCTCGCCTTCTCTAAATTACCATCATATCCCCCACACTTTGACACACACAGAGGTAAAAAAGTTCTAAGAATGCTTTATGACCATGTAAGCACACACTGTAAAATTCCTTCAGATGACATGTATCATGAATTGGTGCTATATTATTAAAATTTAATTGAACAAAGTCAAATTCAATCAGATTATACAGATTGGTCTAAACGTTTCCTATCTAAGGAAACCTAGTAGATTGCCTCAAGTCTTGACAAGCAGCATTCACTCCTCATGAAAGAGCGCAGAGCCACAGGGGACTATTGTCTGTATTGTCCATGGCTTTGCAGCAATCCCTCATACTGAGCATGCATAAAGCGACAGTGGAGAGGAAAACTCCCCTTTAACCAGAAGGAAAAACCTCCAGCAGAACCAGGCTCAGTGTGAACGGTCATCTGCCTTGACTGACTAGGGGTTAGAGAAAACAGAGCAGAGACACAAAAAAAGCACAGATGCACACATTGATCCAGGAGTCCTTTCTATGTTGTATGGTAATAGCAGATGATCTGTCTTCCCTGGATAATGTCACAGCTAACAGAACGCCAGACCAGACCTACTATGAAGAAACAAAAATGACTGAAAACAAAAAGGTAAAAGACGAAATGACAAAAAGCAATGCAAATTGGAGAACACTGAGAAACTGAACTCTTATTTTTCTTTTCTTTCTTTTTTTCTGGTTGGAATAAATTTCCAACGAGAAACTGAACTCTAATTAAACTTACATCTCTGCAAACACAGGCTGTATACTATACATGCCTTTCTGTTAAAGATAACATGTTTTGCACAAGGTTTAAATTTAGATGTAGACAAGAACACTTCCCATAACACCGCCAACCCTTGTATGACCCTAGCTCGTGCTACAGACCTGCTTTCTGCCTCCAGCCTCATCTGTCATTTCCTGCTGTGAACAGCCTGCTCCTTCCTGGATTATTGCCTGCCAGTATTCAGTATTTTATTTTGGTTTTATTTAACAATAAACCTTTTACACTCAACACTATGTCTGATCTGCTAATCGTTACAGGAAACTTTTTTTTTCAGCACAGGATAAACCACATTAAAAACTGCTGATAGCTGAACTTTCAACCAAACTGGGAGTGATCATGCTAACATTAGCATACCACATCACCACACTGCTATAACATCATCAGCAGGCTAAAGAGGGCAGTTTACTTAAACCTGTAGCTGTATCCGCTGAGTCCAATATGTATTTTCAACAAAAAGTCATGCCTGTTTTAGGAATGTTATTTGGGGAACATTGTTGGGGAGTAAGTGACTGTATAACCCTTTTGATATTTTTTTCTCACGTTTAATAAAACATTGGACTGGGATCCATTTAGGAAAAAGCAAATGCCTATTCCTAAATAGCTCAGATTGGTATTGGGGACAAAAAAATCCTGATTAGGATGTCCCTGGTTCACATGGATTTTTTTAAACCAAAAATAGGTTTTAGGAGTACAGATTAGTAAGGGACTCCAACAACAAATTCCCCGATTAGGATGGTTTTGACTTGTAAAGAGCGATCTTCAAGTCTAAACAAAAATTCTCAATTGGATTAAAGTCTAGACTATGTCATTCTAACACTTTTAAATGTTTTCCCTTAAACCACTCATGTTGCTTTAGTAATATGTTTTTGGGTCATTGTCTTGCTCTAGGGTGAACCTCCAATCCAGTCTCAAATCACAGGCAGACATATACAGGTTTTGCTCAAGAATATCCCTGTATTTAGCCCAATCCATCTTTCCCTCAACTTCAGAGTTTTCCAAGTTCTTGCTGCTGAAAAACATTCCCACTGCATATTCTTGCCACCAACATGTTTCACTGTGTTGATTGTGTTCTTGGGTCAATGGGATGTGTTGAGTTCTTCTTTTACATTAAACTTTAGGAGTTTATGATTAAATCAGAAATATCTTTGGGATTCCTCTGTGCACTGTGCAAGAACATCATATGACCCAGACAGGATAGAGGAGGTAAAATGACACAAGAATAAATATCCAATTAATGGCATGGGAGTGTGTGAACATGCCTTTACCGGGCTTCCAAACTTCCCTTAATCCGGTCATTAACTTGTGAAGTAAAGAAACACAAGAGGAAGGAGGTGGAAAAAACAATGTCTGCTTCATGTGAGTGTACTCGGTAGTTGATACAATGGTCAAGTGATAAGAAAAGAAGAAACAGCCGCCAAATCAAACGATACTGACATATAAAGTGTCTACTTTTTGATACAAGACATTTCCTATCTGGGAAATGGGTAAACCCTTCCTGTGTGCTGGCTCTTACACAGGTCTTTATAGGCAGGAACTGACAGAACAAAACAATTGAATGAGGTTTGAACTCTGACGACACATGATCTATATAGCATGTTAATCATTGGAAGAGACGAAAGCAGCATGTGATCATATATGGACTTGAGGGAAAAACAGATTGAGAAATGTCTGGAAAACAAAATACACAAGGAGGTGAAGATTATAGAACTTTTTTTATGAAAGTGTACGTAAGAGTAAAGAGAAAAAAATGTCTTCATCTAAGTGACATTGGTAGCGCTAATACAGGGAACATTGAATGTTTAGACATTTGGTGGACTGAAAATAAATTTATGCATATAACATTTCAGAAGTCAAAATTGTAAAGCGTTTATTTCATCGGTGATAGTAGAAGTGCGGCTATTGGAGTTTGCTCATTTAACTTGGTGAATACCTTGAACATAGTACTGTAGTTATGGTCAAAAAGGGGGTATTTCCCAATTTATTGCCATAATTGGTTCAGAATAGTGAAAGAATGAACGCTGGAGATAGGCACCAGCAACCCCCGCGACCCTATGAGGGATTAAGCGGTTTGGAAAATGGATGGATGGATGGATAGTGAAAGAATATTTACATTTAAATTAGGATTTAAGCAGTGTGGTAGTAATGAATCACAGGAAAGTAAATATTTAGAGTTTTACAACACTGGTTTAAACTAAAGGTTATCCAACGAGTCTGAACAGGTAGTATCGCTATAGATGTATAAAAACGAGCTGTGACTAAATTTAAATTCTCTTTTCTCTCTAAACTTTGGAACAAAGCCGAAAGGTAGAAGAAGTCTTCCAGAAGAAAATGAGGTTTGAATTCTAATTGCTTTTTCTTCTTTCTTTTGCATGAAAACCCTGGTCAATCAATTGTAACCATCCAAAAATGGAATTCTATTGCTTCTATGCTGAATATTTCTGTCAGGCATATTTTTTCAAGAGCAGAAGAAGAGCAGATTTGCCCAGGTGAATAGCTGAATCTGAGTACTGGTGGAGTGAGCTTCATGGACATATACTTTCTGAGTTGTACATTTTTGATAAATCATCACATTTGTTAAATCATTTCTGACATTTTTTTGTAAGGTCATGTTTTATTTTTACTGTTGATGAAGTTCTAGTTTTGCTCATGTATTTTATTTTCTGTTGTTCCTATGTTTTGGGGTGGAGTCATGGTTCATGGACAACTGGGTGAATTGTTATCGAGCAAGACTGTGACAGATGGACTTAAGCACTGATGAGATACTGAGAAAAGGTGATGCTATTATACAGCTACTCGAATAATCTGATTCTGTAACAACCCTGCTTCACACTGGCCACATGTTTGGATATTCTGTAAAGATTGAACTGTTGTTTTTTTCTGTTTTAATCAATTTTCTTTTTTAACTGTGCTGGGGTAGGTTTGTTGTTTTGTTTTCATTTATGTTTTCAGGTGGTTGGTCTTGGAAAGTATGGTATATTGGTTACTTTGTGTATAATTTGATTCCAGAGGTAAAAGATCCTGTTAGTGTTCAACTTTAGTGTCATGATTTGGGTTTTTGTTTTGGTTCATGTTTATTTATTTGATCAGCTATTCCTGTCTTCCACCTCAGGTTTTGTTTCTGTTCTGTCTGGTTTTGGATTCTTCAGCTTTTGTACTGTTTTAGTTTATCCGGTCTATGTTTATTGTTTTGGTTAAGTAGCTTATTGCTGCCTCTGGGTTTATTTCTGATTTGAATTCCAGTTTAGCCTTTTTACTTCGTCAGTTATCTGGTCCCTGTATTAGTTCTGATTTTAGTTCTGTGTTTTGTTTATGATCTAGTGCCCTGTCAGTTCTGTATTGCTCCCGCCTTTGGTTAATTAGTTTCAATTCCGCTCACCTGTTTGTCCGTCTATTTAAGTCTCACTCCCTCCTTAGTTAGTTGTCGGGTCGTCGTCAATCATACCATGCGTGCATCCCCTGTTTCCCGGTAAGAGCTCCCAGCGTCTTGATTCCGTTTTTGTAACATGTTTTGTATTTTTTTGCCCAGTTTCTGTTTGCCTATCAAGTATCGCCTGGATGTCTGCCTTACCCCTTTTTTGGATCCTGTCTGTTTCCCCGTTTGATTCCCTCTCCTCACCATCCCTTAATAAATCACCGTAAAGAGCATTTCTATTGTGTTGGTTGAATTCTGGATTCATCTCCCTTCAAATTCATGACATTTAGGTGTAATTCAGTGTACACCGAATGATGTAACTTTTGTAGTATTTTATTTACAGTTTAATAGACTATGAGTCAAGATAGTAATGATATGACATGAAACATGGACACTAAGCATCAACGTAAAGAAAATGCATATTATGGAACATTGACGTTATTTAAGCCGGGATCACATGAATTCATTAATAAGACTCTAGCACCACAGACATTTCAAGGATACCATCATGTCAGTAATCAAGACAATATATATAAGATACTGGTCAGTCTTTCCTGTCTTCTCAGGTCAAACCAGAGAGACTGGCAGCTCAGGGACCCTCTTTGTGTGCTGGACTCAGAGACTCATTGACATGGACTTTTTGTCTAGGGGCTCTGAACCAGGATTGTGAGAAGATATAATCAAAAAACATAAATCCGGAAAACGACAAACTGTGTCAGCGACCTGAGGACAGGAAATGTGCTACACTACAATGTTGCTGAGAACCCACTTAATGATATAATTTCAAGTTTTTTCTCTACTTTGCTCAATCCATTGATATTATGATCTATGATTATGTGGATTGTGGGGACTGTTTACAAAATGATGACTTTGGACGGTAGCCATCAGAAAGGTTGACTGCCTTGACAGGTCCATGGATTTTGCTGAATGGAAATATTACTGTAAGACTTAAAATCTCCTGCTGGCTGAAACAAATGAGCAGCTTTGTCTCATCTGAACTTTTTGCCGGTTCTTTCAAAGTTGTCTTTCTCCCAGCTAGTCCTTTAAATAAAAAAAAAAACAAGAAACATCTTCAATCTGAAAGGTTATGATCCTTTGTCAGGGTATCAGTGGTAAGCTTGTGCACGATTTGCTGCTTTCTCTGAATTCTACCTGCTGTTTAAACTAAACTCTCCAAATCGACCTCCCTTGATAAAGTGCTAGCTGAGCGCTGCTGCTTTCACCTCATCTTCCATAAATGATAAATACTTCAGGGCATGAGGGGGCTACAATCTACCCCTGTTTTTTTTTTTTTTTTAAATCAACGCCTCAATAACATACCTTTACCAGAATCAGAATCAAGTTTAAATGCCAAGTAGGTTTTCACTTACAAGGAATTTGACTTGGTGTTGATGGTGCAGTGTCAGGATGCAGCTTGTAGGCTGCAGTCTGTGCCTCGCTGCCTCTCTCCCTTCCCTGCTCAGAATAATTAGATCCACCTGTCAGGCTGCAATCAACCTTCAACTTCTCTCACCCGGTTCCACCCTTACTTAAACTCACCTCATTCTGCTCTCGTCGGCGGTCCGTAGTGTTCGCTCCTGCTCAGTTCCTGCCAGTATCCAGTGTCAGCTCCGTTTTTGTTGCAGTCAACCTGAAGACGTTACTTCAACTTGGTTTTTGTTCAAGTCATTCCCCAAGTCTCTGTTCAGCTCTGCTCCGCTCAAGTTCTCAAGTTTCCTCAGCCGCTCCACGTTCTCAAGATCCAGCAAGTTCAGTTCCACGGTCTCACGTTCTCCAGCAGTTCCTTGTTCTCAAGTTAAGTTCCACGGTCTCACGTTCTCCAGCAGTTCCTCGTTCTCAAGTTAAGTTCCACGGTCTCACGTTCTCCAGTAGTTCCTCGTTCTCAAATTAAGTTCCACGGTCTCACGTTCTCCAGCAGTTCCTCGTTCTCAAGCTAAGTTCCACGGTCTCACGTTCTCCAGCAGTTCCTCGGTCTCAAGTACTGTTCCACGGTCTCACGTTCTCCAGCAGTTCCTCGGGCTCAAGTACAGTTCCACGGCCTCAAGTTCACTTCCACGGTCTCAAGTTCTGTTCCACGGTCTCAAGTTCCTACAGCTGTTCCACGGTCTCAAGCTCCCGGTTCTGTCATCCTGGTCTCAAGTGCTCCACCCCGGTCTCAAGTCTTCAGCTCCGGTGTTCCTCCCTGGTCAGTCTCCCCGCGCTCCTTTTGGTCCCCATCCTAGTGTTCTGGTTTGTTTTCGGTTTTCTAGCTTTAGCCCCTGTAGTTCCTGTTTGGCCCAGTAGTTCCCTGTTTAGTCCTGTGGATCCCTGTCAAGTTTTTTTATTCAGGTCTTAGTTCCGTATTTGTTTTTCTAGTTTTGTTGTTTATCCCCTTAATGGGATAAAGTGTGTCTTAGTTCCTGCGCTGTTTGGGTACCTGCGCTGTTTTGGGTTCCTGCGCTGTCTGGGTTCCTGCGCTCTCTGGGTTCCTGCGCTCTCTGGGTTCCTGCGCTGGATAGGTTCCAGCGCTTTTAAAGGTCCCTGCGCTCTTAAAGGGCCCTGCGCTCTAAAAGGTCCCTGCGCTCCAAAAAGGTCCCTGCGCTCTTAAAAGGTCCCTGCACTCTTTTAGGCCCCTGCTCCTTCCAAGGTCCCTACGGTTCACTTCTCCTGTTTCCTTATCTTAGTTTGGCCCGTTTAGGTTAGTCTAGTCCTCTCTAGCCCTCTCTGGTTTTCATTTCGCTTATTTTCCCCAAGTGTCGCTGTTCTGTTCCCCTGTCTCCTAGTGTTCAGTTTTCATGTCTTCCGGCGTGTTAGGACGCCTTCTGACCCCTGTAGATCTTGTGTTCCTGGCGTGTTAGGACGCCCTCTGACCCCTGTAAATTTCGTGTTCCCGGCGTGTTAGGACGCCCTCTGACCCGTGTAGATTTCATGTTCCCGGCGTGTTAGGACGCCCTCTGTTTCCTAGTGCTTACATTTCGTGTTCCCGGCGTGTTAGGACGCCCTCTGGTCCCTGGTATTTTAGAAATTCCCCTCAAGCCCTGGTAATTTCTGCCCTTGCGCCCCGGCGTTTCCCTCACGCCCTGGCGATTTTATCTCTAACGCCCCGGCGTTTTCTTCACGCCCCGGCGATCCTTCTTCCCTGGCGCCCCGGCGTTTCCCTCACGCCCTGGCGATCCTTTTCCCTAGCGCCCCGGCGGTTCCCTCACGCCCCGGCGAACTTTTCCCTTGCGCCCCGGCGTTTCCCTCACGCCCCGGCGATCTCTTCCCTTGCGCCCCGGCGTTTCCCTCACGCCCCGGCGGGTTCCTGGCGTTTCGTTTCACTAGTAGTGCTCCAGCGTTTTCGTACGCTGTTGAGCCCTAGGGTTTCAGTACGTCCGTTCCTTTCCCCTGGCGTTCCCGTACGCCCGTACCTTTCCCTTGGCGTTTCCGTACGCCCAGTCCTTCCCCTTGGCGTTTCTGTACGCTAGTTGTGCTCCAGCGTTTCCATACACTGTTGAGCCCTAGCGGATCAGTCCGCCCGTTCCTTCCTCTGGCGTTTCCATACGCCCGGTCTTTTCCCTTGGCGTTTCCATACGCCCGGTCTTTTCCCTTGGCGTTTCCGTACGCTCGGTCTTTTCCCTTGGCGTTTCCGTACGCCCGGTCTTTTCCCTTGGCGTTTCTGTACGCTCGGTCTTTTCCCTTGGCGTTTCTGTACGCCCAGTTGAGAAACAAACGTTATTAATATCTAAGCCTCAAGAGGATTATTAAGTAATTTCTAAGATCACAGGAAGCAACAGTGAGAGCTATAAACCTGGAACTGTAGTCAAGTTTCCCCAGGAATAAGTGGCCCAGCAACATTAATTCAATAATGCTTTTATCACTTTAACAGGATATCACAAAAGAGCCCAGAAAACCTCTAATGCGATGCAGACCTTATCCATGATGCAACAACAAGAAATAGACTCGAGGGGGGCGGGGAGGGGGAAGAGAGAGAAACAAGTCAGTGAGAGAGTTCAGATAAAAAACACAGAGATTAATTTCAGGGATTCCCGACCTTTGTCCTTGCCAAGGGACGAACCTCTGTTTTCTTTGGGTTTGGCAGTCAAACTCCAGACCACAGGGGAAAAAAAAAATCCAGTCCTCTCACACGGAAACACTTGTGTTGACGTGCGTTTCAACACATATGTTGTAGGATTTCTTTGTTTCCAGAGCTGAATATTTGTCATTTAAATTTATATTTAACAATTTTACTGTCATGAATAATGCTTGAGAACCTGATAATCATCCCAACAAAGTATGTTTTTAAATAGTTTGAGAAGATGAGTCGTGGTTGGTTAGGCATGAGGCAAAACCAGACTGGACGGATGAGTATTGGCAGGTGAGGCAGGCAAGCATAATCAGACTGACCAGGAGTTGCAAACAGTGACAGGAAAAACCAGATGATGACGACAGGGGCTGAATACTGGTGATGTTACGTGATGTGCCGAGGCTTCGAGCCGTGTGTCGAGTAATGGAGGGGGCGTTTCCGTAAAGCGCGTATCGAGGCTTGCTTCATTTAGGGGAGGAGCCGAAAACAATGATGTCCGAAGCCTCGCTGCCCGGCTGTACCACGTGACCGCTTCGGGAAGTGGCTCAAATTTTGCCAGATGACCGGTTCATTCAGAACCAGTCATGGCTGCACGCTGGATCATAAAACAGTTCTGCTAACCAGATGCAGTTTAAAACGCCACTTGGTCTGTTTATAAGTTTCGTTTTTATTAATTCTGCATTTTTTAACTACATGCACCGTGTTTCTGTGCCTCAACGCTTGCTTCTCTCCCCCCCTTCTTTCCCTTGGAGCAGGTGCTTTTATCACCGTTCACCATTCAAAACGTGAATCACTACGTTTAATGTCCTCACATCGGTAGCAACGTGTGCCAGTTAAAGTCAATAGGAGAGTTACTAGCTGTGTTTCATGCTTTGATTCTCATAGAATCAGTGGCGCTTCGGTGAGCTGCTGCCTCGCGCTTTAATTCAGGTGCGCCTTTTTAAGGGTAATTTTAAAGAACTTGTAACATCAGGGGCTTCATCTCAGACCTGTCAGTACCCCTGTTCCCTTTATAGAAGCTCTTTACAGTATTTAGTTATGCATTTTCCCCGCAGCGCACCAACGGGGGTAAAATCCGCCCACCGCACCGACGAGAGCAATAGAAATTTGTCTGGTCAGCGTGGCGACTGACTGAGAAACCTGTCGCTGTGAAAGGTGATGAGAATGTTATAAACTGTAACAGTCTAGAAGTGCATTGAGCTGAAAGGATCTCCCTCCCTCGAGGGAAACATCAGCAGCTGGTAAAGACGCAGCGTGAACCTCTGTGTGCTTCAGTGTTGCTGCTGAGGGGAAATTGTTGATTATGAAATAACAGAGGCTGTGGCTGCGAAAGACAGTTACCAGGACGTCTGACGTCAGTTGCTCAAGGACGTCTGGCATGCAAACACACGAACAGTTATCTTCCCTGAAGCCAAAACTCTCAGTCTAACAGTGACTTGGATCCCAGAAGATAACATGGGGCAATCGACCAATTCTCACGAGGCTTTACTCGGTGACATACATACATATACATACATATATACATATATACATATATACATACATATACATACATATATACTTCGGTGATATATACATATATATGTATATATGTATACATATATACATATATACATATACATATATATATATATATATACATATATACATATATATATACATATATATATATATACATATATATATATATATATACATATATATATATATATATACATATATATATATATACATATATATATATATATATATATATATATATATATATATATACATATATATATATATATATATATATATATATATATATACATATATATATATATATACATATATACATATATATATACATATATATATATATATATATATATATATATATATATATATATATATATCCAGACTGATCAACATTCCCTTTCTCCCATGCTGATTAGCATGGGAGAAAGGGAATGCTAATCGATGCTCTTCAGTCCTCCTGGGAACCCATCATGTGAACTGAGAAGATAACTTTAATCTTACTGTAATCAGTAAACCGGTTTTCATGTCTGTGGCTAATCCTGTTCCAGAGTTTAACTAAACAAACATGATGCTGCTGATCCAACAGCTCTAACTTCTCATCCAGACCGCTGCTCAAAACAGAAAGCTACCAGAAAAACTATACCCCATTGGGTATATGAACTAAATTTTCTGCTACTTAACCCTTGTCCAGGTGAGATATATAAATTAATTTCAAATACAAAAATGACATATATATTTTTGCAAATATTCTAACTCACTGAGGTACACTTGTTTTAGGCTGAAGAAGACTTTACCCCTTGCTGAACTTTGGGAATCGGCAGTTACTGGAAAACATGTTTATATACTGTGAAATTTGAGTCTGTGAAGTCTTCAGGAGGTTGGGGAGACACAGAGAGATGATTCATTTAGTCCCAGCCAGTCAGGGTGTCTGAGCAAAATGCTACGGTCAACAAAACTGAAGTCTGGGGGACCTTAATAAACAACATGTCTTTTAAGAAGGCAGCTAGTGAATAGTTGGACATGCAGATAAATTGGAGACTTTGGCAAGACACATTCAGGAAATTACTGAGGACCAAAAAGCCCCAGACTACTCTGTAAATTGTAATATTGTATCCCTCATGGAGTCATGGACTTTATTTGACCTGTGAACCTTCTGTTCACACCTCATGACACCAGGTCTTCTAAAAGAGACATGGCTAATAAATAAACAAGCTAATTTCTAGCTGAATAAATGAAGAGGTGTATGTAACCATTATAGGAGCAAACCTGAAATTCAGCCGAACACAGAGTTACGTAAAAAAAAAGGGGTTTATTGGAAAAACAAAAAACGACCGGGAGATGCAGGTGGAGTACGTACACAAACTGAAAACAAAAACATGCCGGCAGGGCACGAGTGAGGAGATGTGATGAGATGAGCTGTGATATGCTGTGTGTGAGCAACGATCTGGCAGCAAGTGGGTCAGTGAGGCAGGTACATGAAGGCAATAGTGAAAAATAGTTGTTAAGGCGGCATCTAGTGTTCTTATACTGTATATTATGTAAAAGAAATTACACCTGCTATTTATGCCTGAACTGCCTCGAAGGGTCGACAATAAATGAAAACAACAATAGCAACGAAATATTGGTAAAAGGGAAACCCTCACCTTTTCTTTTTCAGATGGCTGTGGCTAAGAATCTGAACTTTGAATAGCCTTCAGTCTTTGTTTTTCCATCTTTCCAGCAGTCTTCATAACTCCTGCCTGGCACAGAATATTTAGTTTTATAAAAGAGATTAGGTTTTTGTTGCAGAATTAAATGCTATTTGGAGATGCTAATGTTGGTTACTTACATTTCTCCAGTTCAAAAAAATCAAAACTCTCTCCTTCTTCTGTTCAGAACTCAGCAGCTTTCCTCTATTTTAGTGCAGATAATATTTAGTTTCTTAACTGGGACTAGTTTCGTAGCCTAATATTAATTAAGTATCCCAGTATGAATCAAAACTTAAATCTCACGCTCCAAGCACGCACGCACATGCACACACACACGCAATAGAAAACAGCCAATCAGGAAGAGGAAAGGCAGAATTTAAGGCAGCAAAACCAACGAGAGTGGAGTTAAACAGCACACAGCACAGTCCGGTGTGCTGCTGATTTAAAGGGACAGGAAACAAAAAGCAGGCAGTGGAGCTGCGCACAGCAGCGTTGAAATGACACCGTGGGAACGGCGAGAGCTTCAAACGAGGCGATCCGGGCGAACCTGTGCATGTACGCACATCTGGCAGAGCTGAACTGACACACAAGAATACTCTGAATCAGTAATTTTTCAGCAGTGCTGAGCTAAGATGGTGCTTGAGCACCCCTAAAAATGGCCTAAATACGCCACTGGTCATGTGACTTAGAGGGCTGCTTTATGGTGTTGCGCCATAAAGTGATTGTCTGCCAAAAAGTGATTGGGTAAGATGGCCGTGCTCCTGCTGCAGCCAGCAGCAGGAGCAGTGGCACTTTTTGATATGGGCAACATGGGCAGCCACCATGGGCAGTTGATGATTTCAAATAAGCACTGCTAAACTGTACGGGCAGAAAAAAAACTACACAAGCAAAAAGTGGGTGTGTTGTACCTGATCTTCAAAGATTGTGTCCACTATGGATAAGAAGTAAAAAACAATCAGAAGTCCGCCCTTTAAATGAATAAATTGTGTGCACTACTGCCTGTTTAGGAGCTGCTATCACAGATAGAGGAAGATTAATACCGCGCCTCTCCCCTACCCCCACCGGCGCATGCGGTCCCACGAAAGCTGCATCTCTCTGAGGCAGCCGTCCTTTGGCCCCCTAATATTATTCTACTGTTGTTATTCTGACAGCCCAAATATGTTCACATGTAGACAGACTTTCTGTCCTTCTTCTGTCAGTGTACCAGTGCCAACTTTCTGGCCACAAGGACCGCAGGCCTTTTTTGCGTGCGAGTTTGCACCTGACTGTCCAAGGTAATAAACATAGACACAAAAAGTACGTCCACTATCAGTTTCAGCATTGCGGGTAGTAAGTATTTACATTTGCATATCCCTCCAATAAATTTGTGCAGTTTAGTCATTAGCATGTGATCTGCATATTCATTAAGGCACACACAAAAATTTTTGTATTGCCTGTTCTGCTCATTTTATACACGCAAATTTCTATGCTCCTGGTTTGAAGATCAGCTTTGTACACTCTAGTTAGTTTGAACCTGTTCTATTACAAACAAAGCTTTTGAAGATCTATCCCTATGATGGCACTGTTATTCAGCATGGATGTTTTGCCTAATTGTCTAATTTATATGAACAGTATACTTCATAGGAACTGTGGCACTGTGCCCATCTCTTCCCATCAAAGGCATGTCATTGAAAGTGTACATATTTTTTTGATTTGGTTACTCTCTTCCATATAGGCAAGGCAAGGCAAATTTATTTATATAGCACATTTCAGTACAAAGACAATGCAAAGTGCTTTACATATCTTAAAATATAGGAAAATAAAACAGAATTAAAGCAAGTTGGAATAAAATGTATAAACAAAATAAAACATGGGAGAATAGAAACTAAAAGCAAATATTAAAAACAGTTGGACTACAAAGTTGAACTAATTATGTTTAAAACAGTTTAAGTAGGACAGTTGAAGGCAATCCTAAACAAATGTGCTTTTAGTCTCAATTTAAAAGAACCCAAGCTTTCAGCATTTTTACAGTTTTCTGGAAGTTTGTTCCAGATAAGTGGAACATAGGAACTAAATGGTTTTTCTCCGTGTTTGGTTGTGGTTCTAGGTATGAAGAGTAGGCTGGAGTCACAAGACCTGAGTGGTCTGGAGGGTTGATACACTGATAACAAGTCTGTGATGTGTTTAGGTGCTAAGCCATTCAGGGATTTATAGACTAACAGAAGTATTTTAAAGTCTATTCTCTGAGATGCAGGGACCCAGTGTAAGGACTTTAGAACTGGGGTGATGTGCTCTACTTTCTTAGTCTTAGTGAGGATGCAGGCAGCAGCGTTCTGGATCAGCTGCAGTTGTCTGATCCACTTTTTAGACCTGTGAAAACACCGTTGCAGTAATCAATTTCACAAGAAATAAACAAATGGATTAGTTTTTCCAGAACCTGCTGAGACATTAGTCCTTTAATCCTGGAAATATTCTTCAGGTGATAGAAGGCCGACTTTGCGCTATTGCGGTTTTATTAAAACATTTTGAAACAACATAAGCGTGCATGTTTATGTATATAAGGTATGTTGTGTGTCTCTGCATATTGTATAGCTAATCATGGCAGGTCACCATTACTTAAAATACCTGGGCCATTATTTGGTTCCAGCCCAGCTCTGATAATGGAAATGACAAGCTACACTTTTTACTAAATTGCTCATTGGTATTGCAAAATGTACATATACCTGTCTCATCCATTCATATTTGAGTGTGTGCGTTACTAACTGTCTCTGTGACGTGTATCAAGGGAATTAAAACACCTAACTGCATAGTAACAAGCCAAACATAAACATAGACAGGTATGAAAAGAATTTCAAGCATTAATGCAATTGTATAATCACCAGAGAATTTTGGGAAGAGAAGATGCTTTTGTTAAGAGCTGGAATCAAAAACAAAAAAAGAGGGAGCCAACAGCTGCTGGAATGTCTACCCATATTGCCTTGTGGGAAAGTAGCTACAGAGGAATTTTTTTCACCACCCACCACCTGTGTCTGGATTTTTCCTCTTTTCTCACGCAATTTAAAAAGCAAACTACATTAACTTGTTCATACACACCCAGATTCCTTGATTGCATAAGATATCTGCTCAAACATCAAACTCTTCAACATCTGCAGCATCTGCAGTTTTCTGGAGTGCGGGGTGGAGGGCCTGGTAAAATAATTTTTAATTCAAGCCACATCCACACGAGGCCGATCAAAGTCGAATTAAAATATAAATATCTGCACATAAAAGTTTGAGTGTAATGGTGAAATCGCCTGAAGCCAAACAAGCCGTAATAGACGTTGCAATACGTATGCCATGCCAGTGGGTGGCGGGGAACCGAACCGAAGCAAGGGAAGTAAAGATAATCATGTTGTGCATGTACGGGAAGGTGCTGTAGGAAGAACAAGAAAAAAAAGAATGGAGACTCCTATCATTGCTGAGGGAAAAAAAGAGGCTTTGACAATGTAGTTCTCTAACTCCATTTTGCGCTGGCGGTTAAAGTGCTGGAGCGGAAGATGCTATTGTAAAACTGTCAGGAGGTTGAAAAGTCTGTGCAGCACAACTGCAACCATGGAGACCGCCATTGTTGTTGTTGTTGTTGTTGGCCAGAAAGGGCATACGTGTTACAGTAGAGGCACGGTCTACAGAGGCTCGCATGCTCAAACGCGCCAGTGTGTAGCCAGTTATGCATATAGGGGTGTCACGACAGAGGTGCTGCAGAGGGCAGCTTCAAACTTATCTACTCTGGGAGCTGGTTTCAGATGTAGTAGGTTTCGCAGCCGCTTTGTTGTGACGGGACCCCCTAACTCTTTAAAGGGGACATATCATGCGAAATCCACTTTTCTTAGCCCTTAAATCCATTTTTTTGTGTACTTGGAGTCTCTACAGGTGAAAAACATTTAAAATTAGTCTGTCCAAGTACTGCATAGATCAAAAGAATTTCAAGCTTTAATCTAACTGTAAACTCAGCCAAATTTTCTTGGAAGAGAAGCAAATTTATTTCTATAAAGCTGGATACAAAAAAGAAAGAAAAATAAATAAATAAAGCCAACAGCAGCTGCTAAATGTCTCAGCTTTTGACACCTTGTGGGAAATTGGCTACAAAGGAATATTTCTCAGCACCCAACATTCCCATTCTGACTCAGTCTAAGAGGCAAAAACACATTAACTTGTTCTTCCACACCCAGATTCCTTGCCAGCTGGTGCAAACAAGGAATATGGGTGTGAACAAAATTCTATCTGCTCAAACATCAAACTCTACAATATATGCATACCTTTCATCATCACACAGAGCAGTTTGGTTATTCACCTCTGCACCAAATAGTTTTGTTAGGCTGGTATTATGGATTTGCTCTACACAACAGTGTTGTCCAGGAGACCAGGTGTTGTTTAGAAAACCCACACAGTATCAATGAATGATTAGTAAAGTACTTCTCTCTCTCTCCCCCTTTGGGCAAGGTGTTTTTACAGCAGAGAAAGGACTCCCTTCTGTGCCAAACCAGGTGTGTTTCCACAGCATTGAGTAAAAGAAAAAACACAGAGAAAACATTTATAGTAATAATTACATTTTAATGATTGAATTTCCATAAAAGCAGTGACAATCCAACAAAAAATTAAAAGCTAAGATAAAAAAAATCGAAATGGTGAACATCAGACGTAACAAAAGTTAAACACGTGAACTACAACTTTTCATGTCTTACCACAGCATTGTTATGTTCTTTTTTTGTATAAGCAGTAAGCATCATTACAGCTGCTCTCATGGTTTTATCTATCATTTGGAGAATGGCCTCATTGAGTGTGAAAATGAGGAGCTCTGAGCCTGGGACAGAAGAGCCAGACTTTTTTTCTTGATATCCTTGCTAATTTTACGCCCCCCCCCCCTCCGCCAGTCTGTCCGCGCAAAACTATTCCCCCCCGCTCCAGCAGTCTGTCCGCGCAAAACTATCCCCCCCCGCTCCAGCAGTCGGTCCACACAAAACTTGTCCCCCCCCCCCCCCCCCCCCCCCCGCCCCAATTCACCGCCTCGCCTAAGCAAATTCCTGCGGGAAACACTGAACATGCACACAGAGAGAGAGAAACCATTCCAATGTTACTTACAATCGCATCAACAGAAACGCGAGGTCCGCGTCAGCCTTGCAGCCTTCTTTCTCTTTTAGCTCTCGCCATTCGGAAAAAGCTTGCCCTATGTTCACCCGTGTACGACTCTTCTCTCTGTCCACAGCCCTTTTCCTCTTTCTTGCCTGCTCCGACATGGGCTTTCGCTGTTTTCTCGTTGGTTCCGCCATGATAACTGCACAAAAATCGCCACTGCGCTAGCAACAAACATGACTTTCACTGGGGGCGTGTAGCAGTTCTCGCCGTAAAGCAAGACCGACTCTCGCGATGCACCAGACTTCTGAGCCTGTGGGTGCGGGCCGAGGGCTCCTACAATTGCAAGTACGGTATTTCCCCTACAGACCACCAGGGCGGCCGAGAAAACCTTTGTTCGACCTGAAATGACTAATTTAATCATCCAAAACGGTATGGAACACATTAATTAACTGAAAAATGTTGCATAGTATGCCTTTAAACAAACCGTATTTCAAAATCTGCTTTACTTTCATGATCTATCAATAATTGCTTATATTAGAATCAGAGGCAACATCACACCATGCTCAATTTAAACTGGATTTAATTTTTATTTCAAAACAAAGAAAATGAATACAGAGGTGACATTTCAAATGGTCTTCAATGCTTTTTATTAGAGACAAACACCAGTGGCACCCATTAATGCAGTTTCCATTACTACCAGCTGTTTTCAGTGATTTCCCTGTAGAATAAATAGATCCTCAATACAATAGCAGGATTCTCTCAACACTTCCTCATCCAGGATTCTCCACATCACAGAGTTGGAGCCTTCAAATGAATACCAGACCTCTGCTGTAATGCATTCAGCTTCTTATCTGCCAAAGTCCCACCCTGTTTGAAAGTAGCAGCCTAAATGGAGAAAAAAACATTCCTCCATAGAGAACATAGTTTCCTTTCTACTGGGATATCCTTGCTAATTTTCTGCTCACATAAAAACAGAAAGTACAGGCTTTTAACCCTAAAAAACACTTTTGGTATGCTCCTAAATCTGCACAGGCAGCTGAGCAGATCCAACTTTTTAGTAAGCAACCAAAAACAGTGACATAAGCACAGGGTATACGGCTTGTACTAGTCAGACGATCCTGGAGTGCATTACACTACAATCAGTCATGTACACATTCACACCCTGATGGTGGTGAGCTATGTTAGTAGCCACAGCTACCCTGGAACACAATGACAGAGGCGAGGCTGCCATACATCAGCGCTACTGGGCGCTCTGACCACCGCCAGCAGGCAATTCGGGTGAAGTGTATTGCCCAAGGACACAACGACTGAGAAGGTCGGAGCGGGAGATCAAACCGGCAACCCGCCAATTGCAGGACAAACTCCCTAACTCCTTCACCACTGTCACCACATTTCCAAACAGCCATCACAGCAGGGCCCCGTTCTTCGTACGTCGCTAACTCAGTTAGCTGGATTTGATTGTTTGGCATGATCTTGGATTGTTTGATTTTTCGACACTCATCCTGGACTTGCTGTCATAGCAACATGTGCGCAAGCTTAAGCCTGTTTGCGAGCAGGCTTATTTCCCTAACAGGATTAGATTGTGGCTTTATAAGTGGAGGAGATAGGGAAGTCTGTCCAGCCACTGCACTTGGACCAACCTAGTGGCAGAGCTGCTTGGGACAGAATTGTGGAACACCATTTTTGAATGTTTAATAAAAGACAAGACAAATATGCTTAGTTCCTATCATTTTAGTTAAACAATTCTTTATAAAGAAAAGCCAGCAAGTCATCTTTTGCCTGAAATAAGAGATAGTTATGTAAATCAGCAATACTACTATGTGTCAAATGGTGTATTAGCCCTTACTCTGAAGGTCCTTTTGAAGCAACTGGATCTGTAGTGCAATGTTTCTCTTTTTCAAGTTGTGGAGTTCAATTTCTCCTCTTAATTTGTGTTTTCTTTTTCAGGTCAAAATACAAAATTTTTTGTTAAAGGGTTTATATAGGGAACAGATGTCAACCTGTGTCATTCTGTGAAAGAAAAAGAAAGGGTCAAAACATGTCTCATGCAACAAAAGTAAAAAGTAAAAGTACAACACTGTCCACCTCTGTATGAGTTCTTTGTGCAAACTCTTCTTCAAGCCTTTCTGTAGGTCTTTCTCTAGCTATGGTCTCCTGCAACTCACATTGCAGACAGAAAGAATAGGTACACAAGCATATACAAATTAGTGTAAAGTTATTTATGCACTTACAGGTTCTTCCTCCAAAGAACAGTCATCTGAGAGGGTTTCTTCACTGTTCTGTGCAATGGAAATAAATGGGTATTACAAAGTGTTACAGTTTCTTCCCTTTATGCAAATTAGAAAAAGTACACAACTTACTGCATATGCCTCAGTCACCGCTTGCTTGGGAACAGGTAAAAGTGTTGGTGTGTTATGTAAAACTGCACAAAAAGGGGGGGGGGTTGTCATTCCAATTAACTACACTGTAGAAAGTATAATGTGATAATTAACTCATAGCAACATATTTTATATTAACTAAAAGTTTAGAAGTTTTCATTTACACAAATGGTTCAAATGACTGTACCAGCCATTTGGATTATACTCCATTTAATGCAGCAACAAATAATGTTACAGTGTACTAAGAGAATTGATTTAGCCTACCAGTAATGAAGGTGTTGCTGCTACTGGTCCCTGGCTTTGGGTCTGAGGAAGAGCTGCCCCCAGGGATGCCCTCCACAATGGTTAAGTTTTCATTTAACCCAAGGGCCAGCTCCTCTGCTGGGGTATAGTGTGGTGGTGCAGTACCACCACCTGTTTTTTTTTTGTTCAGCCTTTTTCTTGGTGGCTGTTATAAACAGACAAACACATCATTTAACAGTGGCTTTTAAAAAGAGGAAAAAGTGGCTTTTTAAAATAAAGTATAATAATTGAAGGCTACCATTTTGTAGAATATTCTTGTACTTCACTTTTACCTGTTCCCATGTTCTAGTGGGTCCTGTGGAGGCTCTGACATAAAAGAACAAAGTAAATAGGAAATTATTAAAATGCAAAAATACGTACTGTAGAAAGTGATAGAAACATCTAACATGGACAGCGCTTACGCATTTAATTTGTCTGCTACTTTTTGCCAGCCCTCTCTCCTGGCTTTAGCAGACTTTGAGGTGTTCCCTGTCGTTTTAATTAATGACTCAAATTCAGCATAACCTTCCATTAAAAGCTCTTGTTCTGCTTGGGAGAAAAACTATGCGCGTTCTTTGGCCATGCTGAACAGCCAATAGCAGCATCGCTGATCATTGTTTCTACTATCGATACATATCCCCTTTTAAACCGACGCATGATTGCGCAATTATCTCAAATAACTCAATCCAGCCATACTAATCATAAACAACAGGTTTGTTCGAAGAACCCAATTAGCCGGATCATGATTAGCACAATGATATCATCTTGGATGTCTCATTTGATCTCGGAGGTTTTAAGCAACGTATGAAGAACGAGCCCCAGATATGTATTTGGGTCATATGCACCAGTGGTGGGAGTTGTGGTCTAATGGTTAGAGAGCAGGGTGCTTCCATCCTGGAGAGGCTGCAAGGTTCCTGGGTCCCTGAGCAAGACCCTTAGCCACAGAATGATCTCTCTGGCAGTGGCAGTCCACTGTTCCATCCAGGAGGGGGGAAATGCATTTTTTATGTATGTTGCAATGACAATAAAGATGATTACTATTATTATTATTACTATTATTATTATTATTATTGTCAGCACTCAGCAGGCAACGCCGTGCAGATTTCTACCGGCCCTGCCATTTTCTCTCTCTCCGCAGGTGATTGCAGTTGGCAGGTGGGCGAGGAGCGCACCTGCGCCTCGTTCAGCACCGTGGCTGGGAGTATTTAGGCAGTGAGCTGACAGCTGGAGTACGCCAGAGTGTTAACCTTGTGTGGTACACCTCAGTTGGCCACTGTCTCATGACAGCTCTCCTTTTTACTACGTTAATCCGCTTCCTCCTATGTCTCTCAGGTTGCCTCATGCTCTGGATCCTGTTCCAGGCACTCCTCGAGCTCCGACTTCCATGGTCAGTCTTCTGACTCTGCCGTACTGGATCCCACTCCAGGCTCCCTCTCGTGATCAGACCAACATCGCTCTCAACTTGGATCTCCTCCCGAAGCTCCCTTGGTATTACCAAGCCGGACTAAGGACCTCTTTAGATCACCCTGGTTCCTCCAGCTGCTCACACCAACGGTGCTGCTCGGACTCTGCCACAGTTCCATCAGCCCGTTCACCAGCTGCTCAGTCACCTGTTAACATCATAGAGGGGAGACTCGCTGGGTCTGTCCTTCTGCTCCACTCCTCCCAGCTAGGTTTCCCGAACTTGGCGGTAAGCTCACCACAGACCATTTACGTATGTCACACTCTGTAGGCCAGGTGTGGGCTGGGCTCTCTCTCTCTTCCTCTGCAGGGCGTGACGGGCAGGTGTTTTCCATCCACCACTGATTGCTGCTCTTCTTAAGGAGCAGCGTTCCAGCAGGAGGGCATCAGTTCTTACTCGCTACCAGCGTGGTATATGACCAACCTAGAACCTTTTCCGAGTGTTTCTTCCAAGTCAAGTCTAACCCTGTTTTACCCCCTTGCATCTATCCAGAACCCAGGACTTCAGAGCCGCTGCACTTCCGAGTCAGATCTCCGTGAACCAACAACAGAGACTCAGGCGCTGCTCCTGCCTTGTTCACCAGTCTCCTCACTCTCTCTCCAGTAGAACCCAGATGGACAGACCAGCCCGAACTTTTCCTGAGCCAAAATCCAGTTTTTACAATAAACTTTCTAAACCGAGCACCTGTCTCCGTGGTTGCCCTCCTTCTGAGTCTCATTACATAACCATGACAACGTAGCATTTCCTACGGCACAACTTAACTCCCTGTCTCTTTCGTCTGCAGAACAATCGGTCCTGGTCTCACGTCTCAGTCAGATGCTTGCCCGTCGTGATTCCACCACATCTCTGTATCTTGCTGTGCTGAATAAACAGCTTAAACTGCTTTCTGCCTCCCGATTGTGTTCTGCATGTGGGCCCAACACCTAAAAACCATGACAATTATCATCATTATAGACCTGAATGGGGTTAGGAAGATGGGTAAATTATATAAAATATAGAATTATAATAGAAATCTCATAAAAGTAAAGATGAGATGTGTGGGTTTGGAGGTTTACCAGAAGATGCATCTTGAATAGATTATTTTACTAACAATATCTCATGTGGTTCACCGTAAGTGAGGGGGAGGCTTACCATGCAATATTATGTAATAAACCAGATATATTACATGAAAGTTCAGCTTGTTACAGGAAATGATCTTAAAAATGTATTTCAAATGAGTAACTGTTCTAATCCCAGAATAGAACAGATAGGAATGACCTTTTGGAACACAGACTGGGTTTGTGGTTCCATACTGATTCGTTTACTCTGCTGGGAAGCGACTAAGTAGCAGCTGCAAGGATACTGACGTCACAGTAGGCAGCGGCTTGAGAGAGAAGCAATTGGCTTTTACTATAGTGGAAGAATTGGGCAGGTCACCAGAGACTAAATTCAGATCTGTCATAGGCTAGGAGGCAGAATCTAAGTTTTTGTTCGGAGATCATTAGTGCAGTAGAAGTCCGATGCTTTTGATAATCTGCCATTGTCTATAAGTCTGTGCCAGGAATCTGAAGGCTGAGAAACAGGAGGAGGTATTCAACTTGACTGTGTTGCATTGCTTATGCTCGGGTTCATCTTCAATGTTGATGTGGTACATTTTACCAACAAATTATATTTACTGTTTTGATTAGACAATAGTTACTGTAACTGTTTTGAAACTCATTTAATATGATTAAAGAATCAAGGATTAAAACCCAGTCTCTCCTAGCCATCAGTAGTAGAGGAAGGATCACAGACATGCCCAAAGCAAATGGAAACCCTAGACATGTTTGTCCATCAAGTCAGAGATGAAGAGGATATTATTATAATTACAGAAAGAACAATATTCTGTCTCCACCCCCCCCCCCCCCCTCCAGCCTCCAAAAATGTATCTGCGACGCCGTCAACTGTGATCCTCTGGCTGCAGCTCGTAAAACTAACCATCTACACCTGTTCACCTGCCTTTATACACTGGTCTCCCACTGTCTTGTGCTGCCAGATAATTTGCAAGTCATTGTAGTGAGTAGATGTACAGCTTTCCTTGGATGTATCCTAATTTTAATAGATTGACGCTCATCAATCTTACTAGGAAGTGGGGAATACAGGAATGCATCTTTAGGAAGAGTTGGGCCTTCAAGACTGAGGATATTGCAGTAGCCAAGGCTGCACAAAAGAATATTAACCAGCGGATAAGTTGCGGCTTAGGGAATGAGCCAAACTTGATCTGTCCACATCTAACACCAGAAGGCCATAGGATTTTATCCACAGCATGACCAACATGGACTAAAAAAAAGAAGCCTGTCTCTGCTGTTAACATCACCAGAGCAAATAAGATAAATCATTTTTTGCCTTTGAATGTTTTACATTTGAAAGCAATAATGAGTGAGAATCCAGTAACATTTTTGAGAGGGTTAGTTGTAATCTACAAAAGGACATAATTTGAATATATCCGGTCTCTGTCAACAGGGTTTTTAAATCTTTGCATGCCAATACAGCTACATGACTTAATGATATGTTTGCTTTTATTCTAAAGATATTTTCTCAGGAACTCCCAGCAGCTTGGCATCATCTTTTCCAGCTCTCTATCAACACTCTTTTCCTGAGTTTGGAAAAAATTCGGTTTTCAGTCCAGTTCCTAAGAAAGTTTCTCCCCAAAGAAGCAATGGCCAGTGGCTCTTGAGTTTGTCATGATGAAATCGTCTGAGAAACTGTCGATAAATTAGCTACAGATGCAGGTGGAGCCACGTCGGAATCGATATCAGTTTGCATACAAAAGAAAAAGGGGTGCGGAAAATGCCATTTTGACAGTTATGCACCTGGTTTTAAAACATCTGGAGAGTCTATTTTCATATGCAAGACTCGTTTTTATTAATTTTAGCTCTGCTTTTTGATTCAATTCAGCCGCATATATTTCCAAAAAAATTTGATACAGCTTAATGTGAACCCATTTTTACCTAAGTGGTTTCATTATATCTTATCTTTTAGGCCACAGCAGGTGAAACTGAACTCTGCCTTTTCGGATATTGAATTTAGCAGCACTGGTGCCCCGCTAGGTTGTGTCTGTTCACCTTTTTCTTTCACACTTTACAGATTGTGTTGGCTTGCAGCAACATCAACATGTGAAATTTTCCGATGACATTGTACACTAAGCCTGCTGACCACAAATATCAACTTAAAGAGCCACAGCTGTTTGGTGAGCGAGTGCGTGGGCGGGTTTGACGGTCATCGACTCCATATTACAGTTTTCCACACTGGATAAAACACATTTCTTGAAACCTCTTCCTATTTTATCAAAACCCTAAACACAAATCCAAAAACTAAAACTACATTCACAAACCCACAGACATCTTAACCAAAACCCAACTTTCACCTCAAAACCAGTTCTCATGTGGTCAAAACCAAAAGCTTACACAGTAAGTAAAAACAGATTCACCTCAGAGCATTCTTCAGACATCACAGAAAATAATTTAAGACACAGCAACCAGTGCATGGAACTAACAAAAAAGTTAATTGTTTATTTAATATTAAATATCTTTTAATCAAAATTAAAATTTAACAATAGGAAAAAAAGGGAAAAAGGAATGACAGAAAAGCACTTTACTAGCTGAGATTAATTCACTTACAACTTGTCTGGCCAGAGGACTTCATCCACATCGCAGGCTATCCCGTTGCCAAACAATGGGGAACCCCCCCCCGTCGGTCATAGACCTTCCAATGCTATGCAGAGAAAAACTCTTCTATTGGATTCAGGAAAGGGCTGTAGGATGGAAGGAAACCCTTTATGAAATACTGGTTGTTGGTGTATCAGAGCAGCATAGTGAAAACTCACATTGTCCCAAACTATGACATACATCGGATGTTCACGTGCAATCATAATATCCTGTAGACCACCCAGAAAGGTCAGGAGATGTTCGGTGTTATATGGCCCTAAGTGTGCATGCCGGTGGAGAACCCCCAGGTTACTTATGGCTGCACAAAAGAGGACTTTGCCACCAATTATGTTCCTGCCTCTCTGTCTCTTTTTTGCCAGATTGAACCCTGCTTCAACCATGAAAATGTATTCATGGGGCCTTTCAATCCAGTTCAAAGATTCTTTGTAAAAATTAAATCAAAGTAGAGTACAGTACTGTAAGTGACACAAAAAGACACACTTTAGATTACAATACAATAGATTTACAATCAATACAAGATGGTTTACGATACTGTAATACAGTAATTGTAACCACCAGCCTACAGTAACAGTCGGCCTATGAGCAAAGAATTATACTGAAAATGTGTTTAGGTTAGACTACCTACACATACTGAGATCTTAGATCTTTTACTCTTGCAGAGTTGCGCTCAAAGGATACTCTGTACACTTGTTTCATATGAAGTCTGTTGCGTTGAAGAACACGGTCAATAGCTGAAAGAGATGTTGATGCCATCAAAGTTGACATTGTCTTCAATTACTCTCTGCTGGATTTCTCTGAGTCTGATAGCATTATTTTTGAAGAACCATGTCAACAATTAGTCTTTGTTGTTGGGATAAAACAGTAGTCCTTCCACCCTGATTTGGTCGACTTTCAATTCTACAAAGAGGAAATCATCTTACAAATGTGTACAGGGAGTAAAAATAGCATTATAATGAACATTGCAGTATACCTACAGTACAGTATTCTGTATGTCAATTATCTGTTCTCTACTCTGAATGTCCTGATGTCACTGGCCACAAAGAATCTACTCAAATTAGACTGGACTCTTTGTCCTGCTTCTGTCTTTGTTAGTCCATGAACAAGGACATGGGGTACAATATTTTCATCAGTGATGATTACTCTCTGTCTTCCTCTACCTCTTCCTTGTCTCCTTCCTCCTCGTTCACCACCTCTCATACGTACTCCTCTGCCTCAAGATATGTATTTATCTTGATTGGTTTGGTAACATAACTGTGAAATAAAAAGCTCAGAATTTAACGTTGCTTAAGACAGCAGGACAGATTGAATGTATGACAGCTCCTCTAGTTCCTCAACAATTGTTTTATCCTCGCATGTTCTGCACTCTGAGTATGCCTTTCTAAATCACGTATGTCAAGTCAAGGAATTAATTATCTATGGCCCCCTGGATGATATTTAATTACTATTAGAACCAGCCCACAGGCCACAGCCGCCCACAGGCCACAGCCGCCCACAGGCCACAGCCGCCCACAGGCCACAGCCGCCCGCTGGCGTTTTGCACGCACCAACACTACATTCCCCACAATGCAACGGTAGCTCGCGAAGTCACAGCAGCGTGCACAAGCGGCTTCATTGTTCATCAGCAATCAGAGCAGAGATCAACTTTCAGGCACCCCCCTACTCAAAAATGGCTAAACGTAAGGTGGACGCTGAGAACAGGGGGGTTCAAGCCACCTGGGTTGAAACCCCCTGTTCAAGCCACCTGGGAGGCACCCAGGGAGGCAGAGTACATGTTCATGGAGGTAAAAGGCAAACCGGAGTGTCTTCTGTGTGGAGAAAGTTTGGCTGTAATGAATGAATATAATCTAAGAAGGCACTATCAAACTTCTCAGAAACACACAGACAAAGACAAGAATATGGACACGGAACAAAGGCTACAGAAGGTGGAAGAATTAAAACGAGGCCTTAAGTCCAGGCAGGCTATGTTCACATATGCCAAATCACAAAGCGAGGCTGCTGTCAAGAATAGCTTTATTGTGGCAAAAGAGGTCGCAAAATCAGCCCGGCCCTTTTTCAAAAACTGTATGCTTAAAGTTTGTGACGCAGTGTGCCCAGACAAAAGACAACTATTCTCAAATGTGAGCTTGAGCAGAAACACCGTTGCTGAACGTGTAGACCAGCTTTCCACCAATATAAAAGAACAACTTGTGAGAAAGGGAAAAGATTTCATCGCATATTCTCTTGCTGTGGATGAGAGCACGGACACATCTGACACTGCCCAGCTGTAAATTTTGGTCCGTGGAGTAGACTCCAGTATGAGCATAACAGAAGAGTTTTTGACATTATGTCCTATGCATGGCACAACTACAGGACATGATTTATATGAAGAGGTATCCAGATGTGTAAATGAGATGGGGCTGCCTTGGGAAAACTTGTGGGATTAACCACATACGGAGCACCCGCAATGTGTGGGCACAGGAGTGGATTGGTGACAAGGATGCGGTAGGAAAACGTCACAGATGAGCTGACAGCTTATCACTGCATCGTACACCAACAGTCGTGTAGCAAAGCCTTGAAAATGGAACACGTAATGAGCACCATAACGCGAGCAGTTAACATCATCAGAGCTAAAGGTTTAAATCACCGCTAGTTCAAGGCATTTCTGGGCGAGTTAGATACAGAGTATGGTGACTTACCATATCACACAGAGGTGCGATGGCTAAGCCAAGGAAAGGTGCTGCAAAGATGTTTCGAGCTGAGTGAGGAGATCTGTCTGTTCATGGAAAGCAAGAGGAAAGACACAACAGAGCTCCGAGATGAAACCTTCCTGTGTGAAATGCCGTTACTCTGCGACATCCCGAGCCATCTGAATGTGATGAATCTGCCTCTGCAGGGCCGGGGACGTGTCATCTCTGGTATTCAATTCAATTCAATTCAATTTTATTTATATAGCGCCAATTCATGAAACATGTCATCTCAAGGCACTTTACAAAGTTAAGTTCAATCATATTATACAGATTAGGTCAGATTATACAGATTGGTATGTACAGTACAGTGAAGGCCTATAAAACCAAGCTGCGTCTGTGGGAGACGCAGATGAGGAAAGAAAACTTAAGCCAATTTTCCAGCTGACATGAAAGAGAGGCTCTCTACCGCTGTGTTTCCGAGTGCACAGTTTGCTGATAAAGTCAACATACTTGCCGTCGACTTCCAACGCCGATTTGCTGATTTTGAAGCCCAGAAAAGCAGTTTTGAACTGCTCAGCAATCCTTTTGCTTTTGATGTAGAAAGTGCAGCACCACATCTACAAATATTGTTTTACTGATAATCACCTTCACTCAATCCTGAGGATTTCCTCAGCTCAGAGCCTAACCCCGAACATTGATGAACTTGTACAAAAGATGAGACACCACCAAGTGTCAGGCTCAGCCTCAGACAAGTGAGCATCACAGAGCAGTAACGTTTGTTTGTACAGGACATGATTTTTCTTTGAAGGAAGTATTGTTTTGTCTGTGTGCCATAGATTTTTGCATTTTATTTTATTACATTTTATTTATTGATATTTATGTTTCAGTTGAATGGACTCAAGGAAAATTGCAGATAAGAGCCTTGAGAAAGAATACAACTGATTTGATTTATTTTTTTTAATTTTCTTATTTTACTATTTGAAAGCAGTGATCGGTAGGATCATAGAGCAGCATTTTCAGTTTATAATGCATGCACTTTTATTTATGTATTTATCTTGATATTAAGAAACATATTTTGTTTTTAAAAACAACTTAATTTTTGCTGTTTGCCTGTTGAAAATGTTTTCCCTTGAGGTTACTGACAGAGCCACAACAAAGTATTGCTTTATTCTTTTAATGTACAGAACATGCGATTTTCCCTTGTGAAGGAAGTTCGTTCTTGTCTGTTTGCCTGTTGAAAAATGGTTTCACTTGAAATTACTGATAGATCCATAAGAAAATATTGCTTTATTCATTTAATTATTAATTAATATACACTGTGTTAGGTCTTGGTTCAATAGGCTATGTGCAATCGTTTCAATATGTTTTAATAAACATTGAACCAGTCCGGTCCTCGGCTTGTAGAAAATTTGTTTTTTTGGCTGTCGGTGTATTTGACTTTGACATCCCTGTTCTAAACTCAGAATGAAGGTACTTCACTGTAACTATATGTGGTACAAGGACTCATTCCCTCATTTATCAGTTAAAGTTATTAATGAACAGACAGCTCAATATGTCCAGAAGAGTGCAAATGTAACCTAGATAACTAATACCGAATTAACAAGTTTGGATCTTTCAATAATATGTTTAGAGGAGCATGTGTTCTTTTTAGAGTAAAGATGTCCCAATCCACTGGTGTTATATTGTGATTTCTCCTGTGTTTTCATTTTGATAATCTTCTTGTTAGGTCTTGGCTTAAGTAGTTCTCATCTGTGTTCATTGTTGTCATCTGTTCTTTAAATTATAGGCTCTTGCTATTAGTGAAGCAGCCAGGGGAACAGAGCCTGAGACTTTAGTTCTCAGAAGCCAAAGTCTGATTTATTTGGCAACATATATTTTGGTACAGCGCTGGGCTCTATCCGCAGAAACAGCATTGTCATCACATTCCAAAACACATTCACTTTGTTGGACAAGCACGCCCCTGTGCAATAGGTGGGACTCAGGCACATGACGAGATCTAATTGGCTATTTGCAAATACTGTGGGCAAGCCAGCCTGTTTACGCTGTGTGTGTGTGTGTGTGTGTGGGTGTGTGTGGGTGTGTGTGGGTGTGGGTGTGTGTGTGTGTGTGTGTGTGTGTGTGTGTGTGTTGGTCCCAGGAGTGTATCTAGCTGCAATAGACATACAAATAGAAAAGACTGGATGTTTCTCAGCTCTGAGATGAATGTGTCAGTACAAATAGAATATTGTTTTTGAATACAAAGCAAGTTTCCATGAAGTACCATAAGCATACAAAATGAATACTACCACATAGACAAACCACTATATATGTAATATAAATTCAAACACGGTTAACAACCAGTAAATGACAAACAAAACTTTAAACACAATTATTCACAAAAGGCCAATTCTAACAGTACTTTTAGATTAATTCTGTAAGATACATATATTTATAAGTTTATATATAGTCACCAATTCTTTTTGCTCACCACTGGATTCTTCCATCATGCCTTTGTTGCCCTCCATGCTTTAGAACCATTTTTTCTCTTTTTGCAGGACCGGTTTTGTAAGTTGTTACCTTGTGTTTTTATCATTAAGTCATTCAGAATGCTATTCTGCTCTGCGTTTGAGTCCTATAAAAAACCTAGTCATCAGACAAGGGGGCTAAAATTGTGCACAAGTAATTTTTCTGACTTCTATTTGTAAACTAACTGAAAACCACCTATCCTTTCCCTTCTACTTTACATTTGTGGGTCTTGTGTTGGACCATCACATCTGAGTCAAATCTTGAGTTTGACATAATGTGAACATGTTCTATGGCTAAGAATACGGCCACCATTATGAGCAAGTACCTTTTTTTTTTTTCTTCTTCTTCCTTTTTTTTTCCAGTGTCCTGTCTAGCAATGTGGCAATAGGAATTGATGTCTCAATTCCAAATAGAGCTCGACAGATTTTGCTTTCACAAGTGGAGCAAACAGCTTTCGCCGTAGTGCTCCGCTTGATTTATGCATGTAAATAGCTTTATTGTGATTCCTGCAGGGAGAATTTAAAATTATATGGACACTACAATGTGAAAGTAGGAAGAACAATAAGAGAAAAAATAGAAAGATAAGAGGTGAAAGACAGATGAGATAAAAGGGAGAGAATGATAAAACGTCCTCCGTCTGCTCCATCACCTGGAAAGAGATGCAAAAAGAACAGCACAACCAACAGACATAAAGCAACAGATACAATCGACTAACACCTTGATGCCATTGCTAAATCATATGTATTATTATTTAAGCTGACATGTCTAAAGTGATACCTGAAAAAAGAAAGTGAAAGAAAATAAATAGATAAATAAATTACAGGCTTTCTGTATATAGGTGAACACTTAATACCTGGAACCCTGCACCTGTGGGAGTTTGTGAGAGTGCACTAGTTTAGGTGAGAATTACCCAGAAGGAAATAGCTCGATAGTGGTTGTGGAGAACCAAAGGCCCGCCTTCCCCGAGCACAGAGGCAGGGGTCAGGGGACCCATAACCCCGAACTCCCAAAGGGGCCCCCAAAGCTGGGCACCCAAGAGGGGCCAACACAGGAAATCTGCAAACCCCCACCCCCAGGAAAGAGGAGAGACGACCCCGAGGAAATCCCCCAGCCACCGCAATGCCGACGCCCCCAAGAGCCGCGGGGATGAGCCCGTGGGCTCTGCCGGCAGCCAGCCGCACTGAAGTGGTCCCGGCCATGGGCCCTGAGGGCCAGAGGCCCCAGGGGCGCCCCGCCCCCGCGGCGGGGGCCCTGGCCGACCCCCGGGGGACCAGGCCCCGCGAAGCAGCGGGAATGGGCCGGCACCCACCCGGGAACCCGCCCCAAACCCGAGGACCGTCAATGCACCAGAGGGCCAAGGCGCCTGCCAGCGCAGCGGAGGGGGGCAGGACGTGGGGGGATGGGCTCCACACCTAGCGGAGACTTGAGATGTTCTTGGGAGAGGGAGCGGACCGGATCCATACCTGGGAAGAAAAAAAAAAAAAACTCATTCACACCATCCCTCCCTGGTGCCCCACTCACCACACACAGACTTACAAAAAAAAAAAAAGACGCTGTACACACATTCCCACATAACACTCACATCCAACAATCCCAAGTGTGGGGGTCACCACAATTCAACTATACGACTGCCTGTTCGCTCCTGCCTCCAGCAGGCAGGAGCGAACAGACGGATTAACCAGAGTACGGAAAGCTTGTTGATGCCAGTGTAATCCGGGAGGGGGAACCTCAGGCCCGACTTGGTAGTGCCAAGGGAGTAAGAGGGGGAACGCCAGAGCAAAATCTGAGCAGAGAGCTCCACTGGTACACAATCCTCTTCAGAACTCCAAGACTGGTGAGTGCATCCATGCACACAAAACTGTGACAAAAAACAGGAGATCAGAATTAGTCCAAAATCAGAGAAGGCAAAAACTCACAGTAGGCAGAATCCTAAAGGCTTGGTCAGAGGCCACGTCGTACCACGACTGGTTTAAGGCTCTGGCATCTTCCGTCTGTTTGTGCGCTGCTTAAGAAACCAGAGGAAGCTGCCACTGACGAGCGGCAGGTGTGGGGCACGCCACCTCAGACACCACCACCCCCTGTGGAAAAAACTCAGAGCAGGAACACACATACCGCACCCTGACAGATATTTGTTAGATTGTTTTCTGTTTTGTTAATTATGGGTTTTTACGTTAGTAGTACTGTTAGATCCTCATTTTATGCATGCCTTTCTTTAGCTTAGTTTCAGTTCCATTCATCCATCCATCCATCCATTTTCTAACACATCTATTCCTTTTGGGGTCCCGAGGGGCGCTGGTGCTTATCTCCAGCTGTCAATGAGCGAGAGGCGGGGTACACCCTGGACAGGTCGCCAGTCTATCGCAGGGCAACACAGAGATGAACAGGACAAACAACCATTCTCGCACGCACTCACACCTAAGGAGAATTTAGAGAGGCCAGTTAATCTAACAGTCATGTTTTTGGACTGTGGGAGGAAGCCGGAGTACCCAGAGAGAACCCACACATGCACAGAGAGAACATGCAAACTCCATGCAGAAAGACCCAGGGCAAGGGTAGGATTTGAACCCAGGACCTAGTTTCAGTTCTGCTATTTATTATATTAGTGTATTCTGGTTATGACAGATTTAGTTAGGTTATAGCCTCTATTATTTCTGTAGTTCGGTTCCTTCTGAGTTAAGATTCTCCCCTTGCCTAGCCCATTATCTCATTCTCCATTAAGAGTCTGTTCTCCCTCTGCTCCTGCAAGTTCATTGCCCATGGATCCTGAAAACCTGACAACACAGCTCTATCTTTTTAATCACAGGCTATTGTAGAAAAGATTATGTGTGAGGAAACATGGTCATGTGACTTCAGAAAATAATTTTTAACAAACAGGAAATCAGATTTGATCGTTTTGGCCAGATGGCCCTTACAGCGTTCAGAATTGTAATCAATGGCAAGAGGAGGTAATATGAAATTGTATGAAAACAATAGAGAATGTTTTGATCATTTATGATTATTTAGACAATACTAACTGATGCGCCATGGTTAATTGTCACGATTTGGGTTTTGTCTTGGTTTATGTTATCAGATTTATTAGTTAAGTTTCTGATTTTGGGGTCTTGTTTGGTTTTGATTTAGACATGTTTTTCTGTTTAGGTTCTGTGTTAGTTTTGGTTTATGGAATAGGTTAGATTTTATTGTAGTTTGATTTTATTTATGTTTCCAGTTCAGTTATGTCTCTTCCCAGCAATCTGTTTATCTGTCACTCCCCCAAACACCAGTTACCAGCCTATCACATCTGCTCATCTGTCAACCTCCAGTCACTAGCCAATCAGTTCAGTTTCCACCTGTCACTTGTAATTAGTCTTCACTCCCGTTCACCTGCTCACTCCACTATATAGTTCTGCCTCGGTCTTCAGTTATCTGCCAGATCATTTAACGAGCCACGGTGAGTTTAGTTCCAGCGTTCTTTTCTTGATTGACCTGTTGACGATAACCCGAGAGCCTTTTTTGATTCTGAGCCAGCCTGTTCCCTGATCTGTTTTTCCTGCCCTGTCTGACTGATTTACCGGTTTACCGACTAGTTTCTGTCCTATGGTTATCCGAGCTTGCTTTGCCCTGTCTGTACCTCTGCCTATTTTGGACTGCTTTTTGTGTACCGGATTTTGGACTGCCCTTTTGACTATTGAGCTCGCCTGTTCCTGTTTTCATTATTAAAATCCTGTTTTTTGCCTTAACCTCACTTGTTGGGTTTGAATACTGGGTTTGCCTGATTCACGATCATAACAGAATGATCTGGCCCACTAAAACCTATCGCCCAACAAGTTTTTAGAGGTTTTTTTTTTTTTCCCCTCCACACGCTATGGCTTGGGAGGGTTCCAGATTGGCGTTCTGTCCCCCTGGTATCGGTCCCAGACGCCATCTCTCCAGCAGCCGCAGCAGCAGTAACCCGCTGCCTGCTCCGAGTTTACGATTGGGAGGGCTCTTTGTCACAAATTCAGATTCAACTCAGAATAGAAGGGATCACTCACCCAGCGACACCGCTGTCGGCTCTGCCCATGGGTTTTATCCAGAACCAACTTTGTTTATGGAGGTCGAAGCGGAGGTGGTGCGGGATCTTCGCCCGGATCTTTTTTTCTCTCTCCCTCCAGAGGAGGAGATGCAGGGAACGCTGTGGGCTCCACCGATCCCGGCTCTACCGACAGGATCAAACCTCCAGCAAGTCCTGCCGTCCCGCCGTCGGAGGAGGGGACGGAAACCTGTGGGTCGCTCCTTCACCCGTTCTGTTCGGCCGACAGGCGAGTCAGTACCGCGCCCGTCCGTTGCCACTTCCTGCCCAGTGGATCGGAGTCCGGTGCTTCCCAGAGCTGAGCAGCCCACAGCGCCTCCTGTTGGCGCCCGTGATGCTGAGGATCTGGCTCTGGAGGACCAGTTAAGAGCTTTTGCCCCTATTATTAAAGACCTTAGGGAGGCTCTTTTCTGCCAGTATTCAGAGGAGCTGGAGGCAAAATTAAAGGAGGTCGAGGGGCACTATAGAGCGGCTCTCCAAGGTTTCTATAGTGGACTCAATCCTGTCCCCAAGGGTCCAGCCGACGCCCCGGCACCTGCACCTGTCCCAGAGGACCCGCCTCCTACCTCAGCTCCAGTGCCGGCCTCTGGCAGCTATAAGGCAGCACTGTCTGCGCAGCCGGCCCAAGACGCTGCAACCCCGGAGGGTCCGCAGCCGGCCCAAGACGCTGCAACCCCGGAGGCTCCACAGCCGGCCCAAGATGCTGCAACCCCGGAGGCTCCGCAGCCGGCCCGAGACGCTGCAACCCCGGAGGCTCCGCAGCCGGCCCGAGACGCTGCAACCCCGGAGGGTCCGCAGCCGGCCCGAGACGCTGCAACCCAGGGGGGTCCGCCGCCGGCCCGCGACGTGGGAACCCAGGAGGGTCCGCCGCCGGTCTGCGACGTGGGAACCCAGGAGGGTCCGCCGCCAGTCTGCGACGTGGGAACCCAGGAGGGTCCGCCGCCAGTCTGCGACGTGGGAACCCAGGAGGGTCCGCCGCCAGTCTGCAACGTGGGAACCCAGGAGGGTCCGCCGCCAGTCTGCGACGTGGGAACCCAGGAGGGTCCGCCGCCAGTATGCGACGTGGGAACCCAGGAGGGTCTACCACAGGCCCACGATGAGGGGGTTCAGACGAGCCCTCTTTCAGGCCGCAACTCGGGGGCTCATCGGGACACTGGGCGCCGTGGCCCTCGCCCAGACGACAAGCGGCGCCGTGGCCCTCGCCCAGACGACAAGCGGCGCCGTGGCCCTCGCCCAGACGACAAGCGGCGTCGTGGCCCTCGCCCGAACGACAAGCTCCGTCGGGGGCCTCGCCGAGAAGACAAGCACCCAGAGCCCCATGGAGACTTAGAGGCCCCTGGACCTCTTCGGAAGCTCTTACCCCCTCATTTTTGGCTTGACAGCCAATTTCCCAAGTGGCTGACCAAACTGTCTTTGTCGGAGGTTCTGGAAGGGTTATTGATGAGGTTCTGGGTGTTAAAGGGTCTGGGAGCATCTGAAGTCTGTAGCCCGGGGTCTCCTGAACCTGAAGCCTGTAGCCCGGGGTCTCCTGAACCGGAAGCCTGTAGCCAGGCCCCGTCTGAACCTGAAGCCTGTAGCCAGGCCCCGTCTGAACCTGAAGCCTGTAGCCAGGCCCCGTCTGAACCTGTAGCCTGTAGCCAGGCCCCGTCTGAACCTGTAGCCTGTAGCCAGGCCCCGTCTGAACCTGTAGCCTGTAGCCAGGCCCCGTCTGAACCTGTAGCCTGTAGCCAGGTCCCGTCTGAACCTGTAGCCTGTAGCCAGGCCCCGTCTGAACCTGTAGCCTGTAGCCAGGCCCCGTCTGAACCTGTAGCCTGTAGCCAGGCCCCGTCTGAACCTGTAGCCTGTAGCCAGGCCCTGTCTGAACCTGTAGCCTGTAGCCAGGTCCCGTCTGAACCTGTAGCCTGTAGCCAGGCCCCGTCTGAACCTGTAGCCTGTAGCCAGGGGCCGTCTGAACCTGAAGCCAGTAGCCAGGGGCCGACTGAACCTGAAGCCAGTAGCCAGGGGCCGACTGAACCTGAAGCCAGTAGCCAGGGGCCGACTGAACCTGAACTCTGTAGCCAGGCTCCTCCTGAACTCTGTAGCCAGGCTCCTCCTGAACTCTGTAGCCAGGCTCCTCCTGAACTCTGTAGCCAGGCTCCTCCTGAACTCTGTAGCCAGACACCTCCTGAACTCTGTAGCCAGGCTCCTCCTGAACTCTGTAGCCAGGCTCCTCCTGAACTCTGTAGCCAAGCGCCTCCTGAACTCTGTAGCCAGGCGCCTCCTGAACTCTTTAACCAGGCCTCTCTTCTAGCTCTTAGTCCGGCGTTGTCTCCAGCCTTTAGTCCGGCGGCAGGTTCTGTTCTTTCTCTCTCCAGACGTCGGTTCCTGAGGGTCCGGTTCTACCGACGGTCCCCGAGGTTGCTGCTCGGCCGCCGGCCTATGAGAGACCTGCTCCGCCGCCGGTCTATGAGAGACCTGCTCCGCCACCGGCCGCCGGACATCGTTGCTAACCGGGGCCGTCCTTCAGGACACCCGCCGGATTACCTGTCTCACAGAGGTCGTCCGCCGGAGAACCTGACACGCCTAGGACGTCCGCCGGAGAACCTGACACGCCTAGGACGTCCGCCGGAGAACCTGACACGCCTAGGACGTCCGTCGGAGAACCTGACACGCCGAGGACGTCCGCCGGAGAACCTGACACGCCGAGGACGTCCGCCGGAGAACCTGACACGCCGAGGACGTCCGCCGGAGAACCTGACACGCCGAGACCGTCCTTCGGGACGTCCGCCGGAGAACCTGACACGCCGAGACCGTCCTTCGGGACATCCGCCGGACAACCTGACACGCCGAGGCCGTCCTTCGGGACGTCCGCCGAACAACCTGACACACCGAGGCCGTCCTTCGGGACGTCCGCCGGACAACCTGACTCGTCGGGGCCGTCCTCCTGGACGACCGCCTGAGAACCTGACTTGTCGGGGCCGTCCTCCTGGACGACCGCCTGAGAACCTGACTCGTCGGGGCCGTCCTCCTGGACGACCGCCTGAGAACCTGACTCGTCGGGGCCGTCCTCCTGGACGACCGCCTGAGACCCTGACTCGTCGGGGCCGTCCTCCTGGACGCCCGCCTGAGAACTTGACTCGTCTTGTTTTGTTTGAGTTTTTATTTGGACATTTATTTGATTCTAGCCCTCCGTCCTGTACCTCCCTCCACCCACCCGAGCTAGTCTGTTTTGTTTCTGAGGCCGTCTGGAATCCGGCCTTGAGGAGGGGGTTCTGTCACGATTTGGGTTTTGTCTTGGTTTATGTTATCAGATTTATTAGTTAAGTTTCTGATTTTGGGGTCTTGTTTGGTTTTGATTTAGACATGTTTTTCTGTTTAGGTTCTGTGTTAGTTTTGGTTTATGGAATAGGTTAGATTTTATTGTAGTTTGATTTTATTTATGTTTCCAGTTCAGTTATGTCTCTTCCCAGCAATCTGTTTATCTGTCACTCCCCCAAACACCAGTTACCAGCCTATCACATCTGCTCATCTGTCAACCTCCAGTCACTAGCCAATCAGTTCAGTTTCCACCTGTCACTTGTAATTAGTCTTCACTCCCGTTCACCTGCTCACTCCACTATATAGTTCTGCCTCGGTCTTCAGTTATCTGCCAGATCATTTAACGAGCCACGGTGAGTTTAGTTCCAGCGTTCTTTTCTTGATTGACCTGTTGACGATAACCCGAGAGCCTTTTTTGATTCTGAGCCAGCCTGTTCCCTGATCTGTTTTTCCTGCCCTGTCTGACTGATTTACCGGTTTACCGACTAGTTTCTGTCCTATGGTTATCCGAGCTTGCTTTGCCCTGTCTGTACCTCTGCCTATTTTGGACTGCTTTTTGTGTACCGGATTTTGGACTGCCCTTTTGACTATTGAGCTCGCCTGTTCCTGTTTTCATTATTAAAATCCTGTTTTTTGCCTTAACCTCACTTGTTGGGTTTGAATACTGGGTTTGCCTGATTCACGATCATAACATTAATTACATGTCTCAGGTATCCACAGGAGTGTGATCACTTATTTTAGGGCCCTGGGGATGCTCCAATCTGCCTATACTTTGTTTATATGTAGGTTGTGTCTGTGCCAGGTTTGTTCTGAACATTATTGTTAGACTCGCCTATTTCCTCCTTTCTTCTCTCTCACTCTGCCTATCTGTTTTTGGATTTCAAGCGGATTTTCTTTCAAAGATTCATTGGGTTGGCCAGCGGCCTTCGTGTCGAGTTAGCCGCCCCTCGGTAGCCCCACTTGCTTGTGGTGTCTAAACTGTAGCTATAGTTAGGAGCTGGCAACTTAGCATCTGACACTCGTTGTGCCCAATCGGGCTAGTGGCAGGCCTGGTCTTAAGGCACAATCACGTCACTCCAGATCCATTTCAATGCTGTTACATCATTTGCTTGTCTTAATGGTGATTATTCAATGCTTAATTAAGAGATAATTATTTGTTAGAAAATTACCTAAAGCTAAAGGCTCCTACATCCAAGTTTCATAATTTTGCTGTTTGTTATTGCTTTTATTTTCCTTTTTTATGACGTGTGTGTATTCAGTAGTAAGTGTGTTCAAGTAATTGCTATAACAGGGAATTTTTGGTTTAATAAATTTTAGCTACTTTAATTGTGGTGGTCTGTGGTTTTTATATCAGTGATCAAACTGTCTCTAAGAGAACTTATCACCCTTTTTGGATTAACAATACGAATACATGAGACATTATTTTCCTTTGCTTGCGGAAATTAGTAATGACTCCAAGTGCAATTTTACTTAAAGGTTATTAACATTTACTAGTGGCAAGTCTACTTCAGTCTTACAACTGACTAAACATCCATCTTTCATGGTAAATAAGCTTAATAACCGTTAAGTAATAAACCCAATTGCTAGTTATAACCATTAAAAACTGGTAATCACAACCATTTGAAACATTTTTCGTTGTTGCTTTTCCTTGATTAGAATAGCATATTATCAATTATAATATCAAATTATAATTATTAATAATATTCATAACCAAATAGGTTACATTGCACAACACTGCCCAGGCTCATAATCAAAACGTTTTTTTCATAATGGGTCTGGATGAATTCCAGGCGCATTACAGTAGTTTGATAAAGAGCTGACTTGTTTCCCTGAATTATCAATAAGGGGAGTAACTTTCTATGGGTTTGACAAAATTACTCCTTCTAGATTAAGCTTCCTGTTGCAACGATGCATGTCAGAGATCTCAGACTTGCCTCTGTCAGGGTTAATTATTATTTTTATTTTTATTTTTTAAACACAAATAATACCCATGGATCTCCATGCTCATATATATGAAGGAAAAACGAAGGATGCAGCCTGTCAATAAATATTGAAGAGTTTAATCTTATCATTTACTGCCCTCTAATGGACTTGTGTAAAAACACTCCTCTCCTTGATTTAAAAAAAGTGCAGCTGTGCAAACACAGACAATCCCAACTTTGGAAAGCCTGAAAATTTGGTCTACAACACAAAAAGACGAGGCTTTAGAGTCTAGACTGCTTAACTGGTGACAGTGAGCCAAAGGTTTGTGTCAGAAATGACCACCCCCACCATTATACCTGCATCTCCACCTGGATCACTGCTGAAAATAGGCAGAATTGAGTCACCCTTTTCTGTGCTCTACACCAAATTCTGACCTACAATCTTCTTTGTTGCAGCTAAAACTGAGACTAACACATTATTGTTATCTATTGTGGTCTTGTGCTCCTGTAGCCCATCTGCTTCAATAATTGACATGTTGTGCATTCAGACATGGGATCCCTGCATATCTTAGTTGTAACAATTGTTATTTGAGCTGCCAGTGCTTTTTCATCATTTTAAATCAGTCTTACCATTCTCCCCTGACCTCTGGCATCAAAACTTTTACTGTGGCTTAGAAATGTCTCAGAATCTCTTTGTTTGAAAAAAAACTACCAAAACAGAATAAGAAATCTGAAATCAGAAAAACAAAATAAATACATATTTTTAATAAAACAGTAATGCAAAAGTTCCATTCAGTTAAACATTTTTACCACACTTACATTTTGAAAATGTTTTGTTTGTTTCAGTTTCCAGATTTTATGGTTTCAGATTGAAATATATTTTTGTAATTTTTTTCAACTTCATATTTCTTTTTCACTTTCAGATATTTTTGCAATGCTTTCAAATACATTTTTTGTCTTTAAGGTTTGAATCTTATGACCTGGCGTGACACAGAATTATGGAATTTAAGCTTTATTTTCAAAGCTGAAAAGGTGGCTTTAAGGCTGGTTTTGGTTGACGCACGTACATTTCGCAAGGAAATGAGACATGCGGACACAATGTCTGCAGCATTTATGCTCCGTGCGGCTTTTCAACATTTAAAAACCTCTTACTTTCTTCCAAGAGTGACGGTGATTTCTGTCCAAGAATGAACAGTTTGCTGATCACATTGATCTATATGGGCCAAATCATAAAGACGTTTATATTTCCAATCCTTCGGCAGAAGGAGTGCTTGCCATGTTTTTTCCACGTGGGACTGTCTGCCTAGTTAGGAATTTTCTATCCTAACTAGGCAGAACTATCAGAAAGCAAGATGGGGACAAGTGATGCAACTACTGTGACAGCCAGTGAACTGTCCTTTAATGCCTCACAGTAAAGTGACAGCTCGCAGTGGTTGAAGATCTTTAGGTTAAGGAATTAACCCCGGTTCTCTGAAACATGAGTGCGATATCTCACTATGGGACACAACACCAGCGCCTGTCCCCCCAGAAGCTCTATTACATTACGCCAGTCCTGACTGGCCAGCAGAAGTGATGTTGGCTCCGGGAGGAGGTGCTTCCTCCCAGTATAAATGCCTGACGTCACGCAAGCGATCTTCAGTCTTTTAAGCCCACCTCTTCCTCGCTCCAAGCAAGGAGGGTGATCTGGTGAGATACCTCACTCATGTTTCAGAGAGTTCAACGTTGTTGTTAAGATGTGTTGCATGATCGTTGATGATCGTTCACTATAGCCGCTAACGCTAGCATCTTTTAACACATAAAACAATATAAGAACAAACACTCACCCTGGCGAAGACTAAAGTATTATCGTCGTGGGGACGTTTGGTGCCGAGGTTGTGGACCCACCCGCAGACAAAGAAGTTATATGCCTCCATACTTTTATAGGCCTTCATTTGCTGTTTAATGTAAAACGATGTCTGAAGGACCAGATAGTTTGTTATATCAACGGCCTCCACTGTCGGCAAATCTTTAAGGTCCACCGAATTCACACATCTTCATGAGGTACGGGTCACGTCCAACATATCTGTTAATTAACTCCTTGTATCTATGTCTTGATATAGGCTCTAACTCCATACAATACGGGCTCTCGGTAACGGTGTCCTCCATGTTTACGCTGGCTTCATAGACTTCCTGCCCTCCATCTGAAATCGCGCCCCCTGGTCGCGTCATAATCATCACGTGACTGAAACCCAGCTATTCAGGAGAGGAAGGACTTACAACAGGTGGTGAGAACAGCGCAGGGGATTGTGGGATGCCATCTGCAGGATCTGGACTCAATTTATGCAGAACAAGTCCAAATAAGGGCCAGACTCATCTCCACTGATCCCACCCACCCAGGCAATGTGCTGTTTGCCCCTCTCCTATCAGGAAGCCTTAAATCCAAAACAAATAAACTTAGAAACAGTTTCTTCCCAAGAGCTGTGACGGTAATCGCCCCCTGATGGAAGACTGCAGTCCAACGCTTTAAAGTCACCCCACTGTTAATAGCCCATAATAAGTTACAATCACTTAAATATTATTGCCTACCTGCACACTATTATCTCAGAATATCTAAAAGAACATTTCTGTAAATTAAGCCTTAAAATCATCATTGCACAAAAGTGCCTTACTACCTCATTATTTGTTCACAATGTACTAGTTCATACAACTTTTAAATGTTCATCTTTTTACATTTTTTAATCTTTTGAATGCTATATTGGGGAAAAAACACTGTAATACATGTTCATTGCCTGTTTGTTTGTTTGTTTGTTTGCCTTTATTATGTGTACCCTTAGCCGGAGTGGCCAAAAAGAAATTTAACCACGGTAACACGTGATGACAATAAAGACTCTTTGAATCTTTGAAAACCAAAGTGTAAAACACAGAAATAAAATATAATAAGCCACCAGGGCATTATAATTTAATCTGAAAACCTGTGTATAACCAGAGTGAGCTACTGGCATATAAATTCGTAAAGTCATAGTGCGTGACTAGGCCCCTTTAACAACAGGACTCATGAGTGTTTATTATTTATTTATATTCTAAGGAGAAGCAATCATATTATCTGAATAGGTGCATGCAGAATTTTGGGAAAGAAAGGTCCACTTAGGAAGAAGATGGGCCAGTGATAAAAGAGGAAACATCTGTGGCGTCTCTTGATGTACAGCGGAAATCGTGGAGCATACCACAAACACCTTCTGTGTGGGCAAGGTACAGTATATCCTTCAGATAATAACATAAGGCAACAACATGTGGATCAATTTCACCAGGGGATGTTTTTTACTTCAGATAAATAGTCCAGTGTAATAGTTTCCAAATGCATACAGCAGAAAAGATGCTGCACTGTGATTTAGAAGATCTAGAGCGAGGAGCTGTGGTATTATATCAGGGAGTCTGGAGTAGCAGAGAAGTATGTTAGAGTGGTGGAGGACATGTATGTCAGTGGAAAGGTGTGATGTCGGTCTGATAGAGTTCAAGGGGGAAGTGGGGCTGGATCAAGGAAAGGCTCTTTTGGAGAGAAAGCCAACAGGCCAGACTGAGATAGTTGGAACATATAAAGAGGAGTAATAACTGTGAGTACATCGGTTGAAGGATGCTGAATCTGTAACTTCCAGACAGGAGGCCCACAGGAAGACCAAACAGGAGATTTATGGATGGAGTGAAAGAGAACATGAAGGTAGTGGGTGTGGGAGAAGAAGATGCAGAAAATAGAGTTGGATGGAGACAGATGACATGCTGTGGTAAACCCTGAAAAGCAAAAACTAAAAGAAGACACCGAAAAGATGCTTGCACAAATATCTATCCCTCTTATTTACAATAAGTTATTGTTACAAGACTATGGAATAACACCCTCCCCGCTGTCTCTGATAATAAAGAGGATGCAAAGCTTTTCCATATACACAATCCTTGCTCTAAAAATTGTTGCTAACAGTAAAATAGTTTGTTTTCTGACTGAATACGTACAGGCTGAGTCATAAACCTGACATTCTGACAAAATGATCTAAACAAACATTTTGGGATGTTTCTGATTGTTTAGGCTGAAAAGAATGGATAGAGATGAAATAGCCATGCGGATTATCAAAAGTTCAACTACATATGTCTTTTAATTCCCACTCAATTTAGCCACCAATAACACCCTGTTGTTATTGGTGGCTAAATTGAGTGGAAATTGAGTCCTATTCTTTTCTTTGTTTAGGCTGTTCAATCATGACTGTGACAGGATGCAGCAATTTTTCTCTGCTGGACTAAACTAAATAGTCTGAGAATGTTTATAGTGATCTGATTTACAAACTGTTATTATTCATGTGAATTATACATCAGTCACAATCATCCAAAAGTCAGATGTTGCTACATCTAGCATTTGTAGCTACATCTAGCATCTGTAGCTACATCTAGGCTCTCCCATTTAAAGAGGAATGTGTGAATCGTGTTTAGTTTGCGAGAATAGGGTAAACATAAAGATAGATAAAAAGTTAGGGCCTCCTCTTAATTAAACCATTTTAATGCAAAATTACCAGACATTTTATCCTTTAAATTATGACCTGGATGTAAAATGTTTGATGTTCATTAAAATTATTTCTCTTTCTTACCTTGGAAGTGTATAAAAACCTTCAGCATTGACATGATAAAATCATATAATCTGTCTGCGGTTATTCAAAGATTTGACCAAACTCAATGAAAAATTTTGACATGAAAGGTGGGGGATTTTAGGAGCCACAGAAAGACAAGACATTCAAATGAATACAACTGAGGTTTAAACTGCTTTCTTTAAAGTAGGCTACATATGTGTTCATATTTTGTAAGAACAGCATTCAGATTATGTGAGAATCTGTAGCTTACTTCAACCAAGGGCTCATGTCTTTTTTTTCTTTTTTTTTTTGCATGGAAAAGTCCAAAATCAATTAACACCAAGGGTGTGAGATTTTTCGGTAGATTTCCAGCAGACAGTGCTATGAATTACAAAAGACGCTCTTTATCCAAAGGGCTTTTTCAATTCAAAGCAAGATTGGGAGAATTGCAAGAGCAGGGTTGATGACGAGCAAAATATCTTCCAGAACAGAAGTTCTGGAAGATATTTTGATATAGTTTTGATATAGTTTTGATATAGTTTTGTTCTTGAACCTTTTTCAGATATGCAGTGTCATGGATTTCTCAAAATCGACACCAGCAAATGTCTGACAGTAGTGTTATTGTACCCAAAGTACAGGCAGGAATGGCACAGATGGGAATAATTTTGAATCACAGCAGCCTGCCTTGACAGACTGTCTCTTATTTTTCACTGATAATGAGATGATCTGCATGTTTATCAGTCGCACAGAAAACTATTGTCGCCTCTTGGCAGTACAGTGTGAGATGCGGGAACATGGTATAATTACTATTGCCTCTAAGTGATGCTTAAATAAAAAGAAATGCAAAACATGTCCACATAGTTCCTTTCTCTACACACTGACTCTGTCATTTCGCTCTGTCCAGAAACACAAATCAGGCACACGCTTTGTTCTGCATTTCCCCTATTCAAACAAACCTGTGCTCTCCTAAATATTGCACAGTCAAAATGAGTGGTATTATAACAAAGTGGAAGTGATTGGGAATGACAGCAACTCAGCCACAAAGCGGTAGGCGACATAAACCAGTGGAGTGGGGGCAGCAGCTGCTGAGGCACATAGTGCACAGAGGTCACAGAGGTAAAAAAAGGGACACTTCAGCTTTTAATACCGCTGCTCAGAATTAAGCCTGTAAAAATAATGTCACTGGGATAAAAACAATCTTAAGCTATTAATGTATTTTGTAATGTATAATAATGTAATTCTTCTTCTAACGTATAAAGCCCTTAATAATCAAGCTCCATCATATATCAGAAATCTCTTTACCCCATATGTTCCTAACAGAGCACTTCGCTCTCAGACTGCAGGTCTGCTGGTGGTTCCTAGTCTCTAAAAGTAGAATGGGAGGCAGATCCTTTAGCTATCAGGCTCCTCCTGTGGAACCAACTCCCGGTTTTGGTCCGTGAGGCAGACACCCTGTCTACTTTTAAGACTAATCTTAAAACTTTCCTTTTTGACAAAGCTTATAGTTAGAGTGGCTCATGTTACCCTGAGCTACCTCTATAGTTATGCTGCTATAGGCTTAGGCTACTGCAGGACATCAGGGCCTATTTTTCTCACTCTACTGATTTCTACTGTTCTCCAGTTTTGCCATTGCTTGTCGTCATTTCAGCTTTTAACTTTTTGTTCGCTCTCTTTTTTTTTCATAGTAGGTACACCTGGTCTGACATTCTGTTGACTGTGAAATCATCCAGGGAGGACAGATCGCCGACTATTACCATCTAATGTAGAACAGATTACTAGATCAATGTGTGCTTCTGTGCTTTTTGTCTGTCTTGTTGTGTCTCTGCTCTGTCTTCTGTAACCTCCAGTCGGTCGAGGCAGATGACCGTTCATACTGAGCCCGGTTCTGCTGGAGGTTCTCCTTCCCGTTAATGGGTGGTTTTTCTTTCCACTGTCGCTTTATGCTTGCTCAGTATGAGGGATTGCTGCAAAGCCATGGACAATGCAGACGACTCTCCCTGTAGCTCTACGCTTCTCCAGGAGTAAATGCTGCTTGTCGGGACTTTGATGCAATCAACTGGATTCCCTTATATACGACATTTTTGACCAATCTGTATAATCTGACCCAATCTGTATAATATGATTGAATTTGACTTTGTAAAGTGCCTTGAGATGACATGTTTCATGAATTGGCGCTATATAAATAAAATTTATTGAATTGAATATTTTCCTCGCTCCCACCATGGCTGAGGCAAAAGATCTAATATAAAGCTTGAAATTTAAACTCTATGATTGAACACCCCCGGGCGAGGCAGCAGTTTCTTTCGGCAGCGCTGGCCACTCTAGGGATGCTCGAACTGGGCAAAGGCCTGCAGCTTGCACTACTGGGACAGCCAAAGAGTAAGCCTGAAATCAAATCTATAAAATAATTTCACTTATTATTACATTTCCTTAATTATTATTCAGGAAATGTATTACAATTAATAAATTATTTATTAAGGTTCATTTGTAGATCCAAACAAGTTTATATATTGAGAAATAAACATGTTAAATTGACAAATTTTGAGATTTTATAAAAAAAATAATTAAAAAGAGACATTTATTACTATATAAACACAGAAAAGTACCAAAAACAGGTACCGTTAAGTACCGTTATCGATTTCCAGGTACCGAGTATTGGTACTGTATCGATTCAAATGTGAAAGGTACCCATCCGATGTCACTTCAGCTCATATGCAATTCAAGGCAGATGAGCTAATACTTTTGGTAGTACCTATATATATTTTTTGTTTCTCTAAACCAGAGATTCTGCATCTGTTAAATGTAAAATTTTCCTCATCAGTTTTTGGCTGCAAACACCAAAACAGATTTCTTCCTCTTTAATTTCACATTTTATATTTTAAAACAAAAAGCACACAAGTACTTGTTTATTATCTGTGGTTTCTGATGAGAAAATCCAATTACTAAAACAGACAAAAACTCACCATTAATCAAGGGACTATAACTGTTGTGCACTGTACAATGTACAATAGTTATAGGATTTTTTTTGTCTTTGCTGATTATTTCTTCTTCTTATTTTTAAATGTGAAAGAAACATCTAAGAGAAGTTAAATTTCTGATTATCTGTCTTTGACCATAAAAACATAAATCGGCATGCATTTCAATTTCATAATATATATTGTATTTGTTTAATGTCTGTATTTCACCATATCGGCATGCACACTGGAAAACATGACCTACATATAAATATTCTTAACTCTTATTTCAAATGGACCAAAAGAAAAACATCACGTATAAAGAATTTCTTGAACGTGTTCAGTATTTGACACAAAATTGTGTCAACTGTACCTGGTCTACTGGGCTTTTTAGTATCTTTGCGCACATTGTTTGCATGGTGTGGCTTATTATGTGTTACATTCTAATAAGATTTAAAAGTTTGATAAAAGCAATGATAAAAACGCAGCATTGTGTTGACATTTCTTTCTAATTTTGGTCAGTCCTGGAGACGTAGAACACCAGGCAGTGGAGCAGCTGCGGAGGGATACCACTTTGCTTTCTTTTTTTTAAACGAGCCGAAGCACAACGCCGGCGTCGCTGGATTGAGGTTTCCGGGCAACACTAGAGCACAGGCTATACAGATTTCCCGAAACATTTAGACATTTTTGTCCCATCTGCTTTGATTGTGTTTAGTTACGCAACCTCTCCTTAAAGCAGTTCAAAGTAAGAAACGCAAGTAAGACATTTGACATATTCCCAGAGCTTGGAAAAATCAACGCAACAATGGTAAGTGTCAAGCTAACGCTTAGCATTTGTTAGCATGCTAGCAAGGCTTTGCTGGCGCGCTGCGCTGCTATGGCTAAAGTGGCCGCTGTTGAATGCATTCGCGTGCATATATAATATTATAATATTTGCCAAGCCAGTCTAAAAATCTCGTAATCTTACAGGACCGCGAAGACTCTACCCCCGTAGGCTTGTCCAGTTCGCTAAAATGTATAATCAGGTTCTCGCGTTACAGGGCTCTCTTACTTTTCCATTTTCAGCCGTGCAGCGCAGGCTTCAGAGTAGGATACGAAAACCTGTCAAAACGCTGCACCCATCATTTAGGGGATTTCTGCAGTGCGTGGTTTTAGACTGCACGCTAAAGGGTTTGCAGCATATTTATTTGCTTTAACCCGACAGTGGGCGTGGTTGCAGCGGCGTTGCAAACAGGGGCTTGCTGTGTAATAATAGTCGGAATCCAGAGACCCAGATTGCTAATCTTCCAAGAAAGCCATTGGCGTTCGGGCTAGATGGCATGCCAATGACCATTTATTTGGTCGTTCCACGTTAGCTGTTACTGCAGCACTTCTTGCAGGCACATCAGCAGGGTGGTTTAAATGTAGTTTGACATGCGCAACAAGCAAAAAAAATAAGGCTTCTGATAACTGAGGACTGCAGTTGCATAACCATACGGTTTGCAGGTAGTAGTTGGTTACACACGTTTAGCCACAGCTGCAAGTTGCTGTGTGCCACATTTGTATTTGTATTAGATTCTGGCAGCCCCCCCCCCCCCCTTACGTATTGCGCCACAACGTTAAACCGCATTCTGCTTCTGCTGAATGATCCTCTTTGCCACCCCTCCTCCCCTCCATCCGCCCTGCATTGAACCAAAACATGCTTGGTGCAGGAGCCGCAGTGCATCCACCAAATCTGGGAATTGAACTCGTTTGCCTCTTTCCCCGTCCTTCTTTTTCATTTAGGTTTCATTGTTTGGACCTCTCTATGTTGCTTTGTCAAGCAACAAATGTGCAACATGTCAATTTTCTAGGCATGTCATCCTCTGTGACATGCTGCTTTTATTATTTATTTATATATATATATATATACACACACATTAAGTAAAAACCTAATATTGTTCTTATACTCATCATAAGAATTTATATAACCTCTTTACACATGATTTCAAAGACAGTTCTACCTGCACTTTTTTGCAGCAGCTGTATCATCTACAGTTCCCACTGCACCATGTCCTGTTTTGATGCACACTAACGCCATAAGATTTTGTTTTTTGCTCTGGATGGAATGTGGATTCTCTGCAGCCTGTCTTGCCCCCCCATCCATCCAACATGGTGACTCATTGGTTTTGATTCGAAGAACACATGGCATTACCAACACCTCAGGCTCCGGAAATGCTTGCTTCAATGTCTTTCTCTTTTCAAAAAAAAAAAAAAGAACTCTCTTAAAATTGTAGTCATTTGTATTTTAGCGAGGCATAAACTAAATATAAACCGTTTCTTATCCATTTAAGACAGGCTGTACTGTTCAGCTTTGTGCCAACTTAGTTATGAGCCAACTTCCTCACTGAAGTCAGTGCTGCATAGTCTGTAAGAATGGGGTTTATTCCACTGCTATCTCAGAGTTTTTCTCAAGAGCCAAACGATCGTCCTTGAGGCTCTTGATTTTTATGAACTGAACTTAATATTTGCCCAGGACAGAATGATACAAAGAGATGGTTAGCTGCTATGATATTCAGTGTGCTACATAGGCGACCCTATTCACGTCTCACTAATTATAGCCGGCATGTGTATTTCGGGCTGTGGAGAATTTATACCCGTCCCTCATCACACTTTCTCAGCCTGAAGTGGGCACATCGGCTGACTTAGATAGGACTCTTAGGAGTTTACAGGCAGGGCCGATGACGTTGAGCGTCAGTTCTAGTAAGTGAAAAAGTCGAGCACGTGGGGATTGGCATTTTCACACAGTTGGCAAATGCGTTGTTTGACCTTGAAGAATGGAACACGTTTTGCTTTATAAATGGGTTTTAGTTTTGTTGTAATATTGTATGAAATCTAACGTTACAGCTTAGGTAGACTAGACAAATAATAAAGGGCCGAGGTTAAAGGGCGTGATAGTTTTGTGAGTGTGCTGTAGAAAATGGGTCTGGGATTATAAGTAATGCTTCAGCTGCTCCATGGTGTTGCTGTGCATTGTGACTCAGTTTGAAGCAAGTTTGCGTTGCAGATCGGTTCAGGTTCTGTGCACATTAGAGTCCGCTGCAAGTGTTTCTTAAACTTACAGCTTTTTGAACTTTATTCAGGACTTTTAATTAATTTTAAATCAGAATAGCTCATTGGCACATTGGGTGGATTTTGTTGAATATAGGAAGAGAGACTGTCTTTCAACACTTTCGTTTTGACTTTTTCTTGTTTACTTTTATCTGGAGAAGATTCTTTTCTGTGGACTAAAAAGCATTTTATTTGTGTTATTAATAAATAAGCCGATCTAAATGACACTTTCTTTATTGCATTCAATGCTGAACGTTAATAAGCTTTCGCCCATGAGCTCTGCCTGTGCTCACTGGTGTCTTGTACTTTTGTTTACAGGCTGATCAGCTGACCGAGGAGCAGATTGCTGGTGAGTGCATACCTCAGCCATGTTTGGTTTGTTTTATCTTTAGCAGCACCTTAATTCATCACCAAATTTGATCAACAAGCTAGTGTCAAAGATAAAAACAAAAACAAAGGTTGAATTAAGAAACGGGTTGGCTTCAGTCGGTACAAGTATGGTGCCTGTGTTTCTCAGGATTATGGGTGTGAATGTGAAGTTATTGTGTTTTTAAAAAACAGAACTTAAAAGAAAGTGGTAACTGCTCATCAGAGCTTTGATTTCCTTTTTTAACTTTAGAAGCATTTTAGAGTAACACGTGTTCTGCTGTTAGGCTGCATTTGTCAATTGTCCAAGCTGTTTTGTTTCTTCTTTTTATGGCATGTCATTGCAGATAGCTTGTTAAAGCTTGAGATGGTTTCGTTTCTGACTATTAATAGGACTAAATGTTTGTCTGAAGCCAACTGTGAGCATCACTTCTGCTAATGTGCAGAGTTCAAGGAGGCATTCTCACTGTTTGACAAGGATGGGGACGGTACAATCACTACCAAGGAGCTTGGCACAGTGATGCGCTCCCTGGGACAGAACCCTACTGAAGCCGAACTGCAGGACATGATCAACGAGGTTGATGCTGACGGTATGGAAACCACATAATTCGTAACCATATTATCCCTAAAAACATATAGAATGCTTCTTATGTCAGAGGTTTCTGTCATATTCTTTGTATGCAAGTTTTAGTATTGCCACTGCAGATTTCTGTGTCCACCTCACTCTAGAGAAAAAATCATCTTATTTAATACAACTAGTATTAAAGAGTGAGCTAGTTTGTTCTTGGCATACTGCTTTTCAGTAAAGTTGCCCAAATGAATGCAAATTGACTAACCTGCTCCTGTTTAACATTGTAGGTAATGGGACTATTGACTTCCCTGAGTTCCTGACTATGATGGCAAGGAAAATGAAAGACACAGACAGCGAGGAGGAGATCAGAGAAGCTTTCAGGGTCTTTGACAAGGTACTGAGGAAAAGAGTCAAAAGTTAGATCACCTAACACGTTCCAGCAAAACTGGAAAAGAAAAGAAAAACCTATTCCAAGTGAAATAATCCATTCACATCACCTTACAGTTTTAGATTAATTGGAGGTATAAGCTTAAGTCTTTATGGATATCAACCTGGGATAGGTTTTTATATATTTTTTTTTTTATCTAGCCCTCAAGAACAAATTACCAGGTCCTTTCCTCATCTATCAGGGTTTGCACCAAACAGCATTGGATCACCAGTCCTGTTCAAACTGTCTATAACACGGGCCGATTGATAAATGTGTAAATCAGCTGCTGGTCAATCCAACGCTTTTATAAACTGTCTGTGAAATTAACAAAACCCCAAAATATCTTCCCAGGTGATGGGACTGCAGATTTTACTGCAACATAAAGAAAATGTATTATACTTACTGGAACAGTTGGTTCACACTGAAATGTATATTGTTTACTATTAGTCATAGAAGTTGCAGATTTACAAGTAAAACATTGACAATAATATTGCACATAGACCATGCAGCATAGAATTTAACATATTTTGTTTGCTCCTTTTGTTTATATGGGTGAATCTCACTGAGACACAGGGTCCTGTTTTCATGAGATGCCCATTTTAAACAGGAGAAATATGAATTTTTAAAGCAATAACAATTTGCAATACAGGTAAAAATGAAACGTATCATACTTTGAATCAGACAATAGGAGAAAATTATCAATTCCATCCAGTGTTGCTTTTTCCATCGTCCTTTAAAATTTGGTATAAAATCCTTCATTTGGATCAAGCTGCGCCACGTCGGTTCCTGTTGTAGCTTGTTGCAAGTGGAGGCGGTGTAGAGAAATGCCAAGTTTAGCACATACTGGAGGAATCCAAATATCAGAGTATGAGGAGAGGATACAGTTTCACTAAATTTGCAGTCTGTGCTGCTCCTAAACATTGCTCTGTGCTCATCTCAATAATCCAGACAAACAGTGTGCCCCCAACCCCCCATTTAGATTATTGCCTGTTTTTTTTTTCTGTTTTTTTTTCTTTTCTTTTCTTTTTTTTTTTTTTAAAGTACAGTCAGTAGGTAAATCTTCTGATTTCATAGTTATAAGGTTCGTTTTTATCTTGCTGCTTTTGAAAAGGATTCTGGTTCCTGGTTCACAACCGCATCATAGGGTTGGACAATTAATTCTGGGGTTAGAAGCCTAACTTTAGAAACCACAGTATATATCGCACGTCAGGATAAAGCTCAGATATTACAGGATATCATTTTTAGGTCATATCTCCTAAACTAAGATATTCTTTTGCAGGACGGTAACGGCTACATTAGTGCGGCGGAGCTACGACACGTTATGACCAACCTGGGGGAGAAGCTCACCGACGAGGAGGTCGACGAGATGATCCGCGAGGCTGATATTGACGGCGATGGCCAGGTCAACTACGAGGGTGAGTTTTCCTCTTGACCAACACCAAAACAATTTGGTGTTTTGTTGCTTTACCGTTTTTTATTATTATTATTATTAATATAATTGTATCTGTTTTATTCTTCCCTCCAGAGTTTGTCCAGATGATGACTGCCAAGTGAAGAGAGCGCTGAAATTTCTCTCAATGTTGCTCGTCCCACTAAGATTACCGTTGTTTAAGAACTAAAAGGCAGGAACAGTTATCAAATGTCGAACATCCACCCTCTTCAAAAAGTCACTCACCCTTAGGATTTTTCAATGTGTGCTTCAAAAACATCCAAACAATACTTCTAAGGTGTCTGTTAAAAAAACCACCAACAGAATAATCCCTAAAGAAGTTAAAGGACCAAGCTTTAAGAGGGCCAAAGTCCTCCTCCTTCAGACCAAGAATCTGCTGAGTCACGCAGCTGCTGATTAATTTAGAGGAAAGAGCAACACCGAACGGGTAGAAGGATAGAAATTAAGGCTGTGATCTGTACAGGGAAGCTGGCTTTTTAATTCTCTCCGGATAGTCTTCAACAAAGAAAACTGTCTTGCACCTGTGTTAACTCTCTTTAAAAAAAAAAAAAAAAAATGAAAAAAAAAATGAATCGAGTACTCTTCTTGCATGCACCCTTTTTGTGGCCGTCTCTTGTGACAACAAGAAGGCTCTGAACCCATCAGAGGTAGTGGTCAGCTTGTGTACACACCGGAGGTATATACATAAACATATAGCTATATATCTGTACAATTTGTGTCACTATTGGTTATTGCAAGAGCAGTTAGTTGAGATGTAGGGTGTTTATTTGTGCTCGGCTGGAGGTAAGCGGCTTGGCAGAGTTCAGGAGCAGAACAAGAACTTGAAAAGCAAAGAAGGCTTTTCTTTTTCCCCTTGTTGGTTATAATGTTTTGGTGTTTTGAGCTGCAGGCTTTAAGCGGCCTGCAGCGCATATCGGAGACGGGCGCACTTAGTGCTGTTTCGGGGTGACTACTGTAGAGGGGGGGAACACCGTAATAACTGCAGTTAATGCATTTGTTCTGCAAACGGATATGAAAAATAATATTGATGTGATGCTTTTTAAATGTGTTCTCATATTAATGTATTGACGACAAACTTTGGTTACAAAATATATCTATATATTAGTGTATCGTAAAGTTTGCATTGCCTATTGTTGTAGTGAGAGATCTGTGACATGTTTCCTCTTCAGTTTTGAAATGTGCCATTATACTCTTTAAATACATCTCAACCGCGCAAGGCTCATAGTTCATCAGAATATTATAAATCTGCTTATAATAATGTAAACCTTCATGCAGGTGCACTTTGGTATCAACCATGTGGATGTTTAACAAGTTCGAAAAGAAGCAAAACAAACCAAACGTCACTGTTGCTGCTGCTAAAACGATGCGTATGTTTCACTCATTTATTGTATTTGTGTCAGCTCTTCAATTTGTAGTCCAGTGAGAAAACTCCAGTCTGCTTGTTGTTTTCCTGCACTGAATTCATATATTGTATATTCACAAATACTACTTATGGTGGGGCTGTTATATTTAATCTGGACTGTTTTATTTTGAAACCTAAAGAGGCGATTCTAAAAAAAAAAAAAAAAAAAAAAAAGTAGCAATGGCGCAGATGTGCATTTGGTTTAAGTGTTGGGTTTTCAAACGGGGGGCTTCAGAAGGATTTGAGGAAAACAATTGAGCTAGAATATCTTAAAATCTCTGCAAAGGGTAAGTTTTAAATGCAGCTTTTGAGGTGTGTTTTTTTTTTTTTTTTTTTTTTCTTGAGACATGTTTGGTATAAAATGTTTAATGGACTAACAGCTGAAGGTATCTCACAAATGTAAAAATGTGATATATTTTCCATAAATCAATAAATTAAAGCTTTACTTCACCTCTACTTGTTGGGCAACCTTAATTTAATATTCATCAATACATACATGGGTACATTGCCTTGCACATTTATCAACAAAATGTAGATTTGTGCAAAAAGGCTTAAAATAAACTTTTATTTCAGTTGTATATTCTTATACTGGAAAAATATTAAAAAAAGACCTTTAATTTGAGTTCATGTGTGGAAGGGGGGATCCTGTTCTAAAAAAAAATTGAAATGTTTTTTTGAGCAATTGGTGGCCTACAATTTTGCTCCTCTGATGATTTTAAGTAAATGTATCTGAAGCATTTGTCAAACCTTTAATTTGGTCATTTTTGTTTCCTCAGTGGTCTCTCTCTCTCAGCCACTTTTCAAAAGAGAAAGTCTAGAAAATGCAAATGAGGGGAAATGTGTTGACCTTCATAAATCAGGATGACTGTATCGTTCAAGTTGTGTGTGCCATGCGTTTTGGACTTAAATTAGAACAGTCTTGCGCAGGACATTTCACACCATCCTTGCACAGTTCTTTGCCATTGTTAAACAACCAAATACACATTTCTGTCATATTACTATAAGGAAATGTAGTTTCATGATAGCAATCAATATTTACAAGATTTATTGATGTGTGGTTTGGTCAGGATCATTTTACAAGTGTCAATAGGCCAAACTGAGGTTGAGAAGAAATGGAGCATTTTTGGAAGGTAATACATATCTGAGTTGAGACTTCTACATTTTTATGCCTATTTGGCTACATAGATTATGAGAAAAATAACCTGATATACAGTGTTTTAAGTAAATATGTGAAATGTTTTTGGTTGTTTCTAACGGACATAAACCAGGAAAGCGACTGGTATAAATGGCACAGAGTGACCCCAAACCGTCAGGACGTAACTACAGGAAAATGCTACTTGCTTAATCTTTTGCATATTTACAGTTTGAGCAATAATTCTGAAGTTTAAAACGACGCGAAATGGTTGGTTGAGGACTGAAATGTGTTCTGCCGACACAGCGAGGAGGATGCAGGCAGTAAAAAAAAAAAATCTCAAAAGGTCAAATTTTCGGGTGTGGGTTTGTTACTGGAACAAGAAACCTGTGAAGCACGTCTTCACCAGGAGGAGGATGCATGAAGAAAGTGGAGTGTGTGTCGCTCTAAAATGCCTCTCTGGCTGTGCTATAACAAAACTTTAATCCAGACAGCCTCACACTAGGGCAGGGCAGGTCACTGGCCCTTCACTACAGAAACTCTCAGGCACAAGTTATTTTTAGCGGCTCAAGAGATTGCTACAGGAGCCTGTAGTAATCCAGGTCAGCGGGGGGCCATGACCTCTCACACAGAGTCCTAAGAATCTCACTGGCTGGCCCACCGTGAGCCAATGGGAAGCGTTTTTTTTATCTGGAGCAGCTGCATTTTATTGGATGTGGGACTGCACGCTAATTTGGTGCTTAAGTGGATAAGTTGAAAGAATTAAGAAATTGGATCTAATCTTTCAAGGCAAACAGAATTAGCGGCAGGTGTGATGATCCAGCTCTAGTTGCATAATGGCAGAAAGGAATGAGTAATGATGCCAACACCAACGACTTAAGTAACTGAGATAAATGCAAGGCTTTAAATACCTTAGCTGAAAAAATAGGAATGTACACTTAATTTGTCAGAACATATTTGACTGTTTGGAACAGGATTTCTTAAAATCTCATCAGAAACGAAGCCAGCTTGTCTTAATCATTTGCTGTGAAAATGTCAAAGTTTTTTTCCTACATGATCTTTAATCCCTTCTGATTAAATTCAACATATCCATGATTTTAACCTCCCGCCATTTCAAGCCACAGCGTAATTCACAACAAAAGCTTCAGAGGATAAATTCAGACAGCGGGTTAAGTTATTGTTTTAAGTTCCTCCAAAGGCTGACGGATGTTAAATCAGACAGCCTAAACATTTCCAGAAAACTTTTGGGTTTTATGAGACTTTCTTAAACAAACCCTTATGCCGGAATTGGAAACTGCGGTCAGCCACAGATATTTTCAATGATTTCCTGTTATTGCCCGGACAAAAGGTTTTTTGACTTTATGAGAACAAGCAGTGCTCTAAATCAACATTGTGTTACTAGCTGCTACAAGGTGCTAATCCTAATTCTGGTGTTAAAACAATAGTTTTTTTTTTTTTTTTTACATTATTGCTCTTTGGATTGCAGCTGCTCATCAGAGCAAGACATCCTTCTAAAGGTTGTTCACTTCAAATGTTTTCTGCGGGTCACGAATCTGGACTACAGACTGACCAGGACATTTTCACTATGCAGCCATCTTTGTATATGTGTATTATTATTCTTGTCTTGCAGAAATAAGCAACCCCCACTCAGAGGATGTCTTAAATGTAACTTAACAGGAAAGCAGTAACATCTATCCTCTTCATTCAAGGTCCAGTATGATCACATTGGCTGCTTCTTATGGCACCGTCATGGACCGGGGGTCACCAGAAAGCTTTGATTCGCGCAGAACAGATTTATAAATACACCGGTTGAGTACCTACTACAGGAACCGGGAATATTTATATCTTGTGTGAACAGTCATACACTATTAAGCTAATGTATAAATTCAGTCCATTTACCATTTATTAAGCTATTGTAAGCATTTATGTTGACTATGTCTGTGCTTGAAAGCAATTGTTCACATATAGTGTAATTGTTTATTAATTAGCAGTTTGCATGTTCTCCCTGTGTGTGCATGGGTTGAACCCCGGGTACTCCAGCTTCCTCCCACCATCCAAATATATTCATGTTATCTGGTCTGTCTAAAATTTAAACTAAGGCTTTAAATTAAGGCTTTTCAGTGATAAAATATTTCCACTTTTTCTGTAAATTTTTTTACTCTAAATCATTTGGGTTTAATGCCTTTTGTTTAGTTTTACCTTAATCTTACTCTTACACTAATCAAAACATTGACAAAGTCGAACCATAGAGCTGTCTCCAATGGGAGTTACTCTCCTGCAGAAGGTATGGCTTTTAAACACGTAAACACCGCGTGGCTATAATGCTGTCCTCTCATGCAAAAGCCTCCAGAAAGGGCTTTTAGACGGATGACCTGAACAATCTGCTGCATTTTACAGTTTAAAATAGTTTGTAAACGATTAAGCATGAAAACACAACAAAAAACAGCCCAAATATATTAGCATTTTGCAAATAAGTTGACCATTTTCTGCGTTAATTCAGTGTTTAGACTTTCTTTGAAGGATAAACATCAACCTGTCACTAAACTCCAAAACCACACATGCTTTTCTATTATTTTATTGCTATAACTTTATTTCCACTTATAACACAAAAATGTTACATTATTTAAGGATAAAATGTAGAAACTCATAGGGCAATAAGAGGCTGATTGGGCAGAAATGGATAAACCGCAAAGGAGGAAAGGGCTGCCTAAGTGCATTGAAGAATTATCTCTAGAAGATGAGAGATTGCAGGAGTATTAACACAAGATGGCGCTGTTTTATCAAGTTCAGCTGAATTGAGACCACTGCTTCGTTCCAGTAGAGACAAATGTATTTAAAACGGATGACAGATCAGACACTGAAGATGAAAAGAGGTATTTCTAAAGTTTGCATCAATCAGTGGAACAACAGATAAAATACTCTGCTGATTCTGTATAAAACCCAGTGTTAAAGCCTATCACGTTTGCTTAGATAAACCACACCCTCTACCCATATTTGTGTACACTTGTAACCTAATTACCCCTCAGTGCCTGACAAACAAGCAGGAAAGCTTTGTGCATCAAAGTGGAAATTACCCAATTGAGTGTGAACTCAAGCTCAGATGCTGATTTCAGGAATTCTACATTTGTTTTGACTATGTATTCTGTTTGCTTTGCATACATTGAATTTCCTTCAAGGGATTTAATGTACGTGTGAAAAAAAAATGCTCTTGCTTTGACATTGTTCCTCTTACCTGTCGTTTCTCCAAATGGAAATCATAACTACGTGTTTTAACTCTGAATATTTCGTCTTGAAAAGTAAGTCATGCTTCTTGTTCGCAGTTAGAGACCTACTGCACATGGGATTTCCCTGAGAGGTGGGTGTGTCCCCTGTCTCCAGGTTTACAGCCAAACTGGTTCCCGTTTTTAATGACCAGACATCTGTCCGTTCTCCCAACACACCTGCCGCTTTACCCTCCTCTGTAAACCAGGAGAGTTGAGAGACGAGCGGCCTACACTTATGCTTCATCTTAATTTTAGGTCACACGTGAAGCTCTGAAGTGTGTGGGAGGAAGCCAGAATACCTGAAAAAAACCCACACACATGGCAGGTCGATGCAGCTGGCTCACAGGCTGCTGTCTTCCTGTGAGGCGCAGGGGCCAAACATCAGTTTTCAGACCTCTGCACGAGGAATGGTTTCTTCAAGAACGCCTTATGTCATTTGGTGCTTACTCCAGACCTGCCAGGTCCTTGCAAACCAAATGATTTACTTAACCAACAGGTTTTGCATATGTAGAAAACAGGCCCATTTTTCTCTGTGCTTAAGTTTTTTTTGTTTATGATTGCAATTGTGAGAAACAGTTGAAATGTACCGTCGAGTCGCATCACATTTACTCTTTCTGTGGGCCCACAAAAACTGGCAAAACGTGATTTAAAAACACAGTTTTTATTTATTTTATCTAGCCATCATTCAGTCAGAGGAAAAACATTTTATGTGGTGGGTAATCCGAGTTAAGACGGGGTAACAACAAATCACATCCAAACACTGATGCATTCGGCATTTGAGTCAAGCTTAAAGTCAGCAAAAGAAGTAAAGTCATTTCAAGCTTTTGAAGTCATTCAAAACTTTTTAGGAAGAGCCAGTTCTTAATGTTTTGGCCGTCCAGCAGATATTTCCTGGCGTACAGAAAGGCAACAGGAGGACATACCAAACTTTTTGAATGAAAGAATGTTTGAAAACCTAAAGGCAGCTTGCCAAAGAAAAACTTTATTGTGGTTGGTAATCCGAGAAGTTTCCTTCTGGAAATTTTTCTACTAAAACCATACTATTATTGTAATGATTGCATGAACTTTAGAGAACAAACCACTTCAGGCTATGATGAATTTCCCCACTGTAGGACAAAACAAGGATCTTTCTTCTACATTAAAAAATACGCATTCCTCAGTCTGTAAGTGGAAAGTCAGGCTATCCAATACAAGCATTTAAGAGACAAAGCTTTGTGAGTCTCTTAAAATTCATAATGAATATTTGATAACAAACCGCTACAGAGTAGCTCATGAGAACATTTGCGGTCATAATAGTCATCAGTGCTTAAGTAAGGTCCAAAGTATTTGCTGGGGGAGGAAAAAGATATGCTACAAGTTCAGATCATACTAAGTATGGCTGAAAGTCATTTAAAAACTAAAATATATGGTAACAAACACTAGACTGATGTGATAGTCTCCTACTAGCGTGTAGCATTGTTTTATTTTTAAATGTTGAAAAAAAAGATAGGCCTACCTGGTGTAGCAATATTGAGCTGTCTTAACTAACTTAATGTTCTTAAAGCATTTTGTATCACAATTACCAAAACCAGTTTCAAAGCTGAACCTTTTGACTTTCCCAAAATCTGGACATTTCTACTATTTTCTCAGGATAAAAATTTAGAGTAAACACTAAAATTAACACTCTCCCTCAAAAATATCAAGGTAAAAAAATAAACGGGGGCTAATCCCTGATAGCATTAATGACCACAGGGTCATTTTAAATGGAAAAATGTACACACATTTAAAAAAAAAAAAAAAAAAAAGCACATTTTACTCTACAAGCTATAAATGGGAGGCTTTATGTCCATGGAATGAATGTTCAAAGTGTTATAATATCAGCTGCTTAAAAAACATATAAGAATTTATTAGAATCTATTATTAGCTTCTAAGAAGCCAAAAGAAAGTTTTTTTCCGTAAGTATTAATTTTAAAGGTATACTATGCAACTGGGATTGATTTTCCAGCGAGGCGCCCCCCAGAGGGCGAAAGTAAAAGTGCACTGTCGTAAATATGCTCAGCTGTTCTCCTGGTTTATCCGTCAAGCCAGGCGCGGTTGTTTTGAGCTTAGCAGACAGGCGAACGCAACGAATACAAAAGTCGAAAAAACGGCAGTACAAACAATGACTAACACAGTGAAAGTATGAACATGCACACAGAGAGAAAGAAACCATTTCAATGCAGTGTTTCCCCTAGGAATTTGCTTACCGGACGACCGGCGGAGCGGGGGGTGGGGGGGGGGGGGGGGGGGGTGTAGAGACAAGCTTTGCGCGACCGGCGGAGCGAGCGGCTGGAGGAGCGAGCGGCTGGAGGAGCGAGCGGCCGGCGGGCGGGTGGGCGGGGGAAAGAGGCAAGCTTTGCGCGACCGGCGGAGCGAGCGACCGGCGGGCGGGGGAAAGAGACAAGCTTTGCGAGACCGGCGGAGCGAGCGACCGGCGGGCGGGGGAAAGAGACAAGCTTTGAGCGACCGGCGGAGCGAGCGACCGGCGGGCGGGGGAAAGAGACAAGCTTTGAGCGACCGGCGGAGCGAGCGGCTGGAGGAGCGAGCGGCTGGAGGAGCGAGCGGCCGGCGGGCGGGGGAAAGAGACAAGCTTTGAGCGACCGGCGGAGCGAGCGACCGGCGGGCGGGGGAAAGAGACAAGCTTTGAGCGACCGGCGGAGCGAGCGACCGGCGGAGCGAGCGACCGGCGGGCGGGGGAATGAGACAAGCTTTGCGCGACCGGCGGAGCGAGCGACCGGCGGGCGGAGGAAAGAGACAAGCTTTGCGCGACCGGCGGAGCGAGCGACCGGCAGAGCGGGGGAGACGAGCTTTGCGCGCATATGAGTTAGTTTTTTTTTTTTTGGAATGTTGGGAGGCGGTAGCGTGAGGGAAACCCTACAATGTTACTTACAATCGCATCAGCAGAAACGCGAGGTCCGCGTCAGCCTTGCAGCCTTCTTTTTCTTTTAGCTCTCGCCATTCGGAAAAAGCTTGCCCGATGTTCACCCGTGTACGACTCCTTTCTGTCCAGAGCCCTTTTCCTCTTTCTTGCCTGCTTCGACATGGGCTTTCGCTGTTTTATCGCTGGTTCCGCCATGATAACTGCACAGATATCGCCACTGCGCTAGTAACAAACATGTTCTCGCCGTAAAGCAAGACCGACTCTCGCGATCTTGCACGAGATTCTGAGCCTGTGGGCGCGGGCCGAGGGCTCCTGCAGTTGCAAGTGCGGTATTTCCCCCACAGACCACCAGGGCGGCCAAGAAAACCTTTGTTCAACCTGAAATGACTCATTGAATCATCCAAAACGGTATGGAACACATTAATTAACTGAAAAATTTTGCATAGTGTGCCTTTAAAACCTATTTCACCCTTAAAGTAGAAGGTAAAATGGGACGAGAAAACATAGTTCAAAGCTTACTGTGATATTTTAGTTTTCAATACCAAAACAACCTCAATAGAATAGGAAAAAAAGACCTTACAAGATGTGAAATTAGAATGTTTCACAACTCACACAACAGGCAGGTCATCTGTCTTTGCGTGGTATGGATTCCCTGTCGCACACATTGGCTGAAGGAGCCAGCTGTTCAAATCAATAGTTCAGAAGAAGGCCGGCTATCAGTTCTGTCCCAGGTTCTTAGACACTTCAGATGTTCTTTACTTCAAAATTGGCACTTCAGAGCCTTTTAAACACCTTACTAAGTAGCACTGGGGATGCAATCGAAGTGTGGAAGAAATACTAGAATCTCGCAGTGCCTTTACTCAAACAGATGAACATACCATAGTGTATGACACACAATACAAGCTATCACAACTGAATCTGAAAGGTTGATGAGTCCAGCCAGGCAAGGCTTCTCCATGGCTAACCTGCTTCTTTTTGAGTCTAAACACTCAACTCACTGCGTGCACGCACTTCCAGGGTTGGAGTCATTAGGAGAGCAAAGGCAACCTTATGAAGTTCTAGAAATGAAATCAGTTGCTGCATATTTTATATATATATATATATATATATATATATATATATATATATATATATATATATATATATATATATATATATATATATTAATGTATTTGGAGCTTTTTCACATTTAAAGTTTTATATATGTAATTGTTCCATAAACTGCAGCATTTAAAAGCAAACTTTGATTCAGCAGAAAACTGACATTGAACGTTTTGATTAATTGATTTTCTAACTTTTAAAAATTAAGATTATGAAGAACATATCCTTTTGTACCCACCACCTTCCTGCATATGTGAGAAGTTTGATTTGAGACATATTTACAAAAATCTTTTATTTCCCTACTTTTCTTTTATATTAATATTTAAAATATCTCAAATGAGAGCAAAGTAAAACCTAATTCAAATTTCTTGCTTGTGTGCAAGAACTTGATAAATTAAAGGGATTCTGAACCTAAAGCCCCATGAGGAGGTTTGGACCAAAGGAACAAGGTTCTTGCAGGTGCCAGGTCCTGTACACCTCATGTATATTTACAGAAGTATCTAAGCATTTTAAACGACATTGTTGATGTCTCAGTTCACCAATGTAAAAAGTTGTTGAAGGCCGCTGAGAAAAACATCTCTTAACTGAAGGGGTTTGTCCTCTAACTTTCATGCAATCAATACAATAATAGAATCGGTTTAGGAGAAAGATTCCCAGAAGGACGTTTCTCGGATTACCAACCACAGTCCCATTTTTTATTGTTTTTGCTTTGTTGCATCATCCGGGCTGTGTTTCATTTGCATTCAAACTTGTATGATAAATGAGCTGAAATGACTTGGCCAGTTTCTGTTTGCAGACAGTTTGAAGTGTCACAACGATTTAATGTTGAGGTTCAATTCCCTATTCCTGGTCTTTCCTCCCTTTTACTCTGCCTTCCAATGTGCTTAAAGTGGTTTGTGAGCTTGAACACAAGAACGCCCCAGTTTAGGCTTTCAGACAATATGGATTCGACATACATAGCCATGGAAGATCAAGTAATAAAAAAACACACCCCGCATTCAACCCATTCACCAGACTTTAATATAATGCCACCAAATACTTTGGTGAATGCACGCCTTAAGCAGTGTGCATTCTCACAACAGGTGGCTGCAGGGTATTTGTGGCGCTTTAATCCTGGAAATGCTTGCCTCAGGTTTCAAGAGGAATTTTCGTCCATTTCTTCCATCTTAGAAGCAGCTGTTTGCCCATTTTTTAAATTTGTTTATTTCTTATTTGTTGCTTTACCTTTCTCCGAAGGTTGCATGCTTGAATTTGCAGGTCAGCAGGTTAAAGGTCAGGTACTGACAATGTTTAGCTCGAAACGGAGTCTTTTGCAACTCTAATTGTTGAGAAAGCATTTGATTGTGTAATGGCTGAATCTGATGATCTAAGATGGGATGACCAGATTGTTCTTTCCAGATAGAAATGTTGGAGCTCATCAGATAAATCTCCAGAGCTCTTAATATGACTAAGTCCGCAAGCAGATATGGGAACCTCAGTCACGCTCTTTATTTCCAAGCCGACTTAAAGCTGCCATTAATAAACTATTTGCTTTGTTGCAGATTTCTTCCGTTTTCATTTTTTGTCTCACACATAGACTTTTAAAATTATGAAAACAAAGTTTATTATCAGACAAAGAAAACAAAAGCAAACACAAAAAGCAGTTGTCAAAAGTTAATTTCATTTATTAAGGGGAAATAGAAATCTAGATCAACCTGGCCATATTTGAAAAAGTAACTGCCTCCTAAATTTTAATAACTGTATTTTGCTGGTACCAACAACTGCCTTTAAACATTTACAACAACTAGCAATGAATGTGACCATCCTTTGGAGGAATTTAGATCCACTCTTATTTACAGAATTGCCTTAATTCATCCACATTGACAATATCAATCTTTACCTTGTTTTTTGTAGCCATTCAGAAGTGGAGTGCTGGTGTGAGACAAGTACTGTCCTGCCACATGACTCAAGTGCACTTGATGATGGCAGAAAACTCTCCTCCAGGTTTTCTGCTACAGACCAGAATTCATGGCCCGATTAATTATAACCAATCGTCCAGGTTCTGCAGCATTAAAGCAGTCCCAGACCATCACACTACTACCACCACCATGCTTAACTGTCAGTATGATGTTTATTCTTCTAAAATGTTGTGTAGCAGAAAATATTCCCAAGAGTCTTAAGGATCATCAAGATGTTATGTATGGTTAGCATTGGTTTTGGCCTTGCAAGTCTCCCATGCATGAATGTTTTGCCCAGTCTCTCTCTGATTTTAACAGAAGCAAGTGAGCAGTGCTTCAGATGTTAATCTTGGTTCTTTTATGACCGCCATGATGAGTTATCACTCATCTGAGTAATTTCGGTTGACCTTTCACGTCGCAGCTCCATGTTTTCCCCATCTGTTGTTTACTAGGCTCCCAAGGCTGCTTGGTGAGCAATTCCTGACTGATAGCTCTCAATGATTCTCGTCTGTTCTAGATTTATGCGTGACTTTTTAAGATGTTTAAGCCTACTTCATGTTATCAGACAGGTTCTATTTAAGGTGAGATTATATCCACAGGTTAGGCAGTATTAAAGATTGGGTGTGGCTTGTGAAACTGAGCTGAGCTCTTAACGTAGGCTCAGCTTAGTTTGTTTCTTTTCCTCTAATAAATGAAAACATCCTATTTTAACAACTGCTTTTTTATTTCCTTGCAAAAAATAAAAATAAGCATAACAAAAAAGCAAAGAAGAAGAATATGATAGAAATAGACAATTTTTCAGCACTTTACGTCACTTAGATCATAATTGCAGATAGGTTGGAAGCTTGTAAAACATGTTTTATATAAATACAACTATGTCTGTTCCACATGATTTTCTGCTTCCTGTCTTCAGGTGACACTTCAGAGTAGCTCCAGAGATGCTTTAGTGCAAACATTCTCCAGTTATCTGCATGTGCAGGTGCACCTGCTTCAGTAACTGTATCTGGAACATAAATTTGTAAAACTTGAAACAACAAAAAAAGATAAACCCTTAAATCCAAACAAATCCCCACATCCGAACTGGTTCTAGTTTCAAAGTGATACAGCCAGACGTCAGCCCTGAGCTTGTTCACGAAACTCAGGAGCCTCCGATGTAAAGATGAAGCAAAACGACGTGATAAGCAGGTGAACTACCTACACTCCCCACGCTGTTGGACAGCACTCTACCTTCTCAATCTGCTGTCCTCTCTTAACAGTAACAGAAACTGAGAGAGAACAAACCACAGACCGATATTTCTCTCCAGGCTAGTAGCCATATCTCTTTCACTATGTGGTTTATAATGTGGTTCTCATATATTTCTGTTTTAGGGGTCAGCAGAAGTAGTCTGGGATTCTCTTTTGTTTCTTTGTTTCATTTCTTGGAACTCACAGTTCACAGACCATCATGTCTATAATGGCTACAGTATACTCCAAACGACAAGCATCCTTTCTTTTTGTTGTCTCACCGCATTTACAAGCTAAAGATGTCACTGCACATCCTCGGAAAGGTCACTTTCACAGTGCTTCTCAGGCAGCAAAGATGTGCTGTGATTTGTCTTGGCCAACAATTTTCCAGGCATATCAACAACAGAAATGTTCAGTTCTTCAGAACTTATTATCATTCGAACACAAACACATCAACATATAAATTCAAAGGATCATAATATTGCAGTCACAAGTAATTTTGTTTTTATTTTTTGGTTGGTTGAAAAAGACATTTTCCCATCTTGCTTGTATACAACCGGGGAACATGGAACGTAGTAACCATTTAGAACTATGATTTAGAAATGTATGCAGGTATAAAATTCATCTGCAGCACTTTGGAAAAGTATTTCTATGCCTAGAATGTTTTAGAATTTTGTCACATAACATCAACAAACTTCAATAGGTTTGTTTTATTAAGATTTCTGGAGATATTCAAACACACAGGCATAAGCAATTGTGTAGTTGAGGGAAAATCTTTATGATTTTCAAGCATTTTGAACATAAAATGTGTGGCATGCATATTTATTTACCCTTTATACTCTAAAACAAAACAAAATATGGTGAAACCATTTGCCCTGCGATAGACCGGCGACCTGTCCAGGGTGTACCCCGCCTCTCGCCCATTGACAGCTGGAAATAGGCACCAGCACCCCTCACGACCCCAATAGGGATAAGAGTGTCGGAAAATGGATGGATGGATGGATGAAACCATTTGCCTTTAGAAGTCACCTAATAAGTAAATAGAGTCCACCTTTGTTTAAACTAATCTCACTATAAATCCAGTTGTTCTGTGACAGCCTCTAAGATTTGCTAGAGAATACAAGTGCACAAACAACATCGTGAAGACCAAGGAACACAGCAGACAGGTTAGAGATGCTAAGACAAGACTGTTTACCAAAAACAAAGTTGCTCCTTTCCTGCAAAGAGAGCATTAATCAGAGAAGCAGCCGAGAGGCAAATGGTAACTCTGGAGAAGCTGCAGAGACCCACAGCTAAGGTGAATAAATCTGCAGGGAGGAAATCTTTTAGTTATGCTCTTAGTTATGCTCTTGATTATGCTGGTCTTTATGGAACGGTGGTTAGAGAAAGCCAGTGTTGAAAGAAAGTCTGAGAAATCCCATTTCCTGAGTGCCACAAATCCCATAAGATACACAAGAAATAATGTCGAAGAAGATGCTCTGCAAAGATGAGACCAAATTTGTATTTTTAGAGAGTGGTAGAAAACTACCTTGGACCCAATTCGAAACACACCATATCCATAAGTGAAACAGGGTGGTAGCAGAATTATGCTATTGGAAGACTTTTCTTTAGGAAGGTGTTACAAACAAATTATGGGATTTGCTCCCCCCCCCTCCTCCAAAAAAGAAAAAATCCAAAGGGCCTTAACTCACTTAATATTGTTGCAACTGAAACATCATCTTAGTTTGTAGCCTTTTGTATCAACAGCTAGCTAGGTGTGCGACTTTGTACTGTGTGATAAATCATATACGGAAACTGAACTATAAAATAAAGTCTATAAAGTCTCTTTGAAACTCTCTCCCAGAACTTCTAGTAAGCATTATGTGATCTGACTTTACATTGTACAGCTGGAAATACATTTTATCAGAAAGACATTAGTCTCACTCATATTTCAATGAGGCTTCTTGATAATCAGGTTAACAAGGTACAGGGAAGCTGGTCAGACTTAGAAAGATGGATTGATCTAAATGAAAGGCAATCCTAGAAGGAAACTTGTTAAGGTCTGGAAACCACTTAAGACTAGGGTGCAGCTTCACCTTAAACATACAGCCAATGCGACGATGTAATGTTCAAGGGGGTTAAATACTTTTACATAAAGAGAAACAACAGCTTGTACAGTCCTGTAAATGCAGTTGGCTCAGTTTGGTATATTTGACTTAGTTTGCAGAATTGTGTGTGTGCGCGTTCTTGCACCTGAGCGAAAACATTTTTTGCTCATTTTACTAGTAAAGTGAGGACTTGGATGTAAAGTGAGGCCCTATTTTTGGACCTCACTTTTTTTCTGGGCAAGAGCTTAGGTTTTGCACTAAGGTGACAATTAGGTTTAGGGTAGGGTTAGGTATATACTGATGGTGGGTTAGGGTTAGGGTCAGGGTTAGGCCATTGAAAGGCCTGAAAAGAATGGAAGTCTATGGAATTCAAGGCACGGTCCTCAGTTTATATTTTAAACAAGGGTCTGTGTGTGTGTGTGCGGCATTTCTGTGTGAGACAGAGAGAGAGATAGAGAGAGAGCACACGTGAGTGCATGTGTGGGTGTGTGCGATCTTCATGCCAGCCGAGGCTTGTTTGGACCAAACTAAAACAAGACAAGCTCCTGTAAATAAAACAAAACAAAAAACTCTGCCAGGAGAATGACAAAAAAACAAAACATTTTCAGGTTTCATTACATCTTGAATTACATCAAACAAGATGAGCCAACACAGGCCTGGTTCATTATTTTTGTATTATACCTGCACATTGTCTGGATTCCTACTGGATTACATACGCCTTGTCTCTGTGTTGTTAATTGCCACTGTACCATTACATTGGGGGATATGCTACTGCCTGAATGTTTGTTTAGAGTATTTTCACATAGATTATCTATGCTTTAAATTCTTAAGTTAGATGACGGATTTAAAAAAAAAAATATTTTATTCATTAACTATTGCTGGATTTCATATGTGTTTGCCTTCTCTTTGCACATATATTTACCAAGCTCAATGTTTCTGTGTATAATTTTGGGTCCTACATGGACTGAATAATTACTATTACTGCCATCAACTATGAATACATTACTTGTTTTGTTTTTCCCAACAGAGCACTTCGCTCTCAGACTGCAGGTCTGCTGGTGGTTCCTAGTCTCTAAAAGTAGAATGGGAGGCAGATCCTTTAGCTATCAGTCTCCTCTCCTGTGGAACCAACAGACACCCTGTCTACTTTTAAGACTAATTTTAAAAGTTTCCTTTTTGACAAAGCTTATAGTTAGAGTGGCTCATGTTACCCTGAGCTACCTCTATAGTTATGCTGCTATAGGCTTAGGCTACTGGAGGACATCAGGGCCTATTTTTCTCACTCTACTGAGTTCTACTGTTCTCCAGTTTTGCATTGCTTGTCGTCATTTTAGCTTTTAACTTTTTGTTCTCTCTCTTTTTTTTCTTCATAGTAGATACACCTGGTCTGGCGTTCTGTTAACTTTGACATCATCCAGGGAGGACAGATCACCTGCTATTACCATCTAATGTAGAACAGATTCCTGGATCAATGTTTGCTTCTGTGCTTTTTTGTCTCTCTTATTGTGTCTCTGCTCTGTCTTCTCTAACCCCCAGTCGGTCGAGGCAGATGACCGTTCACGCTGAGCCTGGTTCTGCTGGAGGTTTTCCTTCCCATTAATGGGGAGTTTTTCTTTCCGCTGTCACTTCATGCTTGCTTAGTATGAGGGATTGCTGCAAAGCCATGGACAATGCAGACGACTCTCCCTGTGGCTCTACGCTTCTCCAGGAGTGAATGCTGCTTGTCGGGACTTTGATGCAATCAACTGGTTCACTTATATAGAAAATTTTTGACCAATCTGTATAATATGATTGAATTTGACTTTTTAAAGTGCCTTGAGATGACATGCTTCATGAATTGGCACTATATAAATAAAATTGAATTGAATTGAATTGTTTTTCCACCGAGGGGGTGAGAGCAGGAACAAAACTGTCAAATCCCTGCTCTTGGGTGCTCACACAGAGATAGATTTTTTAACCTCCTTTTTGTGAATACATAATGTATTGACTACTTTCAGGATCGCAGGATGACTTTACCCAGTATAACAAAAAGTGTTTCTGAACAGGATTACAAGTACAAGTTACAGCAAGTACTTAAAGGTGCATAGACACGTTATTTGACTTTTTTTTATTTAAATGTCAGTAGCTCACTCTGGTTGCACACAAAGTTTTTATTAAAAATTATCATGTCCTGCTGGCATATTAATTATTATTTTGCCGTTTTACGCTTTGCTTTTGCTCAATTTGTTAGTAAATAAAGCCTTTAGTGTTTATTTTTAATAATAGAGGAAGTATAACATTGTGCATAAGCAGCAGGGGTTAAAACAAGGAAGTGGCTATTAGCATCTCCCAGTGAAACAATGCAGAATTGTCGAAGATCCAGTGAAAAAAATGCTAAAAAAATAAATGATTCCAAGACGGAAAAGACTGGAATGTCACTGGTAATACATTATGACCATTGGTGTTCACTGAAGCGGAAGCTAAACCTGCCAATTGCTCAGATGTGATCGCAGAGTTGATTGACGTGAGTAAATGTTCTGATATGAGGCTTTTAAAGTTACTATAGATCGGTGTATTCAATTAATAACGTTTGGTCTTCGATCACACTGAGCTGCTGCTTTATTGTGAGGCATTGCAGAGGGTCAGGCTCGGAATTATTTACAAGTGATTTTTTTTTTAAGCATACCAGCGTTATCATAGTTCAGGGATTCTGCCATTAGATGATGCCACATCTGTTTATATTTGGACATCGTGCCCGGTGCTGGGGCTATTTTCATCTACAAAAAGGACCATCAAAACATTATCAGGATGGAGTCTTGGTGTATATAACTTTATTTTATCATGCTCAAACAGTTTGTGGTCTTTTTTATAAGCATATAACTGTCATGGTGCAGCCTTGCCTGCTGCACCATGGACATTTCATGGCACTCTCCACCTTCCATACAGCTCCTGATTACATGCTCCAGTAATCACAAACACCTGTCAGCCTTAATCATACCCGGACTCTGTACACCTGTCTATCCACCTACTTAAGGACTGCTTAGTCACTCTGCCTTTGCTGGTTCGTGGTCAGTCTCTCTTGGATTTCTCTCAGCCTTCATCATGCAAGTAACCTCTCTCCTGCCGGTCAGTTCTCCAGTTACCCCAGCGTTCCAGCACTCCTAATAACCTCTCTGCTGTCTGCCTGCTCCTGACTTCATCATTCATCTGTTCAGTCCGGTAAAATACTTTGGTTTCATCTCATCCACTACTCATCTCTGTTCAATAAACCTTTTACACAAAGCTCTGTGCGTGGCTGTTTTTGGGTTCTACAAACCAAAACGTGACAATAACGTGGCTATATACCTTTAAGCCTCATCGCTTCTGTCTTTAAAAGTTGATTTCTTTGTTGGATGGAGTCATTGACAGAGCTGAGAAATTTGTCAATTTTCATGTTCTTGACATCTTTTACACATTTTGAGATTTATTTCTATAGCAGTCTTTTTTGGACTGGCACACAGTTTTGCAATCTTGTACTTTTGGTAAAAGCACGTTTGTCGAAAGATTTACTAGCCTGTTATAATAACCCTAACACCAAACTAATGTAATAACATTAAGCTGTATATGAAGAGTTAAATATGGATAACTCCAGAAAAGACAAGTGCACTGTTTGACTTGTAAATCTTCCATTTGCGAAATTGGTGACACATAGCTTTATCTATGCTGGATGTTATTTCCATCTTTTAAAAACTGCTTTGCCTCGCTGAAAGTAAAAACAGTAACAAAGAATTGGGAAATGAAAACATAAAACAAACATAACTTTCCAGGACTTTACATGCATGAATGAAAAGAAATGCTTTGCAATTAAATTGTTTAGCAATTTCCATTCTTTTATTATTCCCACGCTTGATGCATACAAGCTGAAACATGAGGAGAACAAACAACAGACAAAGGGCTGGAGAAATTTAGTAATTGTGTTGCCTAACGAAGAAACTCAACAATGACATAAACCTGACAAACACCCATACAAAGCAAACATACGTAAAACACAATTCCTCAGTTAACATGATTGCTGAGAGACCTACTCCCATTCTCCACAGATCAATCAATATTCATCATGGATCATTACAAATACTCTGCTTCTAATTAGGAACAAAAGACTATTTTGTAACCCTGGTCTGGGCCCGCTGATACCACAACCCCACTGAAGTGAATTATGAGTTAGAAAGTAATAAATGATGTGGAGACTCTTCCTGAAAATTACCCTTTCACGTCAGTAAATTCCCTACCCTCCAGCTCTCATTGCTCATGTTCACAGCCGTTCGCCCATGATTCACATGACAGATTTCATAGGGAATGGATGGAAGCCCAGTTTGCTCTGATACTCACATAAAAGAGGAAATGATGCACACCAGACCAAGTGTTTCCATCATATGATGAGATGGATTCAATACATGTTCTGTCAGGTTTTGAATCTACTTGAAAGTAAATGTGTGATTGGTGGCAACTGTATCTAACAAGCATAAAAAACTAAAAGGCAAAGTGCCGTGCAAACACCATTCATTCTGCCTGGGATTTTGGGTGTACCCTATTAGGGACAGATCAAAGATATCAATAAATTGTAGGAGCAAAGATTCTCATGTTCGCCGCATGCCTTAAAGCTGTGATTCAAAGCAGATCTTGGCAGCTCATATATTCAGGCCAAGGGTTGGAAAAAGTACTTTTATTTTTTTCACTCCTCTCGTTTTACTTCTCCAAAGTAATGTTAGAATACAGTGAGGCCAATATATTTTGTGGTCTGTAATTTTAATTCTTTTAGTTCTTCAGTCTCTGCCAAAGTCAAATGGAATATAAAGACAACCATGAACTTACTTTTCTTCATATGTCTAGTTACAGTAGAGCAGCAGTTTTTCAAACACCGTCCTTCTTACATCTTTTTAAAACTCCGTTCAATGAAACATTTGAACTTCAGGTCTATAAATATATCCATAATCCTCCTTTTGTCATTACTCAGCCTGTTTTGCCATATGTATGTTACCGTGAAAATATTTTAGGCCATCCTTCAAAGGTTTTCATTTTGCTTTCGAGTATAATCTTTTTGAAATGATCTGATTAAAAGTTACCCAGGCTCTCTGAATATGTTTCAAAGTTTTACTCTGGATTTAGTTTTTTCAGCTAATCTTGGTAGAAATTATTTTATTTCCTCGGAAACTGAACCCTGCGTATTTTTTTTAAATTAAAAACACCCTGTCTCAAGCACAATCTGATTCCATTTGTTTATTTATTTCAATTAAATCTATGAAAACGATCAAAGATTAAGCAGTTTGACAGAAAACAGCATTTTAGCACCAACAAGGTGATTACCAAAGAAAAATTGGCTGAAAACAGGGTTCCTGCACATTTCCAAGTCAAACTTCCACACTTGTTCTGACTGTAAAAAACTCTCAGTTAAGTTTTGAGCCATTGCTCTTGAATGAAGTTCATTGTAAATTTTAGATATTCCAACTGTAGTCAGAATTTAAGCATGGAACCATAAAAAAAACACACATGGAAGGATTTGCCAAGGAGATTAAAGGGTGGTCAAATGGATAAATTGTAAGACTCCTAAATAGAAAAAACAGCATAAAAAGCCCACTGGTTACAGCAACTTGTTTCAAGAGTTTTCAGATATCTATAATGTTCATGATCGAAGAGGAAAAAAACTCTGGAAGTACAAATTGTTACTATTTTTTTCCATACATACCTAAACCTCAAAAATAGTTATTCAGATTACATAACTTTAAGGGAGTTTCCCGGACTTTTTAAGCAGTGTAGTAACCCTGCCAAAACTCATCAAAAATGATGACTGAAGAATGATGCGTTTCTCTTTGCTAGAGTTTTTCCTATTCTTGTTTTTCTAGACATGACTTTCAGATACAGTTTTTCCAGCCATAGATACTTTAGTCAGGTACTTCTTGTGTTCTTCCCTTTCCTCTTGTTTCAGCACGTGCTTCAAAATATCCGGACATAGTCAGGTACAAAACTGGACAAAAAAATAATTCAAAAGTAGGAAAAATGTCAAAAGAGCAACTTTAGAAGACCCTTTCAGTGATATATGAACAAACAAGGGCTGAATCGACTTTTGCACATTTCTATGTACACCAATATTTATCCAATCCTTACCAACTATACATCGATTTGTTCACTATTCATTCTCTCCTTTTATTATTAAGTAACTTAAAGGGGCATAGCACAAGTTCCAGAGCTTTTGCAGATGTCTGCCCCCTCTGGCGACAAATTGAAATGATACCAGTGTTCTGCACGTGCATGGGAAAAGTGGAAAAGGATCTGCCGCTACGACTGCACAGGTCTTTTGTTTAGAGGCGTAATGTTTTCTGAGTTAAAAATATTGAAGTAAGCCCGTCTTCTCTCACTAATGCGTCAATGGTGGCGACTCAACAAAGTAGCTAGGTGAAGAAAAGCGCACAGTACGTCACACCCACGCGCACGGCCAGAGAATTCGGCCCAAATCATTCTCTCATGAACTGACTAATGGAGCCTATAGAGGCAACTGTGGTAAACAGAGGATAACTCATTTTACACGTTGGGCATTTGTAAGGGCATGTATGGGAAAGAAAATAAATAATATTCAATTTCAAAACTTGTGCAATGCGCCTTTCATTCATCTGAAATGCAGCTTTGGCCACAAGACAAACACCACAGCCTTTTACATGTACAAAGTTCAAATGTTTGCCATATAACAAGCCTTTCATGCATCATTATAGGAGCTTGTGTAAATTTACTAAGCGTCATGATCTCCTTTCCTCATTTGGTGTGCTCACAAACAGACCTACTGCTTTGGGGATCAAGTGCGTGCATGGTAATGTTTGTTTTGAGATTCTGTGTCTACTGCTTATTTAAAAGTGCCACCTTGGTTTGTTTTATGGGCACAGAATATGTAAACACCCTGTGTGGCATCCTCATTGGAGAAGCCTCAAGTAGTTAAAAGTAAATTAGAATCATGCTTTCCAGACAGGGAGAAACAAATAGTTTCACAGGCCAACATAAATTATTCTAACCCTCAATAGGTTTTGAAATGTTGAGATGTTTTGCGTTATTCACTCCACTTATGGCAGAACAAATCGAAACAGCAGTTTTTATTTCATGGCTTTTGCTTGTGAGCAGTCATAATCTGTCCAAACAATTAGGAGTGGAAACATGAGGAGAAGAGAGCATGGCTGCCTGCTGAGCTCACGCACAGAGCAAAGTGTGAATCAAACACGGTAAACACACTGAAAAAACAAAGCAAAGAATCCCGAAGCCCAGACACTGAAGGATTTACATCCTAATTCAAAAAAGACCGCAGAGAAATAACAGCAATTCAACTTTCATCAAGGAATAGAGCAAAACAAACAAGAATAAACTGCTTCAACTGAATTTATATTCAATCTTGTCTCTTTTCCAAGCTGAAATGTTGGAAAAAAGCATGATGTAACGTAAACCATCTGAGGTAACAGTAATTTCGAACCTCTTAATAAAACCTTGGAGACACTGCCAAACCACATCCTGAAAAATGAGCCTAACTGCTTAACATTTCTTGTCTTTCACTGTAAACACTGATTTTGGAGGGCATTAAACATTGCCCATTAAAATGGTTCAAGTTTTAGTCAAACATGTTGGAAAATGTAATATTCCATTATGGTAAAATTCTAATAGTAACCCCATTAATAAGAAACAAATATCCTGTGTTTTGATTAGAATTTCCTTGAAGACATTAGTTTAACCAGCTTTAACTAGTTTAGCCACTTCGCTAATGCTAAGGTCAAACTTGTTAGCAAGCTGTCCTATGTAACCCGGAGGCAACCATTATCAATAACCAGCATATTCCAGTTGTGGGTGAGCGGGTAAACGTTTACAAACCACTGCAACAGTTATTTTTATTCCTCCTATGGTTATGCCCAAAACCCCTGTTTCTCTTGTTCCTCCTTGTGCCCTTGGTATTTCTCGAGCTTGACATGCTCCTTCTTCTTGATGTTGCTCTCTCTTGGGATTGCTATAGGCCTGTACATACTCTGAAAGACTCTAAAATTGTGTTCACTCTGCCAGTGCTGCGAGAACAAGGGCAAAGTTATTTCTAGCCAAGGCATTTCATTCTTCACAAGAACCCGGATGCAGAACTCCTTAGAAGTCTTTTCAAGTCTGTCCTACTGCAACACACCCACATCACAATTTTTAAGGTTTGTCCCAGAATATGTATCAATAAAGAGCTGCAAGAACTCCCAAACAATGGATGTCAGAACAAAAATAAAACAATACATAATGCAATCAACCCCCATGGCCTGTATGCACACCCACCACACAAGCTTACATTGCTGAAGAGAAAGCATGTTTAAAGTTTGCTGGAAGACGTGTAACCTGTGAAATATGGTGAGAATTCATTTGGATGCCCTTTTATACACTGAATCAAGGAGGTTAAAAAGCACTGTACAGAACTCCAAACACCATACCAACAGCAACGTTTGAAGGCTGGAACACCAAGGTTTCACTGTTTGTGAGGAAGAAGCTGCCATCACAAACAAAGGCTTTTATCCGAAGTATTAAATACATGTTGGTAACTGTGTTCAATTCTTTTTTTCATGTGTAATTCCATTTTCAAACAAATTATTTAATTTAGGGAAGGTTAAATTCATTTTCATTTGTGGATTGGTTGGGTTGTTACCAACTTCTGGTGGAAATGTCATGTCAGTTGTGCCTTTAGAAACATGGTTAATTAGAAAAAATGGTGATGTGTTCAGTACTTATTTTACCCACTGTATATATCTATATAGACCATTGTCATGACTGTCGCTTCCCTGATTCCTCCATTGTTGTCTGTTTATAATTGCTGTGGCCTATACCCCTTGTTCCCTGAACCAACAACTGACCAAAGGGGTACAACTCATAAAATCTCATAAGACACCAAAATTACATCACACATTTGAACACATCAACTTACTCAGATCTAAAACCCACTGAATAGAAATGTGACTTATAATGCATTTTAAAAATATCTACTGTTGGAGAGCTCATAACGTGCAGAGGCAGCTTATTGCACAGTTTAGGAAGGTCCTGGAATATCCTCATGTTTCCCCTTTTGAGAGAACAAACCCTGCCTAACATGGTAGTTCAACAAGATCCGTTGTACTGTGGCTTTCTCCCACGGCTCAAAACACACGACTGTTAAGTAATTAGTCTTTCTAAATTGCCCCTAGGTATAAGTGAGGGCACATGGTTGTCGGTCCTGTTTCTCTCTATTGTCTGCATGTTATAGACTGGCATATGTCACAATCTGGCGACCTGTTCAGAGAGAATGGAATTTTGTAAAAAAAAAAAAAAAGTATTTGTGTCATAAAAACATGGATGTGTGATAAGCAATTTTTTTTTGCACTGTTCATTGTATAATGTGTGTGACTGCAATGTATTTTACTGCTGTTTGTTTTTGTTACATTTGTTCTAGGAATGTTCATTCTGACCATGTATATACCGTATATAACCAGTTACTTGAAGGCCGGACTGCTATAATTCTTTATTATCATGAAGTCCACAAAATACAGTTCGAAGCCTTCAGCTGATCGAAACTGCTGCTGCAAGAGATCTCATGAAAATCAACAGGAGAGCATATTTCTCCAATTTTAGCTTCCCTTCATTGGCTTCCTGTTAAATCAAGAAAGGAATTAAAAAATTCTCCTTCTCACATATAAAGCCTTTAATAATCAAGCTCCTTCATTTATCAGCGATCCGATTACCCAATATGTTCCTAACAGAGCACTTTGCTCTCAGACCGCAGGTCTACTTGTGGTTCCTAGAGTCTATAAAAGTAGAACGGGAGGCAGATCCTTTATGCTCAGTATGAGGGATTTCTGCAAAGCCATAAACAATGCAGACGACTGTCCACTGTGGCTGTACGCTCCTTCAGGAGGAGTGAATGCTGAAAATATGATTTAAGTGCAGACAATTTCTTCAGATAGCAGGTTAGGATTTCTTTTAATCAGGATTTAAAATACATTCAAATAACCTGGGATTTTTGAAAATATTTGTTATTAACTAAATAGAGAGGAGGCAAAAATATTTCCAGGTTGTACAATGGTATCCTGGTGTAAGAAGGACAGCACTGTTTATGTTAAAGACACGTGGGAAAAGGAAGGTAATCTGAAAATTCACAGAGGAAAGTTGGGTCCACATCTGAAAGATACAATGGATGACGACAAGATCAAAGGTTTGCCGTGAATTTTGTTGGAAAAGCATAATAATATTTTTCACAACCCCTGTCCATAAAAGGTACCAGGGAAATGGGGGTACTTGTTGCCGATGTGGGGGAAATAATGCCAACCATTTCCATATCTTTGGGACTGCCAAGCCATACAACAATATTGGTCTCAAATCCATGAACATTTGCAGAATTTGGTCTCGTCTGCTCGTCCTTTAACCTTTGAAAGCATGTTTTTCTGTTACATGCTGTTGGTCAAACTGAACTTTAATGATCACCAACTTTTAGATATTTTTCTGACTGCAAGTAATAAGGCCCACACAAGGAGATGGCTGAAACCTGAACCACCAACGACTGAAGACTGGATTAGTGTAGCGAAAGAGATCTATGTACGGGAGAAACTTTTTCTATTACAACGTAGAGAGACACTTTTTAGAAAATATGGTCAAAATGGACGGAGTACGTTTAGCCTGTTAGATCCGACTGTTTTTAAAGACTGCTGACATATATATATTGACATAGTGATTTGAAAAGTGATGTCTATGACTGGATGATGTTCCGGCTACCCCGCTATCCTCACCCAAGTCCTTGCATGTTTGTTGTGTTTTGTTTAGTTTTTGTTTAAAGTGTAAAAAAGGAACGAAAGCAAAAGTAATGTAATACAAGTAAGCTATTGAAATATAACTTGCTTTCTTAATAAAAGAATAATATGAAAAAAAAGAATGCCGTTTGTCAAGACTTGATGCAATCTGTTTCCTTAGGAAACTTTTTGACCATTCGGTCTGGATGGTTTCATTGAATTTGTCTTTGTAAAGTACCTTGAGGGGACATTTGTTGTGAATTGGTGCTAACTGAATTGAAGTGAACATATTTCATCTTCATTATAACCCTCCTCCTAAATCACTTGCAGTCCTTAGAGCCGTTCCTCTGAACATCATCTCTGAAACACGTTGTACAGTGGGAGGGGCTTTGTATCGATCCGAAACCGACTGGGAGGCGCGCCGCTGCTCAAACTTAGAGTAGGAAATGCTTTAACCCGATCAGTCGCGTTCTGCGTCCGGAAAGGCAGCGCGGATCCGCCGACAGCGCTACTTTCAAACTCCGTGTCTAAGTATCATTTTTCTCAGAGGGTTAAAAAAGGAACAGCTAATGCTGGAAAAATGAGAGAGCTGAGGAGAGGAAAAATTGCAACTTCTTCATAGTTTTGTTTTTGTTTCATGTATTGCGGCTTCAGTGAGTGGTAAGTAATATTTTAAGTGCTATATGAATTACATGTTTATACTTTTATAAAATGATCACAGAAAGTTCACTTTTGTTGTTGATCTTAATAGGATGTCGGTTTGCTATGATGCTTTATATTTAGGCTATCTAAATATATTTATATAGAATTTCCGAAACTGAAACGTAATTTTATTTGTTCCGCAGAAAACGGCCAGAAATGAGGGGGATGAAGCTGTGAGGGTTTCATAGCACCATGGCCTTTCTTCTATGCATCCTCGCTGTGTGCCCTGCCAAGTGATTGTCTCCAGAAAACGGGATTTTTCACTTGTCTGGAAATCTGGATACATTCCATAAAATCATCCCATGATAGAAAACTCCGACAAAACATGAACAACATATCATGCCAGAACAGCACGTCCATTATGGGCGACTCTGTCAAACTAATAACAAGCATTGTCATGTTTTTGGCTGGAGTCGGGGGAAACCTGCTGGCTCTCTTCATCCTCGGGGTGCATCAGAAGGAGCACCGCTCCAAGTCCTCGGTATTCTGTATCCTGGTGACGGGCCTGGCACTCACTGACCTGCTGGGAACCTGCCTCCTCAGCCCACCCGTGTTCGTCTGCTACGCCTATAACATGACATTAAAAAGCCTGGGGGGTGAAATACTTTGCAACCTGTTCGGCTTTGCCGTGAGCGTCTTCGGGCTGGCACCCACTCTCATCCTGTGCGCAATGGCCCTGGAGCGCTGCTTGGCCATCAGCCACCCGTACTTTTACTCAGTGAACATCCGCCGCAGCTTTGCCAAATTCACCCTTTTCTTTATCTACCTCTTCTCTTTGGCCTTCTGCCTCTTGCCGTACATCGGGTATGGTAAATTCCAGCAGTACTGCCCAGGGACGTGGTGTTTCATTGACATGAAGGCCACCGACGACCCTAACAAACTGGTCATAGCCTTCTCTCTGTCATACTCCTCGCTCATGGCACTGCTGATCTCCATCGTGTTCATCTGCAACGGCTCGGTTATCGTCAGCCTCTGCAAGATGCACCGGAATCACGTGATGCGCCGCGGCTCCGTGGTGTCCGTGGCGCGGAAGAAAAGGCTGAGCGTGGCCTGGTTCGGACGCGGGGAAGAGGAGATGGACCACCTGGTGCTGTTGGCGCTTATCACGGTCATCTTTGTAGTGTGCTCCCTGCCTCTAACCGTGAGTATCACTTATTGCCTTCAGCGTTTTTGTGTCTCTTCTAACCAGGGCCGCATTTAGCTGGATGCAGGCCCCTCGGTTTCAGCCAGTTTTGGTGCCCACAACCTAACACATCTTTTCGTTGTTTTACAGTTTAGTTTAAAACTTTTTGTGTATTGCAAGTATTATTTTACTGGAACATCCACATATTTGTTGCAAATGAAAACTGAAAAGGCAGATTTTGACTTTGCTAACCGGAAAATTTTTCGTGACTCCATTCCTTTGTGTGCACTGGGGTCCTAAACTGGACCCTTTAAAAAAAGGTACATTTGGAAAAAAAAAAAACATGCTATATCATGAGAAAGATCAATATTGGTTTTCACCCATCTTAGCAAGCGAAACTCGTATTTGCATAGAGTGAAATTTTTCAGCCCTTGATTCTTGTAATTTTGTTGATACTTACATAGAGATAATGTAAACCTAAAACTGAGTATCTCCGAAAATTTGAACATTGTAAAAAACAACAACAAAAAAACGTTCCATACTGAAACTCAGTGTCACAACCTAATCAGATAAATAACACCAAACACCTGCAAAAGGTTTATGAGCCTCAAAATCAGTGGTTTCATACTCAAAGGCTAGAGGGCTGCTGTCCTGCATAATTTAGATGTGTCCCTTGCCCTACATACGTGAATCAAATGGCTAAAGTTCCTCGCTAACATGCAGTCAGCAAGCTCTACAGAGCTCTAATGAGTTAATATTAGAGTCAGGTGTGTTGAAGCAGATATGCATCTGTTGCTGGACATCAGCCCTCGGGGACTGGAGTTTAAGACCACTGCTATAAATGGTCTCTCAGTTTGGGTCAGTAGGCGACACAATCATGGTGAAGACTGCTGAATAGACAGAGAAGACATGTCATGCACACCCTCCACTAGGAGGACAAATCATTGTCAAAGAAGCTGGCTGCTCACAGAGTGCTGTATCCCAGAATAGTCAAAGAAAACTGAGTGGAAGGAAAAGGTGTGGTACAAAAAGGTACACCAACAACACGGATAACTGCAGTCCTCAGATGATTGTCAAGTGAAATCCGTTCAAGAATTTGGGGGAGCTTCACGGGGGGAGTGAACTGAGGCTGGAGTCGGCCGCTAGGCAAATCCCACACATGGGCTACAAACGTCCTAACGGGGCTAAGGAGAAAAACATGACTGCTGCGCATTGATCCAAAGTCCACTTTTCAGATGAAACCACAGTTTGCATTTAATTTGGAAGTTAAGGCGTCTTAGTCTGTCGATGCAGTAGCTGCTCATAGCTGACACGGTCCCAAGATGCAAGAGGTCACAGAACATGCCCGGAAGCAATAATGTCACAACCTTTTTCCCAACATCTTGCAAGACTGCTCTTATTGATTATCTAAAGAAAAGGGTAAATTGGTTCCGTTTGTGGAGACCAGATCACTTTTCTCTTGAACTACCCCTCAAATTAACATGATCCAAATAAACAGACAGGGAAGTGCAAGACTTTGCTAATTTTCTTCTGTTTTAGTTAATAGTTTTAATAAAAGTAATATTATTTATGAGATATGAAACCTAACCTGTAAGCATGGCATGTTACATACATTTGTTCAGTTGGAAGGATTTATTATATCTGCTGTATCAGTTCAGTTAATGATCCAGCACTCAACAGCAATCCCTCTAACTCATGTGGTCCTTTGGGAAATTAACAGCCCATCTCTGGATTAAAGTTTGCTGTCCTCACATCTCACTTGCTTGGGGTCAGGGTAGGTCAGAGCTAGGGATGTTGCATCTTTTTTCAAAATTTGCAAATTAATTATTTACATGAAGATCCAGCAAATTAAAGCACCTGACAGAGATACTCCATCTTTTAGGGATGCGCGGTATATCGGCATTAACATCGGTATCAGCCAATGTAAGTAATTTTTTTAACATATCAGTATCGGTTCATTAAGTAAAACTGTGTCAATGTCAATATTAATGACCAATCTTTATTTCCATCTAATGTAGTTGGACTTTGGGCCTGTGTTTCCGGGGGGGCGGGCATAAATTCACTGCTTTGAATTTTTTGTTTGGTCATGTGACAGCGACGGTGATGCGTAGACTCTAGACTATAAGCCACATTCAAAAATTCAGTTAGCATACTTTTCAAAGTTTAAGCTTTACAAACTTTACAAACTTTCACTAAATTCGATCTTCTAAGAAAGGTAAATGTGTGTGTATCGGACATAACAGCAATATTAATATTGGATATCGATATCGGCCCAAATTCCCATATTGGGGATGCACTATTTGTAATACATCCTTTAATTTTATAAAATAAAATAGGGTGGCCCTCAAAACCTCTGCTGCTCCAGCACGTCCCTTTCAATGTTCGACCATGGTTCAAGTGCTGAGTCATGATAGATCACTACAACAAAATTAGAAAATAGCTATAAAAAAAGGGACGGGGGGGGGGGGGGGGGGGCTGTGGCTTGTATTAACCAGAAGCCTAAGTTTTTCCGTCGGAACAAGTTCAAAGATGTTCGATCAGAAAATGAAACAAACGAGGGACATTTCCTGTGGTTTTTGCTCTTGTAAGCGGTGAAATCTGAGGATTTGTATTTTCCCTTCTGTCTGCGTCGAATCTGGTTCTGCAATCATCACACTTTTGTAAAAAAAAAAAAAAAAAAAAAAACTCAGTGGGCATGGCAACTGTTTTGGAACGTGTTTGTGGGCATTGTTTAAGCTTTCTTAACGGTTGTATTATGTTATTCTAGCTCTGCGTTGGGGCGTGTCTGAGAGCCCAGCTCGCATGTGTGAGTTTGTTTTGAGCAGTTGTCTACTTAGCCTCATACTTGTTCCTGTTTTAGAGGAGTGTGCCTAACCTGAAAACCCTGGAGGACTGGTGTGGCCCTACCTCTCCCCGAGGGTAGAAGGTTGCTTTGTTTTATCTGGAATCTAAGGTCAAATCATTTCCACTAAACATTAGCTAGACACACTAAATAATGGGTTTTAAGTATGTGATAAATGTGGGTTACAAAGCAAAGATTTGTTTGTTTTTTGTATGATTGCCAATCTATTTAGTGATGAAGTAGTTTACAAAAAGCAGTAAAAAAGGGTTCATGTTCTCACCATTTACTCATTTGCAGTCTGTCTGGGTTCTCTGAGGCAACATGATGTATGCCTGTTTGACTCACCTCCGGTTCATGATGGTATTTGACCTCAATCACAGCTGAAAAAACCCAGGGTGGAAGAAAACAGCAGTGACTATATGTTCTTCCTATCGGTCTGAGTAGGATTCCAGGAAACCTCAACTTTTGCTATCTGCAAACATAGCATATGTGCATTCTAGCGAAGCACTGCAGCAGCGAGCCATTGTTTTAGTTTGAAAAGAGAATCACATGTGGAGCTGTCCCTATAAGGATTTATTTGTGCCTGATATTGAATGGGCATGTCCAGCTGGAGTTACGGAGCGATACCTCCTTAAAGTTAACGTCAGTATGCTTTAGAACTCAGTGGATCAAAATAACACACTGAACTCCATCAACATCACACTTAACTCTCTGTTCTTGACAGGGAAAGACTTTGTCCCAATGGCAGTTTTTGCAGGACAGCCATAGTATGCTGCTTCATATTTCTGTTTTGTTATTTTTTTTCCCCCATTTGTTGTTGCATTCTAAATGTGTTAGATCAAAAAATATTTTAATATCCGACAATGATAATCTGGGTTAATTCAAAAAGCAAGTAAAACTATATAAAGTGTCCCCTTGGCCTAAAGAAGGCTTCTGCCACCCTTGACAACAATAACTGTATAATAAGGTGATGTGAAAGCAACTCGATCAGATTGAATTTTACAGACTTTGCTTCACCATTACAAAACCTTGATTATTATTTTTTTGGATTTGTTTTGTTATTTAGCTATTCAAAGGCAGACTTGCTTGTGTGCTCCAGATTTGTGTTCTGCTGTACAACCCAAATGTTTTTGAGCTTAACTTCATGAACTGGTGGCTGGTCAGTCCCCATCAGGATATTCTGATTGTGAGCAGATTTCATGTTGTCATCATATATTGTTGCTGTTTTTTCCATTAACATCATCCACGGGTGCTATTTTTTCTCCGTCTCCTTGTTTTCGTTAAATCATGAAGCTTAACTGTGGGGTGTAAGGTTTGCAGAGCTGACCTGCTGGGTTAACTGTCTATACACTTGTGGAGTCGTTTTGTTTTTTTTCATGCCTTATTAATGGCTCTCATCATAGTTTGTTGAAGTACCAAAACATTAGAAATGGCGTTTTTATTGTTCAGATCAGAGCATGATTTGTTGCTTTTTGAGATCTTTTGGCCTACTCCGTGTTGTCAGGTGGGCTCTGTTTGTGTAACGTTTTGACTTCTTACGGGTCTACGAGTAATCAGGTCTGAGTGTAACAGTGCAACAGAATTTTACTTTAAAAAAAACTGGTTAATCACAGTTAATTCATGATTTAACGAGGATAAACATTTATTTATTTTTTAACACGGGGCAATTTAGTCTGGATAGCTTTTTTCCTCCTTAATTAAATCATCATCTTGAAACATTTTTTGTATTTATCCAAGCTGTGTTTTTCCAATATTAAAATGTGTTTTGGATACTTTTTCAAAGAACTATATATTGTTCAGACAACACTTCACCCAAGAATAACATAGCGTTATGAATTATTTCTGAATACATATCTGACCACAAACAGGCTGAAATCGGAGGTAACTGGACTTTCGGTCAGTTTTTCTGAAACTGTTTTAACACCTATCCAGGAGTCTTTGTCAGTTCTGGCGGCTCGGAGTTGAGTAACCTGCAGTTGGAGCGGTGCTGTTTTTAAGCACACTGAGGCCCATCCTCCTTAAATCAGCAGTGCTCCAACTGCAGGTTGCTCAAGTCCGAGCCGCCAGAACTGACAAAGACTCCTAGATATGTGTTGAAACAGTTTCAGAAAAACTGAGCGAAAGTCCAGTTGCCTCCCATTTAAGCTTGTTGGTTGTAGCCATGACCCGGATGACTGAGGATTTTCACAGGACTCTATATCTGATTACAGCCTTAAATTACTCATGTTTGGATCCTGTCGCTGATGTTTTCATGCTGAGTAAGCTCTACTTCTGTGTTAACTCTCTGTGCTTGCTCTCCGTTTTGAAATGATTCATTGATATTTCAGCACTTTACATATTTCACAGTATTTCTTGCTAATCGTGGGCAGATAAATGGCTTGTAAATGGTAAATGGCTTGTACTTGTATAGCGCTTTAACTAGTCTTGACGACCTCCAAAGCGCTTTACACTACAGTCATTCACCCATTCACACACACATTCACACCCAGAATAAAATGTAAGGAAAACGTTACTCTCCTGCTTTTGTAATGTATACTGTGTCAGTCTATTATATTTTTGATATATTGTTGATCAGTCAGAAATAGAGTATGTTTAGTTTTATAATTTTATTATGTATACTTGTATTATGGTCTGTTTTTACAATGCTTTTTACTGCTGCCAGTCTTCACCTGAAGTCACTTTTAAAAGAGTTTGTACATCACAGTGGGATTCTCTTGGTAAAAGTCAAAAATAAATAAACTTTTGCTTCGAAGGTTATAAAATTTATACACTAGCATTTCAGCTGCTCTGTCCTCAGCTCTTCATTCTAAAATGAAAGCTATTTTAGGGAATCTGAGTGCAGGAGGCAGCACAGGTCACATAAAAAAGACAGATATGGAGCAGCCACAGCCAATACAATCTCTCGTACATTCTGAATGTGATTGAAAGGGGTAAAAATGCTTAGATTTCATTTCGAAAAACCTGGATTTGACTAACAAAATAATGTGCAAGGCCTATAGTACAAATTTGCTTGCTGTGCACAGGTTGTGATAGTTAAAAGTTGCCTCTGCAAAACACCATGTGGATTGCTGGGATTCAGCTGAAACAATCACACAGTGTACCAACAACTGGTGTCAGGACTCCTTATACAATATTAAAAAAATCACAACACATTGATTGGAACCATGTAAAGCTCTTGGAAAATGTTAAAAACAAAGCCAAAGAAAGAATAACAAGTCAAGAGTTACATTTCCCGTACATGTGTATTATTCTAAATGATTTATCACTGGGATACTGAGCATGGACAGACCTTTAAAGGTTTCTGTGCCTGTTGGTACGTGTAAATCTTTGCGGTTGTCTGAGGCTGCATGTATAAGCAACTGTAACCCTTTCCCCCGACAGATGTGGGCCTGTGATTAACGCCAGTCGGTTTGGCGCACAGCACAGCAGATGCCGGAAGGGTAGGCAAAAAAGAAGGGGGGGTCTGCTTCAAACCTTTGCGGTGTTGCCGACACGTTGCTCAGATTGATGACTAATTTTCTTGCTGACTTGCGCAAAAGGGCTAAGAGTGGCATCCTTTTTTCTTTTTTCCTTTTTCTTTTAGTGAACACAGCAAAAGGAAAGCCACAAAAACATGACTGCATCATATGTTTCTGGTTAATCGTCACTTTTTAAAAGTGATTTTATATAACCCAATGTTCCTCAAGAGAGCAAACCCCAGGTGTCTTTCAGTCAGAAGAACAGTATTTGAACCAACAATGTTGCCATATTCCTGCATGATGAAGTAAAAAAAAATCTGAGATCTGGAAGGTGAAGAGTTTCTTTTTTAATACAAGCCTAGCTGGAAATATTGACATATGCATGATCAGAGATAACATTTATCATAATTAGTGTTTTCTGGCTGTCATCTTGGAATAATGTGGTTAGACCTTATATTTAGAGCTCATGTTTCAACAGTTCCTCCTTTATTTAGTGGCTCTAGGAAACTAGAAAACATCTCTGAGGCGGGTCTTGAAGAAATGACACCCCACGTCCTGTGATGTTGCTTTAAATAATGTGGTAAAAAGCAGTTGTTGTGGCAGTGCTTGTGAAGCAAGGGTGTGTGTTGGTTTAAAGAGTAACCCATCGGCTGCAGCTGCTGGTCTTTCCAGCTTCTCAGGCTTGTCAACGTATATTACCGATCACTTCTGTGTTATTTATAGAGTGTATCGTGCAACTACAGTACCTGGACATGTTAAAGTGCTATTGAGTAGTTAAAGTTGATGGGATGAATTGTATTACTCGAGGGATTCTGTGAAAAATGCATTTAATTTGTTTGATGATCTGTACTTATTGACATTTCATTGAAAACGCATTACCAGAGGTAATACGCGCCCACTGCTTTAAAAAAAAGTCCATCTTCATTTGCAGTAGATCATTAAAAGACTTCTCATTCTGCAAGGGTCTTTCAAGTAAGATTTTACTGGCAAAACATTTGCATACATTAAATCACAATTCCCAGTTTCTGTTTTTAATCAAAGGAAATAGCTGAAGTTACCGGCTTGCCAATTAAATTAAAACCAAATATCCTGTCTTCTTTGCTCCCTCCCTTTCATTGAATGTTACCATGAGAACCACAAAGCTCCCTGTTGGCCTTAAATTGATGATCAATACCAGGATAGATATCACTTCCGTGGAGGTTTTTGCCCCTGGTTCTTCCTTTTGTAACACCATTAAAGGACAAAAAATATATAAATTGTAGCATTTTTGAGGTGATGATCTCACTAATGCTGTGACTTATTTGTAAGAGGTTTCCATTACTGTGTATTTAACTTAGTCAGCAGACGTACTACACTGACCTGTGATTACTTGAGATAAAATGTCAGGAAGGCCCATATTGATCCATAAGCTAAATAATACTTCACAGGGTTGAAAGGGAAAGTATTACATGGATAAGAATAGCTTTTAACACTCCCATTAAGCTGTACTGCTATTTCAGAATGAGCATTCACTGACAAGCAGCTTCTAAAACACTACTTCAACTATTTATAGGCTCTATTAGGATATGAAAATGATCTGACATCTAAGCAAAGTCTAGACATGACATTTGTGGATGCTTCTTATCAAGAAAAAATGTCCGTTTTATGAGCTCTGGAAATGAAAAATCCATGCAGGTTCTGAGGAAATTTCATTTTACTTCCTTTTACTACCAGCTGATATCCAGTGAACAGCGGTTTTGTGGACAAAAAGTGTTTTTGGTGTCAGGGTCAGACATGAATGTACAGACTGGTTTGACATGATTGAACGGGAACAGTAGCTCAAATAACCAATCATTACAATCAAACTATGCAGATTACCGTCTTCGAACGGACGAGCTGTGGAGTTTTGAAGCGGATAGGCTACAGCAGCAGAAGACCAAACCGGGTGCCACTACTGTCAGCTAAGAACAGGAAACAGGATAAAATTTGCAAAGGCTAACTAAAATTGGACAGTAACAGATCAGAAAAACATAGAGTGAGTCTTGATTTCGGCAGCAACATTTAGATGGTACGGCCAGAATTTGTCAGAAGCAACATAAAATGATGTATCCATCCATATTACCAATTGAGCACCTTTTAAGATGCGGTGGGAAGGAAAATTTGCACAAAACTAAAACCATAGAAATGCAGACATCGATGGATTCTATTTGTTCATTTGCACTCCTCGTGGTTGTTGAGCTTAGGTGAAATGAAATATGGATAATTGGCTGATACTGTTCCAACACCAATTGCCCCCAAACCTGTAAGCAACATGGTATTAAGGTGATTACACCAAAAGTCTTTATATGACTTTTAAAGACATTTGGTCTGCACACAAGTCAGACAAATGGACTTCTACTCTGTAAATAATTGAAAGCAGTAACGCTCTCTAAAACACACTTTGAAGAATTTTTGATGTACCATCTTGTGATGCTCTGAAATTTAAAATTTAAATGACAGTATCTGTACCCTAGTACAGAAATTTTCTATCTTTAATTTAAGCAAATAATATATTACAAAGACCAAAAGGCTTGTGTGATTTGGGTTAAAAATGAAAGACAACAAACCAAATCTGATGGATCTTAGCACACTAAGTAAAAAAGGATGGCTTCTGGGAACAGGATAAGAATCAACAATGTGATTTCAGAATCAGAATCAAGTTTAATCGTCAAGTAGGTTTGCACTTACAAGGAATTTGACTTGGTGTTGATGGTGCAGCAAAAAAGTAAAAATACAGTAAAATAAAAAGGATATATATACAGAAGCTATATACACTCAGTAGACTGTGCGTTAATGTAACGCAGAAGCTTGTAAGTCCTGAACGGGGGAGAGAGACAGTGTCCAGTATCATGGGCGTCTCTTGGCCTTGTTCATTAGGCCGGTAGCAGATGGGAAAAAACTGTTCTTGTGGCGTGAGGTTCTGGTCCTGATGGACCGCAGCCTCTTGCCAGAGGGAAGTGACTGAAATAGTCTGTGACTGGGGTGCGAGGGATCAGCCACAATCTTCCCTGTATGCCTCAGAGTCCTGGAGGCGAACAGGTCCTGGAGGGATGGAAGATTGCAGCCAATCACCTTCTCTGCAGACCTGATGACACGCTGCAGTCTCTGCTCTTGTCCTTAGCGGTGGCACCAGCGTACCAGATGGTGATGGAGGAGGTGAGGATGAACTCAATGATGGAGGAGTAGAACTGCACCATCATTGTCCTTGCCAGGTTGAATTTCTTCAGCTGCCGCAGGAAGTACATCCTCTGCTGGGCTTTCTTGGTGAGGGGGTTGATGTTCAGCTCCCCCTTTAGGTCCTGGGAGATGATAGTTCCCAGGAAGCAGAAAGACTCCACAGTGTCAATGGCGGAGTCACAGAAGGTGATGGGGGTAGCTGGGGCTGAGCTCTTCCTGAAGTCCACAACCATCTCCACTGTTTTTACAGCGTTGAGCTCCAGGTTGTTCTCCCTGCACCAGGTCACCAGATGGTCAGCCTCCCACCTGTAGGCGGACTCGTCACCATCAGAGAAAAGTCCGATGAGAGTGGTGTCGTCCGCGAACTTCAGGAGCTTGACAGACTGGTGACTGGAGGTGCAGCTGTTGGTGTACAGGGAGAAGAGCAGAGGAGAAAGAACACAGCCCTGGGGGGAACCAGTGCTGATGAGCTTTGAGTCAGAATCATGTTTTCCCAGCTTCACGTGCTGCTTCCTGTTAGAAAGGAAGTCTGTAATCCACCTGCAGGTGGAGTCGGGCACATTCAGCTGGGAGAGCTTCTCCTGAAGCAGAGCTGGGATGATTGTGTTGAAGGCAGAGCTGAAATCCACAAACAGGATCCTGGCGTAGGTTCCTGCAGAGTCCAGGTGCTGGAGGATGTGGTGAAGGGCCAGGTTGACAGCGTCGTCTGCAGACCTGTTGCAGTGTTTGACACATTTACAAACACAGGACACTTTTTATGACACTGAGAAAACAAAAGCCTGTGGATTGCAGCTACCTGGGGCAAAAAGAAACACGGGATGCAAATACATGTGTGCAATTAAGACTGTGGCACCGACTAGAGACACTGCTGCTAGATTCAGCTTCACTTTGTTTATACAAATGAGCATGTTTCCCTGTTTACCAAAGCACATATATTCATCGTTACAATAGTTCAAAAGGGGACAAGAGGTCTTAAAGTCCATTACCAGTGAGGTCCCCACCTAGATGCCAGAGGAAATAAGTAGAGTCCCTAGATGACGGTACGCACAGTCAACTGGATCCAGACCAAGTGAATGAGTTGGGATAATGAGCGGGACTCTCCAAATCTGGAAAGGCCCAAGATGATTCAAGACTGAAAATATTCCGATCGTTGCCAGAAGAGAGTGGTGATGAGTCAGTTGATGGAAAAAAGATGGATCCAACATCACCAATAGGGTGAAGACTTCTTTTGCACGCTTTTTGTCAGCTAACTGCGTGTCAAAAACCAATATGGGCATTCAGCACGTGAAAACAAATTGCATTTAATTACAGGAAAAATAAAAGGACACATTTGACCTTTAAATATTCAAAGTAAAATATAAATATCCACAATTATGTTCTGAAGGGCTGCAGTTGAGGTATGTTTGTTCAGGCTTGCATTGAGTAACAGCTGCAACCAGAGCTGTATGCTGGACTGTAGCCACAGGCGGAGCCAGCCAAGAGGAAATTTATTGAGTTAGAAAACTATAACCGAGGAAGAAAAACAATTTTTTAATGTAAAGAATGCTTTTCAAAACAAGGGCCGTTCCAGACTCTACATCTCTGCCAAAGCTAAGAATAATAACAATGAAGAATTTTTTTTTTAGTCATTTTAAATCATTTTTCAAACTAATGTAAAAAAGTACAAACAAAAAAAAACCTAATTTAATCATTTGGTAAATATTGAAAATCAATGAAGTGGCCTTTTATGAACAGATATTGAAAAAGTAACATCTCCAGCTGGAACTGCCTGTTTCTTTAGTATTTACAGTAATAATTATCAGGCTGGGTCATGACTGTAAATCATTTCCAGGCCCATAGGACCAATGCAGCTTCCATATATTTGAAGGAGTGAAGCAACCCTCATTGATGCAGGATGCAAAGCTAATTTTAGCTCTCAGAAGAGGGAGAGCACAATGGAAATTGAATCCCGTCACACTAGTGGAGAGTATCCCATAACCTTTTCTTGGGCTGTAGGTTTTAGATATCTCTACACGCCATGGGAGGGGCACGGCGCAGTTATAGAAAGACACACATGCTGTGACTGCTTTGTGTGTCAATTATTTGGTTTTGTCCTCCAGGTGCTGCTTCAAGTTAAACCCTCAGTTAGGTTTCCCAGGAAAGATGATGCTCTGCAATCAGCAGCTTGCTTTGTGAAGGGGAACAATAAGAGTTCATTTTCTTAATGGATGGAGGCATAATCCCGATTGTCTTTGTTTGTTTGTTTAAATGTCCATGCTCACATTTAGTCATATTTTGGTTCTCCTTAGGTTACAGCAGTGCCAGTTTTATTTATTTATTTTAAGATGAATGTTCAAGATATTTCTTTTCTAGTCTTGCAGTCTTTAAAGGGGCAATAAGCAAAAGTTCATAATTTTAGATAGAAAGAACTAAAAAAAATAGGAATGTGAAGAAATATTGGGATCTTTTTAGATGGAATATGGTATGACGTCACAAGACCATCTCTCTGTGTTGTTATCCAGTTTCTTGTTTACAAAGCCAGGCTGGCCACACATTCATGTATGTCCATATGAACTGCTGCCACTCAGGGGTTAGTCCCTTACTGTCCATAAAAAGCCACTGTCAGGGGAGTGTTGTGTAGGAGAAAAATACTGGAGATCACGCCCAGCGGATCGAAACGTTCTCTTGCTAACAGTATTATAAAGTTATGAGTTACTTTAATTCTTCACTAGACGTGTTCCTGCGAAGGGTGACGCTGTTTTACTGTGTGTTTATCTTTTGCAAACAGGCGACGGCTGAGAAAGGTAGAGTAGTTGCTTGTCACACATCTTCTATTGGTCTACAGACAGTGCTCAACAGCCCGCCTAGTGGTGAAATTTTGCTTATCGCTCATTTAAATATTCATAGTACAAGCTGAGGTGACGTCACAGTGTGCGTGTGGGATAGCAGTTCTTGAAAATTTACTTAAAAACAAAAACATGGGATGTGTCTCAATTCAGGGGCCGCATCCTTTGAAGGACGTATTTGTGGGCCGATTACGTCACAGCGCGGTGACGAAGTATGTCCCAATTCATAATCCTTCAAAGACTCCTTCAAATGCAGCTGATAAATGTTTCTTTCTTTTTCCCGATTTGAAGGATGGGTCCGGTGTATCCTTCATGGCTAATCCTATCCCATGATTCAGTGCGGGTTGAAGAAAACTTTTTAACTGGAAACGGCAATGGTGGAGGGGAGTAAAAAGCTGTGAATAAAGTTTGTTATATTAGGCTGTGAGATAAAAGTAACTTTTAAAAAGTGTTTAGAAGTAAGCCATGTTAACCCAAAATATCTGCTCAGTTTGTTGACATATTCCAGCTGACTGCAGCCGAGGCTCACCACGGCGAGAGAGATGGCTTTCAAACTGCCGCTGGCTTTTCGCAATGACAAATAATACAGATATCTAATGTCAATGTTTGGATAGTTCATAATTATTATTCGCTACAAATAAATTGATTTAAGCTTTGCTCAGAAAGTTATAGGGTCAGAGTTTAAGTAGTCAAATGTTTTGCTAAAAAATTACACAAATAGTATTTGTCATCAATTAAATTTGTTTAGTGGTATATTTCTGTATCAATATAACATTAAACATTTGGCTGATTAATCAAATAGAATACAATAAAAGATGATAAGGTAACATTTTAAACAAAAGATCATGAGCCAAGTATGTAAATGGGGGGAATGTGTACAGTTATTTACAGAGGAAGCAACGGGATTAACCTTTCGGCTCCATTTGTTTGGCTTCACTGCTGCTTCACGCTCTCGGCTTCTTGGCAACATGAGTAACGCTAAGGTAAGGGCGGGACAGCCGATGGAGGCTAGACCGTCCTAATTCGCATGTCGATCTCTTCTTATCTTCTCTTTTTCAGGGACCCAGCGCACGCCCCTTTCTGTGTGGCCCCTAAATTGGGCCACACAGAAAGTGACTACATTCACATTTTAAAGTGTATTTAACATCTTACATCAGTGAAGCACATCTAGCATTATGGAAAGAGCACATAACTACAGGATCTAGATCCCCATACTTTAACTCTGATATTTATAAAAGGTAACATTTTCAAATCGAGCACCTTTCAAAACAGGTTGAAACCTCAAGAGCAGTAGTCTCAGCCTCAAATCCTCAAGGGCCGGTGTCCTGAAACTTTTAGATGTGTCCCTTGCCCTACACCTAAAATCAAATGACTGCATACTTCTCTAACTAGTATGCAGTCAAGCTCTGCAGAGCTCTGCTAATGAGATCATATTGGAGTCAGGTGTGTTGAAGGAAGCAGAACTGGAGTTAGAGACCGCTGCTCAAGAGTAACTGCTGTAATATGTTCAGTCTTCCTGCTCTGCGCCCAGAATCTCGCCTTCGCTCATTCTCTTGCAACCATAATCAACCACAGACATCTCCCACCATGTTGTAGAAACTACGGCCTCTTTTCTTTCTTACATTTCTGTAACTAGCTAACAATGAGTGTTTGTTCTCCACACCAAAGAGTGTTGTTGTCAGCTCATCCTGGTTGCTATTAATGGTGCATTTACTGATCTGAAACATGTTGGACATTTGAGTTCAGGTTGATCAAGCTTAAGGTTTGACAATTTCAGTCCACAGACAATTTCTCAGGAATCATTCTCATGTCTAGTTTAGTTGCTTGTTTTTTTTTAATGCAGAACCAAAATGGAGGCCGGAACTGGTGAAGATTTCATGAAAACAAAAAGTAAACTTACAGAAACCAAAAGGAACCAGGCCAGGGGCAACAGTATACAGAGTTCCCCCAGAAAATTGGGTAATCCTGGCGGTAGTTGGTGAGGTGAGTAAACCACTGCGGCCCACCAGGCCTATAATACGGTGGAGGAAACCCTGGTATAAATACTAAAAAAGAACTGATGAGTTAGATGGAAACCAGGGGCCCGTTCTTCGTACGTTGCTTAAAACATCCGAGATCAAATGAGACATCCAAGATGATCTCATCCGGATAATCATGATCCGGATAATTGGGTTCTTCGAACACACCTGTTGTTTATGATTAGTATCGCTGGATTGAGTTATCTGAGATAAAGGCGCGTTCATGCGTCGATTTAAAAGGGGAAATGTGTCGATAGTAGAAACAATGATCAGCAACGCTGCTATTGGCTGTTCAGCATGGCCAAAGAATGCCCACAGTTTTTCTCCCAAGCAGAACAAGAGCTTTTAATGGAAGGTTATGCCGAATTCGAGTCATTAATTAAAACGACGGGATTTACACAGTAGTCACAAAAAATTTACTGGAATATTACAAGCAATAGTGAATTAAAGAGTTTTAAACAACTTCAATATAACTATAACCTGGAAAAAATTGATTTCTTTAGATACCTTCAGCTAAGATACCATTACAATAAAAATATAAAATTTTTGGAGGAGGATGAGACAGGTATACTTAAAATCTTATTAGATTCCAGCATCGGAAGACCTCTCAAAAAAAAAAAAAACAATATCCAAACTATACTCATGTCTACAAACAGAGAGAAAATGTAATACAACATATCTTAAGGTTAAATGGGAAAAAGAAGCTAAAATAACAATAACTGATGATGTTTGGTTAAATATTTGTAATTTTGTGATCCACACGTCAAGTTCTGACCTACGGAGGGAATTTTCCTGGACATGCATGGTGCGTTTTTTTGTTACACCCAACATTAAAAGTAAACATTGTAACGACACTGAGAAGGCAAAATTAGCTACCATCTAATGTAGAACAGATTACTAGATCAATGTGTGCTTCTGTGCTTGTTTGTCTCTCTTGTTGTGTCTCTGCTCTGTCTTCTGTAACCCCCAGTCGGTCGAGGCAGATGACCGTTCATACTGAGCCCGGTTCTGCTGGAGGTTTTTCCTTCCCGTTAATGGGGAGTTTTTCTTTCCACTGTCGCTTCATGCTTGCTCAGTATGAGGGATTGCTGCAAAGCCATGGACAATACAGACGACTCTTCCTGTAGCTCTACGCTTCTCCAGGAGTGAATGCTGCTTGTCGGGATTTTGATGCAATCAACTGGTTCACTTATATAGGAAATTTTTGACCAATCTGTATAATATGATTGAATTTTACTTTGTAAAGTGCATTGAGATGACATGTTTCATGAATTGGCGCTATATACAAAAAATTGAATTGAATTGAATTAATTCGAAAAGCTCTGCGAATTACTCTTGCACCTTCCGCAACAACAGGTCAACCACCTGAGTGAAGTTGGCCCCCCCACCTTCTTCAAATCAGACAAAATTGATGTGAAACGTTTGTGCTACGTTTGTGCTGGTTTGTGCAGCAAAAAATTTTGTTTGTGCCGCTATCATTTTAAAGATATAAAGAAATGTTTCTTGAGGTCATCAAAGGTCAACCAGCCCCCCCACCTTCTTCAAATCAGACGAAATGGGTGTCAATTAACTCAACTCCATTTGTGCTGGTTTGTGCAGCAACAATTGTCGTTTGTGCTGCTTTGGCTTTGAAGATATTAATGAAAAGGTAAAGGTCAATAGGTCAACCAGCCCCCCCACTTTTATGAAATCAGACAAAATTGTTGTCAAACGTTTGTGCTACGTTTGTGCTGATTTGTGCAGCAAAAATTGTCGTTTGTGTTGCTTTGGCTTTAAAGACATTAATGAAAGGTTAAAGGTCAAAGGGTCAACCAGCCCCCACACTTTTATAAAATCAAACAAAATAGGTGTCAATCACCTCGGCTATTTTCGTTTGTACCGCTTTGGCTTTGAAGATATCACATACAGTTTAAACTTTTTGATGTCAAGCGTGCTGGTTTTGCTTTGAACACATGACTGAAAACTTAAGCAGAGAAGCTTCACTTATTCCGTTATGACCAACTCATGATCACAATTGTTTACAAATGACTTTTATTTATCTTGATTATCTGGCTTTACAATTCGTAGCACAGAACTTTCAACAACATTTTACAATAAAAGCTTAATTTGCTTAAAGAACACTACATTCTACCTTTATTTTTTATGTCATCAAGCGCTCAAAGTTGCCCTTCTGGTGCATGAAATGTTATTTTTGGTGTTATCAACACCAAAAATAACACCTTTAAGACCTTTATCAACCAGTACAAATGAAAATTTTTCCTATACAAAAATATAACATTTTAAAATATATATTTTAAATATTAAATATTTAAAATAAATATATTTATATATATATATATATATATATATATATATATATATATATATATATATATATATATATATATATATAATATATATATATTTTAAAATGCATATTTCAAAATATATAACATTTTTGTAATACTATCATTTTTATGATATTAATAATAGTTTGTAGAGGTCATCAAGGTCAGTAAACATTTCATGCTGAAACTGTGAATTTCATATAAATTATAAGTTGCTAACCTATGAATATGAATAATATAATTTTAACCTGGAAAAAAATGATAGCGGCACAAACGAAAATTTTTGCTGCACAAACCAGCACAAACATAGCACAGTTGATTGACACCAAATTTATCTATTTTTGCAAATGTGAGCAGGGCCACGGGAGTGGCTGACCTCTGATGACCCCTGGAGAACATTTTTCTTTATATCTTTAGAATGGTAGGAGCACAAATGAAAATTTTTGCTGCACAAACCAGCACAAACATAGCTGAGGTGATTGACACCAATTTTGTCTGATTTCATAAAAGTGGGGGGGGGGCTGGTTGACCTATTGACCTTTAACCTTTCATTAATATGTTCAAAGCCAAAGCAGCACAAACGACAATTTTTGCTGCACAAGCCAGCACAAATGGAGTCGAGTTAATTGACACCCATTTCGTCTGATTTGAAGAAGGTGGAGGGGCTGGTTGACCTTTGATGACCTATAGAAACATTTCTTTATATGTTTAAAATGATAGCGACACAAACGAAAAATTTTGCTGCACAAACGTAGCACAAACGTTTGACACCAATTTTGTCTGATTTGAAGAAGGTGGGGGGGCCAACTTCACTCAGGTTCCGCAACAGGTTGCTGTCGTAAAAATGGACAAGACATGGCTACGACAGACTTCCCATCTCCTCCCCTTATAAAGCCGCGATCTAATCCTGTTTACATCAAATAAGCCTGCTCGCGAGCAGGCTTAAGTTTGCGCACATGTTGCTATGACAGCAAGTCCAGGATGACTTTCGAAGAACCAAACGATCCAAGATCATGCCAAATCGTCAACAATCAAATCCAGCTAACTGAGTTAGCGACGTACGAAGAATGGGCCCCTGGTCAGTACAATCAGAATGCAGAACAGCTGGAAGTTAATATAAGCAAAGTACAGAGGGAAGGAGGTATAACTCGCTCAGGAGAAACTGCATGAAAACAATCCAATTAATTAAGAGCTAAGGACTAATACCAACATAAGAGACTAAACCAAAATGTACAGAACAGGGCAAAAGAAAGAACTAAAAACCTCCATCCAAAGGAATGAACTACAACAGAGAACTAAAATGATCGAAATAAAAAACAAATTAGCTGTGGATCATGACAGCTCATAGGTGAAGCAATAGAACCGTATAATGTTCCTTTAAAGTACACGAGTGCTGGGAGAACATGCCTTTAGGTTTCAGTCAATGTACATTTACAACCAAAAAGAGTTTATGAATATGCAACAAAGTGACAAAAGTATGGTGAAGACAGATGTACAAAGTGTGACAAAAACATTACAACTGGTCTAATGTCTAAGGATTTCTTCTCATTTATCTGGAAAACAATCAAGAAGTCATTACCTAATTAAAAATATTGCATGTTGTAGGCTTCATTAAAAAACATGCCCATGCTGGTGTGTGCTTCGGTGGTGCAGTAGTTAGCGCACACGACCCATGTATGGAGACTAAACCTTTGACTTAGAAACCTCTTAATTATTGGATTATTTTAATATGACATTATTCATGATTATTTACAAACCACCATTTTATTTAATAGGTTAATTAATTTAATTTAGTGGAAGATCTTAATACATCAATGTTGGTGTTTAGATCATAATTCTAAAAATGAAAACATTGTAAATTGGCCGTCCAAGCAATGTGTACAAAAGACCGAAATTAAAGAAGAAAATATTTTGACATTTTGAAGACTCAGAGATTTTGAAAACCCAAACTTCACATAGTTTTTTTTTTTTTTACCTAGTTTTACATTTTAGCAGTATTTTATAATTTACTAGTATTAGTTGGGACTTAATGAGGTCATGTTAGACATGTATATGGGCCTCATATGGATTTCTCTCTGGCTGGCTGTGTTCTAAGTGGACCTGGGCCCACTCTGGTTGATGAGATCCCTGTTAGCAAATGCAACCAATAATTCAATAAAGTCTCATAACTTAATATTGTTCAATAAAGTAATGGTTTTGGCCATTTGAAGTTCAGTAGTCAGTAATGTTTTAACTTGCATACCTAATTGGCTAGCTATTACATAATATTATATAATGTGATAACAAATGTGTAGTATGGAGCCTTGTGGGAATATAATCACTATACCTGTTTTTGATTAACCAAAAACCTGCAAATTGAACCTGCAAATGCAGTTCTGTTTATATATTGTTAAATTTACTTTAAAAAATGTTTATCATACAGAAATAACAGAATACAGCTGCTCAATGTCTCTAATCGCAGTTTTCCTCGTGATATCAATGTCTGCATTTACCATAATTACCATCGCTAAGAACTGCTTGGATATATTATCTTATAGGTTATTATTCTTAAAGGGACGTGCATTTTTAATGGTCTGCTTTCAAATGATTTAGTTGGGCATTTGGATAAACTTCCACTGCTCTCCAGGGTGTACCGCGCCTCTCGCCAGCTGGAGATAGACACCAGCACCCCTCGCGACCCCACAAGGAAAAGATGTGTTAGAAAATGGATGGATGGATTCTCTTGATGCACAAATTAGAAACAGATGCCAGTCAACAAAATACTTAAACCCACATAAAGGGGGGTCATATTATGATGGTGGAAAAGTGAGAAAAATTAGGTTAACTTACAATCTAATTTAGCATTTGGGATCCATTTTCTATATGTTTCCCTTATCTGCACCCTTGCTCGAGGCATTTGCCTTTTTTTGTTTTGTTTTTTTCTTTCCCCTGTAAAGTTAGACATGAATAGTTTTATGACTCAAACCTAACAGTTCATTTACCAAATAATTAATTGTTATTGGATTTTTTTAATGTGTAAATTTTCCATGTTTAGGCAACTCTTTTTTCCATATTTAGTAAAATTGTTCATATTTAGTTATTTTGTTGCAGAGTTGCGACTTTTTAAAACTTCTGTTGCAGCGATCCAAAGACTCAAATCTCATAAAAAGTATCAAACATATAATTAGTGAGATTTTTTTTTATAAAAAGCTGCTGTAAACAAAACACAAATCAGCCCTGATATAAGGGACCCAACAGTTTCTCCATGTTACAAAATAAGATTTTTAACATTATAAAGTGTATGAAATCTATTCACTTCAGGGATATTTGGTCTGCTTAAAATTACCTTAAATATAGGCTGCTTCATTTGAAGAGATGTCAAGGTTTTCTGAACAAAAAGTCCCTGGAGCTAGCCTTCAGCTTAACGTTCATTTTCACAAAGCCGGTTCACAGTGATACAGAGAATATGGTAAATAGTAAACACAGCAGTTTTATGACTTACAGGGAGACCCCTTTATTAGTTCTTTTAAATTTAATTCTTCTTTTTCTACTCTGTAGACTAATGGCAAATCAGCACATTATCACCCCATTTTAGATTGTAGTTAAAACATACAGTATATCTCTTATTGAAATGCTGTGTTTTAGCTGGGTTAAATATGCTCATAAAGATTGTATTAAAGAAGCAATGATCAATAATTCATTATTTTAGATGGAACTAAAAAATAGTGATGGGAAGAACTAAAGGTATGTTTTTAGATGGAAGATGGTATGACGTCAAACACCATCTCCCTATGTTGACTTTGGGCTTCTTTTATTCTAAAGTTGCTTGCAAATTTCACAGGGTGCGGGTTGCAGGTTTATTTTGGGCTTGTTTTTGACAGTGAAGTCGCTTATTTGGGTTATAAAAGAAGCTACGATAAACAAGAGCTGTAAAGAGAACTGCTGCGATACAGACAGTTTGAGCTGGCTAAAAATATCTGTCCGCGTACAACCCATTATTACCAAAAAAAACAGCAAAAACAATGGTCTTCGGCAAAGATGTTTTCAGATAAGGAATAGGACAAAACCAGGATAAACACTGGCCTCGTGTTTCCTAGGTCGAGAACACTCTGAAAGTAGAAGTAGCTCCAGTGTGACCTGGAGCATCTTGTTTTGGTGTACAGACAGCGCTCAACTGCCCTCCTAGTTGTGAAATTTTGCCTAGCGCTCCTTTAACTTGCTACATCCATCAGTTTTTCTATACCATCCTTGCAGGGTTGCAGCTCATCACAGGAAAAACAACCATGCACACACGATCAGTCCTAAGGGCAATTTAGAAAGAACAATGAACCTATCAAGCACGGTTTTGGGATTGTGAGAGGACCTTGTGATAACTCACGCTTGCACGTCGAGAACATTGGAAACCATGCAAAAAGGCACCTGGCAGGAATTCACACCCAGGACCATCTTGCAGCAAGGTAACAGGTGTATAACTGGTCCACTGTGCAGCGCTTAACAGTTATGACCAAGGCATCAAGTGTGTCTTCTTCTTGCAACCTTCACCTGCGGATTATTCGCAGGTGAAGATTTAAATCAGATATGTATTGGTTGAATAATTTCCAAAAATGTAAACTAGAAACGTTTGCCTTTATTATATAGTTTGGAGAGTGTTACATTAAAGTATTTTGCATTATAATTTGCACAATAGCTTATGATTAGTTTAAGGGATGAACTAGTAAAAAAAAAAAAAAAGGAAAAAAGGAAGCTAAAAGTCTGGTACCCTACTTCTTTGTGAATCAGAAATGAATGGAAATGTTGGATGTGGTGACTATAAAAGGAATCTAAATAGAAAAAAACATATGCAATACCAAGTCAAAGGATCCTATAGCTCCACACCAGCGTTACCACTGTTAACCCCTGAAAAATGTCAATGAGCATCGGATAAAATCCTGGATTTTTTTTTTCATTGTTTAACAATGAAACTTTAAATCTCTAGAAAGTTTAAAATTTACATTTTCAACAGATCCCAGCTAGCCTTGGCTGTCAGCGGTTATTACACCTGACACGTTTCAGTTAAATCCATTTACCCAACGAACAATGTCATACTTGTTTGACGTTCCAGAATATTTATTAGCTTAGATAAGATACAGCAGTGAAATATAACACCCTCACGAAAAACAAACCATATGTGAGGCGGCGTGCGTCGATCATCTGTCGAGGTGCTGAAGGGCACATAAAAAGAAAATCCGTTGCAACTGATGCAATAAAACCATGATATATAAAAAAAACAATTTTACACAGGAGATTTTAGCGATGACAATGCGATTAATTTTCTTTGCCACACTGTCCATTTCTTCAGAAAAATATGAAAAAAGTTCATCCTGTACATTCGTCCAAACGTCTTCAGTTCTGTGGCTAAAGTGCTGCACTAATGATGCAACAGATCAGAAAAAGAAAGGCGGATGTTTGCGCTGCAGCAATAAATATCGCCCCTTGTTCTACAGGTTCAATGAGTTCATCTACGTAAGAATTTAAAGCTTTGGAAGCATCTTATCTGAAAGGTGGGTTTGGTATTTATTTATTTATAGGGGGTGGGGGTTTGAGACATCACAGTTTTTCGGAAATGTTTGGGAAGCACATGAAGCACATTCTTCCTTCAAAGAGCCCGAGGAGTATTTAGACAACGGGGAATTAACAGAATTACCAAGATAATTGCTACCAGACAAGGCAAAGTTGCTGGTATGGGATTTTAGGGACCAGTGCGCAGTAAATGTTGTTTATTATAAGTGATGGGAAGAAGTTTCCATTGACTTTCCTGTGCTAAAAATATATTTAATATGATTGAATCAGACAAATAACTGGTCCCTTGATAAGTTAATTGAAATTCCTATAAAAAAAAGTGTGCACATATTATGTCTGTTGTGTCTGCATGTTTTTTGTGTCCATCCTGAGCTGGTGGCAACATATGGTGACAATAAAGATTCATGGTTGTTTCTAAGATTTGTCCCACCAGTATTTGAATTGATATCTTGTTAGAGACAGTTATTTAATACAAACATACAAATTATTGAAAAAGATGTACTTTTAATTTTCATAGGGATGAGTGATATGAGAATGCAAAAAAAAATATATATATATTTAGACGAATTGTTGATGGTGGATGCCACTTGGCTCATGCGTCATAATAAAACCCAAACTAGGTCAGGGAAGGCACAGAATACATTAGCTCCATGCTTTGAAACCAAAATGGAACATTGAACCTACATGTATTCTGCTCAAAGTGGTGATCTGTGCCGCGTAATCTACTTTCAGCAGTTATCACCGGTTATTGCAACTGTAAACAACAGAAAATACCGGAAGAGTTGCTCCCTCTGCCTTTACTCTCGTCGGTTCCTATGTCAGCTTAGAGGAGGATTTGCTCCAGCGCATAATGAGGCGGAGGGATATTTCAGCGGGTTAAACTCCAAGTGTCTGTAGTGCAAGCAGGTCTGTTTGTAACTCATGTTTATCGTCACTTATTTTAGAGCCCAAATAAGCGATTTCACTTTCAGAAACAAGCTAGAAAAAACCCAACCCGCGGCTCATGAAATTTACAAGCGATTTTAGAAAAAAGAAGCCAAAGTCACATGAAATAAGCGGATCAGTGTTTGTTATAAAAAAAAATTCAAAAGTTTTTGACGCAGTTTTGTGTTTTGGGTCTTTTTTTGTCCTTAAATAGTCCCAGGCTTCTCCAGCTTGAGTCGTGTTCACTTGAACAATACTACATACTACAACAGTTACAGCGTTCTAAAAAGATCAACGTTTTCCACAGTATTTTTTACAACCACTTTTCTCATGCATAGTGTAATGCATTACTGGGTAAGTAGGAGAACATTCTAGTATGGTTTCCAAATTTATGTTAATAGTCGAAATGGGTGGGATTAAAAAACTAAACTAAACCATAAGCCAAAACATGATCCGATTGGTCTATCTCTAGCTAGATCAAGGGAGAACAGGTTGTTTCAGAGACAAAAGGCAGGTTAAAATATTCTGTTCCTTTGTGTAGCTTTAGTAAGGAAAGACCTTCAAATGTAGAGGAATAGTTGTGTATGACAAGTAGAAGAAATTGTAATGATTAATGCTGGTGAACTTGATTTTCAGCCAGAGTTACGTTTTCAAGAGGTTTGAAAACACAAGACAAGACGTTCTGGCTGTGATTGGATCACTGAGGCAGGTATATGTAGGCAGGTGCACAGGTGAGCAGAGTTGACTGTAATTAGTAGCAGCAGGTGGAGCTGATCTGAGCTGATTGACTGGAGACTGAGGTGTGGTCAGAGCTGATTGGGTGGTGACAGATGGCTGTTGGCTGAGGGGAATGGAAACTAATTAGTCCAGAACAACGCAGACAAAAACCTAAATCTTCACAATAAATTATGTTATTTCATTAATAAATACGCTGTAGAATCAGCCTCTTCAGCTTTTCAACTGTGGGCTCCTGACTGCAGGAAAAGAGATTATTTCAGGGGAACTGAATTTTACACAAAACCAGGATTGTGTCAAAATAAAGGAATTGACCGTGATCAGGCATGCAACAAGAAAGAGTCAGGATGCTCCAATTGATGTCAACTGAGCATGCATCCTTCATGGTTTGGATTTAAAGTATACGGTCATGGCTTTTTATGTAAAGAAGACATGGGGGGGCAGCACTTCTCAAAAGGTAAGATAGTGCTATATTTATTGATTTCCAGCACCCTGTTTAGGTTTTTACAAGTTTTATTGGTGCAAAGATTTAAAGGAAATATGCATTTTTTTTCTTCCTTTACCTAGTATAATCAAAAAAAAATTAACCAATTGATGTGCTGGTGGCAGCCCATGTAAAGAGGCCTTAGTTCTCACAATGACCCAGATTGGACTCCGGTCTGCAGTTCTTTGCCACATATCCCCCTCTCTCAGCTCCCCTTTGCTGTCAGCCTACATTTGATGCAAGGACCGCTAGTGCTGTAAAAAATGGATCTCTGGCTTTCAGGCCATGTTACTGTAGCTGTGCTGTGGTGTGTACGTATGTCTTTGCATATGCAAGTACTCTTCTAAATAGATCTCAGGGTATGTGGTGAAAAAGCTTCAGCTTTAAACTGTTTATGCAGCTTATGTTTTATTGGTTGGTTTATTAAATGATTTAAATTATGATAGTGATAGTTTGTTGCCATCCTCACAGTTTGTGATGCGGTAGGTTTTATGGGAGGGCCCGCCATACCCCTCAGCCCCGGGGCCTGCCAGTAGGTTAAGTAGGTTCTGTGTGTTGCTGTTTAATGCTTTTGTGCAGAATCATCAGATTGATTTTGCTCTTTTTATCTGTTGCTTCATCAATTAGCTTTAATGCAATAAGAGCACATTTTCCTAGAGTGTTGGTGCTGTTTAATGATTTTTTAATTGAAATACAGTTTTTGAGTGGCTGAACAGTCTGATGCAAAGTGTACTAATAGTCTTTAAGATTTTAAGTCCCCTGTACTTTTGTCCATAATGGAAAAATTGCACAAAGGAATGAATATATGTCTAAAAATGTTATTTGTTTATCATTCTCTTCCTTCTATCTCTTCTTTCTTTCACCCTTTTCTTTCTCTTTTTTTTCTCTTCTTGTTTTTCTTTTACTCTCCTACTCTCCCATTGTAGTGTCCATATAATTTGAAATTCTCCCTGCAGGAATCACAATAAAGCTATTTACACGCACAAATCAAGCGGAGCATTATGGCGAAAGCTGTTTGCTCCACTTGTGAAAGTAAAATCTGTCGAGCTCTATTTGGCATTAAGATATCAATTTTTATTGCCACATTGCTAGACAGGACACTGGAGAAAAAAAAAAAAAAAAAAAAAAAAAGTTATTTGTTGCAATATTTTAGGCTTTTGTTTTTATGGATAAAATTTAGATGAAAACATTGTCTGTACATTTACTGTACAAAATCAAGCTATATTTTGGGAACTATTTGCTTAGGAAATTAATCCAATCTATTATTAATCGGTGGCACAGACTGATGATAAAAGAGGGACATATTATGATTTTGAGTTCTTCCTTTTCTCATTGAAAACATTTAGTTATGGTCTACATAAAGTGGAACTGCAATGCTTTGGTCTGAATTCCTCAATTTACCCTCACATCACCCTTTTTAGCCTTGTTCTAAGGTGCATCTGAGATCAACTTGTTTTAGTGTGGTCTCTTTAAATCTAAACGAGGCACTTCACTCCTCAACACCCTCCAGGTCGCAGAGCGTTCAAGCCATTGTTGTGGTATACTAGGGGACGGCGTAATGGACAATGAAACATTTTCACTTATCAACTGTTAGCTTCATCATACTTCATCTTGTACGACACAAACGCTCCGAGAAAAAAAAAAACTGTAGATAAATAAGTGGAAACGGAAGGGTAAAAAAGAAAGGAAAAATATTAGGCAAAACATTAAAAGGAAGAAAAGGTGACAAAAATAGAGCGGAGAAAAATGAGTGCAAGATGACGTCCCCGGAGTCCGCTTGTACACCTGCAAAAAGAGATGTAAAAACAACAGCAAAACCAACCAAAGAAGTATCACAGGTACAAACAACCAACGCCTTGATAACATCACTGAAAAATATGCAGTATTGTTTAATACACAATGTATTTAGTGACAGCCAAAGCTAACAATAGCGTTTTATCTATATAGAAATGAATTTGTAAGCACATGGATCCAATCACCTGTGAGAGTGTGCTTGTAAATGTAAGGTTTGTCCATAAGAAAAATGCTCTATAGTGGTTGTGAGGAGCCAAAGGGCTGTCCTCCAGAGCACTGAGGCAGACACTGGGGAGACCAGCACCCCAGGCATCCTAAAGGGTCCCCAGAGCAAAGGAGCCCAAGAAGGACCAACACAGGGATAGCTTCCTCCCCCATCCCAGAGAAGAGCAGAGGAGAGACCAGGAAACCTCCCAGCAGCCACAGTGCTGAAGCCCTCGGGGGCTGCAGCGACAAGCCAAGTACACAAAAAGTGGAATGTGCATGATAGTCCCCCTTTAAAGAAACAGCTAACAGTTTTTTCTTTTGAAGTGAACTCAAAAAACAGTTATCCAGGTCTATCAAACTTCTGTTTTATTTTCAGTTCAGTTTTTAAATGGACTGAACTTGTATAACACTTTTCCAGTCATACTGACCACTCAAAGCGCTGTACACTAGAGCTGCATTCACCCAATCACACTCACTAACCCGCACACATGTATACACTGATACGCAGCTCGGTAGGCAACTTGGGGTTAAGTGCCTTGCCCAGGGGCACATTGACATGTGACAAGGGGAAGCTGGAATCAAACCCACAACCTTCCAATTGAAAGACAACTACTGAACCCATCAAGCCACAGTCGCCCCTAATACAAATACAAATTAATTTATATGGAAAAGAGGCTCTTAAACTCAATGATAAAGTTGTTTCTACAGAACAGAGAGAAAGCAGCTGTTAAACAGATATAATCTCTTCCCATTCTTCAGTTAAAGCAAAATTTGTGAAAAACAAAACACAATCAACTTGGTGAGACCCAAAGAGCTGTTAGGTGAAAGCTTGGCAACAAAGGGAGGATGCATGTCTCAGGGCTAGTGTCAAATGTTTGCTGTAATCCATCCATTCATTTTCTGACATGCTTATCCCTATTGGGGTCATGAGGGGTGCTGGTGCCTATCTCCAGCTGTGAATGGGTGAGAGGCGGGGTACACCCTGGACAGGCTGCCAGTCTATTGCAGTATTTGCTATAATATATTCCTCTATTTTTGAAAAGTAAAGTTTCAGATTTCTCCTGCAGACATCCTTTTATGCCTTGTACGTGGTTTTTTCCATCCTCTCCTTGTTTGCTTTCCTCTTTGTCTTTGAGCACACGCTGCACAATATGCTGTCATGGTTGGTTACAAAACCCCCAAAAAAAGAGTGAAAAAGGCAGCCTGAGTTCAAACACAACCTTAAAAGATGCCGAAAACTGTAGATTATTAATTTGTTGCTTTTCGTAGTTGTTCAAATTCATCTGTTGAAAGTAACTAATGCATGCTAATTAACATGGGCACTTCAGTCTATTATGGAAATATGCCAGAGGCTAATTTTAAACTGCAACCAAAACATGTAAGAAGAAGTCAACATGTCTCTCGTTACTGTATCCCATAAGTTGATATTGCAACATATTTATTTGTTTTTTCAGTTGAGTTGTGTGAATGTCGGTCAAATTAAAAGTTGACATAGTTTTTTTAAATATTTCATCTTTGGGTCATGTTTTCATTTTAGAAGAACCTGACATTTTAACACGACCTCAGACTTTTTATAGTTTTGTACAACTCCGCAGTAGGTCAGACGAAAAATAGAGATTAGAGTTTATCTAATCGTCTGAGTCTTTGTCTTACTTGCTGAGCAGAAACATTTTGCCCACATGTTATTGTATCCATACAACTCGCTATTGTTGTCTTAAGTAATGGGGTGATGGATAAATGTGGGAAAATGGGAGCCGTGTGCAACACATATTTTTTCAAGCTGTTATTTATTGCCCCTGAAAATCAAAAACAGTTCATAATGTTCAAATATGTACAGCTTTTGGCATATAAGAAGATAAAGCACACACATGGCAGACGTCCAGGTGGCTTTCTGTGGGAATGTGCAGCTCAACCAAAACAAAAATGACTTTTAGTCAGCTCTAACAACATTATTAAGCACGCAGACCTGCCAGGATTAAAGACCCATTCCTTTTACTGTCAAATAGACTTGGTTGCTGTTCAAAAACAGCCTGTTCATTCAATCTGCCTCTAATGTTATGTTGCATTGCATGCAGACATTTCACCATTGTCATCACGAGGAACACAAAGCTCTTTTGCAAGACATTTCGCAACATCATCAACTATTTTCTAGCCATAGATTGGCACACCTCTCCATGAGAAGTTAGGGTTTCACTGTTTGACATTAGCTTCCCCTTCTTCTTTCGTGCAGCTTCTTGTTTTTTATTTTGTTTCATCAGCAGTTTCTTTCTTGGCTGCAGAGCGAGGGGCAACTCCAACGGGTTCTTATCTCATGTTTACCGAAAAAACCAGGTCCTCGATTCTTTAACTTATATTACCAGAGAACAAAAGGCTGCTACATGGATTCTGCCATAGCAAGTCTTTACTATCCTTTTTTTTCCTCAGAAATTTAAATAGACTACATATGTCAGTAAACATAATCTAAAATGTGTTCACTAATCTTTACACCCAGTTAATTGGACTGAGTGACCACAGCTCTCTAGTTCTCCCTGAAATCCATTTTGCACATCCTTCGTAAATCGATCTAAAGCTGAAGGAAAACCCACTTCAGACTTGAGCTTTTCTTAGAGGTGGAAAGTCACTAATGGACTTTCAAATGGTGCAATTCCCTTGATGGAACTTGTCTGAAGATGACCACAGGCTGTCTTTAAAGCATTTGCTCCCCATTTTTTTTAAGTCTTGTTTGCTCCACTCTAATGCATGCAATGTGATAGGCCCAGATTAAGATAAATCTATCAGAAAGATGGCATAGCTCTTAAAAAAAGTCCCCACACCCTCCAAAGAAGTGCAACATTGACAATCTCTCATTCCTCGCCTCTGTATTTCTCAAATGTGACAAAACTTTGTTGCAGCAACTTCCTAAATACAGTGTTAAAAAAATCCCCCTGTCTTCCTTTTAATGCTGATGTTTGTTTGAGTCATATGTCTGCATTGCATTCCTCCTCCCGCATGATAACCAGCTGCTTAGGGCGCTAAGTCTGCAGTCGAGATCCTCATCACAAGGAGCTCTGTGGGGTGACCTTTTATTTTGTTACTATAATCATTATTATAAAAGGATAGAGAGGTAAATGTTGAAGATTTCTAAAAATCTAGACCAGGGGGTCACCAGACTTTTGGAAACTGAGAACTACTTCATTGGTACCGTGTCATACTAAGGGCTATCGGTACCGGATCATTGAACTGGAAGAGTCAGAGCCCACCATAATTTTATGTAATATAATTATGTTTTATTGCCTTTATCATTTTAAATCTATGTAAGTACAAGTATGATTAAAAAGGAAGAGCAACTAAATAAAACATTTTAGATGCAGCTCACTGGAGGGTTATGCTATTTTTTTTAACAGGCTTGAGGGCACCATGCTGGTAACCTCTGATAAAGAGGAACCAGAGGAGGCATTGTAAGGCTGCAAAAATTCACATCTACAGAAATATACATGCATAGTGCAAAAAGCAAGCAAATCTAAAAGATATGGTTGTATAACTAAGGACCATTTCTTTCAACTCTGCATGTATAGGGTTGTTGTCACTACTGAATCGACTCGGAGCTAGTTCAAGGTCTCGTTGACATTATTGCGTTATTTTTTTTATTTAAAAAGGGACAGTACATATTAATGAACATACATATAATAACCATTAGATACTGTGTATAAAAGTAACATGACTTCAACTAGCCAGGGTACATAATGAGGTCGACCAAAATAATTTGTCCATATCAATAGTTTTAGTTCACAGGTCATTGTTATGAATTTGCCGTTTTTATATTGTTTAAAAACTTTTTAAGAATAGTTACAACATTGTTTCTCCACACTGCTGTGTCTGAGCAGAGCCCCCTGGCTGCTGTCTGCAGCTCAGCCCCTTTGGTCAGCTCTGTTCGAGCCACAGATAGTTAAGCACACGATTGACCCGCTGCACGGTCACATTAGTTTAAAAACAAAGCTTTTCAATGTTCCCAAAGTACTTCAGGTTTGGTGATGAGACGGTAAACTGGCTGCATGGAGGCTCTGTATGGGTTTTGGTATGAACTTCGGAAGCTCAAGCACTATGCATAATAAGCATCTGAAGAGACGACGTGCTGTTTACACAACAATGTTTAGTTTTTTTTGGTGAAGACTGAAAAGTTTTGTTGCGTTTCTACTGTATGTGTTCACTACAATGCCACACATTTTCTCTAATAACTGCAAGATTGGTGAACAGTTTCCAGAGTGTTACATTTTGAACACATCCCTGTCTCTGTTGTCTTGTACACAGCTTACCCATTTTCAATGGATGGTTGTCAAGTAAACAGTCAGGTTTATAGTCTGGGAAGCACTGCCACTCTGCTCAGGTGCAGCATAAAGATCTACCTCTCTGTGATCTTAGTGGCCACCTATGGCTTAAGGGGTTGAGTAGCTGGCTTGCAATCGGACGTTTGTGGGTTTGAATTTAGCTTCCCCTTGTCACATGATGTCTCATCTGCATATTGGTGAGTGTGAATGTGGCTCTAATGTACAAAGTGCCTGGATTGGTCAGTACAACAAGAAAAGTGTTATATATAAATTCAGTCCATTTGCCCTAAATGCAGTTTTTTATCATTAAAGCCCTAAACTGATTTAAATTGCAATGTTTTTCAGAAGTGTGAAGCCCAAATCATTTAAATCATTTCTTTATTTGCTAGCATCAACAGCAGAGGTGGAAATGTACATTTTCTCCACTCACCTCATTGTCTGGTGTTTTTATTTTTTTTATTTTATTTTTTATTCTTTTTACCAGCCACTCAAACATTTTACCTACCACTGTTTTTTTTTGTGTATGAAATTTACCTTGGTCACAAACAAGCCCAGTACAATCAACTCATATAAATTGTATGATTTATTCTTAATTTTGTAAGAACAAGTTGACTGTAAAGGAAATTTAAAAGTTTACCCTAAATGCGTACTACATATACATCTGAACAGCGGTGGACTGTAAAACGTTTTGAACTTTCAACATGGTGTCTTCAAATTATATAATAGCCAATTGCTCTCCCTCTGTCCAAGTTCAACTTCTTAAATGCCATAATGTTTTTGATAACTATTGTGCGTCATCAGGACATCACAGAATTTATACAGATAACCAGATTCTGTACTTTCCATCAACGTTGGATGTAAAGGCACTCTCACTTTCATTTAGACATTTATGCACCCAGGCTAATAATCAATAACTGAAAAGGTCAGGATATGACACAAACCTTTAAATATTCTTCTGTTTAAAAAAAGTGGGGAATGTGACCCGTAACTGCAAACTACGGAGCAGAGAACATAATCTTGAGACACCAGGAATGTAACCCCACATTGCAAAGGTTACAGCTTATTAGGTGTTTTTTATTTTACTGAATGCATTTATTACAGACTAGCAGCCGCTCAGGTTTACAAATTGAATGCAGTTTTTTTTCTTCAAATTGCATACCCGCCACTTCATAAATTTTCCAGCATTTGGCCAGTGGCAGGTGCTAATTTCCACCCCTCAACAGTATAAATGCCTATTTTTAATAAAATGCAATAAAGTTTCTCACTCGCCATTCTAAACAATGTTTCTGCACCATTTTCTTTGTAATAGGAGGTTTAAAATATGTGCACCACTCATGGGTTTCATTATGCTTCATAGTGTACTGGGTGTCTTTCTGCTGTCTAGCTTAAAACACAACCGTGGCAATTTAATGGTGATAATGATAATTCCTTCTCTCCTCTCCTTCCTCTTTTGCATTGTATCAATGCACTTGTATGCTCCACACCAAAAAAACGCACAAACACTTGTTTTCATTGAGCTGGTCAGGTATTTTAGTGCATTTAACTAGCGGCACCTTTGCTCCTCCTTTCCCTCTTGAATCTAATAACTGAGGCAAGGGTAACCTTACTTCTTTCCAAGGTTTTATGTAACCATTAACCACCTGCGTAGGATTCCACTCATTATCCTTCTGATCTCACCAGAAAACACATTAAACGTGTCTCTGGAGATTTGGAACTTCTTTAGCCGCTCAGTTTTCCTCTCCACCTTCTTGGATAGGTCAGCCTTCCGCACCCTGCATCCTCTCATGCTCGGCGTAATCATCCGGCACTGCAACAGAATCAGGAAGAGAGCAAGAGAGATAGTGTTAGGAAGAGTCCACCAGGACTAGAGGATGGAAAGTAATGGGTCGCAGAATGTTGGCATCCATTACGTGATCTGTTTCCTGAAGCATGCAGCAGTTAGCCGCCTCAAATAGCATATTATGCGTCTCTGACAGGATGTGCTCATTTAAACCAGACAAACTGTGTTTACGTATGAATACAGAATGAAGTGGTTTACAAAAGCAGGCTAACATTTGCTTTATTAACCAGTTTAGCTGTAAAAGTGGATTTTGTATGTGGATTTTTAAACTGTGGATTTTGAAGTATACTGATAAAATTGTATACGGTGCCTTGCAAATGCATTCATACCCCTTGAACTTTTTTGTATTCTGTCACATTATACCCCTAAAACAAATATGTTTTTTAGGGATGTTTTTTTGACAGATCAACACAAAGTAGTGCATACTTGTGAGGTAAGAAAATTAGTTTTTACAAATAAAACTCTGAAAAGTATTTGTATTCTGCCCCATTTACTCTAATACTCCTAAATGAATTCCAGTGTACTCCACTGCCACCTATTGTAAGCGGGTAAACCTCAGCATGAATAAGTCTGAATCTAAGTGAAGGCCTTAGAGATTTGTTTGAAAATTTTCATGGACAATTCTTAGTCCTGCACTCCACAAATATAGCCTTTATGGAATTTAATAAATAAATAAATAAATCTCAATCTGCAGTTTGCTGAAAATCATGTAGAGGACACCTCAAATATCTGAAATAAAGCGCTATATGTTCAGGGTTTAGGGTTCTGCAACCCATATCTCCAGAGCTGGATTGACCTTTTAAGGCCTTCTGCAGTAGCTCTTGGTAATTTTGGCCAAAAATTATTAAACCTATAAAAGCTAGTTTTATTTTTCTCCATGCAGTTACTGCATAGAATTTGCACAACAGAATGACCCATGAATTGCACAAATAATGTTTTGTTTTTACTTTTCACCTTACCAAGATGTTTTTTTATTACTAATACTACAGTTTTTAATAAATGTTCTGTGATAAGGCAGCAAATAGATCTCATAAAGTATATATTTATAAGCCGCCTTAGCCATCTTTGTGTTAAGTCATATAGATTTTATTTTTTTTGTTCATAGAAATAACCACAACCACAAAGTTAAAACTGAAAATCATCACTGTATGTTCCAGTTCACAGTGATGCATCACTTGCTGTTGCTTTTTCACATTAAATCACAATTAAAGGCTTGAAATTTTGTGATTGCAAAATGTGAAAAACTTCAAGAAGTATGAACTTTACAAACTGTCTAGATTATTAGTTAAGTTATCTTAACTCAGAGGTCTTTACATACAAAAAGTTGAATATGCTTGCAAAATGTCTGCGACTGTTAAATGTGTGAACTATGCACATATAGGTGTGTGAGCATATTTGCCCTTGCGGGCCCAATATATCCCTAGGCGTATTCATATAATGGACATTTAAAGTACACCCCTATGACCCTGCTTTCTTTTCTGTTGCGCTCTGCTTCTGCTCTGCTCTTTAACCGTTCAGTGATACATTATTATGCTCCTGTTTAAGGAGATCCTGACATGCCATCAGTCTTGGCCCCACAGCCTGGAGTGCATGAAGAGCGAGCAGCTTATGATTTGTTTCCCCTTTTCGTCGAGCTTGAAGTCCGCCGAAAGCACCATAAGAGGAAGAGTGGCACGCAGAAGCTAAAGTCAGGGTGGTAAACGTGGCGCGAGACAGTAATGCCTGGGATGAGGGCAGAGCGCATGAGCCTGCATGTGTGTTTGAAATGTTTTTGGCCCCTTCGAGTGATGAATTAGGCGAGACAATAACGCTGTGTGGAAATAAACCGCTGGGGAGCAAGTTCTTGATCAAAAGCCAAGGCTGTTAAGGGATCACGCTATATTGTCCCCAAAGACATCTTTTAATATTTAATTTCTCAGATTTCATTAGACTGAGATGTTTTTTTTATTTAGATTTAATCTAATGTCTTTCATGCTTTTGTCCACAAAAGACTGACGCACTTTTCAACTTTTTTCTTTGCTGCCAATTTTAGTACTGTGGCACTTGACTCCATTCCTCACTCTTCTTCCATGCAGGTTTCTCTTTTCCTTTTTTTTTCTTTTTGGAAATGGTTGTATACAAACAAATTGCTTTCAGTCAGCCTTAAAAGAAGGAGCCAGAGGAATCTAAACAGAAGCACACACAGCTAATTGGGTACAGACTAGTGCTCTGCAAGCAGTTAGCTCAAATGTTTAGATTTCTTTGGTATGTAATTTACCCAGTTACACCTGATGGATAATTATTCAGCCTCACTTTCACCATGAGTCATGAATGGAGCCTGGCTGGATTATTAAAATCACACAGCGCACACACTAACCCAGAAGAACTAGATTGGTTGATTAAAACATCAGTTGCCCTGGTAATATATCTGCCACTTTGCTGATGTGACTGCTTTCTTTAATGGTTTGTCTCATGCCATGTTTTTTTTTTTTATCCTTTACCTAGGATCAAAGACTGATAATATGTTTGAGGGACAGAACACAACTGGACAACTTGTATGTTGATTATCTAAACAGGATCCTCTGGCTTTCTTTTACTGTCATTCATTTCTTTTCAAAAGAAACATGCAACATCTAGTAAGTATTTCACCATTCGCAGCAAAACAAAAGGAAAACATGTTCGAAGTCTTCTGCTTCTCAGTTTTCTGTTCAATTTTGGAGTTGATGACAATATGGAGGAGCGATTTTCATCTTATCTGGACCGAAGAGATGACGAGCTCGTGGAATGTGGTATGCAGTGTCGTTCAAATATATTTGTTGCCCTGAAATATTTTCACGATCTTTGCTCAACCACAAACCACAATAAAGTTTTATGTGTATATTATGCAACAGACCAAAAGGTTGCAAGTTGTATTGTTTTCTTTTAACAAATAAATGTCTGAAGAGCATGGGATGGGTTTGTTTTCTGCCCCCCTGAGTCAATACTTTGCAAGGCAAGTTTATTTATATAGCACTTTTCAGCGACAAGACGATTCAAGTGCAGTCGCAGCTGCAAGTCTTTAGCGTTATGGATCTACCAATTTAACACATCCAGAGAGGGAATTTTTGCCATTCTTCTTTTCAGAATATTTCACTCTCAGATTAAATGGAGAATGCTTGTGAGGATAATGTATTGAGTCGTTCCACAGATTCTTATAATTCCATTTAGGCCTCGACGTTTTCTTCCAGGACGGCTCTGTATTCTGCTCAATCCATCGTTTTCTGAGCGCTGGTGGAAAACATCCTCACAGCATAACGCTGTCACTGCCATGTGCCAAGGCATTAATGTTCTTTTTTTCAGGCTGATAATCAGGGTTAGTTTTCCTCCAAAGAGAACATTTCATTTTCGTTCCCACCTTCTACCATATACCTGCTGAGTCTCTTGCATGGCTTGTAACAACCTGTTAACCAGAATTTGTCTGGCTTTCTTCCACCTGAGCTGTGGATTGCTATAGCTCCTCAAGAGTTGCTACTGTATGGGTCCTTTGGCACATTTTTTGATTATTGCCCTTACCGCATAGTAAAACCATAAGTTTAGTTGGCAGGCCATGTCTCGTTAGGTTTGCAGTTGTGCTTTTTGGGCTGAACAATACTCTGTGAGATGTTCAAAGCTTTGGGTATTGTTTTATCATCTAACCCTGCCTGTCTGCTACATTCCTCAGTTGTTCTGGTGCTATGTTTATTAGCATAAACTATTTTAAGGGAATTGCAGATGCATTTATGTTTATATAGTACATGCACTAGAAAACCATGCATGCTTGCCATTCCACTTAAAAATACGTACTACTTTGTCTTGTTTTCTTGCTTTTTTTTGTTTTTTTTAGTAAAATACCAATGAAAAAAATTCAGATTTGTATTGTGACATGAAAAAACTGAATAGGTGCCTAAAAGAAAAGGACTGACTTGTTGACCGTTTCTCTGGGTTTCTCAGTTGGTCACTTTGGCCAACAGGAAATAATGAAAAAGTTAACTGCTCGATAGACTCAATTAACACGTTAGATACATTTTTCTCTAGCATTCATTCTTCTATCTCATACCACTCATGCATTAAGTTACATTAATTCTTTTGATGCTGCAGCATCTATTTTTTTTTATTTCCATGTTGTCACTTTATATTGTTAAATCAATAATGTCCAGCCCAATGTGACGGTCTGTAATTTTATTAGTGTGAACCTTGTAAACGGCAGAACAAACAAACGTATTTCCAAAGAGCTGATTTGATTATGATGCAACTCCCGGGATGTCTAAATCTCATTCAATTTACAGTGATAAATAAACGCAAGAACTGAAGGATGAAACTGGTAAAACTGGGAGATACTAACTTGGCTAGGTGTATATAGTCTTTCTTGTAGTTTATGGATTTAAAAGGGTCCTCTATTATGTTGTGCAAAACTTTGATTTGATTGATTGCAAGTAACCATAACACGCATGCAAAGAAAAACTAGTTTGCCTGGTTAAAGGAGTGGCTAGAAGTGTAAACTTAGATTATCTCCACCCCTTTTTTCTACATCATATACCAGCTGCCTTTTTATTATTATATAAATTATAATAATAATTTCATAAATTTTGTAAACACACAGTACATTTTATTATTTCAGTATTAAATATGTATTTGTATATATTTCATATTACCCAAACTAGTGAATACATGAAGAAGCTCCAACATACATACGTAGCTACACTAGACACATACATACCTAAATGCAGACAAAAAAGTATCAATATTTGCCTTTCAGCCCAGGTTTCTCTACCTGATGATTATCATTTTTTGTGTAATGATTTGAAACTTTTCATATGACATTAATACCACATTTTATTTCACATTTCATACCTTTCATAATCTCACACCATAAACTAATGCACAGAATGGCTTCCTGGTGGTGTGAGCTCTTTGTTCTTAAAATTTGAACCTTCCCCTTACAGAATGAACTTCTTCCCAGAAATGAAACATTTCCTGAATACTCTTTGGCAATTGATGATTTTTTGCTTTATACTGTATATTATTTGTACTGTCTAAAGTGTAACTATATCCATATGTTGTAACGCTGTAGACGTCAATGTCAACTTTTCATCTCTCGAGTGTGTTGGGTAACACACTGATGCAATCTTGGTTTTGCATTTTAAAAAAACAAATTCCACAGTGAATCTTAGCAGAAACATCCACATCTGGACTTTAACTTTGTTCCGCTTTGTACAGTGAATGTTTTGGGGCTTTATGTGAGGTTTTGACCAAGGCTGAATTAAGAAAAGCTTTGAATCCAGATGTAGTTCAGGATAAAGACAAAAACTGAATTACTTCTAAGCTGAAACAAGCCCTACTTGTTCTAAAATCTAAACTTGTCCATTTTGTGTGGAAGCCTGCTCGCAAAAGGGTTTTGGCTTCTTCCTCCTATGCGATGATGATTTTAATGCTGTCAAACCACTTATGTCAGAATCTTGTTCAACATCTGCGTGCATATCACCTCGTGATCCATGATCACCCCCAGGTGTCTCGGTGGGTCGATGAAAACGATCCCCTCTGTGTGAGACTGATGTTCCGGGTCAGGACGCAGTCAGGTCTGTGTCTCGTCCCTCCGGCAGTTTCATTTGTCCTCAGCCTGGACTCGCTCCCTTTGGCCCCTCGCACATTGTCTTCAAACTTATTAGATTTCAGTCCAGGCCCTAGCAACAGCAAAACATTTACACCAAGGCACAAGGGCTCTCAATCAGCACAGGCCATTAATTAGACTACTGTTTGCTGGATATTTCATGAAGAAAATGGAGAATTGTTGATAGAGAAGAGCAAGGTGACCTGGGCCAGCTGCTGCTTCTGTCTGCCCCCGATGATTCAGCCGCCAGCTGCTGCCACTGTCTGGGCTACCTGGGTGCAGTCGGTCAGACTTCAAATGTCAGTGGAAAGGGAAACCTTGTAGTTAAATGTTGCACAGTCATGTTTGTGAAACAGTATTTTCACAATGGCATGTTATATTGGATGTGCATGATGGGATTTAATAGTGCTGCTCACATTCTCTATTCTCAGACACACTGACCTAGTAGTCCTGATATCTTGCTGCAATGCAGGAAAATGTGGCATTGGATGTGTTTCTGCAGACACTTTTATCAGCTTTGAAGTGCCTTCTACAAGCAACACTGTTACATGCTTTAAAAGTGTGAGAAAGCTGCAAAAACAAAGGTACAGATATGCATTGGCGAAGTATTCATACCCCTTGGATTTTTTTCACACCACATCCACATACTTCAGTTTTTTTTTCTTTTCATTTTTAATTGGGAGTTTATGTAACAAATCAAAAGACAGCAGTGCATAATTGAAAGGTGGAATAAAAATTAAACATGGTTTTCAAATCTCTGCAAATAAAGATCTGAGAAGTGTGGCAGCATTTGTATACAAATTGCAGAGCTGTCTAAAAATGGATTGTATTTAGCTCCATCCATCCTTCCATCAGCTCTAATCGGCTAACCTGTTCATCCTGAAGAAAAGCATTCCCAGAGCCACCAGCACTATATTTCAGAGTAGGCATAGCACATTCAAAGTGTTAGCTTCCTGCAACGCATAACATTTTACATGTAGGTCAAAAAGTTAAATATTGGTTTCATCTGACCAGATCTCATTATGTCGTGCTTGCTGCGTCCCTCACATCACTTGTGGCTTTATTTTAACTGTGGTACTCCTTTAACATTGGTACTCTTCTTGTCACTCTTAGAGGTGGTTTATTTGGCAGTAAAAGATGAACAAATATTCAAATGGATCCCTAACTTTTAGATTTAAAACTTACAGCCTTATTGAAGGAGTTTATTACTCAACTTTAAGCAGGAGCCGTTTGTGAAGTCTTCTGCTTTATTCTGTACTGATGAACGGCCTTTATGGCGTATTTATGTCCTTGTGTGCATATATCTTGATTTTTAACTGATACTTTTCCAGCTGGATTTCCAGGTAACAAATAGGGGGTTAGCTTGTTTTTTTTGTTTTTTAGGTTGCGTGTTCTTACATGTTCTTGCTTTGATATTTTTACCCATGAAAACCAAAATCTGTTTCTAATCAGAACCTTGTCTTCTCCTCAGATTGCTGGCTTTATCAATGCCATTAAACCATTTGTTGGAGACGAGGAAAACTTGACAGCTTTCCGCTTTTATGCTTTGAACCCCATCGTGGATCCCTGGGTTTTCATCATCTGCCGCAAGTCTGTGTTTCGTCACCTCTGCTCGCTGCTAAGCTGCTGGTTTGGCAAAGGAGCCATGAAGACGACAGCGCACTGCGCTTTGTCTTTACCCCTTGATAACTCCATACACCGCAACCCGTGAACCCAGGAGCTGCACTTACTGATAAAAATGACTATTTACCACAACCCAGAAGACTCCTAAGTTGGAAAGGATGAAGGACTCCAGGCAGAGAGACTTTCTCATCTGAAAAACTGTTTGACCAATCTCTGAAATGTAAGGGATCTTGAATGTACAGTTTGTGTTCATAGACGAATGATAATTTGATTGTGTCCGTCACCATCACTCCGTTTCATCAGTGCGAGGGGAGATGTTCCAAACACAATAACTTCGCTCAGAGTATTCGCTTTTAGCCATATTCACACAGATTAACTGATGTGGATATTTAACATGCATGACTATACAATATTGTTTTCCTCCAAACGTACAAATTCCTAAACACACAGTAAGAACTTTAACCTTCACAGCATGCTTAATATCAGCTAAAGATCACTTGAAGCCATTTTACCTCATAATCTAACCGTCATCAAGGATAGGTGACTTTCAGATAAGAATGTACTATTAAAATTAGATACATGTAGAAACTAGTTGGCACTGACACATTTCTATTGGGAACCTGTACGACAAACTACAGTGTAAAGGGTCTTAATACCAAAATGCAGCTTAAAGGTAGAGTCGGCGATTTTTTTCCAGAAATATAAGTAGGAAACACCTATGTCATTTTTGAATAACTGCGCATGTGCAAGACGTCTTACTTGCTCTTCAGCTCCTCAGGGAGATCTCGTGAAGAAATCTCCTAAATCCATTCTGGTCTTATTTCTTTCTACTGAGGCCTTCCTTTTCTTTTTATAAACTGGTACGCGGTTTGCTTCTTGCAACTCTCAGCCATTTTCAAGTATACGGTGAGAGCAGTGGAGCTACAACAACGGCTAACACCAAAGCTAACAGCTAAACTAACAGGATACATAAACACTAGAAGTGCGCATGTGCAGCCAGCAAGCGAAAACCAACAAGGAACGTGCACGCACTCTGGTGTTACATGATGGTGTCAGAATGATTGGCATGTGGGACAACCAATAGATAAGGCGATACACCCGGAACTTGAGGGACAGAGAGAGGTGAGGGCAGGACCAATCCCTGCCGTTCGGACCGAATGGCAGGGATTGGTCAGTTTTCACGGTCCTGCAGCTCCCACAGAGTTCTAATTTTTTTATCTCCTTTTTCTGAATACATAATATATTGACTATTGTCAGGATGGAAGAACCATTTTGCCCAGTATAACAAAGTGTTTCTGAACAGGATTACTGACTACAGCTTTAATTCGGCTTCATTTCAAATGGTCAGCTCTACTTTACATCAATTCCTGTTCAATTCAGTTTGTTTACGTTGCATCAATTCACAACAAACTACATTTCATAAACGGGTCTAAGTAAGCTCTAAAAGCTAAATCAAATGAATCCAGACATGCAGATAGTTTAAAATACAGTTTAACACATTCCAACTCAATCTCAGTTATAAAGGAGTGTAGTCACAATCGGTTTACAAATGGTTTTATGTCCAAAGTGTCTCAGCTGATTGCACTGAGAAAGATTATTTAGAGCAAATATTATTAATTCACATGCCTTTAGGTAAAACTAATGTCTGTATGAGCTGTTGTAACAATATGAGTTAGTGTTAATCTTACATGTCTGCAGGGTCAGGCAGAACTATACTGTTTACAGACATTATGTGATCAGTAGGTCTACTTCTTCCAGATTTTATTAACAAATTGTTGCTCATTTAAATATATACTGAATGCCTATGTTCTGTGAGGGACCAATGACATGTCCAGGTTTTACCCCGCCTCTCGCTCAATGACCACTGGAGATAGGCACCAGCCAGCCCTCCCGCCCCCCACCCCACCCCCCGCGAGACAGATAAGCGGGTATAGATAATTGATGGCTGGATGAATCCTTATGTAACATGCTACTCATCTTAAAAGCTCCATGTAATCATGTTTGTGTTAATCTCAGCAGGTGCCTTCCTTCAGTGTTGTTTGTACTCATAAAAGTTTGCCATTTTAACTATTTTGAAATTAGTGGCACCAGGATTAAAGCATTTTAATGTTTTCCCTCACTTAAATATAATAATAACCTGTACATTATTCAAATTTGTGTGATTTCCATGGATAATTGATCTGGGTGATATAAGCAAGATGCTCTTTGTTTTCTTTCCCATTCTAACTTGCTGTACAACATTCTCAGGAGATCCTCAGTTCAATTAAGTTGTCTTGGGGCAAATTACAAGACTAGCTTCCAGTTATGTACTTTTTAAATTAATTTCAAAATATATCAATACAATATATGGTCTGATTCAAGTCCAATGACATGCTTTTTACAATAAAAATACTGTAACAATTTTATCCAAATACAAAAAACAACCCTAGTAATTCATGCTCCAACCCCTACTCAAACACAGTCTAATTAACAAACCACATTCGTTGTCACTCCTGCTGAACACCAGTCATCTTTCAGCCTTGTTTTCCCTCTTAACCTTTTAATTCCTGTTCTAACTGTAGATGTGGGCAAGTGCTGGTGATTAGTTTATACCTTGTAAACGTTTACTGATTTACAAAGATCAACACACATCTTTACTTAATTGGCATGGTGTCCTGTCTTTCCCATTTTGAAGAGTTACTAGGGGTTGGATCTCTGTCACATTTATGCCATGTGAAGACAGGAAATCATCGATTAAAGCTTCCTGACGACTCTTATCAGTTTAAAAAAATAAAGTATAATTTACAAAAGGTTTTCGCTAACATTGTTAGAGGATTCGTTAGGGGTGTTCGTACTTGGAACTGTTGATTTGAAACAGTTGGTTCAAACATTTATTAACATGGGAGTATTCCTACATTGAATAAATGAAGGCAAATTAAAGTTTGGATTCTACCACACTCTTCAGAGAGATTATGCTTATGCAATAAATTCTGAGTTTAGACTTTTTACACATCTTTACCGAGGAAGCTTTTGTATTGGAGGGTTCTGTTTGCAAGACAGAAATGTATATGTGGCTCTACAGTAAAGTACCAAAACTAAACCCTGTTATTTTTACACCGAGTTAGAAATAAGATGTTCACCTGTATGAGGAAGTTAGAACCTTTATGTCCAATTTTTAGAAATAGTTATTGATTGAATAAAGAAACAACAGTCTTGAAAGCTGAACTAACAACAATTCTCTAAAAATGGTTTTGAATAGAGATCTTGAATTTAGAGTGTTTTCTGGCCTTCCAGATTTGCTTAAAGTGTGGATTATTTTTCTTTTAAAAACATCCTAAACCCAAATTGACAAAGTTTGTTTTCTGAGAGGCATCATTGATATTTTAGCAAGTACTGCCTCACCTGTAGCAAATAATGATTGTAGAAAAAAGAAAGTCGAATGTTGTACATTTTTGATTGTGTTGCCTTGCAGCAAGAAGGTCCTGGGTTCAAATACTGGCTGTGGGCAAGTATGTGTGCAAACTCTGTGTGGAGTTTGCACGTCTTGTCCGAGGATTGTCTGAGATCCTTTCCCAATTTAATAGTATGTATGTTAGTCCAACTGGCTGCTAAAAATGGCCCCTAGGCGTAAAAGTGCGCGTGCATAGTTGTTTCTGGTGTGTTTTCTGTTTCCTTCTAATAGAGGATCAAGCATGCATATAAAATAAATAGTTTGCATTTACATTTTTAGGCTTACGGAATGTATCTTAAAACCAAACTAACAAACATTGAAGTATTTTTAAGGGTATCAGTAAAGTAGTAAAATGAGCCATGTCATTGTGTCATTGAATCACCACTGTTAATGAAATGTGACATAACCCATTTAGTTATTGTATCAGATGCACAGGATTTCACTTTTGCCTCCTTGCTGTCGCTGATTTCAAAGCTACCTAGAACAACTGGTTTTGAAAGCATTTCGCTTTTGAAGAAATCTGCTGCTTCAACATGCACTGTGAGAATTGTTTGTGGATTTATGTCAACAGTTTTTATTTATGGTCGTTCACTGTGCTCTTTGTTATAAAGTCATCTATTTTTGATGAAATGCAACAGGCATGGTGAAGTGATTTTTTTTTTGATTTTTTTCTTTTACATTTCACACCATACAGCCAACCTTTGCTCAGTCATGCATGACCAGTGCAATTTGTACATATCCTTCTGCACATTTTCTTTTTGAATTGTATCTAGTTATTTAATCTGTAAACAAAATTGTTGGAGTATGATGCCAAAAAGGTATTCCCACTTGTTTTAAACATTTTGTTAATGTGAAATAAAAGATAAAAAAAACAATAACTAATATCTGTCTTAATCAAAAGGTATTAAGCATAGAACTTAGATATAGATTACATCTGCTATCCATGTGACCAGAGCCCGTTTTCCTTTCCTAAAAAGGTATATTTCTCAATGGAACTTGAAGTATATAATTTGGATATTAAAGAGGTCAGGGAATCCTTTAAAGCCAGAACGGCATGCTGCACTTTTGTTTGATGTAAGAATGCTGGGACTGTAGCAGTGTTGCATAAAGACTAACATTCTGTATACAGATTTATGAGGGCTGTAGATCAAATTACTTTTACAATCCAAGACATCATGCAATCATTTGACAGTTTATAACGTGGCTGTAATGTTTCAGGCATTCCTAGAAAGACAAACAGCACTGCTCTGTGTGTATGCTCAGAAAAATAAAGGGAACACTTAGACAACACAATGTAGCTCCAAGTCAATCCCACTTCTGTGAAATCCAACTGTCCTCTTAAGAAGCAACACTGATTGTCAATCGATTTCACCTGCTGCTGTTCAAATGGAATAGACAACAGGTGGAAACTAGAGGCAATTAGCAAGACGCCCCAATAAAGGAGTGGTTCTGCAGGTGGTCCCACAGACCACTTCTCAGTTCCTCTGTCTTCTAGCTTTCACTCTAGTGGCAGCATGAGACAGAGTCCACAACTCACACAAGTGGCTCAGGTAGTGCAGCTCATCCAGGATGGCACATCAATGTGAGCTGTGGCAAGAAGATTTGCTGTCTGTCAGCGTTGTGTCCAGAACACGGAGGCGTTACCAGGAGACAGGCCAGTACATCAGGAGACGTGGAGGAGGGCGTAGGCGGAGGGCAACCACCCTCCAGGTCTGGTAGGAGATCCCTCAGGAGACCATCCGCCGACTCATCAGGAGCATGCCCAGGTGTTGTAGGGAGGTCATACAGGCACGTGGAGGCCACACACGCTACTGAGCCTCATTTTGACTTGTTTTATAAGGAAATGACATCAAAGTTGAATCCACCTGTTGTGTGTTTTTCCACTTTAATTTTGAGTGGGGCTCCAAATCCAGACCTCCATGGGTTACTAAATTTGATTTCCATTGATAATTTTGGTTATTTTGTTGTTAGCACATTCAACTATGAAGAACAAAGTAGGCTATTTAATGAGAATATTTCATTCATTCAGATCTAGGATGTGTTATTTTAGTGTTCCCTTTATTTCTTTAAGCAGTACACACACACACACACACACACACACACACACACACACACACACACACACACACACACACACACACACACACACACACACACACACAAGTTGATAGTATCTCAATGAAATGCATTGTTCTAATACAGCCCATGTAGAAGTGAGACCTGAACGGTGCTGTAGCACCACCAAGTGGTAATCCGATGTATATCAAAACTAAAGCTGCCGATGGCAGAGGGCCTCATGGATAATACAGTACCCTTGCAAAATTATTCATACCTATTCAATTTTTAAGATTACGGGCACAAACTGTAGATTATTTCATGTAACAGACTAACAGAATAGCGTGTAATTGTGAAGTAGAAATAAATTTTCAAAATTGTTTATGAATAAAAATGTGGAAGCATCATGGGCATTTGTATCCAGCCGCTGTTAATTCAACACTCGCATTAAACCAAATGTAAACATTTTGTCTCAGTTGTCTCACACTGAGAGGTGCACTGGTACCAAAATCAACTGTTTTGGCCTACGGACAAAATGCTGTGTGGGAGAGCACCGGTACCTGAACGTACCATTCCCAAGGGGGTGCATGGTGATGGCAGCATCATGCTGTGGGAATACCTTTCCTCAGCAGGGAAATGAAAACCAAATACAAAAGCACAAGTTTTCAGATTTTCATTGAAAGAACAACTTTAAAACCAATCAGATCTTTCTTTTCACTTAAAGTTCAAACAAGTTTGTTATTCCAATCTCAAGCTGCCAGGGGTCCGTTCTTCGTACGTCGCTAACTCAGTTAGCAGGATTTCATTGTTGACGATTTGGCATGATCTTGGATCGTTTGGTTCTTCGAAAGACATCCTGCACTTGTTGTCATAGCAACTTGTGCGCCAGTTTAAGCCTGCTCGAGAGCAGGCTTATTTCACGTAAACAAGATTAGATCACGGCTGTATAAGCGGAGGAGATAGGGAAGTCTGCCGTAGCCATGTCCATTTTTACGACTGCAACCTGTTGCGGAAGGTGCAAGAATAATTTGCAGAGTTTTTCGAATTAATCGCGTATTGCGCAATAGACAGGATCCTTTAGCGCAGCGCGACAGTGTAATTGTAGAGAGATTTTCTTGGTGGCTGTTATAAACAGACACATCATTTAACAGTGGCTTTTAAAGAGGAAAAAGTGGTGTTGGAGCCATAAATCTAAAATATTTAAGTTATTTGTATGATGGTTTGCTTTTTATTTGTATCCTATTCAGTAAGAAGATTTGTTCGGGCCATTTTATTGTGAAGTTTAGTTTACTTTGAAAGGCTTGCTTCCTGTCGAGCCGTATATTGGATTAGAAAAAAAAACTATGGATTGATTATCTAGCCACGGAGCAATACAGTTTTACCGTGTAAACTGTGGATGACTTGGAAAAGGAAAATGTTCATTTTTTATGGATAAAGATTTTTTTTTGTTAAAATTCCCAGTTTGCACATGTCCTTTACTTCCCGTGTCTAAGGAATGACACTGAAATTTGGATCTCTTGACATAACAAGTGCCTTTTTAAAATAAAGTATAATAATTAAAGGCTACCATTTTGTAGAATTTTCTTGTATTTCACTTTTACTTGTCCCCATGTTCTAGTGGGTCCCGTGGAGGCTCTGACATAAAAGAACAAAGTAAATATGAGATTATTAAAATGCAAAAATTCATACTGTAAAAAGTGATAGAAACATCTACCATGGACAGTATTTACGCATTAATTTGTCTGCTGCTTTTTGCCAGCCCTCTCTCCTGGCTTTAACAGATTTTGAGGTGTTTTAATTAATGACTCAAATTCGGCATAACCTTCCAAGCTCTTGCTCTGCTTGGGAGAAAAACTGTGGGCGTTCTTTGGCCATGTTGAACAGCCAATAGCAGCGTTGCTGATCAATGTTTCTACTATCGATACATTTCCCCTTTTAAACAAACGCATGAACGCGCAGTTGTCTCAGATAACTCAATCCAGCGATACTAATCCTAAACAACAGGTGTGTTCGAAGAACCCAATTAGCCGGATCATGATTAGCCGGATTTAATCATCTTGGATGTGTCATTTGATCTTGGATGTTTTAAGCAACGTACGAAGAACGGACCCCAGAGCTCAAGTAGTATGAATATTTGGTATACATTTATTTGAAAGGGTGTACATAAGGGGTTTGACATTAGACTGTCATAAATTTTGAGTCTTTGTTTGTGCCAGTTGTCATTGTTATTTGGTAAATAGACACTTTTAATGCAAAGTTGACATTGTTTAAAATGTCTTTGTAATGAAAACTTGACGTTCACCAAGAAACTATAAACTAAAAAAAAGACTTTGTTTTGCTCAATACTTGCATTTTTTCCCCTTCTTCAAACCCACCTCGTCCCACCGCTTTCCATTCACAACATAAAAAACATAGATCTAAATAACTTAATAGAATTAGACCTGTTATGTCACACTTATGATGGGTTATAATTTCTTGGTTAATGGGTAAGTTGTCATAACAAAGACATTGAAAACAATGTCAACTTTGCATTAAAAGTGTTATAATTTACCCAGTGACACTTAACGTTAACATTCATACTGACTCCATGTTCATGACAGGTGTTGTCATGTTTATGACAGTGTAATGTCAGTCTTGTGCACACACCCTCAAATAAAGTCTTACCAAATATGTTCACAAGGTACTGTATTTTTGCTTTCCAGAGATGGTGGATAGGGACAAAAAAGTTGACAAATCACCACAAACCATCCGTGGCAAGAATTTAATTGAGGAACCAAACATCAAATGAAGATTTGACGCAGTAACCCTTCAGCTTCTTAACAAGGATGTGACAAGAATAAGCTGAAAGAACTTTTAAATTACTGCCAAGGGAAAATATTCAACAATATTTCAAGTGATATTATAGGAGTTATGTATGATTAACACCGTTTCTGCTGCCTCTATATTTATTCACATATGTTCGGTTTTCAGTCCAACATTATCTTTTTATAGTTGATAGCACCAGTCTTGGACAACAAGAAGAGGTGTTAAAAAATGTAAACTGTAAATCTTCAGAGACCACAATGTTTTCATATACACAGGCTTTGTTCTAAATTTGACTGATCTGAAGTTTTAGAAATCATCTTTCAACATCTACAGAAATGCAAAACACATATCGGCACCGCTGCATTTATACAGCAACATTCAGATAATGTCCTTTTATAGCTTACCAAAACATTTTAAGTGAACAGATCATTAACAGATAAGCTTTAAGGAGGTACACAGAAAACTAGACGCTCAAATCTAGCAGGCATTTCCAGCGCATGTGCCAGAAGTTTAATAAAAGAATTTGGCATTTCTCTATGACAACGTATCCTTTTAATTAAATCTCAACACAGCTGAAGCTTTACGAGTAGCCTCCTGGCCTGAACAGCTTGATCACGATGGCTTCGTAGGGCTGCAGTCTGACAGAGTACAGAGACGTCGAGCCCATGTGGTCCATCACAGTGCTGGCCACATACACCCCCGTTTTAGGCAGGCTAGGAGCCCAGGCTGGGTCCAGAGAGAGGGGCTGGGGCCACACGTTGATCAGAACAAGGAACTGCGAGCAACCCCAGGAGCGCAGGAAGGCCAGCATGGGAGGAGAGGAAACCAAGGAGTTGGACAACAAGCTCGAGGAAAAGTTGTATGTGGTATTGAAGGGGAGAAATGTCAGGCTGCCGTAAAGGAGGGCTTCTTCTCTGGATTTGGAGTGGCTGAGGGTGGAGAAGAGGGCCACTTCAGAGTGCTTCGTCTTCTCATCCTGAAGGTGGAATAGTGGAGAAACGTGGAAAATATGTACAAAAAGAGAAAATCCTATACAGATTTACATGACTGACGTAGAAAAACAGCGAGGGTAGGATTTTGAAGACTTCCGAAAGCTGGACACATTTCTACTTGATATTGCTCTGAGGGGTATTAACAGTTTACCTCCTTACATGAGCCTTATTGTGTTTTAAATTCAGTACTGATAACTCCTGGACTCAAAAGATTTTACCCATGTTTGGTCGATCTCTTCCTTATACGTGAAAGAAGGTGATCCTGGCAGAGTCATCATCAGCACCAGGAGTATCCTCTTCAGCTCGCCCGATACTTCACCTCCAACCTGCAGGCATTATTGAAGGTTACTGAAATACAGTAAACACCAACATGAAAATGACCTGGGAATCTCAGTTTTTCCAAGCAGAACATTTTACAGCCATTTTAAGAGGTTATAGTTTTACTCTTCATAAACGGTAACTAAGATTTCAATCTTAAAAAAGGGGAATTTTCTCAAATGATGTTTAAATCAAGGTCTAAACCAACCTATAACTGGTATAGGGCCTGATATGATATTAATGTGACAGCCTAACATTTAGACCAAGGGAAGGCAGCATCTCTCCAAACTGACTTAAAAGTATTAAAGCATCTGAAATGAAAAGGATAAGTCTGCAGGCACTGGGAGATACTTTAAACCATTCCCACCGTACATCTGCAACTTAGCAGGCATCCTTAAACACAGCAATATCATCTTTGTGCGTTAAACATTTTGTCATTGGATAGCTACTGACTAGATGTTTACATTTCAGTCTGAAAAGAGGCCAAACGTGTTAATTTGACATCCGTTTTGATAGCCTATAATTGCATTAGAAAATTTTGTTCAATTGATTTCTTTAGACATTTTGTTTACGGTTGATAACATTTTGCAACTCTGTCGCACATCAGCTGACAGAAAAATAATCTTGTAGACATTCCAAGTTAGGTCAAGCTACAGCTATTGCACAAATGGTCTGACGTTTGCCTAAAGAACATTTTAATATGAGGAGTTAACAGCCAACTTAGTGACTGGCCAGGGGCATAAATCATTTGACGACAAATTAAGCTCAAATCACTGACCCTTCACCACCATACTTAATGGAGGATTTTAACTGGGTTTATTTGAATTGTCCTTTGTTCTATCAGTTCCTACGCAATTATCCGCTATCAGCCAAACAAAGGATGTTTGGCTGATAGCTGCAGCTTCCCAACTAAAGTTGAAAGAGCAATGTGCAGGAGGCATACCAATACATGTGCCCTGTTCAACTGCATTTCATTAGAATAACCCATGCAAATTGTGATCCTCAGTGAGATGGCATTAGGGCTGTGTTTCACAAGTCTGCTGCTGCTATAAAATATCAAGGCATCAAACAAGAAAAGCTAAAAAAAAATTTAAGCCTTATAAAAATCACTACATACACTTAAGGAAACAAACAAACACATAAACCAAGGGACATCAACTCCAGCCCTTGGAAGCCATTGTCCTGCAACTTTTAGATGTCAGGTGTGATGGAATCAGGATACATCTAGAAGTTTCAGAACAGCAGTTCTTGTGGACTGGATTCTGAAACCACTCACCCAAATACACAAAATAATATTAAATAAAATACTCTTACAGTCCAGCTGGTCCACGTGTCGTCCGGTCTTGTTTGCAGCTGCGTCTCTATAGCTTCAGCTACTTCCTCAGCAGACAGCGGCTGCTGCGACTTTGGTAAGATGGACTTGAGGACCACATTTATCAGCGTGATGTTGCTTTGAGTTGAGACATTCAGTGGACGCAGAACATCTGATGTTTGTTTTACCACCAAAATCCTGCAGGAAAACATGGGACTTGCAAATTAATACGGTTTACGTATTAAAAAAACTGCACTTGGAAAATAAATTGCACCTTTCATCCTGCTGAGTGCTGAATTCTTCAAAGACTCCTCTCCACTCTAGCAGAGTCTAAAATGTTTAAGAGGGAAACACAAATTTGGTAAAATTGCCATTGTACCAAGAATAAAGAAATAAATGAATAAACTTGCACATTTACCTCCACTGAATATGCTGGATCAGTATCACAGATGACAAATCCTGACACACCTCGATCCAACCAGAACCTCAGTACATCCTGGGGAAAACAAAACTTCAGCATTTTGGTGTCACAAGCCGTTTTATGAGCGTTATTTTTACCCGTACAGTAGCTGAACGGTTAGATGTTGTGTTCCCGTATCCGACCGTCTCCTGATGTCCCAGCAGATTCACTTCACATATGTCCAACACCACTTTCAGATCTGAAACACCAAATTCTTGTTAATGCAAGGAAACTCCAGATCCAGAAAAGCTAAAAAAAACTCCCCCCCCTCCTCACCTGATTTGTTGCTCTCTGCAAGTAGATGTTGTATCTGAGTCTTTGTTTCCAGGCTTTCAATGGGCTCCGTGAGGTTCGCCGGTGATGGCTTTTTATGAAACACACCCTGCAGGATTAGAGCTCCTACTCCCAAAGACCGGAGGTAGGGGAGGCGCTCACACGCCGCTTCAAAGGAAATAAAGAGATACTAATGTATAATAAGAACATAACTGCTGCTATGGTAACTTACAATATTTCTTCACTTTCAACTATTTTTCTATCTCAATAAACTCTTAACGTGTATATGGTGCAATGCATAAACATACGTTTGCTTGGCACAATGAGACATTGGTAGAAGTGGCACTTCAGTCAAAATAAAAATAGTCCTACATGTCATCTTATCCATTATAGAGGTAAAAGCCAGTAAATTAGAATATTTAGAAAAACTTGATTTATTTCAGTAATTGCATTCAAAAGGTGTAACTTGTACATTATATTTATTCATTGCACACAGACTGACGCATTCAAATGTTTATTTCATTTAATTTTGCTGATTTGAAGTGGCAACAAATGAAAATCCTAAATTCTGTGTGTCACAAAATTAGAATATTACTTAAGGCTAATACAAAAAAGGGATTTTTTAGAAATGTTGGCCAACTGAAAAGTATGAAAATGAAAAATATGAGCATGTACAATACTCAATACTTGGTTGGAGCTCCTTTTGCCTCAATTACTGCATTAATGCGGCGTGGCATGGTGTCGATGAGTTTCTGGCACTGCTCAGGTGTTATGAGAGCCCAGGTTGCTCTGATAGTGGCCTTCAACTCTTCTGCGTTGTTGGGTCTGGCATTCTGCATCTTCCTTTTCACAATACCCCACAGATTTTCTATGGGGCTAAGGTCAGGGGAGTTGGCTGGCCAATTTAGAACAGAAATACCATGGTCCGTAAACCAGGCACGGGTAGATTTTGCGCTGTGTGCAGGCGCCAAGTCCTGTTGGAACCTGAAATCTCCATCTCCATAGAGCAGGTCAGCAGCAGGAAGCATGAAGTGCTCTAAAACTTGCTGGTAGACGGCTGCGTTGACCCTGGATCTCAGGAAACAGAGTGGACCGACACCAGCAGATGACATGGCACCCCAAACCATCACTGATGGTGGAAACTTTACACTAGACTTCAGGCAACGTGGATCCTGTGCCTCTCCTGTCTTCCTCCAGACTCTGGGACCTCGATTTCCAAAGGAAATGCAAAATTTGCTTTGGTCAGAAAACATGACTTTGGACCACTCAGCAGCAGTCCAGCTCTTTTTTTCCTTAGCCCAGGTGAGACGCTTTTCGCGCTGTTTCTTGGTCAACAGTGGCTTGACACGAGGTATGCGGCAGTTGAAACCCATGTCTTTCAAGCGTCTCTTGGTGGTGGATCTTGAAGCACTGACTCCAGCAGCTGTCCACTCCTTGTGAATCTCCCCCACATTTTTGAATGGGTTTTTTTTCACAATCTTGACTAGGGCGCGGTGATCCCTATCGCTTGTACACTTTTTCTGACCACAGTTTTTCCTTCCCTTTGCCTCTCTATTAATGTGTTTGGACACAGAGCTCTGAGAACAGCCAGCCTCTTCAGCAATAACCTTTTGTGTCTTTCCCTCCTTGTGCAATGTGTCGATGGTCGCCTTTTGGACAGCTGTCAAATCTGAAGTCTTCGCTATGTTTGTGTAGGCTTCAGAACTGGACTGAGAGACCATTTAAAGCCCTTTGCAGGTGTTTTGAGTTAATCAGCTGATTAGTTTGTGGCACCAGGTGTCTTCAAAATTTAACCCTTACACAATATTCTAATTTTGTGACACACGGAATTTTGGATTTTCATTTGTTGCCACTTCAAATCATCAAAATTAAATGAAATAAACATTTGAATGCATCAGTCTGTGTGCAATGAATAAATATAATGTACAAGTTAAACCTTTTGAATGCAATTACTGAAATAAATCAAGTTTTTCTAAATATTCTAATTTACTGGCTTTTACCTGTATAACAGAGAAAGCAACTTGTACACTTAAAAATGACAAACTTTAACTTCAAAGGTTTCATGTATTTGACAAAAATAATTTGGTATTTTAATGTTCCTTAATTAGTTGGAACAGCAATACATTAGCCAGTATTTGCCAAACTAAATCTAAAATGCTTAAGTGGTGGAAGGAAGCTCCACATTTAGCAGTATCTTGAAGTAATCATCCTTTGTATAGACCTTATCGCACCCTCTCTCGTATCACTGTGTAGGAACTTTGACCCCCTTTTGCCGACATTGTGTTAGTTCTCAGTTATTTTTACAGAGCTCCCATATGACCTGCTCCAACATTTCTCCCATTTAGGTATGATCCTTTATGCAATATGCCCCGTTTCATCCCAACTCCTGCTTTTTTTATGCCATTCAGTTGTAGATTTGCTTCACCATCCGGTTCCACACTTAAGCTTCATTTTCTGCACAAACAGCCTTACATTTATATATCCCTTATCCAAATTTATTTACAGCTAAATAAAAAAAAAAAAAAATCAATTGTCTTTTTCCCCCCTGTCAAATCAAAAATTAGAAATTGTTCATTTTAACATGGAACATAAAACAAATTTGAGTTTCAAGTAAGGTTAGAAAGGTTAGGCATAATTGGAGATAAGTCATCTTCTCTTATGTAGAATATTTTATTGGCGCTGCTAATGCCAAACGGCATTAGCAGCGTTTGGAAGTTAACTTACGAAAGGTTTCTGTACATCCATCCTCTGTTCCAGTCATTAATTCAGAAACGACTTATTGCAAAATTGCAACACTGTCGGGAAGCAAGGTGCATCCAATAAAATCCTGGGTTTGAGTTGAATATGGATCAACAGGTATCTGCCTGTTATAACAATAAACGTGATTGGAGCGGATTTTCTGATGCTAAGCTCCATTAAGATATACAAGCAAGGTTTTCAGAGAGTTCTCAATCTAAAACAATATAATTTTACAGTGCAATATAAGAGCTTCTAATGACACCAAGATTTTGGTTAGTAGAAATCCAGACAGTTACAGTATATGCAATCTGTAATGGATTATCTTATGTCCCTCAACATGCATTGAAACTTGTGAAAATTGGCATAACTTAATTATTTTTTTAAGACTGACAACTTTCAGCAAAGGTTCTTTGATAAACGCTCCAGTTGTGGTTAGAACACATCAGTTTGTAGTTATCTTACAGCAGAGGTTGTCACAGGGTCCCTAGGCAAAACTAGCCGCGGGAGGGAGCATACAGGTTACTTTTCCTACCTCCTTCCTTACTGACTGCACTTCCGCTTTGGCTAAAGAGTCCTTACTCTAAGGATATTCGGGTTGAGCCCTATTGTATATGTATCTCGTTAGCTTCGGTGTTAGCCGTTCATTGTAGCTCCGCTGCTCTCACCATGTACTTTGAAAATGGCTGATAATTGCAAAAAGCAAACTCTCTTAAGGTGCGTTCACGCCGAACGCCAATGGTGCCACGATGTTGCTTCTTTTGCGTGCTGTTGCTCACCTAACATTATCGCCGGCAGTTCAGATGGCAGGTGACAACAATTGTGCAGTGGGCGAAAAGCCAGAAATATAGCAGTACAACGGCGCCATCTAGTGACGCTTTCACTTCCCTGCCACTCCAGTCTCCTCACTTTTCTCCAGCCTTGGTCCATTCTGGACTTGGCTCGGTAGAAATTGGTTGAGTCACAAAACTCAGGCCGACCACAGACCACCACCATCAGCTTTTATTCCATGTTGAATAACATTTTGTGTTGCTAGAATAGCCTCTGTGGCGTCGCTTAGCGTCACATCGCTCCTCTGTTGCACCTGCACATAGGGATATCACGTAAATCTGTCGCTCGGCCTGCCACATTCGCGTTCAATGTGAACGCACCTTTACAAGTTTATGAGAAGAAGGAGGCCTCAGAAGAAAGAAATACAACCAGAGTGGATTAGGGAGATTCTTTCACAAAATCCTCCCGAGGAGCAGAAGAGCAGGTAGGATGGTCTTGTGCATGCAGTTATTCAAAAAGGGACTTTAGTGTTCCTTACTGACCTTTCAATAATAATAATAATAATAATAATAATAATAGCCCACTTTACCTTTAATGAGGGCTCGGTGACGTGCAGCATTTGTTTTTTGCTGAGACATCTCCACTTCAGATGTTTCAGACATACTGATTAGTATTTTTTGTAGTTATATTTTCTACTTTTTAAATTACTAAACGTCAACACGATGCACTACATTGCAAACCTTTTTCCTCACCGTTACATAAAACGTTACAAAGGGGACGGCTCCGTTTTAGGTTAAACTAATAAAAAATAAAATAAAAAATAAAGTTATTTCAGTTTACCAGAACTGACTAAACAATTCCGTTTGAAATGAGCTCCCACATATTGTTTTACCATGTGAACAACTGAAGCTCGTTTATCTCCCCCAAACTCTTTAAGGTACAATTTTGGATTTTAAAACACACATTTTCTAAATTTCACATTTTCTGTGACTCCTTTCGCTTCCTTCTTACCGTAGATGCTCTCTGACCCGTTGGCCTGTGGCTGTGCGTCCGAGCGCATGTCCGGCTGGATCTGATAGAACAGGCACTTCTGCCACCACTTCAGCGACGTCGGAACCGGCTTCGGGCTGATGACGACGATGGCGACAGCAACGGCGAGCATGGCCATCCAGGCGAGCCAGAACAGCACCACCAGGTAACAGCGTACCGCCCTCCAGCCCGAACCCCCCGCGGCGGCCTGCAGCTGCTGCCTGTTCATTGGCTGCCACTGGTAGACCGGCTCCGGGGCGAGCAGAGGCGCGGTCTCCGAAGCGCCCTCGCCCTCTGGCAGCCCGCCGGCCCCTGCCACGCTGCCGTAACCAGCTTCTGCTCCTGCGTTCAGTGGCATCTGGCCCCAGCTGCGGGTCGGAGACACACAGGTAACAGGAGAAAAATTACAAAATGTGATCAGAGGCCGCCTGTCTCCGGTTCACCTAAGACCTCTGTGCGCCTGGGACTCTGACCTGATCTGCGCCCACCTGCTTTACGCAGCTGATTTAATCAATTCATTTAGTCCTTGCGTCTTCCTGCTGGTCATGTGACACACAGGCCAGTTCTGGGAAAACAGTGCAAGTGCCGTTTTCCTCTCACATTTCACGCTTTCAAGACAACAACAAAGTCTATGTTCCTAGAACCAAATGAACTTGTTAACTGATAAATATCATAGAAAACTTAATCCAATTTGGTGAATCCATTCATTACACATAGTGGTTTGTTTTTAAACCTTTATTTCTGTTAAGTTTAATAATTATGACGTACGGTTATTTAAACTTTTCTATAAGACACATTTCAAAAAGGATTTTTAATTAAAAAATTAACCAACCTTTACAACTTTATTCATAGAGCACAAAACTAGAAATACAATACTGTGAAAAAATAAAAAGACATAAATATAGACAATATAAATTATACAAAGAGCAAGGTATTTGTGAAAAAATCTACAATAATAGCAATATCAACTAAAATCTTGCTGAAACTGCTAATAACTGAAATATTAACAACACTATAACATAAATGGCTAGAAAATTACTTTCTGAAATTGCTGATAAATGGAATTTAAATATAAAATAATACTGGATAACTTTTAGCCTTCAACCAAAAGCTGCATTGAAAAGATGCGTTCTTGTATGCTTCTAAAATCTTCCCGACTCTCCGACTTGTCAGCTATGTTGTGTTGTAGCACCCAATCATGGGAAGGACTGTTTTCTTTACAGTTGTCTACCTGATTGTTACTACCACACTCCACAAGGAGAGACGGCCACACAACGCCATCGCTAAAGAAGCAGGATGCTCATAAAGTGCTGCTTCCAAGCACAGTATAATGGAAAGTTGAATCTATGGAAAAAGTTGTGGTAGAGATAGAAGCACAAGCTCTGATGACAATAAATCCAATCCGGAAACTGAAATTAAGCTTTAGCAGGTTAACTAGACTATTTGACAATATTTAAAAATTTGATAAATAAATTTCAGCAAAATCTAAAGAAATAGTTTCTAAAGAGGCAAAGCAGAGATTTTGCAGATTTATGTTAGACTCACTGTCCTAGCTCAGTTTTCTAATTCACAATCATATTTTTTCTGCTGTGTAACCCTCTAAAATAAGATTTGCACATTTTTTAGTAAGAAGTTTTTTTGTTTGTTTTGTTTGTTTGTTCTTTACAAAAAATAGGTTGTGTGTAATATGGTATAATTCTCTGAAACTTAATCGTATAATTGTAATATTTGATAAGTAGCGTCATTCGTGACTCGTTGCTATTTTGTGCCTACATTTCTATCTAATGAAGTTTTGAAACATTCCACCTCCCAGGGACAGTCCCGTGTTGTAAAATAAATTAATAAAAAAATCAACTTACATAGTTTTGCATGCTCTTCCTGTTGTTTTTCTTATTTTTCCAACTTTTTGTCAAGCATTGCACAGCATTCAAGGTTTTACCTCAATCTAAACAGAAAATAGTGTTTCTTCATGGAGTTTGCATGTTCTCCCTGCGCATGTGTGGATTCTCTCCAGTTACTCCAGCTTCCTCCCACAGTCCATGACTGTCAGGTTAATTGGCCTCTCTAAATTCTCCTTAGTGCAAGAATGGTTGTTTGTCCTGTTTGTCTCTGTGTTGCCCTGCGATAGACTGGCGATCTGTCCATTGATGGCTGGAGATAGGCACCAGCACCCCTCGCGATCACCCCAGGGGTAGGCGTGTCAGAAAATGGATGGATGGATAACATAATAAGAAGTTACTGACTTCCGTTTGAACTTGGAGCCTACTACTACTACATGTTCTATTTTTAGTGGAAAAACAGACTTTAGAAGTAGTTGACAAACAACTAACAAAATGTATTAATAGGAATATGTTATATTGTTTTAAATATAAAAATGTATAGGGGAGTGCAATTAGATTATTTTCACAGAGGAAAGATGGAGAAACTGAATTATTGCTGTTTGTAAGTCTCTGTGATTGCGATCAATGTATTAGGGTGCATCTTTCTTGGCAAGGTGAAAAACTGATTGAATTTTTCTTTAAATCCTTTTCCTGATAAGAAAAATAGATATATTGATGATATTTGCAGTCATTACATGAGAGCAATGGCTGGTTTCAGTCAGTCTGATACATTTCAAAACAGCTTCACAGTTCAGCAGAGGAGAGATTTAATCTCAAACTTGACACTCCTGGTAAGTCAGGCTAAAAAATATTACCTTTTTTTTGGTGTGCCCCAACATCAACAAGAGCTGCCTGTCTTAAAATGAAATACTCAGCTAATACTCACGTTTTCTTGTCCTTCAAAAAGGTCCCCAGTCCTTTCTTTGCCTTCTTGCTTACTTTTTTCCACCAGTGTTTCCAGCTTATCAGAACCTCAGTTTAATAATTTTATGATCTGGCTTGTGTTAAGATGGGGTTTTACCGGCCTGCTGTTACATGTCTATTACAAACCCATCTTTCCCAGTTCCGGATTTGGCTATAAATGGGGAAGCATTAATCAGAGGTAGAACGGTTTAAATACATATTTAATTCATAGAAATTAAATATGGAGACAGAGTACATACCATTTACAAGATGTTGTTCTCACCGCGGTGGATAAGTCTGTCTGTCTGTCTGAAGTAAGTTTTACCAAGACATTCCTTTTATCAACTTTTAAACTCCTCCTGCATGGCTCAGTGGGAGGATGACTGACCCCCTCTCCTGCTGACCATCCCCTCAGGGCAATAAAACGCCCTGTTATTCTACCCAGCAACAGAGAAGGGAGACACCCCCACTAAGATATATTTTTTAATTCTCAACACTTGTCAGGACTTTGCAAGGCAAGAGCAGGGTCTGTCAAATACAAGCCCAGCTCAGTTAATTAATACAGAGGTGCAGAGCCTCCCTACACCACAGCAACACATTCTGAAGACCCCATGACTTCTAAACATAGCTCCCTGAGACCATCATGGGCTGAAGATGGCTTTGAATGGGCCCGGGAAGGATTCTGGCAGTAAACTGAGAAACAAAATCTTATATTTAACACAGGTTTTCCATCTCATCAGGCTTTCAGTTTGAACTTTGTATTTCTGGCAGTTTTGCATAGTTACTCTCTAATGGTTGCAAGTTTAAGTTCATCCTGGGCATGAATTTCATTCTGGTTTTGGACTCCTGATAAAGGTACTTGAACAGTTCTTTTTCCTGATGAAATTATTATGCTTGCATAAGTTTGCATTTATTGTGTATGTTCCCTAATCCACACACGGTTATGTACACACAATCATTCATACAGGCTCTATTTGTACAGCAAGTCTCTTAGCATGTTAAACCTCAACCACACTCTTTAGCTATTTACATCCTTGCATACTTCTAGCTGAATCTTTGACCACTTTTCTTGGCTCTTCATAAATCTCCACAGATTTTAGGCTAGAGGTCAAGACCTTGCAAAAAAAAAATAATGATCGTTTTTAGTACTTTCTGCAGAACATCTTGAGGTCAGACATGACAAAGACGGTGCTGCTTGGCCAGATTGTTGAGAAGGTTGTATGAAGGATTCCATGTGAGGCTTTAAAACTTCAGAATATTAAACGATCTGTCCCCCATGGTGGTTGCAGCATCATGATGTGGGACTGTTTTTCCCCGTGAATGCTGTCCTGGTCAATTGTAAAAAGTGGAGGGAATAATTAAGAAGAAGAACTACCTTCACAATCTTAAGCTTTCTATCAAACTTATTAAACTTAACCCAAAATCTGGTTTTATAATGAATGAAGCAAATAAAATAATAGTTAAAAAAGGCCATGTCAGGAAAGCAATCAATTTGACAAACACCACAAATACTTCCAAGAAAGGTGTTCAAACATCTGGCCAGAATTAGCCCAAAAGCTAATTGATGACAACAGAAAGTATTGCGTTAACTCCAACTGCCCTTCTCTGTGTGTGTGTATGTTCATGGTTGTCGGTCCTGTGTCTCTCTTTGTTGCCCTGCGATGGACTGGCAACCTGTCTAGGGTGTACCCCGCAGCTTGCCCAATGACACCAGCCTGCGACCCTGCAAGGGCAAGCGGTTATAGACGATGGATGGATAGTATTTTATATATATATATATAATCTACGTTTTCATGAGTAGTGTGCCATATGACACACCACCCTTAGGAAAAGTTTTACCACTGACTCGGCATAAATAAAGGCCTAATTAAATTATTACGGTTTAAATTTGACAAACATATCGCTGCAGAAAGTTTAAGTGGTGTACCTTCGTACTTCTCTGTAGTACTGTTTGTGGTAGAACTTGTATTGCTGAAAGTCCTCTGTAAGGTTGTGTATGTCTGTTATGGACATGTTTACACAAAACAGAAAGAGTTTATACAATGTGACCTGCTCCAAAGGGGCCAATTCCTGGTAAGAACCGTTTCATTCTTTGTAATGATCTCCTCCCGGCTCATCTTCTCCTCCCGTGTCTACATCTGTTACTTTTCGTTTCCTCACGTGGTTAATATGTCTTTAACATCTCCTTGTTATCCATTTACCTCCGTTCCTTTAAACGTCAAGCATTTCCAGAGACGATCTACAAGAATTTCACTGATGAGTGACAAAAGCAGTTTTAAATGAGAAAATTGATTTCTGTTTTGTACTTTGTTGCTTGAAAATATAATTTTGCTCTTCATATGGACAGTTTGCATACCCTATCGCAGAGTCATATAGGGTAATGTAAACTAGGTTCTTCTAGTTTAAACAGAATAATTGCCAGTGTCTGTCTTCACAGGAATTGCATGGTTACACTTTATTGGATATTCTCCTAAGAAAAAACAGAAACAGCTCCATGCAAAGGTTGCTGTTGATACAACATAGGTGTTGTTGCCAAAAGGGACATAGGATTGTTCTTTAAGAAATATTTGTGAGGGCCCTCTTTACATCAGGTTAAACTCAGACTGCAATTGTCTTAGGTGACTTCAAATATTTTCTGCCAGACTTAGTTCTAGACATTCATTTTCCCCTCAAGTTATTCATCTGCAGATTTCTGTGTATGGTTGAACAATACAGTGAGACTGGATAAACCATTTGGATTGGTTCAGAGTTTTATCCACCTTGTCAAAGAAATAAAAAACTCAAAAAGAAAACAACCCCAGGGCATTATACTGCCAACATCATGTTTCACAGTAAACATGCTTTTCTCTCTGTAATGTGTTGTTTGGTGCCAAGCAGACTTTGTAGATTTATGGCCCATAAGAATCTCACAATTTGCCCCCTTTTTCTTTTGGGGGGGGGGGAGGCTTCTGTCTTCCAACCCAGCTCCTCAGTCCAAGTATATAAAGAATAAACCTCTCTGCATATTATAGCTTTCGCTTAAAGATGCAAATTAGCAAAAGTCAAGAAAATGGTTCTAGGACAGCTGGAATTTATTTGTAGTTAATCAGATTTTTTTTATATAATTGATGGCAGTATGAACTTCAGAGAAGAATCATTGACAATCAATCATTAGATCAAAAAAACAAAACAAAAAAAACATGGCATTTTGACAGCTGCCAGGACCATTTGTTGAGTGTCACCCTGAAAGTTAGGAAACCATTGTTACCCTAACGGACTGTTGGTGGTTTGCATGTAAGATTTATACAGGAAAACACGGTCTCCATAGCTCAAAAATAAGCAAAGTGAGTGTCCAATCCATATATTCATTTTAACTGATCGGGAAACAAACGCTCGAGGCCAAACCCAGGAATAATTGTCCTTTAGTTCTCATCTAAAATGTAAAACTTGAAGCTGCCGTTGACTGTCTGTGTTCATGATGTTGAGTCCTCCTCTGAACCCCCAGTGTCCTGTAAAATCACAGTAGAATTAGTCCGACTGGAACATCTAGATACTAATTATGTAACTTGGTGATTGATAGATTGACTGAGGATCTCATACATTACGCATAACCCACATATTTCATGTTCTAGTTTGTAAATCAATTGCATTCACTGCATCCAAGAACAAATCTTTTAGTCCTGTGTAAAGGCTCAAAATATTATATTTTGAAATTAATTAATGCTTTAATTCTCATTAAGAGCAACACTTTTTCCACCTGCTTATCACTGTTTGTCCTTTTTACTGGACAAATATGCTTAATATCTTCAAAAGCATTAAATGTTTTGCAAAAAGTAGCAATAACCGAATGAAATGCACACATCAAATGTCTCACCATAGGTTCCTGAGTCCTGAGGTTCATGAGGTGTTTCTGGTAAGCTGCTATGATACAGTCTCGCCTGCACACACACACACAAAGAAAGATGGTTCAATTCACACATGTTTGCTTTGATCTATTAAAGCTGATCATATAATGTAATATTAATCAGGATTTCCGTAAACTCACTTGCTGGTGATGCCTCCCCCTGGTGGGAGCCCCGGTATCTCCTCTGCAGCCAGGAATTTGATCACATACAGAAGGTCAGGGTCTTCATCTTTGGACCGCATCATCTGGAGGATTTCTGTAGAAGTAATCATTTAAGATGAGAAATCCATGGAAGATAATATTAGTCTGATAAAAATCTGCATAAACCTCTGCACAGCCAATCACCTTCCACTTTCATTTCTATATACTGCTCCAGCTCCGCTTCTCGCTGCAGGGCCTCCTGCGACACCTGGGGGGCGCCGGGGAAGCACACGATGATGACGCTGATGTTATCCAAGCTGCCCTGCAGAGGGAGGAAGAGGACTTTTACTACAGGTAAACTCAGAACTATGCATACTCCTGACTTGATGTAGATGTAACTTTATGTTTATTGAGCCAAAACGTTTGCCCCCTGTAGGAAATGAGAGAGACATATCCCCCAAAAAATAAAAGAAAAAAGGAGAGGTTGTATGTGTTAATTTAAAAAATAATAATAAACAGTTGTAATAATTTTAGCCACCAGTCAAAGTATATTAATGTGCATACAAGACAAACAACCTTCTATATTTGGCATTTGTTTTGCTACATACCTGTGGATTTCTTCTCTTCCAAATAATTGTGTACAAGTGGCTACAATCATGTCTAGGTTTTTCAATTTGTTTGATAATAATTTTATTTAATGTGCTATAAGAAATGTTTGTCGCTGCTTTTAATGTGCAATAACTTTGGGTTTTGATGTACGTTTTTGACTTACTATTACATTTTGTATACTTAATTTGCATTTTATTTATTTTCTGTCTTTTTTAAATGTTTTGTCATTTTACATGTTTAAATAAAGTCAGACTGAGTATCTGCCTGTCTATCTTTTAAAATCCTGTAATTTATTTTCCATCTGTTTCAGTGATTCTATCATAGGCGTTGGTTGTTTGTACCTATGATACTTCTGTTTGTTTTGTTGTTTCTATATCTCTCTCTGCTGGTGTAGAAGCCGACTCCGAAGATGTTATCTTGCACTCTCTTTTTCCTCTACTCTATTTTGTCACCTTCCCTCCCTTTTAAGGTTTTGACTCAGCTTTCTGTCTTCCTTTATTCTTCCTTTATTCTTGCGTTATTTATGTGTGACCACATAAATAAGGCAAGAATTCATCTTGGAGGCAAGGTTGACATAAACCAGATACAATAATAACAACAGCAACAGTAATATAATTAATCAGCTACAAGTCTTAAAAAAGCAACAAATAAAATCTAGCTATTATTAATAAGTATATTTATTATGCATTTAATTAAATATTTCCAATATTAGATTTTAATGACATTAATTTCATAATGTGTTTCTGCAACTTTGTCCGATATAAACCAAGCTAATGTGGTAAAATAATAGATCAATAACTATTTATAAGTATAGGTAGTCAGATTTGAGCTATTTAGATACTTTGCTATATTGTCATGTGTTGCTTTCCCAGCTTTGTTATTGTACAATAATAACACATAATCTCACTGGTGATGCAAATAGACTACGACAGTCAGTGGCATTCGTAAGATGCAAGTTACATAACCGCTGTGATAAAGCTGCAGAGCTGTGAGCACTGAAGGTCAGAGTGTACTGGAACAGGTAGTCTTTCAGATGTACTAAGCCTTTTTAGGTGAGATAAATAGCGGTCTGCTGTTGGCAGGATTGAAACTCAGAAGGGGAATGTCTTCCACTATTCAGCTAAGCTCTTGTCAACACGCTCACATTCCGTATTAATCCCCACCATGTGCAGCCTTTCTTGCTCCAACCTAACATCTAAGGTTCTCTCAGTGCACCTATTTATAAGTCAGGCAAAGGGCTTGTCGGTATTTTTGATCAACAGTTTCTAAAACTGGGAGTAGAATCATCTTAGGTAACAATAAGACACGTCACTTGAAGCCTGCTTAGCGCACCTTTTTTCTCAATGTGAGGCTACTGGCTCATAAATCCACCTGCTGCAGCACTTAGTAAATCGCACAGAGTTAAGGTTTGGCTGTGTGCTGAAGTTCTGCTGAGGGGCTATGAGTTCAAATATGCTTGGAAGTAGCACATCTTCCTCAGATGTGGTATTATGAAAGTTAATAATAATAATAATAATAATAATAATAATAATAATAATAATAATAATAATAATAATAATAATATTGTTGTTTGTCACAGAAACTTTGTACATTCCAATGAAATGTCCCCTCTGCATTTAACCCATCTCATATGGAGCGGTGGGCTGCCAATGTGCAGCGCCAGGGAAGCATTTTGGTGCTAAGAGAGAGCAGAATACTGACCCACACTTTATTCTTTTAATTATCTTTATCACCATGTTGGACTGATATTAATATAGAACTAAAAGGTCTTTATTTAGTTTTGCCATTTATTGTTCAAATCATTTTAATGATGCAATTAAAAGGAAACCAAAAGACAAATTAAGTCACTCAAGTCTGTCAGCAAGTGGTTAGATTGGATTTTAGATTTCCAATCTTGAACACTTACTATTTTGCCATTTGTTGCTCTTTTTTTAAGCTTATCAGCAAAGTAAGGGAAAAACCTTTCAAAATTGTTGTACTGAGATGGCAAAAAGCAAACCTTATTCCTTTACTTTTATTCAAAAATTACAAAAACAAATGTGAAAATCATTGCACTTAGAAGATCATCCACACCCAGAGAGCCCTCAAAAAAATGTATTTACATAATTGTTTTAAATCTACCAAATGAGTTACAAATACTTCATGTGTAGCTACACCAATCTGAATTTTTCTGCCTGATCCTAATTTCAGTTTTTCTTTAGTGTTTGGCCTGTCGATCCCGACGATTTCAGATTTCTTTTTTCTGTAAGGATCATGACAGATGTAGGAAAAAACATGTTACCGATAAAGGACGTGGTCTAAAATACAACACAAAATAAAGCAGTTGCTAAATATTTTTTGCACCAAAGAGTATGCTGCTAACCTTGCTCTGATTTTTATTAAACTCAGAAAAATATGTCATAGTACATGCTCTTGGTTAAGTATTTATTGATCGAAAATATTGGCAATATCTGTTTTGATTTAATAATTTGACTGTTAGGTGGTAAAAGTTTTACTTTTCAGTAATTTAACTACAGATCACTGATCAGAGCACATGAGGGGAAAATTGGCCAATTCTGATATCAAGCCAGTTGATTGGTCCTATTTCTTCGGTTTTATTCACAGGTCTTGTTTGTTTTTAAAATCTCTTCTGCCCCATTTATTTGAATGGATGATTTCTAAAGTTGGAGATTCGTATTCCTTTTATCGCTTAGTGTACCCTTTCACAAGCTTCTCACAGAAATACCAAATCTACATCGTGATCACAAATGAAATATTCATATGAATATCTCTAGGTTCCACTGTAATTCAAGTTGGCCTTATGTCTCACCTTATAGAGGCAGAGGTCAATGACTTGGCTACAGATGTCTCTCAGGTCATCGCACACCTGCAGACGGTTGCGTACAAATGCACAGAGTTCCTCGTTCCCGATGGCGTCCCACACACCATCACATGCCAGAATAAGAAACTCATCTTCAGGCGTCCTTTCCAGTTCATACACCTCCGGCTCTGGTGACACCAATTGCTCTGTTTGTGGTCTCCAGTCCACCTCCTTGAAGTCAAAGTCCCCCAGTGCTCTGGAAACAGCTAGCGAGCCATTAATCCGCTGGAGGGTCACAGAGCCTCCGGCGTTCTGGATCCTCTCCTTTTCCCTAGGATTGAATGGCTTGTGGTCCTCTGTGTAGAAGACCACCTGGCCGTCGTGGCAGAGGAAGGTGCGTGAGTCCCCGCAGTTGATGAAGTAAATATAGCGTGGAGAAATCATGACAGCTGCCGCGGTTGAGCCACTTCTGTCCCAGCTGTCCTGACGAGCCATTTTATGCATGTGGCGATCAATGTCCAGGAATCCCTCACGGATTCCCTCTTTGACCTGCTCTGGGTCCTCGTTTGCTTTGATCCCACCTGTTGAAAACAATATTTTGGCATTCAGATACACGTACACACTGCATACAACTGTTCATTGTACATGTACCATAGGGTTTTTTTAAGGTGATACTTTCTGTCTGGGAGCAAAATTTGTGTGATAAATAATTAAGTCATGGTATCGACAAGTCTCCATAATGCCCTTTAGATAATAACTATGTCCAAATTCAGGGGCTTTGAATGACCTTCGTGGTCTATATAGACCTGGTCCTTCGAAGGCTGTGAAGACCAGAAGTGAGCAGCAGTGAAATTGGACAATCAAGACATCACCAGCTGTTCCAGCTCTTACGTTAGCGTAACTGCTGCCAGCCAAAAACAATGAGAGCTTGAAGCACAGAGCTGTGAATCTGTAAAAATAGAACGCAGACTTTTGCTTTCTATTTTTCTGTTTATTGAATCGTTGAGTGGCCAAAGAGAAATTTCGCCACGGTAACACGCGGTGACTATAAAAGACACCTGACTCTTGACTCTTGAGGAACTCCAGTAGTTGTGCAGCCAAGTGTTAATGATGAACAAATCATTAATTTCCAAATAAACGTTCCTTCTCTCAAATAACCCATTAAAGTTAAATAAAAAAGTTTTATGATGCTTAGCTTTGTTCTCAGCCAAACCAAATTACTCAGTAACAAACAAAACACTGAGATAAACCAAGTATGAACCGTTAGATATTACCTGACTGAATTATGTCTTAGTTTAACCTTCCCTTATTGGTGATAGCCAATAAGGGAAGGTTAAGGGAATGAGGTGCCTGTACTCTGCTATTTATTCTGGGTACGGTGATTCTCAACCACCTGGTCAGCTGACAGCTGTCGGGGTTAACTGCACGTTAACGCAGTGGGAACAGAAATCTCCAGAAACGTCGGAGCACTTTTGCAATTAAGCCATGTCATCCTAAATTGAGCAGATATCTGAGGTTTACACTGTTACATTCTTGTCTCAAAACAACATAAAAGTAATTTTTTTATAACAGAAAGTGTAATAAGAAGGATACCAAGGACCCATCCTTTAAATCAAGGGAACACAAGGATGCATTTGTTGTCCACATTTGAAGCAGCCTTGGAATTTGGACAGCCTTTGTTGCCTCGCTGTGACAAAATCGGCCAACAAATATGGGCTTGGAAGAACGCAGCCCCTAATTTTAGACCTACAGTCATGCCAACTGGTTGTTTTTAAGCCAATTGTGATGTTTAAAAAATGCTAATGGTAATTTAATAGTAACTACGTCCTTTGATCTAATAAAGCTAAGATTGAGTATACTGGCAGCAATAATTCAGGTAGGTCTGATATGAAACAAATAGTTGATGGAAAGGCACTTTTGGCCCCCTGTTAGAGTGGAGGATCTGTGATGCTGTGGATCTGTCTCCCCTCTACAAGTCTATTAGATTAAGTCTATAATTCATTCATTGAAGGTCAAAATTTTATTTTTCAAACGCTTCCAAGATTCATTGACTCTGTGCTAAGCATTTATCCTGGTCCAATTGGCCAGTTTTGTATTGTTCCTAGCCCTTAAAAACACTCTTTACCAGTAAACTGTACGTTTTTATAAATATTCAACCATATTCAATGTTTTAGATCAATGTAATTATTAACAATATTAGTCGTGTACCTGTTGTCAGGATGTGATCCAGCAGGTTTCTGGAGCAGTACTGGGCCACTGTGTTGCCTGCATGTCCGTCAAAAACAGCAAAGTACGCCCATTCATCCAGGTCTCCTTTCAGCTGGGGCATGCATGTGTGGGCGTCCTCCATCTGAGCCCTCCAGCCCTGCATACTTGCCACAGCATAGTTCAATGCTGATTGAGACCCCCCCTCTGAAACATGTTTCTCCAAGATGGGGCGATCCAAGTACGGGCTTGGCGTTGCGTCTTCCTCATCTAAATTGTCTTCCTCCTCACAGCCCCTTTCCCTGGCTCCCCCTTTGAAGAAGAACGTTACTATCTTCTCCGTCTCTTTGACCAACTGCCGGAGGAAGGAGGGCACCTCAACATTGCTTGCACGCCTGGCCGTCCTCATCACACCGCAGATCCTTTGTTCAAATTTCCTGCTTGACCTGCTGGCAGCCCGTCTCCTCCTGGTGCCCCTCCTCCTGCTGTGTGTTCTCCTCAACAGGTCCAGGGCAACAGTTAAAGCTGTGCCAGCCCTACCAAGTAAACAATTGGTGATGTCTTGTGAGGTCCTATTTGATAGAAAAACAAAACAAAAACAAAAAACTGAAGGGATGTTAATAAATTAAACCAAGCCCTCTTTGTTAATCCTAAAGCTGACTTGTAGAATTTTGTCTCTTCGTCTTCCTCTCACTCCTCTCTCCACCTTGCTCTGACAATCACTCCTCTATTGGTTAATCTGTTTAGATATTCCTCTTCTTTGCTCCACCCACTGCGTCGCACCCCACCCCCTCTTTCTTTCTTCTGTAACTCTGTCGGGTAATCACCTGGCCAGTGAGGCACAACAAATAACCTGCGTCTTCACACATGCCATGGATTAAGAAGAGGACATTTTACGCAATGCAAACAAATCCCATTAACAGATTCTAGAAAAAGATACCATGAGTGTTCTGTTTCATCGTATTTTTGATTTTATTCAGTAAGGATCTTGCTGCTGGTAATATGATGCTACGTTTCGTCTACACAAATTTAGAACATTGTTGGGAGTGTAAAAGGTTTGTGGTTCAGCAAAAACTGTGGTATTGCTCACACTTTTAACAATAATTTCTGAACTTCACAGCTAAACTACACAGAAAAATAGAAAATGTTCTAAATAAAGAGAAACAAAAATAGAAAGAAATTATGATGTTTTTGATTTATGATTAATTTCATTGTCTCTGGTTTAAATGCAGGCTCTAATTTTTATAGTAGTTTTATTTTATTGAGTCTCACACCTCTAGAGGGACTTTGACCTATTCCTCTATAAACAGATTCAGGTACCACTTCAAAACCCGAAGCATCAGCTTCTTTAACAGATTTCAGTAGGAATGAGGTCTGGAGTTTGGCAAGGCCACTCCATAACATTTATGTACTTTTTCTTTAGCCACTCCTTTGCTTAGCTGGTATTTTTGGGGGGTTCATTGCTATGTTAGACAACCTAGGAACATCTTAAGTGTTATGACTAAGTGAAGAAGGTTCTTTTCTAAGGTTTAATGATGTGTTAATGCAGCCTCAATGTCATGGTGCAGTTTTGGCCTGCCTGTCAGGAACTTTCCAGCACCTTCCTCCTCCTGCCCAGCTCCGGCTCCACTCTGCCTAATCATCTACACCTGTCAGCTCCTAATCAGCCCGGACTCTTTCCACCTGCCAGCCTCTCTGTAAAAGCCTCCCTCAGTCTGTTCTTCCCCGCCAGATTGTCATCAATCATCTCATGCTTGCCAGTCAGAGAATTTCCCACGTCTGTCTGTCAGAGTTTCCCTCATCTGCAGGTCAGAGATCTTCCTACGTCTACCGGTCTGAGATCATCATCCGTCAACCTTACCTCGCCTGTAAGTCAGAGATTCTCCCACGTCTGTCTGTCTGAGCCTCAACTTACCCACTTCTGCCAGTCTGAGATTTTTCCACGTCAGTCTGCCAGAGTTCCTACGCCTGCGCCTGCGCCTGTCTGCACCTCCAAGGACTCTCTCTGCTACGCTGCTGATCTCTCTGCTGTGCTGCTGGTTCTCCTGCTACCCCTGCACTGTCCCTGCTCTGGAGGCTGCCTGGTTCCTGCAGCGTAGCGCCCACAGCTCTCCAGCGCTCTCCGGTCCTCAGCTCTCTCCAGTCCCCCAGCTCCTGCCATCTCCATTCTCCTGCTCCAGCCTGGTTACAAACTCTGGTTCTCTTCATCCACAACCCATCTCTCCTTCAATAAACTCTCAAAACTAAGTTTCGTGTGTGGCGTGTGTTCGGGTTCATCGTGACAAATCCTGACACTCAAAGTGTCCTGTGTCCTATTTGTGCTTGTCCCAAGCCCGGATAAATGTAAAAGGTTGCATCAGGAAGGGCATCTGGCAAAACACTCTTGCCAAATTTACCATGAAAGTCAATAACATGATCTACATACCAGATTGGTGATAGGAAGATAGGAGTACTTTAGTTGATGAATGAGGAAAATGAGAGAGAACAAAGAGCAGAAGGAGAGATTGTTGTGGATCAGGAAGTAGCAAAGATTAATAAGGATGAAGTAAGGAAGGCATTGAAACGGATGAAGATTGGAAAGACAGTTGGTTCTGATGATCTACCTGTGGAGGTATGGAAGTGTCTGGGAGAGACAGCAGCAGAGTTTTTAGCTAGGCTGTTCAGTTAGATTTTAGAGAGAAAGAAGATGCCTGAGGAATGGTCAAGTGTGCTGGTATCAATTTTCAAAAGCGAGAGATGTGCACCTAAAGAGGAAGTCATACCATGAAGTAATGGAAAAGAGTAGTGAAGCTTGACTGTGGTCAGAAGTAAACATCTGTGGGCAAGAGTATTGTTTCATGCCAAGTAAAAGTACTATGGCTGTAGTATTTGCTTTGAGGATGTTGACAGAGAAGTACGGAGAAGGTCAGAGGGAGCTGTGTTGTGTTTTTGTAGATCTAGAGAAAGCACATGATAGGGTGCCAAAAGAGGAGCTGTGGTATTGTATGAGAAAGTCTGGGATTGCAGAGAAGTAAGTTAGAGTGGTGCAGGACATGTATGAGAGCTGTAAGACATGGTGAGGTTAGACAGAAATTTCCATGGATTATGGTGTTTGCAGATGACATTGCGATCTGTGGTGAAAGTGGTGAATAGGTGGAGGGAAATCTAGAGAGATAGAGGTTTAACCTGAAAAGGAGAGGAATGATTAGCCATAGCAAGAGAAAATAAATGTGTGTGAATGAGAGGGACTCACACAGAGCCATGAGGTTACAGGGAACAGAGAAAGAAGATGGAGGATTTTAGGTCCTTTGGGTCAACAATCCAGAGCAATGACGAGTGTGGAAAAGAGGTAAAGAAAGGTGTCCAAGCAGGTTGGAGGGGGGTGGAGAAATGTGTCAGGTGTGTTGTGGGATAACAGAGGAAAGCTGTTTAAGACGTGGTGAGGCCAGCGATGTTGTATGGTTAAGAGACAGTGGCACTGAGGAAGAGACATTAGGTAGAGCTGGGGGTAGCAATGAAGAAGATGTTGAGGCTGTGGGTGTGACGAGGATGGACAGAATCAGGAACGAGTATATAAGAGGGATAGCTCCTGTCAGTATTGGAAATAATGCCAGAGAAGTCAAACTGAGATGGTTTGGATATGTACAGAGGAGGGATAGTGAGTACATTAGTAGAAGGATGGCAAGGCTGGAACTTCTAGTCAGGAGGCCTAGAGGAAGACAAAAGAGCAGATTTTTGGATAGTATGAAAGAGATGAAGGTAGTTGGTGTAAGAGAAGAAGATGCAAAAGATAAAGATAGATTGAGACAGAGACTTGTGGCAACCCCTGGAAGGGAATAGCCAAAAAAGAAGAAACATATATAACCCTGTTCTATAGTTTCTAAAGACAGTGAAGTCTTTAGATCAGAAATCAGCATCAAAGCATATTTCTACCTTCATGCTTTGCCATGGGAAAATTTTCTTCAGGTCACAATTAGCATTTATATTTCACCAGTGGGTCAATTTAGTTAACCAGTTAAATACAAATAGTTTAAAACCAGACTGAGAGAGATTTGATTGACTAATTGAATTTCTTCTTCTTTTGTGTATTTGCAGTTTCTGACCCGGTTAAGTGCAGCTAAGATCATTATCTGACCCTGTTCTCATCCAGCTATAAATACAACTAAACCTTTCATTAACTTGTCTTGATCTCTGCCTGCAGGTCATCTCATTATCTGTGTTTGCTTACCCTGAGTAAACACTCAAAAGGTGACCACGTTTGCACATTGTTGCTAAAAAGTCATGCGAATGTTAAAGGACTTTTCAACTTCAGTGAACAGACAAAGTTTTGACTGAAATTAGATGTTTAGACACTGTTCCACCTGATTGGTACTGACTGTGTAATTACACCAATCCAGTTTGTCATTACAGCTCAGGAACAACATTCTTGAATTTATGTAGATCAATAAAAAAGCATTATAAAAGTATTTGTGTTAATGATGAGTGTTTGCTATCCATCTATCCATTTTCCAACACGCTTATCCCTGTTTTGGGTTGCGAGGGGTGCTGGTGCCTGTCTCCAGCTGTCAATGGGCAAGAGGCTGGGTACACCCTGGACAGGTCGCCAGGTTGTCGCAGGGCGAGTGTTTGCTATTTTCATATAATTTCTAGATATTTGTCCTTAATAATTCTCACATATTTATATACTTATTCGTTCATCTATCCATCCAGTCAGCCATTGTCTATACCCTATTTTCCATGCTGGTTCTCTGGGGGAGGCGCTGCCTATCCCCAGCATTCATTGGATGAAAAGCAGTTCATGACAGCACATTTGAAAACCATAGAAAGAAGGAAAAAGTTTTTGCACCTTTTTCAACTGGATGTTTTCCATCCTCCTTACCTGCCATTAATATTCTTGAAAACAGTGCTTTGCAAACAACCAGTTCCCCAGGAATGGTCTTTTATTGCCTTAATAAAGGGTGTACTCTCTACTGCTGGTGAAGATTCTCAGTCATCCAGGTCATGGTCATTCCAAAAAAGTTAAAAAACAAAACAACTGGACTTTTTTCCGAAGTTTGAAGATGTTTCGCTTCCTATGCAGAAAGCTTTCTCAATTCAAAATGTCTGGAGTAGTGTGGAACTCCACACTACTCCAGACATTTTGAATTGAGAAAGCTTGACAATCTGCCCAATTTACTATGAACAGCATTGTGACTTGTGTGATGTTTTATAAATGCATGCAATATATTAGTTTCAATTTTACTTAAAAAGTAAGCAACAACAACTGCACGTGTCATACCAAAAGAACATGAGACAAAAACTAAACAGAACCCAAAATCAGTCATACGACTCGATATCTTAAACACCAAAACAATAATCAACAATAAGGAACATCTGGATGGAAATTGTTGCAGGATGTTTTACGTATCTCACACCAGTATTTCATTATTTTTCGGAAACAGACGATTACTTTTGCAAGGGCCTTTGGGAGGCTTTCCTTCAGCAGCAACAGGGAAGCTGGTCAGATTAGACAGGATTATTATAGACGTAGCTAAGTACAGGGCAATCCTGAAAATAAAAGTCTTGTAAGCAGCAGAAGACTTGAGACTGTGGTAGAGGTTCACCTTCTTGCAGGACAACGATCCTGAACATACAGCCAGAGCTACAGTAGATTCAGACAAAAGCCTGATTCAAATTATGTGGCAAGACTTGACAATAGAGGTTCACTGGCACACATCATTCAATATGCTTTAGCTGGAGCTGTTTTGCAAGGATTAATTGTAATCTGCTTGGAAGGCTGTGCAAAGCTGGTAGACAACCCCAAAAACATTTCCAGGTGTAATAGCAGCAAACTGGGGCTCTACAAACCACTGATGCAAGGGGGACTGTTGCAAAAGCATGCCACACATTTGAAATATATTTTATTTGTTATGAAAATGTAAAACCAGAGTATCCTTTTTCTCCCACTCCACAAGCATACACCACCTTGTGTTAGTCAATTGCATAAAACAGAATAAAGTATACCAACATTTATGGTTGTCATGTGTGAAATCTAAGGGGTATCAATACTTCTGCAAGTATTTTAGGTTTTGAAATTCCATTTCAGAGTTTTTGAGCTATCCCCCTTGTACAAAATTTGTCTAAAACAGAAACCATGATATAGTAAACACATTTTCCGGTCCTTTTGCTTCTGTGATTCGTCTCAGCAGTTTTTAGTAGGACCCGTTTTACTCTGACACTTCACTGCCCCCTACTTGACATCGTTGCTTAGACCTCTTTCATAGCACCACTTTTGTTTTTACTTTTTTATAAATGCATCTGACAATCTGAAAGATAACTATGCTACAAATTGAACCAGACTTTACATGATGTAAAGTATTACGATTGAGCCTGCATTATTATCTGTAAGTGTGTGTGCTGCATTATTAATGACTTATCCCTCCCTTTCTACTCCCTGTCTCCTGCTCCTAAAGCTGCAACCACGTGATTAGAAGCAGATAGGCATAGACTGGCTATGAATGGAAAGATAACAACAGACACTCGTGCTCTTCTCCCTCCTCGGTAGTGTAGGCTGCAGCCTCAGCGATGCAAAGGGAGATGACGAGCAAAGGCAGCGGAGGGGAGGATGTTGGAGTGAGGCAGGGCGGGGTTGCTGAGTAACAGAGGCACTAGAGGGAGGAAGCTGCTTTTACAGGAGACGAAAGAAGAGACTGAATCCACACAACGTGAGCGCAGGCAGCAAATGAGGGAGGGGGGGCTTCCAGACTGGATGGGCCAAGCAATGTCTTGATGGAGTATGGGCCAGGTTTTAGGATTCTCCCACTGCCGTAAGTCTGGTTTTTGTTTGTTTTTGTGCATGGTCGCACAGTGGAGATCTGCATTAGCCCATCTCACAGATGTGCAGAGCCCAACGCAGCATCTTTTCCTCACCAAGAGTCTGAGCATCGTATGCGTTAGCTCACCCTCTCCTCCTCTCTCCTGCTTTTACCTCGAATAAACATTAAATGGATCCCCACAGTTTAAATGCACACATTGGTGTTGCTGCCATGCCTTAGTTTTCAGGTTTACAGATACCCTTTGCATGCAGTCATGTTCGGGTTGTAAATCATTCCTCCCTGAATGTTTCTGTTGTGCTTCAAATTTGTGTGCACCTAATCTAATCCAGAGCTAAATTACAGTGGCCAAGTATTTGCCTGTGTCCATACAACCTTTGAACAGAATATGCTGCACTCAGTGCAATGGTTGCCTGCTTGATTTATGCACTGGTGTCATCCTGGGAATCTAATGTAGTGAAAGCCCTTTACTTCTGCTAGAACCACTCAGTATTCAATGACCTACAGTCTGTATTTAGCAGTGATGAACACGCTGTGTTTCTTACTCTGATATGTTATATTTGTTAGACTTTAACAATATGTTTTAATGTTAAATGAAGCCAAGGAATGAATTATAGTTCATGTACAGATACTTCTTGCGTTGTACTGCAGTGTTAATGGGGCTTGTGTGTTTTTTCTCATCGGTAATACATCTGTGCTGAGCTTTACAGTGGAACACTTTGAAGACGAATGTTTTTAATCTCAGTATTGCTTTGCATGAAACTATTTTCTTCCAGAGGAATATGGCTCTGTGGCATCCACTCCAGACTCAACACCTCCATGCACCGATGGTAAGAAGCACTCACATCATCCATCCATCCATCCATCCATCCATCCATCCATCCATCCATCCATCCATCCATCCATCCATCCATCCATCCATCCATCCATCCATCCATCCATCCATCCATCCATCCATTCATCCATCCATCCATCCATCCATCTGATACCTCTTTTAGTTTTATCTGTGAAGCTCCACAAATCAGAACAATATCATGGAGTGTATTTTGTAAAGGAGCTTTCACCCATTAAAGCAGGTTTCATCTTAAAATGGGACACTTTTATCTATCCTTTCATCTGCCAGGAATAATGTTAAAGGTATTCAGATGTCTTTGTCATCATTGTCCTTCTACGTTAATGGCGGTCTTTCTTGATTTGTATCCAGGCGGCAATGAGGAGTCCGAGATGTGCGAGCTGCAAACAGCCAGAGAGTGGTCCGACGACGATGAAGAGGACGAGTTAGGAGATCCGAACGATGATGAAGGACAAGCTTCCTCTCCGTCCATCTGGGGAACCCCTCGCCAGCACTCCTTCGAGCTCACCTTCTCTTACATCGCCATCACAGATGCCGAAGCAGTTGGGACCTCACGCCACCATCGTGAGCGACGCAGGGGTGTCCCCCGGCCAGGTCGAACTCCTTTGATTCGAACTGACACGCTGGAAATGCTGTTGGACTCCCCCGATGTGGACTGGGAGCCACAGGCGTTTCTCAATCAAGATGAAGAAGAGGCAACATTAGAAACTAGAGTCCGGGACCCAGTGGAACCAAGGACAGCAAGCCCCGTGGGAAGAAGGGAAATGGAACAAGGGGAAATTATTACAGTGCAGCCCTCTCCTGAAACTCTGGACTCAGAAAGTCAAAGGATGGATCCAGGAGAGGGACAAGAAGAGAGTGAAGGCCTGATTGGGCAGTCTCCTTCGGAGATCCAGTCATCCCAGCAACACAGTCCCTCACAGATAGTTCAGGGTAAGAAATAGAAACTTAGATGTATTTTTGAAAATTAAAAGTTAAGCTTTAAACCTTCTAAAAATAACTGGGTTATTTGAATTGCCATAATATAATATACTTCCTGAAAATCAGCTAAAATTCCCCTGAAACAAATTGATATGAAAGAAATCTTATATAATGTAGCTTTTGTTTTAGGAGATGATTAGAAACTGGTTTTGCCTGACAAATGTTGTATATGTTTTACTACTGGCACTGTCAGCCTTCAGCTCATCCCTGCTGTCTGCAGCCATTTGTATCAAACCTTCATGCACCCAGGGCTAATTATAAAGTCTGACATACGATGACCTTTTTCTTCATGGGGTCCTTCATTCCATGTGGCTCAGACAAGCAGAATATGACATCAAGCCACATTGCTGAGTAAACCCAGAAGGCAGACACCTTCACACAAATTGAATTCTTGTTGTTTCTAACATACCAATACAATCCGGGGCCACTTCATAAGGTACACCTTGCTCGTACGACGTTGGAACACCTTTTGCCCTAAAATCTGTCTTCATGTTTCATGATATAGATTTAAAAGGGTGTTAAAGACATTGCTCTGATATTTTGGTCCATATTGAAATCAAGATCCATGCTGTAAATCCTACTCCACCTCATTGAATTGAAATTTGGTTACTAAGGAAGCCTTTGGTATTAAGTGACCTTTAAAAATGGCCATATGAAGAAAAAAAAACTGTTTAAGATCTATGCTTCATGGCATGCTGCATTATCCTGCTCAAAGTGGCCATGAGATAAGATAATATAAGATAAGATAAGATAACTTTATTGTCCATCACATTTCCTGAGATTCGTCTTTCACATCTGGCAGCGGTTCATACATAAAACACATAATTTAAAAGGCGTCTCCAAAAGAACAGCGTCACTAAAAAACAATATTTAACACAATTAAAAGAGTCCCACATAAAAGACAATATTAAAATAAATGAATGAACAAAATAAAGTAAGTGAGACCCACAATGTATTGAGCAGTGCTTACCTAAAATATTCCTTAATCAAAAAGGTCACAGTAGAGGGAACATAGGAGTTTTTATACCTGACTCTCAGGCTCCTGCCAGATGGCAGCAGTTGAAAGGAAGCTTACAAAGGATGAGCAGGATTCTTGTAAATCTGTATTGCTTTTTTCCTCAAAGCCTTTTTATGTAAATCGAGAAGTTGAATTTACTGAAGACCAATTATTTTACTGGCCTGTTTAACTATCCAACTGAAGTTGATGTTGTCTTTGACTAAGAGGTCTCCATACCAGCAGACTATGTTGAAAGACGGGACACTTTTAATAATTGCCCTAAACACCAACTGTAAGGTGATCGTGCTAACATTAAAACTCTTTAACTTCCTTAAAAGAAAGAGACGCTGTCTAGCCTTCCCATAAACACAATCAGAATTTAGTGGTAAGTTCAGTTAATTATCTATAACTGTTCCGAGGTATTTAAAATCAGTGATCTACTCCACTTCCTGGCCTCTCATGAAAATAGGCTTAAAAGAAGGTCTGGCACCTGCTGCTATAGTCCTACCCCTAAAAATAACTCTCTGGTTTTACTGATATTAAGATTTAAGGAAAGCTGGTCAATGTGCTGAAAGTAAGATGGACTGTCAGCATCTTCCAGGCCAGCTACCAATGCTATATCATCAGCATATTTAATGAGCAAAAGCTGACTACTATTAAGACGCAGATCAATAATGTACAAAGAAAGGAGTGGAGACAAGACACAACCCTGTGGAACACCTATGTTAAAAATTCTACAATAAGATAGAAAATTATCAAGTTGTTCCTGTTGGGGTCTCTCTCTCTCTCTCTCTCTCTCTCAGAAACTCTTTAATCTGCAGCATCAGATGGCTGCTGACATTTAGGTCACATAGACGTATACACATAAATAATATGCGCACACATGTTCGAGGTAAAAGGCTATGTATTTTATCCAGGAGGGTAAGAGTGGCATCCTCTACCCCTCGATTAGCCCTTTTGGCAAAGTGCATGGGGTCCATGTGGTCAACCGTTGTGGATAAGCGTTCCTTAGTTTCCAGAGCTGCACAGATGGAGTCAATTTCATCATTGAAATCATTCTTGTCACACTTGCTGTAGTAGTTATTCAAATCATTTGCAAGGTGGATGGAGTCAGAACGCTGGGGGGAAGCTTTTTGTTTTCTCCCCATTATTATGTTCAGCCCCCTCCAGGCATCTCTTACATTAAGAAATGCCTGGATGGTTAACGGAAACGATACTCAAGCAGGCTGTGGCATTTAAACAATGCGTAATTGGTACAAAAGGGCCAAAAGTGGTCAAAGAAAATATGCCCACATCATCACACTACGACCGACAATTTGAACCGACCATGGATGAATGCTTCAATGTGGTTTCCCCACATTTGAGACCACACTATCCGTTTGTTGCAAGTGAAATCAAAACTTGTGTTTTTTCAAACAGTTATTTTCCAACTTTGGTGAGCCTGTGTGCATTGTAGTCTCAGTTTCCCGTTCTTAGTTGACAGGAGGTTCTCGGTGTGGTGTTCTGCTGCTGTAGCCCATCCACTTCAAAGTTTGACGTGTTGTGGTTTCAGAGACGGTACCTTGTTGGGACGCGTGGTCATTTGAGCTGCTGATGCCTCTCTGTCATTTTGAACCACTATGCCCATTCGCATATGACTACAGCAAGGCATTTTTTGTAACACGACTGAGGCTCGCTGAATATTTTCTTTATCTTACACTATTCAGCCTAAACCATAAAAACTGATCGTGAAAATCTCAGTAGATCAGCTGTTTATAAAATACTCCCACACCCAGGAGACCCAACAACCATGCTACCTTCAAAGTCACCTAAATCTCCATTATGATCCATTCTAGTGCCTTGTTTTACCTTCAGCAAGTCGTCTTCACTACGTCTGGATGTCTCAATACATTGAGCTGCTGTCTGTCTTGTGTCAATTGAAGAGGTGTAGCTAATAAAGTGGCTGGTGAGTGTATATTGAAAGGCATTACTTCATCAGATTTGTGAGATCTTCTCGTTACTCTAGCTGATGTCACGCAGCACACGATAATTCCAAGTTACAGTAAATGGTCCTGCAGTGTTTAGGTGCTGCAAAGAATGAGCTGTATTTATTAACATTATCACCATGGTGACATCGTCCTCTGTTTCCCAGCTGCAGAGGATTCACCGACCTTGGAGCCCGAGTCTCCCGTCACCTTGGAAACCATTTCAGTCAAGCTGCTCACATGTGTGCGACCCACAGACCCGGCGTCTCCGGCGTCCGTAGGCGTTAACTCTCAGGAACAGCTGGTCACAGATCACTGGATTTCAGCACCGTACCTAGCAGAGGATCTGACTGTATGCGTCCGCATAGCAGGTACAAGATTACTTCAATAATCTTTTTTATCATATCTGTGACTATTGCTCTTCTTCCGTCGCATTGCTGTTTTTATATTTTTGCTGAGAAACATTCTTTTCTGCGCCTCATAAATCAATGTTTTAAGGTTAGCATGTATCTACAGGAGCAGGCAGGCAAAGCTGGACCAGCAGAAGTCCTGGCTGTTCTTTGTCTCCACAGTAACCAACTCTCTCTGGGTCTCGGGAACGATGGGGTAATTGTAGAGAAAACATTCCAGGCTTTGGCGGACTTTTACAGACAGGCACACCACCAGAGCCGATATCAGCGTGTGTCGTTTGTCTCACAGAAAGTGGGACGAGCGTGCCTCCGTCTGCTGCTTCTTTGTGTGCAGATTTGTTGGAGCAAGTTGGCAGTTCTTCAGTGGGCGATGCAGAGAAGGGACTCATTAGAGATAAGTTTCAGTCATCAAGCTTGATGGGCTTTCAAGTGGACGACTGCAGTGGTCAGACAGCAGCTAGGTCTTATTTAGGTGGATGAAGGAGGGCTGTGAAGCCTGCTGATAATTTTGTGGTCAGGCCGATAACACAACTAGGCTTGTCTTAAATAAATAGGTCACTTGTAGAGTAGCCACAAGAAAATTTTCCTGTCTACTTACTTCAGGTACTGCGAGTCACATCTAGGTAGAAGAAAAATCTTGAATAATTTTAAAAGGTTTCCTTGATTGAAAAGTGGATTTAATTCTGGTATGCTGATTTTAAAATGTGAATAAATTTATTAGATTTCTATCAATTACATTAATTCATCAAAGGCTATAATCCAATGTTAATAAATCGACACTTCCACATTTATAGTTTTACCACACATACACCTGGAGTGCTGTGTATAGTTTAGCCTTAGTCTGTAGTTAAAGTTCCAGTAGCATTCAATAAACTGTAGAAAAGGTTATTTCCTGGCATACTTTCTCAACAACCATTTGCCATGTAGCGTCTAATAGTTGTGATGAAGATGCCTCTGTTTGCTGCACTTTTCTAACCGAGATATTTGTGGATTTTTTACGTCAATTCTTTGTGTGTCAAGATAAACATGGGTCCTAATCCAACCTTGTTAAACAGAGTTTCAGTTTTTCTTACTTTCTAATGATTATTAAAGTAGATATGAGCACATCTAGATAATATCTATTTAACATTAAGAGCTATTTTCTGATTCTTTAAGAAAAACATACTTATTTAAATGACATGTTCTTTTGTCTTTTCTATTTTGAGGATTGGCTAAGAATAATGGGCCTTTGTGTGTCTGCTGGTTCTTTATAACACAGAAACAAATAATCATCAATTATTATTTAAAAGTTCCTAAACGCTCTGATTAACCTGAAAAGGTAAAATATAGATTAAAAGGTACTTTTTACTCCTATCACAAGGAATTTAAAGGATTTTTTTGGTCAAACTTCTCAGCAACATAGTAAAGTTTCAGTAAAGTTGATTTACTAACCACGTTTCACTGGCAAAACAGTCCCAAAGCACTTCACATACAAATGATCTAAAATTTAAAAATTAGGTGGCATAATAATAAATAAAAGGGTAAAAAACACACGATAAAAAAAATCTGGTTGTTAAAATGCAAGTCAAAAAGTTTCTCGGCAACAAAACACAAGCTATTTTTCACAGCAGCTGAAGTGAGCTTGGTTAAAATGATTAAGGGGGTTCCAAATCAGTGTTTACATTACCAATATTTCCATCAATTCCAATGTCTAAGAGTTGCACAAAAACCGTTTGACTTTAGAGAAAATCTTTTGGCAGAATTTTAAGTGTTAGCAAAACAATTGCACATATGTAGCAGAAATCTTTTCAGTTTCTCTTTGAAGAGAAGAAGACTGGACTTTTGCTGTAGACGATAATGAGAAATAGACTTTTCATCCCGTGTTTAGTTGTATAAATGACGCCTAACTATTGCCACAGTTATTTCTTCCTGATTGGATTGGGTTTTAAAAAGCTGGCGATTTTCAAAATAAAGTTGGAAAATAAACTCTGGCAGTCAGGCTTGAATAGTGGTGGGCGGTCCTGTGGACAAGCAGATTATTTTGGGCTGCTAGGCCTTTGCACTGCTGAGTGAGCATTGGGTGTCCAAAAACAGCTCTGGGGGGTGAGGGGAGTACGTTCGGCTGGGGAGACAGAAGGGGACAGAAGGTTTTAGGGGAGAGAGGGAGACTGGAACAGCGACCAAACATGGCCAGTAAAGGTAAGACGTTTTGAGGATATTCAAAGGTTTTTATCCCTGTGTAGTTAAAATGCAGGGGTTGATGTGTTTAGCTGAAATAAGAAGAAAATGTGTGATTTAAGTTGGTATAAAACCAACGAAAATATGGTGAAAAGAAGCAGGGTTTGATTATGAAGAAATAAAACCTAATTTATGGCTTCACCAACATACTCCTCCTCAGCTTTGTCACTTTTGTGTTGTGGAGCAAAGGCCAGGCTGTTTAGAAGACAAGAGCAGAGTTCTCATCTCCTTTAGATCAGTTTACGAGCCGGTCCACTTGAGGCGGTGACTTAGATAAGCTGCAGGTGTGTTTAACTTTAGAACGATGAGCTGCTCTGTATAACTGGTTGGAGTCTGTATCAGTTACTGTAATTTAAATAAGCATCTGCCTTACAAATTAGGTAAAAAAAATAGTGTTGTGATGGTATTAGGCAGCTGTCATTTTGCCAGCTCCATTTTCCCACTTTAGAGTGAACAGCTGGTACATGCACAGATATTTCAGTCTGTAGTTTGACATTCTTGGACATGTGATTGAGCTGACATGACCTGAGTGAGAATGAATAGATGGATGCTTGCTTTGAACGAAACACTGGACTCACTTAAAGCTCACGTAAACCATTAAGTCATCTTCATATTGGTTTATTGAGTCAATTCCATTATTGATTATTGCTCGCAGAAGGAAAAAAAGATCAGCACAACAAAATGTGTTTTCTTTGGACTAAATGCACATGATGCAGATGTATGTGAGTGGACTCAAGAGTAAATCACTGTAGTCATTTAAATTTGTCTGCATCATGTGCAGACAAATTTGCTGTTTACCTTAAGGATCTATATGCCCCCTTTGGGCCAGGAAACACCTATATATACACACACACACACACACACACATATATATATATATATATATTTATTTATTATTATTATTATTATTATTATTATTATTATTATTCACTAACCTGCCTCGATTTGCATATGAACCTAAGAAACATCCCATGATTAATCCATTGGGTTCAATAGGATGTTGGTCCACCCTTTGCAGCTATAGCAGCTTTAGCTCCTCTGGGAAAGCTGTCTACAAGGTTCTGGAGTGTTTCTATGGGAGTTTTTGATCATTCTTCCAGAAGTGCATTGCATGTGAAGGCATGGCTTTCAGCCTCTGCTCTAATTCAAAACACCACTGGGGTTCTAATTGGTTGAGGTCAGGACTCTGTGCAGACCAGTCAAGGTCACCCACACCAAACGTTCATCCATGTTATCATGTCGGAAAAGGAAGGAACCATCTCCAAAAGGAACCATCTCCAAACTGTTCCTACAAAGTTGACATCGTGGAATAGTCTAAGATCTCTTGATATGTTGAAGCGTTCAGTATACCCCTTCTCCTCTGCCCACTATGCGCCTCAACATCCGCTGCCCCGCTCTGACAGTTTACGTGGCCTACAACTTTGTGGCTGAGTTGCTGTTGCTCCCCATCGCTTCCACTTTATTATACAGTATTACCGACCGTTGACTGTTGAATATTTAGGAGTAAGGGAAATGTCACGACTAAGCTTGTTGCCCAGATGGCATAATAACACAGAACCAAGCTGGGATTCACTGAGATCCTGAGACCGACCCCTTCTTTCACATTTTGTGTATACATATGACCATGGAAGGGATAAGAATAACTCATTTTTATTGTTTGGCTTAGTGAGCACATACATTTGGCAACATAGTGTATGTAATGTATGTGATATATAAACATATTTATTTTTTTCTTATATTTCCCTGTCAAGCTACTCACACCTGTGCTTCAGTTACAAACCATAGGAACATCTGTTTTAAAGGAGCACCATCAAAAAGTGCTTTAGATGTTCTTCCCTTACCTCCTGGATGAGATGGTGATGTACTCTTTTAGTTTTTTGTTTGCTGGCTAGTCCAGGGAAGGTTCCGGTTTCCTACATTTGTGGATAATAGCTGCCACGGTAGTTTGTTGGATTACCAAAACCTTAGAAATGGCATTTAGTCTTTCCAAATTGCGACATATCAGTTACTTTGATTGTCTTCTGTGCTTTAACCCTATGACTCCAAATGAATAATTTTTGATACAAATATTTCTGAGACCACTACCTCTTCAACAAAGTCAGTATTTTTCTGAACATATAATTTACAACATACAAATGAATGTATTTTACACACCCAATATAAAAATGAGGCAAAAAGTATCAATAACTATAAAAATGTTTGAAAGCCTGACATTTTTTTAACGCAACCAAAAACATTTCTTCTTTAAATATGTGAAGTTTACTCACAATTACCTGTATATGGCTTTAAAGTGTTGCGTCTTCAAGATCAGAACGTGATGTGCTGGTTTTTAGGTCTTCATGTTGCTACTTCATGTTGGCAGGCAGGTGCTATTCCTGTTTTTTCTAGATCCTACACATCTAGCAGTAAGTCTAGTAAAATTGGAACAAAAAATTTGGCCAATCACAAATAATTTATGCAATGATTTTGTTTTACATAGCATCAGATTGGTTTGGATAGCTTTTCTCATTTAATAAATTAAATCATGCTGAGAAAACTGCATTTTGTGATTAGTCGGGTTATTTTGTCTGATGTTAGAATTAATGACAGAAAAGCAATAGCCCAGATATAGAAGAACTCAATGAGAGAGAAAAAGATTCATTGTACGTCTTCTTCTTACAGGAGACAGATAGGGAAAACGCGTATGGTTGACACGTTTGTCCCCTTTCGGCTGCTGAAATCAGAAACAGCGACGCAACATGGCATCTCCCAGTGGGTGCACCGGCACCTACGTATTTATTCACAATTAAACTAAAGTTATGAGAACATTTTCATTTTTGATGTGATGTTATTAGACTTTACCAGAATATGTATTTATAAGAGCAATGCTTGATTTTTGCTAATTAAAAGGCCAATTAGTTACACACTGTCCCTTCAAGGCTGCCAAAGATGAGGGAGAGGGCAGAGTTGGGACACTGTATATATTATAGTTGTCTGCTCCAGCCGTTGCTGGGAGACAATGAGGGAAACCAGCCGTGTGTAGATTAATGGCTGCAGACGGCCTGACGTCTGACAACAGGTGCTGGGAATTTTAATTCTCCTGTAACTGCTGGCTTTTCTCTCCAAGGGCTAAATTCAGCCATGGCTGGAGCCTGTGGCTGCTGTGTACTATCTCAGGCTTCAGGATGGAAATACCTCTTATTTCATAATGTCTTTCATGTCCTTAGCCTTTCCTCTCGATAACATTCCTGCAGGCTCCCTTTTCTTGCACATCTGTCTATGTCAAGAATCAATAAGCTTCATTATCATTATGTGTTACCATAATGACATTTTTGGTGAAGCAGACGCCGTATACTAGCTTTAATTAAAAACCCGAGACCACGTAATGTTACTGGTATTACTTTGTTAATAAACAAATTTAAATATTAGTAGTTAGCCTCAGAGGTTTGACAGCTTATTTCAACATCGTGAATCTTCTAAAGTTTTTATTTGTACTAAAATATTTGATTATATTTACTTTTAACATCTACCCCTATGACCCTTTAAAATTTCCAGCTCCTTTTTAAACCTTTTTTTATGTCTCTAACCCTTTTTCTTCGTGTACCTGTCTATCAGTGATGGACCTTATTTACTGGAAGGACACAGAGAGAAGTGGCATGGTGCTCACGGCCTTGGTGGTGGGCTTACTCTCCCTGTTCCAGCTCAGCATCATCACGGTGGTCTCCACAGTCTCCCTGGCAGTCATGTGCTTCACTATCTCAGTACGCATCTACTACCAGTTGCTCTATGTCCTCAGCTGGGGGGACGGACAACATCCCTTCAAGTAAGATCATTTTTTGGTATCAAGGAATGAAAGAAACCTAGGGTGGGTTGTTTCATTATCAAACTTGAGTTTGTTCTTTGTTTTTTGGGGTTTCTCTTGGTTTATTTAATTATTTCACATTTTGAAATCAAATTTTATGCTAATTAATTAGAAAAATGTAACAATAACCCCACAGCGAATTAAAACGTCCTTTGATATCAGGTTATTTGCAGATATGGAAACAAGGGGATTTTTTTTTCTGGATTTGAAAAAAAAAAAAAAATTAGACTTTTAAACGTTGGCTGTTCAATCCCCATTTACTCTGCAGGAGAAAAAAAAACAGCAAAACTTAGCATTGTCATCTCGCATCCTTCAACAGCAAAAGCAAATGTGAACAGTTTTGCTTTAAAGCAAAAAATACAACAATCATAGTCTGTGGTAAAATCCACAAAAACAAACCTTTTGAAACAAAAATAAGACATAGCTCATTTTTTGTGGATTTTTTTTTTTTTAGATTTTACTTAAAAATCAAGATTTGACACAAAATGTATACTGAGACACCGACTGAAGACCAAAACATGTGCATTGAAGCAAAGCACTTTACTGTGTAATAAATTTAACCTGTTGGTATTCTGGTTTAAGCCTTGTCTAAGTTTCCTGCAGTTTAATTTGCTTTACTCAGTTATTTAAACAAGGCGTTGATATAAACTTTCTATTCTGCCAGAGAATCATGGTAGAGTTGAGCAGAATAAATTTTAAATATAATCAATTGACTGGAAAATAAAAAGCAAAGAAAAAAAAAACACAACAATCTCTATTACACAAAACAAATACTCAAGCAACTAAAAAAAATCCCAAATATCCTATACACTTCATTTATGTTCATTCTTCTCAATCATTAGTCATTGTTTTTGTATATTTCTCTATTATTTTTTCAGATTTTTCTTTCACCCTTCACAGCAAGCAAAAATTACAGCTCCGGCAGCTAAAAGCTTCGTATAAAAGCCTCAGCTGGCAAATACTCACCTGCAGCTTGGCACGCTCTCCTGAGTGGTAAAAAGCGTCGACCGTGCTGGTGCGACGTGAAAAGAGGACCTCGCAGTTGTTTTTACATGCACTTAGGAGCTATCCTGGTGCCACTAAATGTTTCAGGAAAATGGCAGCTTTCAGAAAGCTGAACAGTTCTGCTGTCAGTGACCTGGCTTTGATAAATGTATTCATTTGAAAAACCAAAAAGCTTATTCTCTTTCGTTGACCAATCAATCAATGGTACTGCGTGGAGTAAGCCCAAAATGGTGGCAATGCTGCCTGAAGCCTTCGTTCACTGCAAATTCAGCTCCAGGGTGGGCCTCCATTTAGTTGGTAGCTTTTTTTTTTGTTTGAAGTTAATCCAGATATCAGTGTTGCTAACTTAAAGCCAATATGCTCACAAACTTCCTACAAACGTTTACATTTCCCTACCTTAAACCAGCTGTAGGACTTTGGAGCATTCATTGCAGGCATGCTATTTGCAGCTATTGTTTATTCCAAAAAAAGTAAAAAACAAAACAACTGGACTTGTTCTCCGAAGTTTGAAGACGTTTTGCTTCCTATCCAGGAAGCTTTCTCAGTTCAAAAAGTCTGGAGTAATGTGGAGTTGCAAGCTTTATACTACTGCCCAACAAAGGGCTTGTAATGGCTTAGATAACATACAAATCCAACAGAAACAGGTCCACCCCCTTAGTTATGGGAAGTCGTTAAAGCTTCCTGGATAGGAAGCGAAACGTCTTCAAACTTCGGAAAACAAGTCCAGTTGTTTTTTTTTTTACTTTTTTTGGAGTGATGACTGAGAATCTTCACCAGCATACAGCTATTGTTTATTTACTAAATTACAAAGAATTGCACCAGTAACTCAGTGATTGTTGCATAAACCAAATAAAGAAAGCAAAACATGTTATATTTATTAACTCTTTTTCTAAAATCCATCTTTTATTGAGCAAAGTCTGCACCAACACAACTGATTGAAATGGCTGAATTAGTTACTTCGTGTGTAAAACTTTGTCCGGAAACCTTTTTCCGGACAAAGTTTTTTCAAATTCCGACATGTTTCATTGAAACATCTAAAGCATTGCAGGATACTGTATATATTTGAACATAGAATATATATTACAATTAGGCATGTAAAAAAAGTTTTACAATAAAATTCAGTTATCTCTGACATGTCGATGGACCTGTGATGCCTCCTTCGCAAATATGCTCGATATATCAACGTTTGGTGTGAATTAACATAAAATCTGTTGATTTCATATCGATCATGGTTTTTCATCAGGTCATACTTGGATCTTGACATCAGTTTCAGTGGAGAGCAGGCTGATTTCTACATGCAGAAAGCCATTGTCCTGACTCTGTCTGCTCTTGATTCCCTGAGGAGGCTTTTTTTTGTAGAACATCTTTTTGAATCCCTCAAGGTAAGTTATGCATGTAGATGAAATTAGTTTTTCTTGATTTATTTATGTGTTTCTGCTTATGTGGACTATATTGCGTGCATGGCCGTGGAACTATTTTAATGAACTGTTCCTAAACAGTTGTTTTGCTTTGGTTGGACTCTCCAGCCCTCATTAACCTGAACATCTATGAGGCTCTGTTTTCTGTCATTTTGTCTCATCATCAGTCATCCATCATTCCAGCTCCCTGCTCAGCAGCATTGTTATGCCTACCCTTGCCAACTCAGAGCTGCAGAAGATGTTCCTAAATAATACTCAAACAAAGCCAGCAGATGCCACTTTCAACTTTAGAACATGGTCTGGCCCAGAAGTACATGGCCTGCTACTAATTCTAAATATTATGTTGCTCCCAGCATTATATATTTACCAGTGAGGTTTACTCATGATCGGATTACATTTCAAACTCTTATTTACCAATACTTTAAGATGTTAAGCTATGATTATGTATTTATTTTTTTATTTTTTGGAGAAAAAGTTTGAATGAGTTTATTCTGGTCATCTGTAATATGGTTTCATAACAAAATTTTGCTTGTCCAAGGCAACTGCTTAAGTGCATCAGCATTTAATGACCTACATTAGTTGTTTACTGCCTAGAATTGAGGTTGCATGAATGGTTGTACATGTAATACAAAGCCTGTCACTTAAAAAAAAAGCTACTCGTGAACCTGGTTTGGTTCTGACACTGTTGCTAAAACTTAGTTGTAACTTATCAGTCCCCACCAACTATTTTTAATATGTTGGTGCGTCTGATCACTGTCCCTGGCTGATTTAATGAATTTGTCCCACCGAGTGAAGCAAGTCTGAGGAGTGTATCCTACCTGTTATGTCACAACTTATGCCGATCAGCATAAAAGGAGCTCAGGGCAGCTGAATTCTTTGCGAAACTTGAGTAATGCCCAAATAACACAGGAGACACAAAAGACAAATCTAGTGACAGTGCAGTCTCCGCCTCAGATGTGAGTTTATAATGCGACGATTTATATATTATTTTGTCCTGTGAGGATGAGGAAGTCAGTTGAAATTATGTCTGGGAGTAGTTTGTTGGAAACCTCACTGACCGGCACCCCACCCAGGGAAATAAAACTGCTGCAGGGAGAACTTGATCTACCTAGAAGTGACCACGGTAAAGAATAACCATTTTTGACAAAACTGATCCAAACGGTTATCAGGATACTTCAATCCATAGCAGAGCACCGAGGTGACTGTGTAAAACTATTCTCAACATAATCTGTTCATGTTTTACTCATGAGGGTTTAGCTGCAAAAAAACGTATTGTAAAAATTTTCAGAAAGTGAAACAGATATTATATATATTCATCAAGCATAGGATACATTTCTTATAATTCTGATGAAAATCCACCAGTTCAGCAATCTGAGTTTCACTTAGAGATAATTAACAAAATTATTGAATTTTTTTCACAATATTAAAATGTTTTGGATCTGTACATATATACCTGCTTTGAAAAGAATCATAAGAACAATGATTATTTATTTTGCACAAATTTCTTCATAAAACGTTGAGAGTTCTGGCTCTAAACTATGACAAAACGTACCTTTTTTACAATACTGTTTACTGTGGTCGTAAATGAACATCCCTGCTGTGATTTTCCTTCTACTCCATTTTCATCACACAGAACAGAAATATTAGTAGAAAATGAGACTCCGTTGGGGCTGGTTGAGCCCCTTAATCCCCGGACCTCCTGGTCGACTGTGACCCTGCTGGTATGCTAAATGGCGTACTGGAGTCAGCACACAGAGACCCCCTGGATAAGATGGACTCTTTTTCCATGTGAGACAGGGGTGTCCCATATCAGATTAACTCAATCCTGTAACTGAGACCGGGACACCGGCAGACATTAGATACTGTGCAGAAAGCAAAATGGAATATAGGGAAACGAGCTACACTGCAGAAAGATGAGTAATTTTTCAAAACAAGGCAATTTAAGCCAATTCAAGATGATTTTATCCAGACCTATTTGCATATATTTGATGGAATATGAACAAAAGTTATCCAGCTGTTTTTTTTCCCTTCTGTTTTTGTCTTTCTTGAACCTCTAGCTCCTGTTTCTGATGTACCTCGTGACATACCTGGGAGGCCTTTGCAATGGCCTTACTATTCTCATCATCAGTAAGAAAATGAAATCCTCACTGGAGACATTAAATGTAATAATAAACAATCTGGTTCACACGTCAGCTGTTTCTTCCTTTTCCTCCCAGGTGTGATCGCTCTCTTTTCTTTGCCCCTTTTCTATGAAAGACGGCAGGTAATAACTCTTTATATACTCACATAAATGTTATATTAAACACAACAGATCCATAATTTTTGTACAAACTGTGGCATTACAGGAACAAGTGGACGGCTTTATAGGGAAAATTCAGGCCCAAATTGACAATGTCAAGGACTTGTAAGTATGGCGCCATCTTTTGGCCATTAGTCGCTACTAGCAAATAACCACAACTGTTTTCTTATGGAGGCAATTCACAATAAAGCTCAAAAGGGGGAAAGCACATTACTCATTAAATACGTGAAGTTCAGATGTTTTGCTTCATTTTATTGAATGCTCACTCACTAAGACTTTAAGGATTTTTACTGACAACATTCCCAATTTGAAGAGTTTCTCTGTCTTAACTCATGGAATGACTGCAACAGTTTGAATATTTCAGCGATAGGGTAAACAGTTAATTAACTCGTAGCACATAAAGAGTGCTGAGATAAAGTATTTGCCCTACTAAAGAGTTCTTCTGTTTTAGCTTTTTTTTGGCACAATTAATTGTTTTAGATCATCAAACACATCTAAAAATGAAAGATAACCTGAGTAAACTGGAACATTTGAAATTTAACTGATAAAGGATAAACGCTATTCAAACCGTCCTGACATATGTGAAAAGGGAATTGTTCCTTAACCTATTATTTAGTTGTTCCCCACTCGGTTACATCGGGTATTTCTAATCACTGTATATGAGTTTTTATACCTATGTAGCTGTGTGGGACTTAAGCCCACCGCTCTTTACAGAATTGCTTTAATTCAGCCACACTGGAGAGTTCTTGGGAATGAACAGTCTAGCAAAGTTCATGCCACACCATCTCAATCAGATATTAGTCCATACTTTTACCCAGTCAACCAAATTCCTCTATTTGGTTCTCTAAGCCATTCAGAGATGGACTTCCTGAGGTGATTTTTGACCAATTTCCTGCAGCATAACCCAAGTCTGCTTGATTTTAAGATACATGATGAATGGACACTCTTCTTGAGGATTTCCTTGCAGCAGACAGCAGAATTCATGGCCTTATCAATTATAGAAACTCATCCAAGTACTAAAGCAGCAAAGAAACCCAAGAGCATCACACCGCCACCATGTTTGATTGTCAGTATGATATTCTTTTTTGGGAAATTTTCCGTTAGTTTTAGGCCAAATGTGAAGGTCACACACTTTACACACCTTTCCAATTTTTTTCCTCATCAGACTATAAAATATCTTCCCAGAAGTCCTGACAAATGGGAACGTTTGGTTGGCAAATTAGTTGACATTTATGTAAGTTTTTATCTGCTGCGGTTTCAGCTGTGGATCTGATTATTTTTTGGAGATTCTCCACCTCTGTTCCATGTTATCTTTCACTGTGGTTCACTGGAGTCCCAAAAGGCTAGGCTCTGTTCAAGCGGTTTCTTGATTCTACAGGTCTGGCATTAATCAAACACTTGTGTGGCTATTATTATTGTAGAATTACCTTTGTCACAGTTAATTAATGATTTACCAAGGATGGAATAACGAATTTCACATAGGGTTAGATAGCTTTTTTCTCCTAATATATTATCCTCATTTGAAAGCTGTGCTTTGTATTCACACAGGTTATCTTTATCAAATATTACATTTGGTCTGATGATCTAAAACAGGTAAATGTGACAACAACAGAGGGACCAATACTTTTTACAGCAATTTTAACAGTGAAGTTGCATTCAGGCAGGCTGTAAATGTATGGCCTTGGAGAGGCACCTACCTCCCCTCTTTCTCTCTCTCATAGCCTGCGCAGACTTGTCCAAGGTGGCGGCCCTCCTCCTGATACAACCCCTGGCGGTGCCAAACCTAAAACCCAGTAAAATCCCATGGACAACAACTTTAGGAGAAACTGCCAGAGTTGCAGATTGTCACTCAATGTCTTACTCAGCAGTGTGTCCCTAAGACCTCCAGTGGATGGCTCTACAGAAACTGGGAACCTGAACGAAAGCGCAATGATGTACTGTTTACTCAAACTGCGTCTCATTTCTAGGAGTTAGAGGATGGGGCTCAGATGTTCAGAAGGTGAAATCAGAGTTTATGAGTTCTGAGTGAAAACGGTGATCTACTGTCAGAGAGGAGAACGTCATCTTTGGAAATATAATTTTAGCGTGTTATAAAAGAAGTTCAATGAGCATCTTAGTTAGGGCTGTAGTACGGATGTGTGATGAAGTATGTGCGGGGGGAATTTCTCCCCCTGAAACACTCCTGAAGCTGAGGAAGTCAGTTAGTCGTTCAGGTCATTTACTGGATGCGAGAGGACAAATGCAGGGATCATCATGGCAGCATAAAACGACCACATCTACATCTCTCATGCATTCTCACGGCTATGTATCTGCATGAATGCTAGTTTATTATTATTATTTTTGAATGTGTGAGTCTGTTCTGAAAAAAAAAAAAAAAACTTTATGAAACGAACCTGCTGGCCTCAGACAAAATCAAATTTCTTCTTTATTTTCTGAAATATTCCTTTTTATTTGCACCCCAGCTGTCATTCTCTTTTAATTTTCTCTACTTTTGTTTTACTTCTGTGTTTCGTAACACATGCTTTCCCCCTTTCTAGGTGTAACAGAAAAGCAAAAAGATAGATGAGATTTGCAATAATTTTGCTTAATCCGATGCACCGGAAGTGGAAGAAAAGTCCTATGATCAGATTTTCTGACAGGATGTTAGTTGTTGGGTGTTTGTTTCATGAAATGTTTAGGATTTTTAAACTGATCCTCTCAGTGCCCTTACTGTGTTTTTACCCAGCTGTGAATGAACACTGAAAATTTGAGGAAGTGATATACAGCAGGTGCCTTTTGTGACTTCAGGTTTTTGTGTAAGATATCATTCACTCTACTTACAGCAACCATTTATTTGTCGTTTATCTGACCATCATCTCACACACAATGCTGTTTTGTGCGATTACAGTATTGAACACTGCTCCAATAAATTAAAGAATTTGATCAGAACACATCAGATCTTAATAAAAAATAAACATGATATCCATGCTCATAGGGAATGCGTAATGTTTTAGGAACAAAAACATGACACATCTTTGGATGAAAAGGAAAATCATCAATCCACAGAGGGCTTAATCTGAAGTCACAGAGACAATGAAACCGAAAACGTGATGCAGCAGGCTGATTTCATTACTGCAACTCAAAAAGATAACAGATAGTTAGTATGGCCTCCAAGTGCTTGTATGCATGCCTGACAACGTCGGAGCATGCTGCTTGTGAAAGGACGGATGGTCCCCTAGGGTATTTCCTCTCAGATCCTGACCAGGGCATTACTGAGCTCCCGGACATTCTGGGGGCCAACCTGGTGGTGGACCTAATCGTAACATCCCAGAGGTGTTCTGCTGGATTTAGGTCAAGGCAGCATGGAGGCCAGTCAATGGTATCGATTTGTTCATCCTCCAGGAACTGCCTGCATTATCATGGAGGAGGAACCCAGGATCCACCGCACTAGCAAAGGGCCTAACATTGATCTAAGGATTTCATCCTAATACCTAATGTCAGTCAGTGTGTACAGGTCTGTGCACCCCTCCATGGAGATGAATCCCCAGACCAACACTGACCCGCCACTAAGCCAGTAAGGCGGAACAATGTTGCAGGTAGCATAATGTTCACCGCAGCTTCTTCGGACCCTTTTACGTCTGTCACATGAGCTCAGAGTCAATCTTCTCTCATCTGTGGAAAAAAAACAGGCCAGCAGAGACGAACCGACCAACTTTGGTGATCTCTGGCAAATGCCAGTAAAGCTCCCCACTGCTGTACAGTGAGCAGTGTTTCTAATGGTTTGGTCAGAGGCCTTCACAACACTGAATACAGGTCACTTTGTCAGGCTCCGGCAGCACTAATCCTGTTCCTCCTTGCACAAAGAACACGGTCTAGGAGTCCTTCATTCTGGTGGAGTTGGAGTGCCTGTGCATCCTCCGTAGGGTCCAGGTGTCGCCTCATGCTACCAGTAGAGACGCGGGCCCTGGTCAAATGCTAAACTACTTAAAAGCTGTCAACAAAAAAACGGAGGAGGAAAGAAATGTGCTGCCTCCACCTGCAAAACCCTTCCTGTTTTTGGGGTCGTCTCATTCTTTCCCCTTTAATGCACCTGGTGTTTGCTTTTCATTAACACCAGAACGGCCAACACCGATTAACAATCCCCTCCACTACTGACCTGACCAGATCAATATTACAGACGCTTAACTGAATTGATATTAAACTCTGATTAAAATGTTTTCCTTTAATTTTTTTGAGCAGTGTATCTACATGTGTACAAAAGACTTTGAAGAGAACTGTAACAAAATCGGTTTCAGGAATCCTACAAGTATTCAGGATGCTCAGCTACTTAAACCCAAACTTCCTTTCATCTAATGCTTCTAAAGCATAATGGTATCCCTATGCCATACTATTATTCAGCTCATGCATCCTAAAGAGAAGTATAGACACGTTGACAGATATAAACACAGATGTGATGGCCTGTAAGCCTAAGTTTATAACACCGACCCTCAACTCACATCTTTCTCTGTGTTTTTGGTTTCAGTGGTCCCAACCAAAATAATTTCTTCCAATGATGAACTTTACTGAGAAGAACTGAGGCATCAGGGAAGTCATTTACCATTTCAAAGTGTTACAACTGAAACACTGGTGATTTAGTTGGACGCGTTTCATTAAACCGCCTCAGTAGCTGTAGAAAACCAGATGTTTTCCCATCTCAAAACAAAACTGGAATGCTGCATGAAATGTAAATGAACACAGATCAGCAATTTCTAACAAACATCTAAAAGTACACTGCCTTGCAAGGGTATCAAAATCCACTGAGTTTCTTTTTTCCACTTTTGGTCATGCTACAACCACAAACCTTCACGTGCTTCATTGAGAGTTTATGTGACGGTCCAACACAAAACAGCTCCAAGCTCCATTTGATTTGGTGGAGTGTCGGAAAACATCACTTTGAAAGTCTTGCTGGGATTTAGGTTTGAACTTTTTCCGGACGATTCTACCAGGTCGTTATGCTTTGATCTGAATCATGTTTTTGTAGCTTTGACTGTATGTTGAGAGTCATCGTCCTGCTAGAAGGCGAACCTCTGGCGCAGAGCTAAGTGTTTGGCAGTCTAACCGGTTTTCCACTGAGATTTTCCTGCATTTAGCTCCATTCATCAACTCTGAGCAGCTTCTGCCTCCCCCACAGCATGATGGTGCCACCATCATGTTTCACTGTGCAGATGGTGTGTCCGGGGTGATGTGCAGTTTTAGTTTTTTTTTTCTTCACTACACAAAGTGTTTTGCATGTAGGAGAAAAGTAAAATTTTGGTGTCATCAGAACAAAGCACCTTCTTCCACATGTTTACTGCGTCTCCCTGTGGGAAACTTTATATGACGTTCTGGAACAATGACTTTCCTCTTGCCACCCTTACTGTAAAACCAAATTTATGCAGAGCAATACTAATCGTTGTTCCGTCGACAGATTCTCTCACCTCAGCTGCCGATCTGTGCGGCTCCTCCAGAGTTACCATGGGCCCCTTGGCTGCTTCTGGTCAATGCTCCCCATCCAGACCTGTCAGTTGAAGTGGACGTCCATGTGTTGGTGCCACACCCTTTGAATGTTCACATGGTGGATTAAAAAGTAATCAGTCAGATGTTCAAAACCTATTTTGTTTCATAACCTGACCAGGCTTTAAACTCCTCCTCCACCTCAACCCTAACCTGCCAGCTGCGATATTTTGTCTTCATGATGTTGTTTACGTCCACCTCACCGCTTGTGCACTGCTTTGTGTTGGTCTATCGTGTAAAGTCTCAATGAAATATATTTTAAAAGGCATGGCTGTAATGTGATGAAACATGGCCCATAGTAATTGCCCGTTTTGCTAGAATTTTAAATGTTAGCATTAAATATGAAAAAGAATCTGAATTTGTTTTCCAATTTGCCTCAATCTCTGTTAAAGTCTTACTCTGGGGCAGCATTCTGCGTCTTTTCTAATGTTTTTTTTCTGGATGAATCAGTTTTAACTTGGACTCGAGAAATGAATACAAGCTGCTTTATTGACAATAGTTTTAACACTTAGTCTATTCCAGCAAAATGATGTTAATCAACAGGTTTCTGGTACTAGGGTTAAAATTAGCATTTTTTTCCTACCCAAAAAGCAACACTAATACTCCCAACTTCAATCACTTGAACCATTTGAGAATAATTAAAGCATTGAACTTTTATCTTTATAGTATGTTCTGTTATTTACATTTTACCCAGCATTCTAACCCCTCTGGATACAGGGTTGTGAGTTCAAACCGGAAGCGACGTTTAGTCCTTTTAAAACCAATGATGATATGCATTGTAGTGGTACACCAATTATTTTGTATTCTGGAAATTGAGACTTTTATCCTTTGAAGAATAAACAAATAAAACCCGCTTGTTGTCTGACTTTTTCAAACGTCACATGGCCTTCAGAAGCTGGTTCACATTTGCCACATTGCTGAACAAATCTGTATTTCAGTCAGAGCTATTTTAACCGAAATATAACAACCTCCCATTCCAGCAGCAGTTTAAAGTAGATTACATTTGCTTGTGTGCCTTTGTTCCTGGACCTCCCTGCTGCTTTACATGCAGATATGGAATTCCTGAGGATAAAAGTCCAGCAGCAAAGACCACCCAGAACACAGAATGGAGCGACATTACTGATGATTGTAACTCTGTTAGGGTCAGGTAAAGTTTGGAGAGGCTGAACTATATAAGCACCGGAGTTTCCTACAGAAGAAGGTTGGTTGAAGTGGTTTGGATCTGTATGGCACCAAATAGCCGATTGTGCAGAAGAAAAGCACTGATGGATGAGGTGAGTCCACCTGGTGGTGCAGTCCGCTGTGGTCCTGAGCTGCTTGAAAATGCGTCCTCCATAAACTTATGCTATTGGTTCCTATTATTTTTCTCTCACTAATGAAGGACAAAATTCTCCCATATTTCTTTTACTCATGTAAAGACTCATACATTCCAAGTACTTCTGAAATAAACCTGATTTTGCATTGGAACTATACATTTATGATCCGAATGCAACACACTTTTCTTCTGTTTCATTTTGTAAAATTCTAAAGAATATTATTAATACTGATGTTTTAACATGCAAACATCGTCTAAGTACAGCACCCTTTCACACATTCACCCTCGCTTCCTCCATCTCATCATATATGGAGGCAAAATGAACTTTAATCCATAACCAACATTGTTGTTCCTCAGTTCCAAGTATTTTACATTTTTTAAACATTGCTCTGGCTAAACAAGCATGTTTAGGCAAATAGTCGTTCTCTTGTAGTCATTACCAAGCTCAAAATCTCCTGGACTCCTACTCATCTACTTTAATAAAATGGCATGTATTCGTCTTTTCCAACATTGGGGTATAACATAGTTATACCCCAAGTGAAACAGTAAGTCTTGATTACGTCTGATCAACTTTGAAACATGCTTAATTTACTTTTATTTTATAGGAATTTTGAGAAGTACCAATTATTGTGGTTACCAAAAACTGTGTAAAACAGGTGATAGAGCCAAGTTAACACAGCACTCTTCAGTCTGTATTGTCTTGCCGGCAACATGGCGTGACAGATGGGAGGATGCAATGTGGAATTTAGTGTCCAACAAATTAAAATCTGAATGGAGAACTAAGGCATGAGAAGAACTCCTGACGGACCCCAACGCTGTAGTTTTGTGGCAATCCTAGTTTGCAGTAGAGTTATGAACTTTTGCTAAACTGAACAAAAGTTTAACTTTGTACTCATTAAGCAGACAGGAGCATGGTGGAAATTAGTTTCATTGTTATCTCTGAGGGATTTTATTGTGTAAAGAAAATTGGAAAAAATATTTGTAGACTGTAAAGGTATATGGGATGCAATGAAAAGAGAGGAATGTTTATTGGGAAAATTTGTATTGGAAGATTCATCAACAAACAGAGAAGCGGAAATATAAAAAGTGAATCCACGAATATTAACAGGGTAAAGTATTTGGTACTTTTATGGTGAAACCACTTATTTTTATATCTGGATATGAGATATACTCATCAGAGGGTAGACGGTTGATTTTAAGTTGTATAAAGTTATACTAGAGACTTTATATGATGAGAGGTTTGGCAATATTGAGCTGTAAACCTGTAGAACTATACTCTAACTGAAAACCGTCACTTTTTTCTCTCCTGTACGACACCAGTTTTATTGCCTCACTCTTTTCTTGGCAGGAAAAGGAGCTAAATGCCAAATTGACACGTCTACAGCAAAATAAGACCCACTTGACCCCAGCCGTGGCCAGTCTGGGGTCAGGTGGAAATCTCAGGCTGTAACTGTCGATTCTGCGAAGCCAGACTCCTGAGCCACTAGCTGGCACTACATTTAGATTAGTCATGCAGCTTTGAAAATTATTGAGGGGGTGAACACAGCCCAGTCCATTTCATGCAGATACAGGACCTGAGACGTGACTGATGCTATAAATCAAGGCGATAGTGGACTCTTATTCTGTTATACAACTTTAAAGTTTTTACATATATAGAGAAGCAGACGTAGCAACTAGTTACATTTACTCAGTTACATCTACTTGAGTAACTTTTTGAACAAACTGTACTTTTAGGAGTAGTTTTACTGCACTGTACTTTTTACTTGAGTAATATTATGAAACAATACTGTTAATCTTGAGTAAAATCTTTGGCCAACCCACCCACTGTAACTTAATTGAATGAAGAACAAACTTGTTTTAACCAAAAATGCACCAGAGACACAAACCTACAGTTTATGTTAGTGAGATTTCTAGTTTGTACTCAAGCTTAGTTGTATTAATGTTATTTTCTATCTGCTGAGCTCATAGAGCCATTTGGAGGTCAAGTGAACATACAGTAGATATTGTCATTGGACATTCTAACATACTGTATACACATTAACTGCTGTAAAGTATTGGTTTCATTGGTGTTATGTTGTAGAAATTATAGAAAGTTGTTTCTCTTGTCCAAATTTGTTATTTTGAAATAATTATATATATATATATATATATATATATATATATATATATATATATATATATATATATATATATATATATATATATATATATATATATATATTTAGTCTTTAAAATACCAGAACTTGTACTTTATATTTTTGCCTTTCTGATTACATCACAATAAATATTAAATCAGATGTTACGATTAGTTACTCTGTGCTTAAGTAGCCTTCCTATTGATTACTTTTTCACTCTTTTTTTCTTTTTACGTGTCCTGTCACAAAAATGGGAAGATAGAAGAGAAGAAACAGAAAAAAAAAGATGAGACAAAATGCTAAAAATGAGAAAAGGTGACAAACATGGAGTAGAAGAAAAAGAGAGAACTAGATAACATCCTCAGAGTCTGCTTCTACAATTTTTTTCCACTCTTACTTGAGTAATTTCTTGGTTGGTTACTTTTTACTTTTACTAGAGCAAAAATATATTGAAGTAGTGCTACTTGAGTAAATTCTTGTCTACTCTACCCACCTCTGTAGAGATGGATTTAAAAAAAAAATGTTTTCCTTGGGCACCATTAATTAATTTTTCTGGAAAAGCAAGTTTGTATTAATTTTTCATAGCTGCCATTGAGTGAAGATTTGCATCTTGCTTAAAGAGGTTGTAAGGATCAGTGCAGACCATGCAGTCTTACCCTCAGGGCACATCTGGCCTGAAATCATTCAAAATTTACAAACTTGATTTCCTGATGGAGTTGATGCATTTACACAATGCTGTTGTAGCCACCAGGTGGCAGAAAAGGTCCTACCATTTTACTCATTAAAAGGACTATTTTGTCTGAAAAGGACTCAAGAGGTGAAACATGATCGCCTGAGTTACAGTACTGTTTTTGAAAACACCCAATCAGGGGGCAAATCCCTTTCGACCAGTCTATTAGTTCATCCATGAGCTGCTCCTTTTATACAGTCTCAGCTGGCTCAAAATAGGTCAGAGGGATCGGAGTCAGGATAAGCTTTCAGTTTATATGACATGTTGAAAATTAACATCCAGGTGGTCTCTGTAGCGTGTCACTGAGGACTAGTCTGGACTTGCTTGTTCCAGATCAAACACGCTGACCTCACACCGCTTGTGCCATTGGGTTGTAGTTTAACTACTTAATCCAAACTACTCAGGTGAGGTAGGCAAACTGTTTAAGATCAAAACCAAAGTTGGTTTGCTGTTAAGCAGTAAGTGTCACAAATCCATGAGGACTAACATTCACAAACTCTCTAACACCAACAGCTTCACCCTGCCCACTGATGCTGAAGGTGGAGGTGGGTAGCAGAGCCGGCCAGTGGTAAGGCAAACTAAACCCAAAGCCACCAAGTTGGCAGGGTCCAGTCCTAAAATTCCCTCAGGGTGTGTTTCCCAGAACTTATTTCATAGTTTGTAGTGAAGTACAATAAAGTCCAAAGTTATCCATACCTGTGGCAGATTTAGCTTTAAAGTAATCATTTAGTTATGTCATATTATATTATTATAAATATGTTCAACTGGAACTAAAGTGCGGATGATGGCATGGAGGCTTTCCAACCTCACAGACTTGACCACTTATCACCAAAGACATCTCATGATAGTTGTAGCCATTAAATAATTTTCCATTGATTATTGAAAAGAATATAAATAATTGTCAAGATCAAATGTTGATAGTAAAAATTAAATAAAACAGATACTAATACTCATTTTATATTGTTTTATTATATTTTAGGGGAAACAAATGGGTGTCTCAATTTCTATCAGAAACAAACTTCTTTATTGAATGAAAATATTTTTAAATCAATACCTGACAGGTGTATGAATAATACTTGGCTTTACTGTATACCAGGAAGAAGCTGAATTTGGACTGCACTCTATTAGCCTTCAACATCTGAAGAGAGCTAACAGGGTCGTTCACACAAATGTCGCCATCGGAGTGAGGTGGGAGGGTGGCCATGACAAGTTTTGTTTGTTTGTTCGTTTTGTTTTTAATAGTTAAATGAAAACCATTATTTAATTCTTGTAAAAATGTATTATTTGACTTTCCATTAATGAATCAGACATAGTACTTAAAAGACCAAGCTATTTGTAACAAAATGTACAATTTGTCCCTGATGAGGACAAAATAGTGAGGAAAACAGTTCTTTTTTGTTTAGTAAATCTTGCATTACCAACTTGATTGTCAAACAGCCAATTTAGACCAGCTCCCTACTGGCTCACAAGTGAAGTCTGACACATGTTGTGCATATTGTGTAAAAAAAAACAGTTCTGGTGGTGCTGTGGTGGCTTGTGGGCAAAGGTTTTACCTGCAGGTGGACTCCCAAATTAACTTGTGCTCAGAGCCCCCTCGGCCTTGGGCCGCCCCTGGTGGGCGGGATTAGTCAAATCAGCCACCAGATAAATATAATGAGACCCGCCCTGGTGCTGAGAGCTGTGGAGTGTGAGCCTGCTGCGGGGATGGTGCGGTGCCCTGCGGGATCACTGGATCTGACAGCGCGCTGGAACCCTGGAGAGCTTTGACGCACCGAGTCCCGATCAGAAGCGTCTCTTGGCTCTGTCCTTGTAGAGGCAGAACTCAGCTCCCATGCTGGGTGTTTTTCTCGCCCTGTGGATGAGATCGCGTTGAATTGCCGGGGCATTGAATGTCACCTGCAGACCCAATGGATTACGGACGGACTATGGCACCTCCGGTTCCGCCGCACAATCCCAAAACGGCCCGCTCGGGTCAGGGCCAGGAGCGGCTGCTGAAGTGCGTCCTTCTGGGAGACGGCGCGGTGGGGAAGACCAGCCTGGTGGTCAGCTACACGACCAATGGGTACCCAACCAAATATGTTCCGACTGCATTTGATAACTTTTCGGGTAAGAGAACCCTTATGTCGATATTTTTATCCTTGCTTGAAAGATATACAGTTGAGCTTATCCACTAAAGTACTGCAGATGAACTAAAGAAACACTTAATCTTTTATTTTTATTTGTTAATTTTTTAATATAAAGTCAGTTTTATTAGTTGGTGCGGTGGTGTCATATTTGAGTGCACGGATTCTCTCCAACCCCACCCAAATCCTTCCATTTCCCCATAATCTCCCTGCTCTTCCTGTTATCTGTCCTCCATCAGAGGTAAAATACACACGAGGTTCCTCCCTGATGTGGCCAGGTTTCCATTTGGCACTCATCTATTTTCCAGGGCGACTAAACTGGCCCCTGCAGGCCTTAGCTGTGCTTGGAAACATTTGTCCTTACCCTGAAATCAGTGCTGACCTGGAAAAAATACCTTTTCTTTCCTTTGATTCTCACAATCACAGCATTAATGCGTGGTGCTTGCAAAGGTGTTTTATAAAATTGAACCTTACACGCAAACGAGCCCCTCTGTGAACACACCATCTCCACAATGACACACAGGTGGTGGCAGTATTATGCGGTGGGGGTGTTTTTCTTGTGCTGGGACGTAGAATCTGTGTAAGAGTTAAGGAGATGATGTATGGCGCTTGCAAGTTGGTACTGGAAATAAACAGTCAGTGGCTGCAAAAAGCAGAGATTCACTCTCCAGCTGGACAACGACTGTAAACATGCAGTTCAGTCAAAGTAAATTAATCCTGCCTGAAGTTCTGAATTTAACCTGACTGAGCCTGAGCTATTTTGCAAAGGAGAATGAGTGGATGTTCGAGCCAACATGTGCAAAGCTGGTAGAGACGTATCCCAAAATATGTGCCGTTGTAGTTGCATGCAAAGGTGCTTTTACAAAGAATGAATTCAGGGAAGCTGAAATAACTTTTCATGTTTGTATTTATGTAAAGAAATTCCCAAAATATATGCACTGAAATATGTGGTTGTAATGTGACAAAGTGTGAGAAAACTTCAATGGGTGTTCGTGCCCGTCTCTTATATGTCAAATCAGTAATATTTCTGCAAAATAACTATTCTGAGTATTTTTCTCCCCCTAAACCTTGTTTATTCTCAGAGTGAGGAGATAAATTAACAACTTGGCTCGCACCAAGCCCATAAAAACACTCAGTGAGAACACACACCGCCCTTAGACAAGTGCTGGCTCAATCCTGCCTCAGAGAACAGAAAGCGTCTCTGGTTCAGGGGTTTTGAATTGCACAACTCTGCCTATTGTTGTCAGCCTTGACCCGCGAGCCCTCTTCTCTACACTGGAATGGGCACATCTGTTGCAACGGCTCTGAGGCAGAGATTGTCTTTCGCCCTGGACTGACAGAGAGCGATTGTGTTGTCGGGGGCCCTTAGCAGTGATGTCACTTTCCCAGTGCCTGGAATCAGCATGCTGCCTTGAAAACTGACTTTCTGAGCAGTTGCACAACCCCACAGGTGGGAGAGACGCAGCGAAGGAGGAAGACGAGGGGAGGGGGAGTTTTGCCCCAGAAAATCAAGAGTATCATATGTTAGGTATTAGGAAATGATTACCCAGTGGGAGTGCCTCCCTTATTTTCCTCCTTTTATGTCCTCCGACAGTTTTCTCCTCAGTTTTGTGAGAGCTGTGATGGCTGTCCCAGTGCATGAAATGTTTCAGCAAACTTTTTGATCAGGTGGCTTGACCGACCACACATGCTACAGGCGCACGGAAAACGTTTCCATGTGCCGGCGCCTTTGGTTCGTGTTCAGTCTACTGAAAAGAATTAATGGTCCCATAATGAAACCGGCTGTGAGATGACTCATCCACGTTTTTCCAATCTAAATATGAGGCCTGTTGAATGAGCGTTACTGAATAAACAAATCTGCTTTTGTATTTATGGTGCTCTGACAGTAAAGGCTGACTGATATATTGCTAGAAAGACTGAACCTTTAAATGCCGCTAACTCCGTATTACCAAACCAAGTACATACTGATATTACTTTTTAAGACTGTACACATATTGTGCATCACTAGTTATACATTTGACATCTCTGTTTCTGTCTGCAGCTGTGGTTCAGGTGGATGGGAGCCCAGTGAGACTACAGCTGTGTGACACTGCAGGACAGGTGAGAACTGTTCACCCACAGGCATATATCGCATCACTCTTTGACACCCAACATGGAGCAAGTGCTAAAGATGAATGTCTTATTCTATTAATGTTAAGATTAGCTATTTAAGCCTCCATTGTCTCCCATTTTGAAACAAAATAGGCTGGATTATAATATCTGTCAGGTTAAAGTATTTCTCGTCACATTAAAGTTTGTCCTGCAATCTGCCATCTGGTTGCCTAGTTAGCTAAGAAAGGCGTTTCCTCTGGCTGGCTGACAACACTCGTTTACATCAGCATTTAAAAATATCGCACAGCCATTAAATTGTTTTGACGTTATATTTGGTTAGTTGGTAAAGAAGTGACTTTCTGACAATAGGAGGGAGGGTGCAAACAGAAGACGCAACGTTAATTTTTTTAATTCCTTTTGTCCCCTTCATGGAAACTTTACAACTTAGTTTCACAGATACCTGAGACCAAGTCAAACACAAGACCCTTTCACACACAAGTCCCAGTAATTTAATAGGACCACATTCCCGGGTCAAACAAGAATTAACACCTCTCATACATGCAAATTAGTCCCAGTAAATCACTGGGTCAGCTCTCTTCAAACTTAACCCGGCAACGGTGGAATGGGTGTACCTAATATCACCTGCAGGTGGCAGTAATGCAAGCGATATAGCTTTAACTGTTCGAGACAACCTCTAAAGAAGAATTTCTGCCGGAAATTAGGTCTGTCAAACAGCTGATTAGCCACAACAAACAATGGCAAAAAACAATGGGGCTCCCAGACACTACTCGTAATTTCAGTAATTTCCAGGGCCGACCAGTTTCCAGCCATCATTAAAAACTTGCCTGCTTGCTTGATCAAATGATGCTGTTGTAGCCGAGGTTATCAACATGTAGCAGGAGTCAGGACTGTTGCTAGGCAATGCGTCACTATGAACGTCTTATGTAAATGCGTGCCTTACCTAGGAATGTAACAGCTTTATTCACACTAGAGCGGTCCCAGTAAATTACCAGGTATGATACTAGGTCTTGGCCCGGTAAATTGCCTGCTCAGCTTTACCCGGTAAATCGGTTCTGGCATTATTCACGCATAACTCTGTTCCAGTGAATCACTAGGACATTACTGGGTAAGGCTGAAAGTGCGATAGGGCCTATAGACTCAATTATTGTCCACCATTTACAGATTGTTTAACACATAGTTTTTAATCTGTGAAAAATTTAATTAACCAAAATTGGGAATTCTTAGTTTGCAGTGAAAGTGATGTGAAATTTCCATCTTGTCTTTTTCTCATGAACCCACCAGTAGTTTGTTTCATCTCTTGAGATGGGTGTGTAATTTTTTAGCATATATTTCCATTCTCCAAAGACCAAAGTTGCAACTCAAATCATTAAAAAAGTGACGCAAATTTTGAGGTGTTCACCATGATATAAAACTGATCAAAGCTTTTAATGTGACCTGTTACTTTTTATCATCCTCATCAAGATAAACACTGGACATGACTCAGGAGCAATGATATCATAAAAATCGTTTTAAAGGTACATACGGCAGTAAAGGGACAATGCATGCAGATGAAGCATGTGGTTTGACAGTGTATGTTGATTCTGGTCTTAATGCGTGAAGCGTGAGTTGTGAGTAGAGTTTTGCCTTTTTCAGCGTTCACGTGTTAGGATATCCTTTTTGTTTATCCTTTATGTCATATCATGCTATCTTAAATCAAACACACTAGTATTGATTTGTCTCTTGGCTATATTCACACTGTAGGGAAATGTGACCCAAATCTGATCTTTTTGTCCATATGCGACCCATATCTGTCTTTTTCACGGCAATGTGAACAGCCCAATTCCGATCTTTTCACGCCAAAAAAAATCCAAATTGGGCCACTTCCATATGTGGTACTAAATCGGATACGTATCGGATATTTTTCAAAGTGGCCGCAGTCTGAATGGTCATATAGCATTTTATCCATCTTTCACGTCACTCTCCTGTCTCTCACTACACATCCACGCACAGTAGTAGTTGCACAGCAGCTTCCTAATAATAACAAGCAAAGAGGCCGGCCAGTGTCCGTGTTTTTTTTTTTCTGTTTTTTTTTCGAGGGTTTTAAGAAAAAGCTTTACTTAACACTTGTATAAGCAATTTCAGGATAAAATCAGAATTCAGCATCAAGACCTGCAGTGTGAACGTAGCCTGGGTGCAGGCATTTTTAATACTATTCAAGTTTAATATTTACTATTCTCTGTAAACAAGAACAAGTTGTATAGATACATTGGTTATAGACTTACTGCAATTGTCAGGTTCTCTAAAGGACACAAACATAGATTGACAGGTTAATTTATTAAACCACTTTTACATTTCATGGGGAAGACAGCATTTTTTTTAATAATCCAGCTCAGTAATGCAGCACCCTGCCCTGGGAACAGCATAATTGACATTGGAAAAAGCCACAAAGGCGCCGCCAGCTCCCTCCTGGATCACAGACGGTTTGACTTCTGGAACGTGAACGTTTTACAAACCCTAAATGCGTGTAAAACCTCACAGCCTGCTGCAAGCTGTTCTCTGTGTTAAGACTTCACACCTAGGCAGACAAGCTTGGGCAAATGTGGTTAGATAAAAATCATCCAGCACTTGCTGGGCTGATGCAAGTTTCTGAGAGAAGAGATTGTGCCAGAAAGATGGTAGGGGTGTGCCAACAGCAGAGACGAGAAAAGGTAGACAGACAGATGATTATAGCTGCTCCCCACTCAGTGATATTTGTGCGCATTTCCACCCACATTATTACCACATCAGGCTTGTCTGCTGCTATATTATGTCCAGCTTTTAAAATTTCCAACCAGATTTTAGATCCAAAAGAGTCTGTTTAGGATTTAGATTTAGAGCAGGTAAGAATTTAAGAGTTTGTCCAGGTTAAACACAGAAGAAAGAGCCGTTTTACGTCAGGTTTTCTGGCAACAGTAATCTGTGTACTCAGGGATGTGGGAGGGCCTTGTCTGTCAGAGCAGTGTGGCTCCAATGTGTTAATTCACGAGATTTACTACAGATGTGTTAAATGAATGGGTAGGGCTAGTCTGTTCTGTATATTACCACATTATAAACACTGTTTAGACTGTTTGTTTTTGGACAGCTATTGGTGCAATTCCTTATTCCCTGTACAGTGCCACAGTGTGTTGTAACAACAGCTGTGTGTGGCTAGTTGGGTGGAGAAGTGAAGAGTCGCAGGACTCTAAGTAGGGGTGCAACTTTGCATCCAGCTCACGAGAGGAGAAGAGAAACACACAATATGAGGGACATGAAAATGAGATGAGCTTTTAGCAACTTTTTTTTTTTTCAAATTAGGGTAAAGGTTTAACAAATCACAATCTATGGTCTAAAGAAATTATCCAGGGTTCGGCCATATAAGCGTCTGTAACTGTTGCTGAAAGCAAATTTCATTTAACTCTTTCTTTCTTTCTTTCTTTCTTTCTTTCTTTCTTTTAGCCGTTGCATGTGAACAAAATAATGTAACGCACAATAGTGCCAATTTCAACTTTTATATATACTTAGCATACTTTAACAATAATAGGTCTTGCTATTCCATGTATTTGTGTGTAATAGACAAGGCAACAAACTTTAGAATAACCCTTTAAAAAAATAATTGCATCTCTCTCTGTTTGCCAGTGTGCAGGTTGCTTACAAAGTTGCATTGCTGGAGGGCAGGATGAGGGAGCTCACATAGCTAACAAAATCAGGAAATGAAAGACGCTTACTTCAAGATAAAAGCCTTTAAGAAAACATAAAAGTAGAATATTTGGTTTTCACGTGAAAAACATTTTACACATACTTAATGTTCACTTCTTCAGGGAAATCTATATGACTGGATGCTGCAGATGGTCCACAAAATACTCCAGTTTCATATGAGTAGTGTCAAATATTCTAGGGCTGATTTGACTGGTCTGTTTATGTGGTATTTATGCACGGTAAATTCAAAATTGGTGCTAATACCAAAAAAAAAAAACTATGAAATTGTTTATTTTTCTGCATTCACATATGAAATAATTGTATTTACTCAAACAGTATTTCACTGTATTTACCCAGGTAAATATTTCATATTTTAAGTATAGATAAGGCTGTAAAAACCCATAATAATTTGAAATAGACCTTTGGTTCAGCCCCAATGGAAAAACTGAAAAGCAAATGCTGACTTTAGTGTCATCAGCAATTAAAGGTTAGCCTATGACAGTTCTAACAGGGTTTGCAAACCTTTCTAATTTGTCCTCTCTCTTTTTCACCTTTTTCCCTAACAAGAACCAAAAATGGTGTCAACTAAAAAGTCGGGAAATCTTTTTGTTTTCAAAATTGAAACTTTTAAAAGCTCATCAGTCATAGTTTAGTCAGTTAGTCTAGGTTTAATTTGATATATATATATATATATATATATATATATATATATATATATATATATATATATATATATATATATATATATATATATATATATATATATATATATATATATATATATATATATATATAATATTTTTTTTTTTTTTTTTTTTTTTACAAATGTTTTAGTAAATCTCAGTTCAGAAATGAACTGAATTGCTTGAATTGTGAAAGCAAATTCTAATGGTAGCGTCATTAGCGGCTTACGAGTAGCCATTTGTGTTTACAGTTACTTTTTATATATGGTTTATTGTCTCAACATTACTTTTTTCTGCCTTTTTATTATGAGTGTTGCGAGATGAATAATTTAGAACTGATGGTGGCTTTTTGTTTTTAATAATTTGCAACTAGCCCAATATCTCTCTTTGGTAACACAAGAGGCTGCGACTCAAACAACTTCCTTTCTTACTTCAAAATAAGAGACTTAGGCATACAAAAGGGTGTGAAACTAAGCAAATCAAATCTTGACAGCAACATGGACTTTTGCTTTAACGAGAAATAACTTTACTTTGGCAAGATCTCACTACACCTCAAACTTTGCTAACTGACATTGCTAACCGTCCTCTTTCTCTCCGTCCAACAGGATGAGTTTGACAAACTCCGCCACTTCTGCTACAGTCGCACCGACGCCCTGCTGCTCTGCTTCAGCGTGGTCAGCCCCGCTTCATTTCAAAACGTCTGGGAGAAGTGGGTCCCCGAAATCCGCCGCCGCTGCCCCCTCACCCCGATCCTCCTTGTGGGGACACAATGTGACCTGCGGCAGGACGTCAAGGTGCTGATCGAGCTGGCGAGGCGGAGAGAAAGGCCCGTCGAGGAGGAAGACGCCAGAGCGCTCGCAGAAAAAATGGGGGCCGTCATGTACGTGGAGTGCTCGGCGCTGACGCAGAAAAACCTGAAGGAGGTGTTTGACGCGGCCATCGCTGTTGGGCTGCGGCACTCTGACAGGAGGGCCCGTCGGGAGAGGAAGGTCCGCAGCACCGCTGATAAGATGAAGATGCTGTCTAAGTCGTGGTGGAAGAAGTACGTGTGTGTCCAGTAGGAAGGGCGGGGGATAAAAGCTTTTGTAACTGACTCAAAACTGGAACTGCCGTGGCTCCTGGAGAGACTGTGTCGAATGTAAGGACGTTACGGTTACATTCCGATGGATGAGCTGGTCCCAAGGACAGGAGCAGAGAGCGCTGATCTGAGCTCTGTAGGTTGCAGATGGTTCCACTGTAATGAGGAGAAAAACTGACCAGCATTCAACCAAAAATAACAGTGCCAACATCACATTGATTTCATATCGTACTGGATTAATCCAAAGGAATGTGAGCTGACTTGGCGATGAGGTGGCGATGTTAATCAACTTTATTTTGTTGTTGTTCAATTTGGCTCTTTTTTGTGATTTCATTCGATGTGTTGTATGCGTTTTACACCCTTATTCAGACCCCATGCCTTGTTTATAGAGAGATTTCTAAATTATCATTAAACAGGAAGATAAAGGAGTCAATGTGAACTGCTCTCATTGAGGAACCATGTATGCTATTATTTAGATGGAAATACCAAACACATGAGCAAGTCGAGGTGCTACTTCCTTAAACATTTTTAATGAGTCATTTCCTTCAAATTACAAATCTATTTGCAAATATTTTCTAAATTGACTTTTTGAGCATATTTCCATTGATTTTATACCATGAAATGAACATGGATTGTTTTATCATTAAGATATTGATACAGACATCATCCTATTCTTTCAACAGATCTGGAGCTTGAACTTTAAAGTACACTAATGTGTAAGTACTGTAAATTACAAATGTATCCAAAATCTTACAAATTAGGATTATCCAGGCATTTATTCTGACTGAAAGACTTTATCAGGTCCTAGTAATTTTTTCGATATTCATTCCTGTTACATAGCTGCTGCGAGTCATCGGTAATTTGCCCTTGTATGCAGTTCACAAAGCTCATTGACATCCGGCCACACAATTGCCGGTTGACCCGTCGTGGAAAGGAAACTTGTTTGCAAAGGAGGCATTTTCAAGAACTGTGAGTCATGCAAAGCATCTCTGATTAAGAAAGATCACAGCGTGTTTTCATTTTAAGCTAAATATCAAAGTGATCAGTGTGGAGCTATTTCCTCTTTCGAAACCGAATAAAGGAGGTAACATTACCAAAGAGACTGATCCTTGGTTTGCTTCTTATTTTTCAGAAGCCCATCCGATCTGTTGTCTATTTATCTGTTCCCTCCAGGCTAACAACTAATCAACCTCAACACCCAGCAGATCTCCCACAGAACCTTACGTCCTTATGTATGTTGCATAGTAAATATTTACCGAGTGTAATGCCATCATGATAAATCTGTGTGCATATGTGAGTGACTCATTCACTGAACATGCTGTACGACTTTAAATGGTACCTAACATAATGAGTGTTTCAGTTTCTGTCTGATATGAGAGCGGTTAAAGCTGAACGAGCGGAACTAAATAAAATGTGAAATGTGTCACCTGTTTGTGTTTCGCTTCTTTACTGCAAAAGTCCTGATGGGTGGACGAAGGGGATGGGCGGGTGTATATGCTTTTACTGCAGTAAATGTTAGGAGGTAAAATGAATAGATGTTTATACCGTTGTTACAAGGTCACCATGGCAACGTACAGTGCTCAAGGGCAGCTTTTGTTTGAAATGTGTAAAGCAATCAATTATTTAGAAGACTTAAAAAAAAAAAAAAAAAACTAGGTTGGTAAATATTGACATTTAGTCTTGGTTCCCTGACAAGCGTGAGTAAGATGGATCTTTTTGGTGGACAGGAACTGCATAATCGGAGCCGTGTAAAAGCATTGATACGGGTCCTATTTGTCAACATAAAGCTGACAGGATGCACAACTTTGCTATTTACGAATGAGCAAGAATTTTTAATATCAGACAAAAAGAACCTAACAGACACAGTAAATACAAAATGCTGTCTTCAGTTTCTTTAATTTCTTAAGGGCGGACAAGCTATCCAAATCAATATGGCTTTTTGTGAAAATGTAACTCCTAAAGCTGGTTGGTTGTTCCACCCTTGGTGGCAACAGCTGCCATCACAGCCGTTTACAACACTCTAGAGGACTTTTGACCCGTTCTTCTACAGAGAACTGTTTTCATTGAGGCACAGTGGAGGGCCTCTGAGCAGGAATTCACTGTTTGAGCTAATACCACCACATCAAATATAAGTCAACTTTGACTAGGTCACCCTAAGACCTGTTGCATAACCTAAGTGAGCTTGAGGTTAAGATTACAAGTGTCATGTTGAGTGTTGGAAATGGAACGAATCGCAGACAAGAGGTAGGGAGTTACATGATGAGGTGAAGGTTGTTTATTAATAAAAGAAATGACAAACTTACAGGCTGGCAGGTTAGACAAGGATCATGAACACGACAGGGTGGAGACCAGAGCAGGGTTTGCATAACGAAGGACCAGACATTGAGTGTGGCTAAACTGATTGACTGAATAGAGCTGAAAACCCAAGGAGCACCAGGTGGAGCAATTAGCACTGCTGACAAGAGTAAAGTTAATTAGGTAGAGAGAGGGGGAACGATCTGACAGAAACAAGTACATGATGAATAACCAGTTAAGGTAGAATAACCTAACTAAGAACGGGCAGGCAGGAACAAGAATCAACTACTGAAATAATAAGGGACAGAGAACTAACCAATGACAAGAATCTGCAGATGATAAACAATACTGAAGTGGTGCAAAACATAAACAGACTGCAGGATCCCCAGGGACCTAAAACAAGTAATCAAACTCCTAAAGATCCTGACAACAAACTGATGGCCAGACATCCTCCTTCAAGAGGTCCTGCAAGACAACAGATATCATAGTTTCCTGAATAAGGCCAAGTTTTTTCATGTCTTGAACCAACAAGACAGACCCAGACCATCACAGTACCACCACCACGAATGTTTTTCAGATAACTTATTCTCTTAATTTTATGACTGTAACAGGGCTGGATTTCAGTCTAAGGAATGTTTTCCCCAAAGTCTTGAATCATAAACTAGCTTTTTGGTTTTTCCCTTCTCTTTCTTGTGGTGTAATCATGAACTCTGACCATTAATGAAGCAGATTAGGCCCGCAGTGCTTCAGCTGTTTTTCTAGGTAATTTCTGACCTCCTGGATGAGTCGTCGATATGATTTTGAAATAATTTTGCTATGCCGGCCATTCCAAGGAAGGTTCACCACCCCTCCAGGCTTTCTCCATTTGTGGATAATGGCTTGCTGTAATTGCAACGCCTTGGACATGGCTTTATAACCCTTTCTAGATAGACAGAAATAAGAAGCAATACAGTAAAAATAAAGGAATGGTAATCTGCATTAAATTATGTTAAAACACTTTGCATAAAATGGAATAGTTGGTTTCATTTCACAAGATAAATACAATGAGATTAGTTGCTGCCTTGAGCAAAAAAGGCCCCAATAAAACACATAAAAACACCAACAGCAGTCATCCTCAACTCATTAACGATATAAAATCTTAATAAGTAGTCCATTTAAACTGTTGTTCAGCGATGGTTTTGAATTAAAGGCTGTGATACAGCCTCAAACTGCACGCTTGCAGAGCTTTCCTGGAGATCAGCTGCTGGTAGGATGGAATCTGCCAAGACTGTGGGCACTGCCTCCGCGGTGTCCTGAAAGCCAGTCCTGAAATTGTTCTCCAGAGAGGGCACTGGGAGTTCATTTTTTTCAAGCTGTTTTGATAATTCTCTGGTGGATTTTCAGGTCAGCGTCTGTGCCGTTTACATAAAAGGCCGTCAGACGGCATATTAAAAAGTTTCAGCGGGCGGCTAGAAAAAAGCTCAGCAGACATGTTGATTTTTTTCAGCATCTAGACAAAGTAAAGCTGCGGTTTAGCCTTTTGGATCACAGTATTCACGGCCTATGTCAGATCTGCATTCGTGTAGGTTCCTGGGAGTTTAAAGGGGGTTACTCAATCCAGCTCAATGGGATGTTGAAGAGTAAGTAGACCATTAAACTGAGCAGACACCCCAGTGGTGCCTCCAGGCTGGGGGTCAGACTGGTGTGTACTCAGAGTTTGACAGCCAGTGGGATTTTGCTGAGGTCAAGGAATCAGTTTACTTTACAATCCAGTAGATGGAAAGTTCAGGTTTTGACAACATAGTTTATTTCAATTCTATTTCAAAAGAGGCACTTCTTTATAAATAAAATTGTTTACCTTTCTTTAGGGCATATTGAAGAACCTCAAACGGACAAGCTGCCAACCCAGGAGCAAATAATCCTGTTTATGGTCATGTATGTATAAACCACTCAGATATTGCTTACTGATTGTGAAGTTAGAAAGTGTGTAAAGCGATCTTTGCCCATTAACTACACTGTAATGAGCTCCACAGATCAGCCCTCATCCGGATACAAAGCTCAGCTGATAAAAGTGCATGTTTGATTGCGATAACAGCTTCAGCAAGATAAAAAACTGTTGCCTTGTTTGTACAGTGAAATATCAGCATTTCCTAGTTTTCATTAGCGCTGTGATTGTGTCCCACTTATCCGGAACCTTTGGATGTGGATCTTTTATCTCCAGGGGCATTTTGTTTTTGCACTCAGTTCTGTTAAACAGCATGATTTTAATATTTAGACAACACAAACACCACGTTTAGCCAAAATAAAGCCTCTTTCTCAGAAGAATTTGCTAATCTCTCAAAACAATGAGTCTTCTTCCATAAATCCAAACTGCTGTTTATGTGGAAGCCATCTGAATCTCCACTCGACTCTCTTCTTAAAGAAAAACAAGACATCATGAAAGTTAACCTTTGTTTTCTTTTAAATTAAATAATCCTTAGCAAACATTCCTAAAGTTCAACACTGAATGTTCAATGAGTCGAAATAAATGTATGTGAAGCTACCTTCACCTGTGAAATGACTACTTGTGTAAGCTGCTTTTATTTGCATAGAAGATGGCCCATCAGACAATTTGTTTTAATTAAAGCAGAAAATAGTATGATTAAAATCAAACGTCTGTGAAATTCCTTTATGTCACAGGGGCAAAAAATATTTGATTAATTCTGTTCTTCTTTTAGCTCATTGGCTGGATGATGTTACATAATTCTCACGTTTTCAATTTATCTACTCATATTAGTCCAGTTCTACCCACATAAGTTCCATATAAAAACACTAACTTGAACCAGAAAAATGGCCGAAAAGGGGGACACCTTGTTGTGGGAATATAGACTGTCCTTTGAGCAACAACTACCATTTCATGTCTTGGAACAAAAGGACATTTTCCTCTTTTACCCTGAAGGGATTCTGATTTAAAACAGTAACATTGACTCCGCCAAGGTTGCCCTTTGTCACCGATTCTGTTCATAACTTTTATGGACAGAATTTCTAGGCGCAGCCAAGGTGTTGAGGGGATCCGTTTTGGTGGCCTTAGGATTGCGTCTCTGCTATTCGCGGATGACGTGGTCCTATTGGCTTCATCAGGGCGTGATCTACAGCTCTCGCTGGAGTGGTTCGCAGCCGAGTGCGAAGCGGCTGGGATGAGAATCAGTGCCTCCAAATCCGAGACCATGGTCTTGAACCGGAAAAGGGTAGAGTGCCTTCTCCGGGTTGGGGAGGATGTGCTGCCCCTAGTGGATGAGTTCAAGTATCTTGGGGTCTTGTTCACGAATGAGGGGAAGATGGAGCGGGAGATCGACAGGCGGATTGGTGCGGCGTCTGCTGTGAAGCGGGCGCTGTACCGATCCGTTGTGGTGAAGAGAGAGCTGAGCCAAAAGGCGAAGCTCTCGATTTACCAGTCGATCTACGTTCCTACCCTCATCTATGGTCATGAGCTTTGGGTCGTGACCGAAAGAACGAGATCCCGGATACAAGCGGCTGAAATGAGTTTTCTCCGTAGTGTGTCTGGGCTCTCCCTTAGAGATAGGGTGAGGAGCTCAGTCATCCGGGGAGGACTCAGAGTAGAGCCGCTGCTCCTCCACGTCGAGAGGAGCCAGTTGAGGTGGCTCGGGCATGTGGTTAGGATGCCTCCTTGGTGAGGTGTTCCGGGCACGTCCCACCGGGAGGAGACCCAGGGGAAGACCCAGGACACGCTGGAGGGACTATGTCTCCCGGCTGGCCTGGGAACGCCTTAGGGTTCCTCCTGAGGAGCTGGCCCAAGCGGCCAGGGAGAGGGACGTCTGGGCCTCCCTACTGAAGCTGCTGCCCCCGCGACCCGACCCCGGATAAGCGGAAGAAGACGGACGGACGGACGGACATTGGAACTGGAATTCTTCCTCTGATTTCTTCTTTCTAAAATCCACCCTTAAATTAGAAATACTTCAAAAAAAAACTAACTTAGACCCTCAGAAACATTTGCCTCGTGATGTTGGAAGATTAAACAGATGTTTGATATGTTTTAGGACTTTAAGCAGCTTCATTTTGTAGGAAAGAGATCTGGTTTTATTCAAAGTCTCCATTATGAGTAGTGTACAATGTTTTATTAGTTGTTTGTTGTCTTGATTTGCTCTATCTTCTCTAGTTTAGTCCATTGGTAATCAACAGTCTTTGTAGATTGATGTAAGATGTGACATTTTAGGAAAGCTATAATGTTCAACCATAAGATTGTGCATAGCTAACACATAGCTATTATCCGAGTTTATCCTTGACAAACTCGCAATGTGGTTTGCTTCAGGCTAACGATAGCTTGCTTACTCTGTTTTGATATGACTCCTTGATAATTAAGCTTAAAGCCCATTTTAATGCAGGTGTAGTTAACTGTGTGTGGACTAAACTTATTAAAAAAATTAATTTTGCCCCTATACAAACTTACCACATTGCTTTAAACATCATAAAATTCAATGACTAGAGTTTCAGCTGCTCTCTGCAAAACTCTCAAAGCCATGTGATCTAAGAAACACTCAGAGAAGGTCAAATGAGACACACCATCAGGAAGCTGGAACAGCCATTTTGGTTTTCTGTGTGTGCTAGCATGAGCTCTGTTTGCTTTAATAGTATTTGAGCATAAAATGTGTCCAAATGTACTCTTTCATACCAATAGAAAGCTATACTTCTGATCTTAGAATAGTATTAAGAGTTAAGTGACTCATTCCCAATAATACATTTGATTACTTTGGTAGTTAGGTCAAGAACTCAAACAGAAGTCAATAAAGACCTCAATAGAAAACAGTAAGTTCTAAAAATGCGTACATTTAGGTTACTTTTAGAAAGCAATACACAATCAGATGATACGAGGCACAAAAAACATAAAACAGTTAAATACTGCTACTACATTCACTAACGAGTAGAGAATAAGTGAACAGTTTTTCTAAACAAATATCTAAATTCACATTTTGGCAAACCGAGGACAGTGTTGAAGGTGACCTCAAAGATTTAACTTCAGATGTTTTGGCGGCACCAAGACCTCTAACTATGTTGCATCAGGCCATTATAACTGCCTAAAATAGACCTTTTCTGCTTTTCATAGCTGTGTGTCTCCACCACAATATACAACCATAGGCAGAGAATGGCAGTCAGCTCTTGTTCTTGTTTAGAATCTCAAATAATAGGTTAGACAACCAAAAGAGTGCTTATGTCTGGCGGGCTGCAGATGAGTATTTTGTCCAGCTTCAAAGCAGATAAAACTAAGGTAGGAGTAGTGCCAAGTGGTTTAATTATCATGGTCTGGATGGCTCCACTTTCCAGCAATATTTTAGCAGGAAGCCTCCACTGTTGTGTCTTGGTGAGGCTGTCATCTGTAAAATGTCCTGTGATTTAACATTATGGCTTCTGTGATTGACTGTAATACCTGCCTGTCTGCTGGAAGTACAGGTTACTGTCTGGTAAAGATCCTCATCAGTCAGCCATAGAAGTTACAAACAGGAAACGTGTCAAAAAGAAGCATTGCCAAAATCTTTTAGATCTTTAGAGAAATTATTTATTTAGGTAAAAATATGCATCTCTGTTGCTAGGTTTTATCTGAACACCAAACCTGTCCCTGAGACATGCAAGCTCTTCATTACTCTGTTATATAAAGTAAGTTCAGTAAAACTTATAAGACACCTCACTAGAAAACTGGCAGGATTATTTTATTTAAACAAAATAAACAAAATAAAAAACTATGATTAACCTCAGTCTAAGGGAGCATTGTTTTGGACCTTTTAGGGTCAGTGGTTAACCAAGAAAGTAATCACAGTAACCTCTGAGCTTTGGTCAGATAGCTTTTATATGTCTTTTCAGTCCTAATGGGCCACCACATTTCTCTGTCAGGAGCTGAATCTCTTGTCACCAGCCCTGGAGCGCGTAAATACAACTGTGAACGTGATCCAAACCATATTTATGCAAATAAATATTGAGGTCGGGGTCCAAATTGTAAGATATGCTATTACCATCCCCCATCTGTAATATGGGCCCTTAACAAAGTGTGAAAGATTTTACAAAATTTAATTTGTTTAACAATTTCAGTTTTACATATTTTGTATAATTTTTACTTTTATTTGTTCTTATGTTTTATGCATTTATTTTAATCATTCTTTTAGTCCAGCACTAACAACACTCAAACCTAACAACACCCTCAGACAAAACAGGGTTCATTTCAAGGACAAAACCTCCACACCAAAGCTGAACAGGATTGTGTAAGCTGTCCATTGTAGTGAGGATTGCACTAGTTTCTACTTCAGAGAAACCAAACAACAGCTGCATAAACGCACAACAGAACACAGGAGAGCCAGCAGGGCAAGAGTCACCGGTCCATTTGGACCTCAAAAGCAAGGGACACATTTTCATGTCATTGATGTTCAGATTTTAAACAGATTGGACAAATGGTGCGAAATAGAAAAACCGACGCTGAACCGAGGGGAAAGGTTGCAGTTTATGCTTTCCAGCATCTACAACTCGGCATTGAAAATCATTGTAAAGAAATTCCAAAAAAAGTTAGAAAACAAAACAACTGGACTTTTTTTTTTCCTATCCAGAAAGCTTTCTCAATTCAAAATGTCTGGAGTAGAATATATTAAAAAAAAAAATATTGCGAAAATCCGGTGGCCTTTTATTTTTACTAAACCAGCAAGGAACAATTGTCTTTTACTTTTTTCTCACATAGAAAATACTATGTGAGACATTTATTCCTGTTAAAGGGGAGTGTTTCTTTCCACTGTCACTACAAGCATACCGAGGGACTGCTGCTGATTGCTGTGGCTGCCTGCTTATCCAGGAGGAGTGAGTGCTGCAAGTCAATGACTTGATGCATTATACTAGGTTTCCTTAGATAGCAAACTGTTCAACCAATCAGTCTGCATGATTTGATAGAATTGACTTTGTAAAGTGTTTTGAAATGACGTGTTGTGAAATGACACAATGTGAATAAACTGAATTGAACTCTGGTGAAGTCATTCATGTGTAGATGTTGATGTTTCTTTGGTTTCTTTTTTACATGTTATGTCTTTCCCAAGCCTGTAATATATCAAAGGCAGTTTAGAAACCAAGAAATCTGACACATTTAACATGTGTAAGATTTGCAACATGTGATTAAATGGTGGAGGGGGGGGGTCCGATATTATTTTTTTGTGTTTAGATTTAGCAAAAGTTTCACTTACATGTAATTTCATGTAACTTTTCATGTAACTTTCACTTACATAAAAATCACAGTTCATAAGATTTGCAGCACTTCCTTTAATATGTAACATTTATACAATAGTCCAAAGTAAAATGTGTTTAAAATGAGTGTAATTATACACAATAAATTCTGTGCAGGACTTAAAAAGAAAGATCTAGCACTGAATGTCGCTATTATACTCCTGAGTGGGGACCACTGTCTCTAAAATTATCGTTTTGCTGTAACATATGGTGCCAAGTAAGGTGTAGCCTTCATCAGCAATAACATCTTAAGTAGTTGTTGAACCTTTAAGTCCTATAAACACTTGGTTGCATAACTTCTGAGAAACATTTAGGTAACAAGTGAACTTTGACTTTGCATGAAAGAGTGCCGCTGTAGTCAGTTCTGATGCCTCAAAGTTGATGACGGATCTTTCTGGTACCCCCCGGATAATTACCAGCGTAATGACTTGAGCTCAGCCCTTGGGGTGGGATTACAGCTGAACATTAAACATGTTAAGCGGGCCTGCGGGTTGGGAAGGGATCCAACGGGCGGACTGTGGTCCACTTTGTACATTGTCTTAAGGATTAAGTGTTGCCCAAGCTCTTGTAATGCGATGCAATATGTCTGAGGCCCTAATTAAAACACATCCACACAGATTGAGCACAATTCATTATTCTTGATCGAAATCTGCTTGCACAGTATGTTTAAAATGTCAGTCTCTTTTTTATAACCCTGTGGTGGCAAGTTACGTAAGGGACTTGCTCTAGAGTCTAGAGTGTTAAAGTGGGCAAAAAATTTGAAGGGCCCTGTTTTTGTGTGGTTATCAAACACAGCTTCATGAGAAATATGGGAGGGGCAAGCAACTCAACTCAATCTGAAGGAGGTTGTGTGATGTAATGTAAGGGTTAGAATTACAGGTGTTACATTAAGGCCAACAGAAGAAATGTAATCTCTTTGTGTGTGTTTAACATAATTCAGGCTTAAATTCAAACATTTCTTTGTTTAAGGTCAGTGAGAGATTGGCTAATGAAGCACATCTTCACAACAAGTACTAAACTCAAATGATTTCATAGACATGTTTTTAGTCCTACAGTTCAAATGCGTAATTCCAAGTTAAAACCGGCCTGTTATTTGTGCTAAATGCACACGACTTTGTGCCGACATAAATCAGCTTTAAACAAATTGGTTCAGTGTTTCGTTTAGGTGAATACCTTTAAAATGCCTGTAAAGCATGAAAGCTTACCTAACATCAAGTACAAAAGTTACAAAAAGAGAAACACACTTTTTTGGTAGATTTTTACAGACCAAATATCATAGTAATTTAGAGCTAGAAAATGTAAAGATATTGAAAGTATGAACTATAACTAAATCACAATCCGCCTTGCCGTTATTTATTTTTTAACAAATAAGTATTTTTTAAAGGACTGCGGTTCACGGAAAAGAGACTTTTGAGTCAGGTGCCTGAAAATCTATATCCACTTTGGATGTATTGCATAGTGTTGCCCAGCAGAGAGAAGGTCCTGGATTCATTCCAGTTTTCTCCCACAGAGACAATCACCAGCTCTTCCATGACCATGCACCTGTTGATGGGTATAGGATACGGATGGATGGGAGACATAACATTTTCAACCACACTGTCTTGAAAGCCTGTCACTATCAGTGGCTCTAAATACGTTTTGCTTGTGTTTTTTTTCTAGGCTTTTATTTATAAGGAAATAATAATAATTATTATGCTTTCACAAGGTTCTAAACATCCAACTCTAAGTCTACAAACACTCATGACAAGGCAGCACAGAGGCAAACAGCAATGTCTGTAAAGAATTATGTTGCCCTTTTCAGACTGATAAATTACTTTATTGCTCATGAATTCCTGAATTTATTTTGATTGGGGCATGATGGATTGCTGTTTCAGCCTATCTCATGTTGCAACACTGGTTTTACCTGAGTCATTTCTTGATTCTACAGGTCTAATTAGGCGTGGATATGGCGAGTGAAACTGAACCAAAAATGTGATTCATCCCACCTAATAATACATTCAGCTAATGATATACACTATCCGGGTGACACAGATGTTGAGAGAAACCTGGACATCAGAGGAAAAAAGCAAGTCAAGAACAAGCTACAAGGCCGAAGTCAGCCAAATAGGAAGAGTAGTAAAAAAGATATATGCCCTTTAGCTTCTACTAATGGATGGAGTTACAATGTTAACTGTTAATGGTTTTCACATGTCACTGAACCCAGGAAGCATTTTTTGCGTCTAATAAGATCACATTTCATTGTAGTGTTTTCTAAAGACACATCTTGTGTTTTCATTCATATATTTTTAGTTCTGTCACTTGTAAGGATTTACAGTGTTCCTCAAAACCTGTAGAAGTAAAGTCATAAAATAAGCAGCATTTCTTTCCAATAAAAAATGTGTATTGTCTAGGAAATGGGGACTGTTCCACTTCCTTTGCTGTTTCAAAACCTCTGTGGGTTATTGTTTCTTCGCTTTCATTTCATCTAATCCTTTTTTTCTTAAATGCAATGGTGGCATCAAAGCTGGACATTTGTGTGGCACACAGAAATTATGTATAGCCAAAACCAATGCAAATAAACCAGGACAGAAAGAATGTTGTTCAGTCAGTAAACTAAATAACTAGGACAAAAGGACAATTTACCACACCTACACAAAGTCAAATTAAATTTAAAAAGAAATTAGATTTAGTTTGATCCTAAAGCCTCCAGAGCCAGATAAAATTTCAGTCAAAGGACTTATGGGGAAAAAAGAAGAAAGAAACTGTTTTTCCATGAACCGAAGCCACCAACCTGCTGTTAGCGAACACTGAGGTTGAAGAGGTCGCCTGTCTGGCATGTTACATTATGGTGGTGCAAGCAGGATTATGTTTTAATAAGCTTATGTAAACACCCCCTACTGTGCGGTCTCATTATGGGAAGCTAATTGAGTCTCTGTGTCCCGGGGTCATCAGGGCCTCTTTGAACCATTCTGCTATAGTTTGCTGTAAAGGGGCCCCATTTTTGCCTTTTAAACATCTGTCCTGTGCTCTAACGAACATGTGTCTTCCTATGAGGCAAATCTGTTTTCAGATCTCTTCAAGCTTGCATTTCTATGATGGGTATACCTGTATATATAAATTGGTCCTGCGGGTTTAGCCTCCTCTTTGTGAATGGATTGAAATCTCTGCCTTTAGTCCATCTACCTTATTTTTACAAGACTCTACATGCATCATATATATTTGATTGGCATTTACACCTGCTCATCAAGATGCCAGGAGTGTGACTTTGATTGACAGCTATCATGAATTAATCTGACTGGATGAAAAATGACTCAAAAAGCTCTGATTGGCCTCATTGACAGACATCTGGGCCATGAAGAAAATCTTTCAGGAACAAATTAGGGACCAACTTGAAATCAAATGGAAGCCCAAAGACATAGAACATGCATACACACCCATTTGACCAGCATCCATCACCATTAAAATTAGTCCAACACCAAAACTAAAAATTATAACAACAGCAATAATAATAATTAAATAATTAAAAATAACCCCACGGAATGGGAATGTTGAGAAATCAAAAGTCAGGCACATTTGATGAGAGAACAGATGTGGTAATTCCTTTTTAGTTCATAATTTTTGTTTACTGTGTCTACAACTATTTTCTCTAATTTTGACGGAGACGACATCCTAGCGCTCTCTTGACAAGCCGCTGCTGGTCAGTAGCCCTCGGGCTGGATTATGTGCTCTACCCTGTAAAGTATTTGAATCAACCAGTTCCTTACCTTGCTCAAACAACAAGTCTTCAAGGCAAGCAAAGTCTTTCATTAATTTAATTAAATTCAATTTTATTTTATTTTATTTATAGTGCTTCAATTCACAACACATGTAATATCAAGGCACTTTACAAAGTCAAATTGAATCTGATCATCCAAACAGATTGGTCAAAAATTTTCCTATCTAAAGAAACCCAGCAGATCGCACAGAGTCTAGACCAGCAGCATTCACTCCTCCTGAAAGAGCGTAGAGCCACAGTGGAGAGTCGTCTGCATTGTCCATGGCTTTGCAGCAATCCCTCATACTGAGCATGCATGAAGTGACAGTGGAGAGGAAAACTCTCCTTTAACAGGGCGGAAAACCTCCAGCAGAACCAGGCTCAGTGTGAACAGCCATCTGCCTCAACCGACTGGGGGTTAGAGAAGACAGAGCAGAGAAACAAAAAAGCACAGAAGCACACATTGATCCAGGAATCCTTTCTATGTTATATGGTAATGGTAGACGATCTTCCCCCCTGGATGATGTCAAAGCTAAAAGAACACCTCACCAAATGTACATACTATGAAGAGAAAAAAGACAGAGGGAACATAAAGTTAAAAGTTGAAAAAACAACAAATAATGCAAATTGGAGAAGAGTAAGATAGCTCAGCAGAGTACTAAAAATAGACCCTGATGTCCTACAGCAGCCTAAGCCTATAGCAGCATAACTATAGAGATAGCTCAGGGTAACATGAGCCACTCTAGTTATAAGCTTTGTCAAAAAGGAAAGTTTTAAGCCTAGTCTTAAAAGTAGACAGGGTGTCTGCCTCACAGACCAAAACTAGGAGTTGGTTCCACAGGAGAGGAGCCTGATAGCTGAAGGATCTGCCTCCCATTCTACTTTTAGAAGAACTAAAAGGAACCACCAGTAGACCTGCAGTCTGTTTGTAAAATGCAGCAGCAGTGAATGTAAACAGCTTAACATCTCACTAGTTTTACGCATAATAGTCCATGTTTCGGCAGCGTTTAACCAGATTATAGAGATGCAGCTGTCAAAAAATTATTCTGTGATATAACTCAAAATCTGTAAATGAATACAATTAGTTTTCAAACAACGTGTCACTTTACCCAAAACAGTTATTTCAAGCTTATATTTTATGTGGGGATTTTAATGAAAGTCGAAAAACTGATATACAATCTGCTGTTCATTTGGCTCAGATATTGGAAAATAAATAACTTGCTGTAGCAGCTAAATATTGTGAGTAACACCATTTATAGGGAAAGTATGGAGAACACAGTCAATAATTTGATTTCATAGCAAAACCCATAGACATTAAAGCCATAGTTTGTAATAATGTTCAGTAACACTTTTTGTTATACTGAGTGAAATGGTTCTTCCATCCTGACACTAGTCAATACATTATGTGTTCAGAAAAAGGAGGTTAGAACGTAGATCTCTTTCAGAGATGCAGGACTGTAAAAACCCTGACCAAGTCTGTCCTTCGGACCGAATGGCAGGGATTGGTCAGAGATAAGGTGATATCCCCAGGGATACCCCCTCCATCCCTGGGGATATCACCTTATCTATTGGTTGTCCCACATGCCAATCATTCTGATGAGCTCATGTAACGCCGGTGTGCATGCTCGTTCCTCTTAGTCTCCGTATGCTGGCTGCGCATGCACACTTCTAGTGTTTATGTATTCGGTTAGCTTCTGTGTTAGCCGTTCATTGTAGCTCCACTGATCTCACCGTATACTTTGAACATGGCTGAGAGTCACAAGAAGAAAACCGTGTACAAGTTTAAGAGAAGAAGAGGAAGGCCTCAGTAGAAAGAAATAAGACCGGAGTCGATTTATGAGATATTTTCACACAATCCCCCTGAGGAGCAGAAGAGCAGATAAGACGGTCTTCCGCATGTTATTCATAAAGGGACTTGGGGAAATCGCCGACTTTACCTTTAAAAGTCATTTTGTAATGACAAAGGACAGATAATAAGCTATAATAAAAATATCGGAAAAACAATAAATTTTCTTCCTTGAGAAAATGTATGCTTACAGCCATGGCTGCCTGGATGGTCTGGCTGCTGACTCTGCTTGAAGTTGGTTTGTCATGGCTGTTGAGGGAACTGTGATATTTCGTAGTCCTTCACCCTTTAAGATAAGATTCTGCCCAACACTACCTTCTCATTGACACATATGCAACAATTGTTTAATAATCTTGTTCAAACATTGAAACTGTCTTTGGTAAGCTGACCAGCCAGACTGATAATGTATAGCGCTCTACGTTCTGCACATTTTCAACCTGGGACTGCTCCTATCAAATCTGTTTGGGGAAAGGAGCAGAACTCTCCAAGCTGATGGGGGTGAAGTGACACCTAGTGCCCGCCTACCAAAAGTTGGTTTTAGCTAATCACGGTATCAAATTAAAACGTAAGCAGCAGCATCATGCGAAACCACAATAAGGTAAGCTAGTCATGGCCCTTCTTGCTGTTATTCTTTCAAATAAGAAATTGTGGATTCTTACTAAACAGATGTGATAGCAGCAGCTATCTTAAATCACAATACTGCAACGTGATTGGCCCGAACCGTTTTTGGTTTGGAGACAAACGGTTGAAGCCGGAGCGGTACAAGATGGATTCTTGTGTGTTGGAGAATCTTGCAGGCAAGGTTAGGTCTGTGGTGGGTGAAGATAAATCCAAACGTCTATCTATTTATGTTCACATGTGTCAAACAGGTTTTTTTTCATGGATCCTTGGGGAAAGTAAGAGTGCTCATTTGTTTTCTTTGTTGCCAAAAATTAGCCATGAATTTATTCCACATATCACCATTAGAATTATGTTTTCAGGCAAACATAAACATAAAAAACATTATAATCTGAACAAAATACCTTTTATTTTTTACTGTAAAATGTAGTAAAACAATGCAATTTCAAGTGAAGAATTAAGCAGGAGACCATCATATTTATTGTCCCCTAAAAGGGCTAAAATGGTACTAAATAATTTCAAATCAGCCATACCACTATACAGAAAATAGTCTACAAGTGAAGGAGAAATACTGTCAGGTCTGGTCTTTCTGGTTCAAGTTCATCATGTAAAAAAGAAGTCTCCAAAAATCCTAAAAAGTCATTACAGGATCTGAAGCAGGCAGTATGACTAGAAAGAGACAGTAGAAGTGTAACTTTCTTTTTTTGCAAGACGGAGTGATGTCCTCCCTTAGGAAAACCTAAAGGCCAGACTGTGGTTTCTAGTGAAACTAAAGACCATGACTTCTGGTACTGTGTTCTTTGGAAAGGTGATTTGGCAAAAACTAAATACCTAATTCTTAGAAAAGGACCTCATTCCAAGTATACCAAGTATGGAGCTGGAAGTGTCAAGGTTTGGAGATACTTTGCAGCAGCACAACCTGAGCAGCTTAGAACCACAGAATGAACCATGAATTTGACAATTTATTTAGAAAATAAAATAAATAAACATGAAGCAGCTATGGACCCTGCAACATGACAATAGCTGTGTTTCCATCTTCATTTTTATGCACATTTGAAGTATCGCATTAGTAAAGGGTGATGGAAACAGCAAAATTCAAAATAGAATTGCATTTCTTTCTCTACATCTCCAAACAGCATGTAACATTTACAACTAGCCTGATAGCAACACATTCCTGAAAACCTCTCTCCATTTTTCTCAGATGTGTGGCCCATGCTAGTTTGCAACCTCTACTTCCTGTTTATTACAGCCATGCGTAACGTCAACTTCTGACAAAATTAAACGTCGTGCAGCCTGATTAATTCGCTCCCAACCAGTGGATGGAAAAAACACCTAATTCACATTTTTTGTGACATTTTAAAAGTTTGCTCAAAATTCACATAACGGTTGGATGGAAGCATAGCTAAAAACATACAAGGAAATCCACCCTTGACTCCAAACTTCTTCACATGACAATGTCTGCTTTGAAAAACAACTGGAAAATACGATTGAGACTATGTTTATATTTCATTCTTTCGGGCATTACAGTGTGCTGAAATTTTGCCTCTGATAAAACTTGCGTCCCAAGACAATAAATCTAACTTCTGATTTAATAAATTCTTTGAAGACACAATCTGGCTGCATCTCACCAAACACATTACAGCCTGAATTTCCAAGTACTATGAGTTGTATGTTACGGCCTCGAACAAATCTAAAGTTCTTGCGATCTGCTTCTTGTCTGCAGCTCTGCTACACAACAGAAACATCTTTATCACCAAAGTATGCAGTTAGGCTAATAATTGATTTCAGTTGTGCCTGATTGTCATGCGTTGTCACAATCGTCGGGGTTCAGAGGCAAACACTGCAGATTTATGTTCTTTGTAGTCCAGACTCCTGCCAGATGCTGCATGCCTCTTGATAAGGACACCATCTGAAGTTCACCAAGCGTCTCAAGTTGCCTGCAGCCCCCTTAGCTTCTGTGCTTGGTGCCAAATTGTATCTGGGGCATAAACAGACCCCTATACGCATTAAGTGATATTACTGTTGAAACTGGATCACCAGCTCACAGCCTAAGAGTCTAATTCAATAAGGTTTTGATCTCCAAGAGGAACAGCTTTGTAATATATTTTTCTCAGTTGATCAAATTCCCTGTTTGAATCCAACTGAGCGGCTGATGTCACTGATGGTGGTTGTGATTGGCTCACAGCCCCAGCCCACTCAGCTGATCTTATCTGATTGGCCTCCAGACACATGCATTGTTCTCTGCATAGAAACGGCTCACTGGTGCCGTGACCTGATTTAGTCCAGGACATGAGTGAATATTTTTCCCCCTGTTCTTCCTTGTCTCTTGCTTTCCTCTTGTTATAACCATCTTTCCTGTGCAATCCTCTTTTCGTTTCATCCCTTATCAGTTAATTTTGCTGCCATAGCCTCTTTTACTGCCTGACTGCTGACAGCCTCTGGGGCTTTGATCCCTCATGAAGGATAGATAAGTGTGCAGTGTGTGTTTGGGTATCTGAAAGCTTGAATATCAATTGGAATGCCCTGTTTTTCTTAGCCTTGGTGTTTTATTGTGGTTTACCTCACCTTTAAATAGCCTTCAAGTTGAATGATTTATTCTTAGGAAGGAAACCCTAGATAACGCAAGAATTATTCCTATTTATAGTGCATGCATAATAATGGATTTTTCAATATGTTCCGGTAAAACATGTGGAAATAAAGGTGCATTTTGATTCCTAAAAGAGATAAATTGTAACAAATCCATCCACAGGTTTGGTGGTCATTGATTATTTCAAAGTTGGAAGCTGATTATTTACCTGCCTCTGTGACTCATTAGTAGTTTAACCAGCTCGACAGAACCTATTGACCAGAGTGTTTCTTGCTCCCAAGTAAACATAGATAATGTGGGTCTACACATGGAGGCCAGAATGAGCTTGTGGTCGTAAATTTTAAAGAGCAGCAGTAAAAGTTCCCCTTGAAGGAAAATGGAGCACTTGGACAAAGATTTTCAGGCCGAAGAGCCCTCAAACGGTGATTTAGGAGCGAAGAGTTGATAGTTTGGAAGGTTCTTATTTAAAGTATATACATTAACTAAATGCACCTTTTTTACTTGGGTGCCTTACAAAACTTTAGTACAACTTGCTATCTTTATATCAGATAACATTCACGTTAAAAACACAAATCAGTGACTAATTGGGAAGTGTAAAGAGAGGAGTCATGCTTTTTCAACATCTTCTACAAATAAAAACATGAAAAGTGTGGGGTGAAATGGTATTCACCGCCCTAGATTTATCACCGTTCGCTGCAATGGCAGCCACCAAGTTTTGGGGTATATTTTTTACCAGCTTTGCAGGTCTAGAGACTAAACTTTTTGACTATTCTGTTCTTCAGTGTAGCTCTAGCTCAGTCGAGAAAGGGGACCATCCATCAACAGCAACTTTCAAGGATGCCAAAAGTAGGCGAGTATGTTGTATGCAGAGGCAAACCTCTGTCCTATGATGCACCTATGCAGCCTTTCAAGGTTTTCTTCTAGGAGGGTCCTAGGTTCAGCTCCATCTTCGTAACTCTGACCACCTTCCCTGTCCCAGCTAAAGAGACATAATCCCACAGCATAATGCTGCCACTATCATGTTGATGGGATAGGTCGTTCAAGGTCAGTTTCACGTCACGCAAATCCTTTTATGGGCCAAATAGTTCAATTTTAACCTAATCTAACTGGAGCACCTTCTTTTCCTTTCGGTTCTAGGTTTGCTTTGTGTTTTCTTTAGATAAAATGGTAAGAAAATGCATTGACGTTTGTGGATTAAAATGGGAGAACTACTTTTGCAAGACACTGCAAAAATGACTTTAAAAACAATGTCACAGATGCTCGTTGGCAAAATAAAGCCTACAAGATGTTTTGTAATGTTTTGAAATGAAAACATTCTGGATATTTGAATTAAGGCGAATGCAATTCTTATGCATCTAACGACACAACAACATGCCTTTTTGGTAAATCTGGAAAGACATGCTGATTCTCTGAGGGTTTGCAAGTTACTGCAAACTGCCTTCAGTATTAGCCTGGGATCATGCTAACGATGACGAACCCACCGCAGCCAAGTGTGGAGGACATGTTTGGCAGCATTGGGATTTGAATGAAGTAAAGATATTTTCAAGCATTGCAAATATTGCAACCTAAAACCAATATCCTTTGTCAGTAGGTTTTTCAGACTGTACAAACGTATGCCTGATATAACGTTTAAATCATTCATTGGTTGAAAACCCAGGGTGCATTTAAAGGATCGCTTTCCATCTTGCATATCTCCTCAGTCATTTCTTCATCTTCCACTGGGTGACCTCTCATGTACACAGTTTATCTCATGCTGAATGTTTCTCTTTCCGAAGCTGTAATCCATTACATTACAGCATCATTAGTGCTAAACTGTTTGCAGTGACTAAGTGGCCTATAAAAGAGACTGTGATGTCTTGTTTGGCACCTGATCAACACATATGCTCTCCTACTCCTCCGCCTGAGGAGCTTCATCTTGACTGGAAACAGAGCCTCTCGTGGCTGGGGACACTCTGTTCTCTTCTCTGCTCTAATGTACTTACTGATACACATATGAAATCTGGAGCGGGTCCCCCGAAGGCTTTATTGCCGAAAGCTCGAAGCGAGCCAGCTGTTGGCAGTTACGGGACCAGTTATGTAAGCTCCCCCAACGCAGCCAAAGTTTTTCGCTTTTTTTTTTCCGCCTTGCAATGCTGTGCAAAGCTCCTTATCAGAAACTGAGATAACACCTGCAGAAGTGCTCCACTTCTCCGTCCTGGTTTAATTTTACAGCTCATTGGCAAACAGCAGGATCCAGCTTGTATCTTTGACGCACTTTCAGGGCGTTGTTGTTCTTTCTTCAGCACATTTTGTCTCATGTTCTCTGGTTTGGGCCTCTTCATCCCTTACCAGGTTCTCTTTGTGTTCTTTCACACCCACATGCGCTGTCCATCCAGAGCTTTCTTTTATCCCACTTATGAATATCTGCATTCATTTACTCCATAGAATAGGAAAAAACAATGGTTCATTCATCAGTTGCTCACCAGTAGGATGACCGTCGTCTTCCTCGTTGATTTACATGTAAATGCCGTCTTTGTCCATACCCACTTCTTGATTTCATAACGCAGCCAGTAATCTTTTTCTCATTTTATAATTTTTTTTCTTTTTTTTTATCCCAGAATTGTGTAACACTTTCATGAAAACTGCAGATTATTTACCAATCCATCCTCCTTCACCGCCAACACAGTATTTAACACGCACACGCTTGTTTTCTGAGCCCATGTAGCTGTCGTTTATTCCCGACAGTGAGCTCACACTCAGGCTGTGTTTGTCCACTCAAGTCAAACGCGGCTCTTCCCTCGGTGATTGATTGCTCAGTAATCCCACATAAACGATGCGACACAAAATAAAATCGCCTTTTGACTATTTGTCGCTGCGACGCACGGCAGGCAAAGAGCCCCCAGATTGCAGGCAATAACTACTCAACCTTCTCTCCACGAAAGGATATAAACGCTTCCATTTTTAGTGCCTAATTGCGGAAACCATTACTGCCATCCACAAGACGGTGGCTGTAACTATGGAGCTAAACTACCCGGAGCGACCCTGCAACCTCAGCCCCCCCTGGCAAGCTTTGAAATCTGAGAAAGCAGCCCTGAACTCTGACCTCCACCCTCCCGCCTCCCACGGCAAGAGCGGCTCTCCCCTTGCTCCCCCTTCGGACAGGATGTGACCTAAAAGAGGAGCCCTGCAGGGGGGCCTTGACCCCAGACACTGTCCAGACTGAGTGTCTGAATCCAAGTGATTTGAAACGGAAGGCAGTACGTGACAACAAAACAGGAGTTGTTTGGATAATTTTCAAAAAGAAAAGAAAAAAAAGTTTTAAAATAGGTCTAGAAGGGCTACATTTTTCAGGAATGAATGGTAATTAAGTGGGAACACTAAAAGTGACAGATGACTAAGAGCTGCACCGATCACCAAATGCTACTTTGTTTACTGTATAAGTGTGACACTGTTATGGGGTCCATCTAGTGTGTTTCTGGGAGAGACATCAAGAGAGAGAAAATGTCCACTGTTGCTGTAACATTTTGTTAATCTCTGTCGTCCCAGTCGAATAAATTACCAAACTGATTTAAATGTGAATAGACCAAGGACATACGTTGTGCATTTTGAGGACATAAAAATCCAATCATTCGTGAAGAATTTGTAAAAGTTTTAACACAGAAAGACTTAAACAGACCCTGCTGTGGTCCCAAAAACTCAGGTAGTCTGGTTTCTTCAAACCCTTGAAAATTATTTTTGTGTAGATTAAGTTATCTGGCAGAAACAACCAGATTTGTGTTAAAATTTCAAGAAGACTCCACGATACATGAGCTCCCCACGGCATTTAACGCGCCCACAGCGTCACAAATCCTCCACCATACTGTGGACATGTGGTCAGTCTAATCTAAACATAGCTCAGGAGTCCAATTAAATTCTTAGGAGAATCTAGAAAAACTCAACATGTTGATGTTTGTGATGGTCCTCCTTACTTTGCATGGTGGCACAACAAACCTAATCATTGTTCACCCTAATTATGGCACCATGTTAATAATAAAAAAAACTACAATCAAATTAGGAACACTTTTCCCTCTAAAAAAAGCAATCAAATAAAAAGTTGGCTGCTGGAGATAGGCGCTAGCCCCCCTGCGACCCTGCATGGATAAGCTGGTACAGAAAATAGATGGATGGATGAATAAGAGATGGATTTGTTTAACACATATTTATCAGTGATTTAACAATAATAGTGGAGGGTAGTGTTAAAATGGTACAATCTCTAGCTATATGGGATTTATTGGTTCAGTTTTATGGATTCTGACGTTAGTTGTAAATTGGTGAATTGGTTTTGTGTAAATTGTTATATATTCTCTGAAATAAATTTTCTACAAAGTTTTACAGACATTCAGCAATGTTTTGTTTTTTTGTCTTTCATACCTTCTGTTGTCAGTGTTAAATCTTAAATAACTGCTTAGCTTGCCAGGAGGCCAATTATCATTATCATTCATATTTCTAAAAACTCATAGTAGAATTTTTTTTTTTTTTTCATTTTAATCATTCCTATTTTTAGCTTATTGTTAGTTAACTTTACTCCATCGCCAAGCCTTTTGAGACTGAATGTCAAAAAAAGCCATAAGTCATCCTTCAAAGTTGAAACCAACATATTACAAGGTTTAAGTTACTGACCACAAAAAAGTGCAAAACTTGTTAATCTAAATGAGAAATCCATGATCCATAAAATACCTTTTATATCCATGCCGCAGGTGTAAAATGTGTGCAACAGTAAAACTTGATTTTGTGGTTTAGCTGATTGAGTATTGTCATGATTAAGGTTTTTGTTTGTTTATTTTGGACTTTCAGCTCTGTCCACTCCTCAGCCACCACTCTGCTCTTGATCAGCTCCACCTGCTGCTCTAATTAGAGTCAACTCTACTCACCTGTTCACATGGCTACTTATACCTGCCTCAGTCATCCACTCTAAGCCAGAATGGCTTCAGGTGCTCTGCTGCTGTGCCTCTACCAATTTATATGTGCCCAGCTAGTCGGACTCTTCTGTTTGATTTGTGTTCATCCTTCACTGTTGTATGCTGCCAGTGTCTGCGCGCTGCACAAGTCTGCCCTGTCTCCCTGTTAGTTCCAGCCACTTGCTCTGCCAGTTCTGGTGGTTCCTCTGTCTGCATCACCTGTTCTGGTCACCTCCTGCCTTCATCTGTGGTTTAAGTCCGTCACTGCCTGCTACACCTGTGGAAGTCTGGTTCTGCCAGTCACCCCCCCCCCCCCCCCCTGCATCTTCTGGCCTCCTGCCTATTACTGCCTGCCTGCCTCTTCATCCACTATTAATTATTGCAATAAACTTTTTAGAACCAAACTCTGACATCAGGTTCTTCAGCTCTATGTATAACAAGTATAGGTGCTATATGCATACATTAGTTTTTATGGGGATAATTTATTGGTGTATTTAGTCCTCAGTTTAGATCTTTTATTGCGCCACAATGGTGAAATTTCGTTCTTGCATGAAGGAACTTGTATGCTATTGAATTTTTGTCTTTTTGCTGTTCCTTTATGCCTAGTCTTCACCCTATCCTATCCCTCAGTTAACATTATGAGCCCATTCAGTCACCTTATTTATTCAGCAGCGTTTACAAGAGCAAACTGTCTTTGTGACGTCAACATGAATCAAAGTCATCCATTTGCTTTTGTGTCTCTGTTTAGCCAAAGCTTTTCCTCAGAGCGCCCCACTGAAAGCTCGTCAAACCAAACAGGTCAATCCAAGCTCATCTATTGAGTTCAGAAAACAGCTTTGATGCTTTCTACTTAGGTGTTTTTGTCTGTTTCCTTTTCATTTTGGACAGCTGATTCTTCTCGTTGATCTGCAGAGTGTCAGCCAACAAAACATCAGGAAGAGCTCAGCTGCTCAAAGCCCGGGAGAGCGTTTGGGCATGTTTGGGAGGCGGTCATGACGTCTGGTGTGTGTCAACGGCAAAGCCGCTTTTGCTTCAGGAAGATTGAGAACAAAAACCTGCTGCAGGGTTTTATTGGCTCTAAGCAGCCACGGTCCGGCTAAATGCTGCTCGACAAATGGAAAAATTGCCTCTGGAATATTTGAGGCTTAACAGATATGTGGGACTAATCTAGCATTTATACATTTGACAAATTATTGGATGTTATTAATATATCAATAAAGGACTGCACAGTGGCACAGTTGATAGCACTGTTGCATTGTAGCAAGAAAGCCCTGGGTTCAAATCCCAGCCTTTCTGCATGAAATATGCACATTCTCCCTGTGCATACAGGGGTTCTCTCCAGGTACTCCCAATTCCTCCTACTGTTAGTTTAACTGGTCTCTCCAAATTATGCTTATAGTGTGTGTTGTTATGTGTCCTGTGTATCTCTGTGTTGCCCTGTGATGGACTGGTGACCTGGGTCCAAGACGTTCCCTGCGTCTCGCTCAATGACCGCTGGAAACAGGCACCATCTCCTCCGCGTCCCTGCACAGACAAACGAGTATGGAAGGATAGATGGATTAATAAATGAAAAATGCTGTAAAATAGGCCTAGCTTTTCTTGGGCAGATTCCTTTTGACCCATTGCAATAATTTTACAATTAGAACAGTAACTTTTGTCCAAAGAATATATAATTGAATCGCTGCAATGAAAACTTTCCAGTTGTGTCCACAGAGCAACTTGAGTGTAAAACATTTGAAAGTTGTGGAAAATAATTGAGGCATCAGAGCACCATGAAGCAATGTTGTCCTGCTGTAAAATTTGTTTGTGAGCATTTAAAGTAAAGCGTTTGTGGTTTAAATTTTGCTTTCAATGCATGTTTTGGGTTGAGCAAGGTTGCTCACAGTATGGACACTGGCCACCCCAAAGCCTCTATATGTCGATCACAATTAATGGCATCAATGCACTGTAATGACTTTTCACTGATAAAAAAAAACATGGTTCAACAGCAGGGACCTTTTCCTGGAGCCAGGGTAGCTTACTGGGTTCATTATCTACCCTCCTCCATTTCCACTGCATCTGTCTGGATAAAAACAAATTACCATGATATAAATTTACTGCTGTAGACCACCTTGGGCAGAGCTTTGTGGACAGGCAGTGCTAACTAAGCATTTTAGATTATTTATTTATTTTGTTTTTTTGTATAACATTTGGTCTTTGATCAAATGTTATACAATTATTAAATTAAATTATAAATAATTTAATTATAAAATTAAATTATATATTTTTTAATGCCTCTGCTGTTCTCAGTTTGTGTTCACCTTGTTGTGAACCATAGGTTTGGTTTGGCTATGAATAACTATTAATAAATATCAAGGACAATTATTAACAAAACGTGTATTTCTTTTAATCAAAACTACCAAGTCGGGGCAGCACCTGATTATCAGGAAATAACAGCCAAACGGCTCTCAGTCTCTGTCAGTCATTGATTTATGAATACCTGTTTGGTGAGGAGTGGTATTATAGAACAATGGATGGAGTGAGTTTGTGCCGTTCTCAAACAGCAAATATTGCACACATAGACAGAATACACACAACCAACGTCTTTCCAGAATACAAGAATTTATTAACAAAATATTTTAGGTACCAGTTAAATGACTTTAATCAACAAACACTTTCACTAAGCTGGTAACATTTAACTAAACTACTGAGTAAAATGAAAAGGTTGTGGAAAACTATTAAACTACAAAAAAGTGAAAAGGAAATGTGAAAATCAATGTTTCTAAATGAACCACAATTTTTTTTTTAAATTGCACTTTGCTTCTGTTTTAATTGTTTGGTTATTAAAATGTATTATTAGTAGTATTATGTCTATATGAGTCCAAATAGGTTTTGATAAAGACAACACAATCTTTCATAGGCTGTCCTGACTTTTTTAAGCCTGGATTTTATTTTTTAAACTATTTCTGTGCTGAGGAACAAATAATAAACCACAAACCCTGTGGATTGTTGTGAGGTTGTGATCACATAAAGGAGTGACTGTGGGTATTATTCTATTGCACAGGCTCTAACTAAGAGAATTTCTTTTTAAAAAATCAGTGAATCATTCAAACTTTCTCTTAGTTTGTTGCATTGACAGTTACCAGTTGCCAGGAAACGTACAGATCAGCATCATTCAATAACGGTTCAGGTTATTCACTTAGACACTGATTTGGAGAATAATTGTATTTAATGGGTAGCAATCGATCATTCCTGTCAAAATAAATCAGTTTTGTATCTGGAATCGCTGCTTTGCTCCTGATGATTGATTTTTAAGAATATGTTTTGTGATATTTTTCTGACCTGTTTAAAAGGTAGTTTGTTATATCTTCCTTTTCAGTGTGCTGTTACTGCTCGCTTATCTTTTGAATTCATAGTGAATTCAAAGATGATGCATTTTCAGTATTAACATGTGATTTCCTTTCCTATTGAGTTTTAAAATAGCCTTTTTTACATCTTTCAATTTCAAGTACTTTTCTGTTTGTGGATTTTTTTATTAACCTGGCCAGCCAGGTTGATAATGTGTAGCACGTTATCAATCTGGGACTGCTCCCATCGAATCCATTTGGGAAAGGAGGGACATTCAGCAGAATTATCCAATCTGATTGGGCGAAGTGACACCTAGTGCCCGTCTACCAGAGGTTGGTTTTAGCCAATCCCGTGAAAAAGTAAAATGTCAGAAGCAAGAGCGTCATGAGAAACCACAAGAAGGTAAGCTAGTCAAGGCACTTCTATACGTTCTTCTTTTAAAGATGAAATCGTGGATTTTTACAAAACAGATGTGACAGCAGCAGCTTCACGTGCGTCCCTTCTATGCTGCCATGTTTATGTTGGTTCAGCTGTGTTGGTTTGGCTCTTGCTTTCGTAGCACTGCTATGTCCCGCCTTAAACCACATTACTGCAACGTGATTGGCCCGAACCGTTTTTGGTTCGGACACAAACGGTTGAAGCTGGAGTGGAACAAGATGAATTCTTGTGTGTTTGTGAACACACAAATACCACAAGAATTCATCTTTTAGGCGAGTTTTTTCTTTAAAATCATACTATGTCTTAACTACATTTCCAGCTTCAGAAAAAAATATCCAAATGCTTTTTTGTACAATCCTCACTACAAACGCTTCACTGCTTTTTGGCTCAGTGAGTGTGTACTTTGCTGATAATTCAATTTTAACATTTACACACCTGGTATGTGACACATATTCATTGTTTTAGTTGAGCTTGACGAGATCACATATACGAACACGTTTATTGTGGGTTTGGGTGTAGGATCTCTTGTGAAACTATTGGACTGTGGGAGTGAAGAGACACAGGGAGGGAGGGAAAATGGAGGCGCAGAATGAGTTGGAGACATTTCTGGAAACTTCTATGAAAGTCAGAGAGGCAGAAAGAGAGAGAGAGAGCACAATGGGCATAAAAATGAAGAGGAGAATAACAGAAACAATTGACTGTTTAAAACTGAATAAAGTCCATCCACAGCCAGATATTTCATTCATGGGAAAGTTGCATTAATGTTTTGAGACTTTATCATAGAAACCTGGATGTATTTGGGGTCTGGGGGCCTGTATTGCTTATGGGATTAGAGAGGAGTGTGCAGAAAGAAAAGGAGATAGACTAAATATGTCTTTGTGGCAGCCACCTAATTGGGCTCATTACTGGCTAATATCCTAGTGAATACAGGCCCGTCTGACCTTGACCTTTGAAATTTAGACGTAAGTAGTCTCAGAGCTGTGAGTCGAAGAAGAACATAGAGGAACAACCACCCTCTGTTAACCAATGCGCACCACTCTGTGGGTACTTAATAGGGATAGCATAACTTGTGTGTCCATGGGTGCCTCTGTCTCTTCATGTTGGGGTGAAGAAACACATAAGTAGTTGTTAGAGCCAGTAGGGGTCAATTTAATTCAAACCTGTTGTCAATTTATTTTACATTTGATATATATTTCAACACCTCTCAGCTGCTAAATACACACAATACTTGGTTCAAAAGGGACTAAGAGCACAGCACAACATAAAAAGCTAGAGCATGAATGATCTTTGCTGTGTCTTGGAGGGGTACTCTAGGATGTATCAAAAGTACTTTGCACTTCAGACCACACCGTATGAAAATGTAGCATTTCCTAGCTGTTTTAAGCCTGAAAAAAACCTGTGTGATGACATTGTGATGAATGATTATTACTGTGTTAGCATATGTGCATTACCTCTTAACGCAAATAGAAATTAACCTGGAATAGGGCTCCCAACTTGAGAAGAATGCCCACATTTCCAAATTCCACACAAAGGCTTGTTGCTGAAAGGCCAAATGGAGTATAAGTTTTCAGAGTGCTGTTCCAAACCTAAATCTACTTATAAAGGCAAAGAAAAACCTTGGCATCGTATTTAGGAATGGAAAGGGGGAGAAAAAAGAAAAAGCAGTTCTGACAGATGAGAACACCACAAATGCTTGATTGAAGGAATGAGAGAGTAATTCCAGAACATCCTTTTGCAAAGAAGATTATTGTATTTCTTATCATTGCAAACAGGTTGTTCCTCTGCCTAAATCTCATTTTCTGCCTCATAGCCTTCTCAGTTACCACTTTTCTCTAACCGTAAAACTTCTGCTTGTCTCTCATCGTGTCACAGTGCGACTCTTTAGACCAGTCTGATGTTGAAAATAAATGTTTGTCCTTTGACAGTGTTTGCCAGCTGCTGCAGATGTCTCAAAGGCTACAAAGACTCTGCCGAGGCAGACAGGCCACGGTGGAATTCAGCATCAAAGGTATAAACACAGGCTTTAAAAATGTCAAAGGGTCAGAACTGGAAAATGAGAAAATCCACATCTACGGCTGTATGCATGCATTGAACAGTGCTTCACAATTATTATTATTTCTGTTAAATTATATTACATAAAATTACATAATCCATATATTCATTGCCTATACCTGCTTATCCGTGCAGAGTCACGGGGCGACTGGTGCCTATCTACGGTTGTCTTTGCGCAGAGGTGAGTGATCCAGGCTCAGTAAGTAAAAAGACTGTACAGATAGTCCAACCATTTTCATTTCCAGCTCCACAGCAGAGACTGGGACCAATATTTGAAATCACTTGGTTAAGAGAACAGGATGAAGGAAAACCAGGCTGGGTTTTTACTTTCTGAAGCCTGATTTACCCACCTCTGGATTGGATGAGTTTTTTACCAGACCCCTGGACATGTCGCCAGCCATTATACTATATTATTCATCCATCCATCCATTTTCCAACATGCTTATCCCTGCTGGGGTCACGAGGGGTGCTGCTGCCTATTATATTATATTATATTATATTATATTATATTATATTATATTATATTATATTATATTATATTATATTATATTATATTATATTACACATTTTTATATACAAGGTTGGTCATTTTTTTGCCTTACAACAGTATTTGTGCACCATCTTGTGTGGCTTTACCTCATGAAATTCTAATAAAATACATAGGGGTTTACGACTGTAACATGACAAAACATGAGAAAATTCAAGATTTAGGAATGCTGTTGTGAGACACTGTTCCCTTAATGTTTCTATCAGTCAACACCTCAGCTATGCATAAAAGTTTTTCTTTCCATTTCAAATTATCTCCTCCAGCGTATCCCGGCTGCCGTTATTAGTGTCGTGTTTCCACTCGGGCTGTTAGAGTTGGGCAGAAGTTCTGTTATTCATGGAAAACCTGAGCACAAGGGGTGCCTGATATGTGTTTAAACAGTGTTGTCATCACAGCGTCTGCCTGCCTTTTTTTCTAGAGAGATATGAATAACAAGGTGTCTCAATAATCATTGGCTTTTTTTAAATTCAGCGCCGGAAAGCGGCGTCTTATCTTCATGGTTTGTGTAAAACTTTCTGGTACATGTTGTTCCAGTGGAGCGGGCGAGATGGTGCTTTTTAGAATGCTAACGTTCATTATATTTGGGAACTTTGCTCCATTTCTCGTTGGTGGGACAAAAATGTGAGCGTGCCGGGGTCAGCTGGTGGGAGTGGGGAGCACGATGACGGACGACACAGAGTGTATCTGTGTCTGCGTCAAAGAGCCTTATTGATGAGATGTTAGAGTGTAGCTGCAGATAAACAAGAGGCGGCATTCTCTCAAGTCGGTGTGTCACTGCATGGTAAGACGACATACTGTACGTCCCCCCCGTATACATCAGTCTGCCCCTGTTACAGAACCCACACTCTCTCCTATGAACAATGCACTGACTGACAGCAATCAAGGTAAACAACATGCAAACATTTGAAAGCGTAAGCCTCTGTATTTACTGAACAAATTTCAACCAGACTTCGCTCCAACTTTGTTAGCTAATCACTACACTTGCAGCTGCTGCCAGACCCGCTGACTTTTGAATGATTCAGACACTAGAAACACCCGGTAACATAAATATAGAAAGATAAACAAGAGCTGACAAGCTGCTGGATGAGACTGCCGGGTTATATAAAGCCAGTGGCCTATTTAAAAAACTGATGTGAGCGCCGTCTCGCCTCGTCTCCCAAAATTAGAGAGGCGGCCACCACAACAGGCTACTTAGACTTGGAGAATATAGAAAATGGGTCATGCCGGTTCATGCTACGGAGGGAGATGGAGGATCAAGTTTTCTCTATTGCTTTTAAAAAGGATATGCTTAACATTGGTTTGGAATTTTAAGCCAATTTCCCACTAGCCCTTTTCAGCAATATTTTTGAAAAACTTTTCTTTATACTATTAATTTATCATTTTAAATTTCACAACATTTTTGAGCTATGTCAGTCTGGTTTTAGACATTATGTAAGTGCTTTTGAATGGCATTAGATGCAATATGGATCAGCTCAAACTTTCCATAACCTACTTGTGTAACCATGCCTAAGTGCAGCATTTGACACTGTGGGCCCTCCACTGTGGGCCCTCCACTGTGGGCCCTCCACTGTGGGCCCTCCATTTTACCGAATAGGCTTGGAAAGTCCTGAAGTCATTCAACTTACATCTCAAAGACCATCATTTTTTTAACAAACATATGTGAGGATTCATTCCAATGTAACGATTTAGACTATTGTGTTCAAAGAAGCAATTTCTTTGGTCTCAACACCAACAAAGAACCCTTCAAATTAAGAAAAATTCAAGATGTATATTTCATTCAAATCCATTTTTTTTTTTAAACGATCCATATTGTTTTATAAAGACAGTTGCCAGAGTGCTGATGTTTATCTCTCTGGCCAATGCCGATTGGCCAGATAAGAGACATTTTATAAGATGCTTAATTGATTTCTAATCTTTCCAAGAACAGAATAACTCTACTATAGTTAGTATAAATCTTAGTAGCAGGAACGCTGTTGAGAAGCATAAAATGATATCACGTCCTACCAATCTCCAAATTAGGAACATACGGCACAAATTTTAGAATGGATTGATAGTTTTATGAAGTAATGATATTTTAAGTTTGCCTATCTATTTATGGTAGGCCTAACTATCTATGTTCTGTGTTTTTACCCTACAAGCCTTCCAGCGCTTTGATATTAATTTATTGATAGTTATAAATTTAATCTAGTTTCCCCACAATTTTAGATTTCACTGTGACTTCATGGTAATTTTATTTCTATCTTCTTCTCAGTGTTTTATAATTCTAAAAATTGACACGTTTTTAATCGACTGACGGATAAGTTGTTGTGACTCACTGGCAGAAATATGCTCTGATTCAGTGCCGTGTCACATCTGTTTGGTCAGTAGAAGCGCACAAATGTGAGCAACCGCAGGTTAACACGGGGGTCTACTTTGCCGCGGTATAATGACATCTCTGTGTGTGAAGAGGGCTTTTGTGGGCTTGTGCCTGTGAGAGGATGGAAAGTGGGCAGGATGTGATGAGTGCTACTTTACTGCCTGTTGATTGACACAAGCCCCGGGGCTGCAGGCAGAGGGAATGACATAACTGGGGGGGGGGGGGGGTGCAGAAACAGTAAATGATGGGTACAATGGCGCAACTCCAGGCAAGAAACAGTGGAAAGGAGACAGGGGAGGATACAAGGGGGAGGAGTACTAACAAATGGGACAGAGGGCAAAGATAAGGAAAAGAGTGGCGAGATAAAGTGAATAAAAACAAAAAACAACATGGAGACTTGGGTAAAGAGAGCTGAGAATAAGAAGGGGTCTAAGAGGGAAGCAAAATAGTCGATCTTATGTTAGTGAAAGAGACAAAGGCAACAAAAACTGTCCTCAGACTCACTTGCTGTGAAATACACTCCTCAACCTTGGCACTTTTGTAGCTTTGACGTCAGAACCTCTCAGTGTGAGTGAGAACAGTAAATAGGCCAGCTTTGGAGAAGGGTTGTGAGGAATAGGCCTTACAAAGGACACCTGCTTACCGTAACTGCTGCTGCAAAAAAGGGTTTTTACTGGGAGCTAGGCAAATACAAACTCCCTTTGATGGGGTTACTACGGAAAAAACTGGTGAACTTTGTCCTCTTGTGGAGCAGGCTAAGGCCCTTCCAGCCCTGTAGATAAGAGCGGAGGGGCCTTTGCGTCAGTGTGATCATGGGAGCATGCAATAAAAACAGCTCTGGAATGCTTGTAGATGTCCATTTGTTTATTTAAGCCCACTCTAATACATGCCCTGCACACCTGAACAACTCCAATTTAACCTGACCTCGTGGACTCAACTGTGACAAAAGGAAATTGTTCAGTGTTAGGACATTCAGTGAGTTCCAGAGAAGCAAAAGCAACTACGGAGGGATACTTCAGATTTTTAGAAGTCAGGCTCTTTGAAGTTATTATCAGTAATAGCTGCCTTGCCCGACCAGATCCGTACAGAAACCAGCATAACTGGAGCGTAGCAACCAGGACGTTGCTGAGAAAACAGCAACAAACTCAACAGCGGTCTCCCATGGAAGTGTAGACGCCTGTTCAGAGTGTCAATAAGGGGCCAAAGTTTTACCAGACTGTGAAAGCAAGCCTACATAATAAAAGTGTGTACCTCAGTAAACTGAAGTCTAATAATGTTCCAGAAGTTTTTTAAGTTAACATCTGATGTCATCTATATAGATCACAATGAATCATATCCACCCAGGCTTTCATAGTATGTATGCAATGGAGTCTACCTGTGACACTGCATTGCTATAGGTTAGGAGGGATTGTTGTGATTCATTCAATGCATTTTTTCCCTTTTATTGATATTGGCATAATTACTGCATTCCCAAAGACCCCCTCCCACCCCCGACCCCTTCACTATATAGACCAGTTCACGCATGACGTCAGCGCTACATCCGGATCTCGGTGGTTGGCAAAAACAGCGCTGTTCTCGTCTACTACTGTGACGAAACGGGTGATTTAGAGCGTATTTTTAGTTAGTTTATTTTTGGAATCTAAACAATGCCTACGACTTGTTGTGCTCCCGGTTGCACACAGAGGCATTCCAAATCGTCGGATGTACGTTTCTGTCGTTTACCGAAGGAGGAAACACGAATAAAGAAATGGATATTTTCAATGAAAAGAGCGCAGGCAGAAACTCCCAATGGACTGTGGGAGCCATCATACTACGACAGAATATGCAGTCTACACTTCATCTCCGGTAAATACAACTTAATTCTGCTCTAGTCATTGTTGTACTTAAATAGCGGCGGAGGAGAGGTGGCGATCGCTACACGGGCCAGAGAAGGGGTAGCAGCAGCCGCTGACTATTCCGGCCCGTGTAGCGATCGCCACCTCCCCTCCCCTCCGCCCGTTCACGGGCGCTACTTCTGTGTTTACGCTGCAATGTCGCCGACACCCCCACCCATTTTAACAAGACAAAAACACCAAAATAATCCGTAGTGAACTATGTTTTTTTTTAACCTACCGGGCGGGTCTTCCTGTCCGACTCCGCGTTCGTATGTTACACATGTCTGAACATCCATCCATCCATGTTCTGACCCGCTTAATCCCTCATGGCGTCGCGGGCGTTGCTGGAGCCTATGTCCAGATATAATATAATTGCAGCCGTCCAGTGGTTTCATGCTTCCGTGCTCTCTCGTGTGTACTGGCCTGCGTGTTTATAAGGTAGCTGTATATGTCGCGGTACTGAACGCTTGGCAGCATTTCACAGACTCGCTCCGTCCCTTCAGGCTTTTGCTGTGTGGATCTGGCAATCTGATACCATCAACCATCAACTTAGTCTTAAAACGATCTTGTGATACGTTATCTAAAGAAGAAAAATACGTGGAGAACTCGTCAGTTTCTCTGTTTGCGTCCGCCATTGTGTTCGTCTTTTGCCAACCAGTCCGGCGCGCATGCGCGAAAAACCCGAATCAAAATAATAACAATGAACTGGTCTATAGGCTACTGCAGTACTTATGGTCCTCATCTATCTGAGTTGGAGGATTTTAAAATTGTGGGGAGCAGGCTCTGCATTGTGCACAATGTAAGCACGGTGATGAGATATCGTCATATACTGTAGCTGGCTAATGAAGCTGAAGCTGCTATCTGATTGGAGATTCTGCTTTAAATTAAAGGGATGTTTCACATTTCTTTTGTTAATGAGTCGGGGAAACATTAGATCATTTCTACTATACCTAGACTGGTTAAATTTTTGTCTCTATAGTAAACTAATTTGTACAACAAAGTCTGCGATTTACTAAACACTAAAAAGGAGATTTTTGGCATCTGGGCAACCTTAGGTTCACACAACATTAAAAACATGTGTCTCGTTGTCAGATGCAAAACAAGGGAGCTCGTTCAGTGTGGCATCCATGGAGGAAAGACATCCATTTAGAAATTGGAGTGGTGTTGTTGAAGCCTTTAACACATCATTTTTCACTTAAAATGGCAACGTCTTACATGTAGTCATTGCATATGTGTTTATGCCTGCATGAACAGAAAATAACAGAGTTTGTGGACCATGAAATGTCCTTTTGATGTGGTGCGCAGTTCATTTGGGAGCGAGGGATGGTCATTAATTGATAAAACATGATGAGGAGCAATGACAACACATTTTTGTGCCATGAGTGTTTTGCAAATTAACAAACATCTTTTGGCAATGGAATAATAAGACAAGGCAGACCCTCCACTCTACTGGGTCATAGAGCTATCTGTATCTTATTTGTTTAATCTTAAAAATTAAAAAAAGGAATATGGACATTTTATAAGGGCATGGGAGTGTAACGCCACATCAAAACTATCTAAGCTCCAAAGGCATAGAGTAACACAAAAACAGTGCTAAAAGCCCATGCCTAATCCCCTCTTTGCACCAGTAACTTCTCAAGCATAGGCCAGATTGTGACTTTAATAGGTAAAAGGCTTTTTCTGCATTCATAATGAAAACACCGGTTAGATGCAGGGATAAAACAGCACAAGGAGATCAAGATGAGCAGTACCTGTCTCAGCTGTAGAGGGGCATGCCTGCTTTGTCAGTGTGACTCCTTCGTCTGTTATGTTTATCCTCAGTTTGCATCAGTCTTCATGGTAACAACCTGCTTTACCAGCCAGTTGGGTGGTGGTAGTCTACTATTTCCATTACAGCCTCAGATTTTAGCTTGGCGATGGACCACAGTGCCAGGATATGTGCTGCTGTTTAACAGACCCAAAGCTTTGTTGTCTAGACAAAAGGACATTTGCTGCCAAGACTGCTTGCTCATTCTGAGATGTTGGTATGGAGCTGGTCAAAACAGAAACACAGCTGTGTTTCCAGGGGTATACACCTACAGGTTTATATGATGCATGTGCATCATCTGTTTTCCAAGGTAACAGAGATCAGTAGATTAATCGGTGGTGTGGCCGTTTCCTGCAGGTTAAACCTTGAGCTGTCCTTGGCCAATAGCTCTGCTTCATGGCCGTCTGTCTCCATGCATGCATCGTGAGGTGCGTGTCTGTGAGCCTCCAAGAGCACATCAACTGCATATCTATCTATCTATCTATCTATCTATCTATCTATCTATCTATCTATCTATCTATCTATCTATCTATCTATCTATCTATCTATCTATCTATCTATCTATCTATCTATCTATCTATCTATCTATCTATCTGTAAAAAATACTAAAAAAACACAATTAAAATGAGAATAACTAATAGACAATAAAGCAGCAATAACGTACAAATATTGCTATCATTACTGTCACATTCAATAAATTAGGATATTGTTGAAAAGGTCATTGAATTCTGTAATCCAATTTAGTAAGATATTCCAGCCTTTATTTATGTTAATTGTGATGATTATCTGTTCACAGCTGATGAAAAAACAACATTTAAGATTAGACTATTTCATCAGACCAATAAAAAAAAACATTTTAAAGACAGAAATATTGGCTTAATGAAAAAATGTGTTTGATATCTGATTAAAGGTTGTTACTTTCTAAAGGCACCTTTAATCTGACAAATGAGTGTCATATTCCAATTTACTGAATATCCATCCATCCATCCATCCATCCATTTTCCAAACCGCTTTATCCCTCATGGGGTCGCGGGGGTTGCTGGTGCCTATCTCCAGCGTTCACTGGGCGAGAGGCGGGGTACACCCTGGACAGGTTGCCAGTCTGTCGCAGGGCAACACAGAGACAAACAGGACAAACAACCATTCACGCACACACTAATTTACTGAATATGTAAATCTAAAATAAAATAAAAAAAAATTAAGGAGAAGTACGCTTGAATAAATGGACTGAGGCCTAGTCCAGACGTAGCAGGATATCTGGGAAAAACGAGACAGTTTTATGCGGTCATGCCTTTCAGCCACACATAAACGGCATTATACATCCTTTAAAACCAATGATCCTAAAAATTCTGGCCAAAGTGGAGATTTATAAACGCTCCGGTTTTGAGCCTGTGTGTGTGCATATTAATGCGCATCACAGTCTGCAACACATATTGCTGCGCTGCGTCACACATGTTTATACACTTGGCCATACGGTGTCTTGAGTTTTATTATCTTTATATTCTAATATGGTGTTTAAAGGAAGCTCAACTTCTTTATCTGTCCACAAGATCGAACGTCTTGGTGCCATGATTCATTCCTAACAGGAAGTCATGGTTGTTTTGAAGGATGCTGATTGGCTGACATAGGTTTTAGTTTTGCAGTACACTGCCCTCTATGCGCCCGGCGTATAAAAAACAAATGCTCAGTGGCGTATTTCTGCAACCTGACTCTCGCCAGAACCCGAACTAACCCGAAGTTGGGATTTAGTGTCATTATTTTGAGAAAGAATCCAGCAGACCTGTAGGGCAGGTAAAATCCACTCCGAATTGTAGAGACAACAAAAACGTTTTTAATTTTACTCTCAACATAATTTACTGCGTACAGTGCAGCCAAGGATGAAACAGAGAGATTATACACCCCTGCTGGGGCAGGAAGGCAAATAGATGGTATGTTTCCCTGCTGAGAGTGGAGTCCTTTTAAGCTCAGTCTTAAAGGTTTAACCCTCAGTTCAGAGCTTTTTATCATGTATAAATCATCCAAAATATTGGATTTAGAGCTACATAGGGCATGCATCATAATAAGCGCATTTCTCAGTATGTTTTGGCTGAACGCTCTAATCTGATTGAAGCAACCTTTATCAGCGAGCAGTATGTTTATCTATCCAAATTTGCCTATTATGACATTTTAAGGTGCTTAAAGGGAATCGGTTTCTCTAAGCCTCAGATGAACTCTGTTTTATGAGCCTGATCAGATGTTACACGTGTCAGTACTGTCTTGAATTATTTGGCATTTAGATTTGTAAGTGTAAACTCTTCTGCCTCTATCGTCCCTTTAAAGTAAATAGCCTCTGCAGATAAATGATTTGCTCTTCGACTGTACCGTTTGGAAAACAGGGATTTCATCAGCACCTTCCTGTTTGCAACGTGACCGCCTCCTCCAGGACACGCGGGCTTCTCTGAGTTTATGGAAATGCATAAACATGGGCACGTGATGACGACTGCACACGCAAACAGGAGGAAGGAAAAAAGACACATGCAAGAAGGGTAATTAAATATTGGTATCCACACAACAGGCTGGGGGCCAGAGTGGATCAGCGCTGTTGTGCTTTTGTTTGGAGACCACCTACTATTAGCGTCATTGCAAGGTGCTTGAACTTGGTAACTCCTCTCTGCCTTTGTCCTTTTACATGCCACTCCTCAGTTGTTAGACAGTTACGTTTTGGGCCGTTTTATACATGCTTATAAGCAGATAAGCGACTATCGGTTTTTAAAGCTGACTTTATGAGCTGCTTATGACAGATTCTGAAAGTTCAAAGCAAGTTAAAGTCTTGAATTTAGCATGTCACCTGACAGCTGGGTGTCTCTGTGCCTTCTCTGTTATATGTTAGACTCCTATCCAACATGCATACAATACGACGTACAACAGACGTTTGTCACACCATGCTTACCCAGCTGATGTGAGTCACTTGTTGTTGTAAGTGTGACCTTTGTCTTTGCAGAGAAAAGCGGAGCTCATCTCAGGTTACTCTGGAACATCTGCCACAGCTGAAGATCTTATTGCTAAGCATGTCCATCTTCTCTTTGTTGCACACAGATTGACTAATAATCTCAGTTGGTTGTCTTTACCTTGGGAAATTAGATTCAGAATCTTTGGCTGGGTAAAAGGTAGCTGCTGTGTGACATTTTCCAAAGTGAAACAGGCACTGCACAAAGCGTGAGGACACCAGGGGAAGCCGGCTGGCTGAGATGGTTTGTTTCCATAGTTAATAAAACGTTACCCCTAGTTAGTACTGATGCATTACTATTTCAACATAGTTCAGTCTATTTATTGAAGTGTGCCTCCCCTTTTTTTTTACAATTTTAGTTTTACATATTCAGTAAATTAGAATAGGGTGAGGCAAACCTCCTCAACTGGCTCCTTTTGATGCAGAGAAGCATCAAGAAACAACAAAACTGAATGTAATCCTTAGGGAGCTAGTATAAAACCAAACAACAAGTAATCAACATTTATGAAACCTTTTTAAATAAATAATTAAAAGATACAGACAACATGACAAGAAGTATAAAAAAGTATGAAAAGTATTACATTTCCCTTATAAATAATGTCACAAAATGGCTGTGTTGAGTGCAGCTATGGCTCTGGCACAGAAACGGTTCTGTTTTTGCGAGTTTTCAGTGTCCTATAGTGTATGCCAGACGGCAGAAGCTCAAAAACTGAATGTTCGGGATGACATTGGCTTTTTTGGGTTTCTGACAATTTTTTGGTCTTTTTTTAAGGCACCCTGTGTTGTACAGTTCCTTCAGGTAAGGAAGCGTGTATCTGGTGATCTTTTGGGCTCTGGTGACAACCCTCTGGAGTGCTTTCCTATCTTGCTACTGTGCAGCTGGAGAACCACAGACTGATGCAGTAGGTGAGGATGCTATCTATGGTGCATCGGGACACAAGCATCTTTTGTTTAAGATTGCAGTCTCTGCTGTGCCTTCTTTTTTTTTCTTTTTTTTTTTTGCTGTGCCTTCTTGATGATGGTGGGGGTGTTGACTCTCCATGTCAGGTCATACTCTATCTCCTCGCTAAAAAAACAGACTATGGACATCCCATCCACTCTGTCGCCGCTGACAGAGAGAGGCCTAATGGTTCTTTTCTTATTCCTGAAATCTATGATCAGCTCCTTAGTTTTTGCAGCATTTAGGACCAGGTTCATTGGATCTTTGTCAAAGGACGGGATAGAAAGGATCTCCAGGCAGGTCAGACGCTGCCAACTTTTACAACCAGCTTCGGTTTCTTGTTCCAGTTTCTGTCAAATCAGTCAACCTCTTGCAAAGAATAGTAGGCTTTTGCTGTCTGCCCAGAGAGTTTAGACTGAGGCTAAAAGGTTGTTAGATGTTAGGCTGTTTCTCTTTTGGATTTCAGAACTGTACGCAATACAAAACACTAACATGTGGTTAAGGAGGAACACAACCGGCTTTTAAACCTGTTTAAACCTGTTTGTTTCGGCTTCACAGTGGACCGTAATTGTGTTCATCTCTTTAGTGTCACTTTTCATCACATTTGCCCTGTGATTCAGCTCTCCAAAGCACATGGGCAGGAGTTTAACACACACAGATTAAATTGCATTTGGGAAAAATAGATTTCACTATTCATTTTAAAACCATTTGTTCTGAGAGCAAATTCCTTCATGGTCTGCTGCAGGTTTTAGGAAGAGAAATGGAGTAGTAGCTTGACATAAAGGACATAAAAACGTAATTGTATTAGTCAGAACTAAAATTCTCAATAATGCAAATCAGGATTTCTCAAAGTATAGACTCCTGTTTGGACCAAATGGCAAGTTAATCTGGACCCAGAAAAACTCACTTAGCAGAAAACCAAGTTGGAATTGGACATAAAAACATGGAATTTAATAGCATTAAAGAAAATTAAACTTTAATCAGCTTACGTTTATGGGAAAAGATGGCTCACAGTAGTTCTCACTTTAGGTATGAACAGAAGACCCTTTCCAGAAGACTCAAAGGGTCTCAAGAGCCTCCAGTTTAAAACAGGCTGGAGTAGAACAAAAAGAGTTTTAAAAACAGGAAAAGTCCTTCCAAGCTAATTCCAAAATGCAGCGGCTCCCAATACATACATTTTAAAATTGCGTTGTGAATTAAAGGGTATATAGCCACATTATATGCTTATAAAAACAGACAAAAAAAAACGTTTGATCATGATAATATAAAGCAATATACACCAAGCCTCCATCTTGATAGTGTTTAGATAGTCCTTTTTTGGCACCATCTACCGACAGCATCGCAGAACTATCATAACGCCGGTTTGCTTAAATAATAAATCACTTGTAAATAATGCCGGACTGAGCCAGACCCTCTGCAATGCCTCACAGTAAAGCAGCAGCTTGGGGTGATCAAAGATCAATCATTATTAATTAAATATACCGATCTACTACCGAACTTTAACAGCCTCATATCAGAACATTTACTCACGTCAGTCAACTCTGCGGTCACATCTGAGCGATCGGCAGCTTTAGCTTCCACTTCAGTGAAAACCAATGGTCATACTGTATTCCCAGCGACGTTCCAATCTTTTTCCTCTTGGAGTCATATATTTTTTTGCATTTTTTTTACTGGATCTTGGACCATTCTGCATTGTTTGGCTGGGAGATGCTAACAGCCACTTCCTTGTTTTAACCCCTGCTGCGCATGCACAGTATTGTACTTCCTCTGTTATTAAAAATAAACATGAAAGGCATTATTTACTAACAGATTGGGCAAAAACAAAGCATAAAACAGCAAAATAATAATTAATACCCCAAGAGGATGTAATCATCTTTCATAAAAACTTTGTATGCAACCAAAATGAGCTACTGGAGTATAACATGGCTATGCACCTTTAACCTATTATTATTGTTTCTATTTTATGAATTCTGAAAATAATATTTTTTTTATCTCATATGTAACTTATTTTATCTTATCTTACAACCAGTTTCTATTGTGGTACTGATCCCCGTATGATTGGGTTGGCTGTTAAGCAATGTCAGATCAAAGTAACCATGAGTGACATCTGGCAAGTAAAAATGAATAGTCACAGTCACATCATCCCATTTCTTTACAGCAGGCAATAATTAGATAACAAAAGTTACCTTTAAACTACTGGTTTTCTAAACGGGTACAAAACATCTGCAAGGGTAGCATGAACTAACACCAAACCAAAGCAGTCAGGTGCAAAATAAGCGGCACAGCTAAGAGAGAACTTGCGCTACACTTTACTTTGCTACAGATTTGCCTCTAGCGTTTTGCGCTGTTGCATTTCAAAGCTGATGAAAAACATTTTCAGAATTGAGACTAGTTGAGACTTTATGTTTTAAAATTCTTGACATGCATTTTTGGATACAAGATTGCGCTCACCAAGAGTTTTTTCCCCCAGAAAAATCATGTCTATTGTTGTTGAGACAACATGCGATGCATTCTGGATGGGAAAGTAAAGTACATTTAGCCATCTTTGTATGAAAGAGTCTAAAATAACTGGCAACACAGTGTGATCTGTTAGTTTTCCCACCTCTCCTTTGTTTCTGTAGGAAAATCCCTGCTATCCTGATCCCTCAAAGTAAACATAACCCCCTCCTTTAATTTAAGGTAACCACAGGGACTCGTGTAACTTGAACCAGTGAATAAATCATATCTTCAAATACACATTAGTTGGGGTTTTTGAGACAAAAAAAAAAAAAAAACTGCACAATCCATCCTCACAGGTTGTCCTCGCCTGTGATTTTTGATTTTCACGAAATGCTCATTTGAAAGAGAACTAAATTACCGGTGTAAAATTTTACACTTTTACCAAAAGTTTTAAAAGCACACAGGTCGAAAAGTTGTGTGTGTTTTGAAATGCAACCGACAGAAGTCTGAAAGATTTCCTCCCTGCCTTATCTCTGCATCAATTAATCAACAGCTCGTGTCTTTTAGCGGACATGCTTTCAGACCTGCACGCACGCACAAACATGCATTCCTGTGCGGAGATGAATAGCAGCCATTGATGCGTCTCGCTTTGAGGCCTGCTGCCGGAGTGAGTGTTGTGCCAAGCAGGTAAGTGGTGGTGGGTAAACCGATCTCCCCGTGGGCTCCCCTTTAACCCGCCTCCTAACCCAACAGACACACATACACCGACCCCCCTACCCCCCTACCCCCCTGTATTATTCCTCCCACTATGTTTTCCCATATATTCCCTGCTTCCTGGGCCTCACCTCTACCTGCCGGCACATTCTTTCCCCATCCCTGTCAAAACCTTTTTTGTGTGTGTGTGTTTGCACTCTTTGTTGCTTTGCTTCCTCTCTGTCACTCTGTCTTTATTACCTTGTTTGTCTAGTCCTCTCTTCCCGTGTTACCCGTGTCTTATCTGTTATGCTCTGTGCATGGGTGACCTGCCTCTCTCCACCAAACTAAACATGACACATGGTCAGGACAACAGCACAGAAGCTGCATGCAGGCTGTGAGAACAAAGGAGAAGTTTAGCCAATAATACAATTTCTTCAACACACTTTAGATAACGTCCCTTGGAAAAGCATTCATGTTTGTGATGTTACAACCACCTTCTGTGAAGGCCTCAGAGGTGATCAAACAGCAAGACGAAGGAACACAGCAGACAGGTCAGGTAGAAAGTAGTTCTAGGGCTCGGTTATAAAACAATATCACATGCTTTGGACATCAGACATAGCTCTGTTCAATTCATCCTTAACTGAAAGTATTATAGCTTGGTCTTTCCTGGTGACCCAGAAGCAACAAACACAGAGACAGATAGATGGTTTGAGGATGTTTGATAAGTAAATGGACAGAGGGGATATGGATGTGGATGAGAATACTGGCCGTCTGGGAAGGCTCTCATCACGGACTGTGGGGAAGGAGAGAGCAAAGGGTGAGCACCGACAGACAGGCTGGAGTGATGGTGAGCAGAGGCTGACCTACGGGGCTGATGAACTGGGGGAAGAATGTATGGCTGTGGTGATCAGTGACAGATCTGGCGGGACATTCCACGACGTAGGGTGGACAGGCCAGAAGTTCAGCAGGACGCCAGCAGAAGGGGAGAAGCTTCAGGTCGACTGGAGTGGCAGGAGGCTCGAGGGATTCGGAACTTTCAGAGGACCAGGATGATGATGATGATGATGATGATGATGATGATGATGATGATGATGATGATGCTGGAGAGAACCAAACATTAAAATGTATTGAAATGGGGGAAAAGTGCCAGCAGCTATGGTTTTCATCCAGCTACTATAACCCTCAGCTCATCTATCAAGTGGCAAACAAAAGTCCTCATTTTTCTCCTTCTGCTTGCGGTGAAATATGAAGTCTTCTTGACCCGTTTTGTCTTTGATGCCACTTTTTTGAATGGGAATTTTATAACGCATGCTTTTCCTGCACAAAGAGTCTGTGCTGTCATAAAATCCTGTGTTCTTCACGGTCCACTGCAGAGGGACCCAGAGGACCCTTGCTGACGTGTACAGAAGACAGTGTACGTCATAGTCAACCAGATGCTTTATGCGACTAAAACTACCTTCCCAATTTTTTTGTGTGTTTTGGTTTAAGAAAACTCAGTTGTTTTTTAGGGTTTTCTTTGCATGTTATCAAGAAAATGTTTTCACTGACAATGTGATGCAAAATTTTGTAAATACTCCCAGGGATAAACACAGCCCTTTAAGTGCAAATTATGTGTTTAAATAAAATAGTTCAAAAAGGTAGCTCAAAGTGGCCCCAAATCCACACAGATATTTCAGAAGGGAGAGGGAAAGAGTGACATGGTAAAATTCTGAGCTCAATTTGGAATAAATCTTTGTTTGAAAATATCTGAAGTGCTAGTTCAGGTCATCGACTCCAATATTGTAAAGTTGTTCCAAATATTCACGGTACCCGAGCATATGAGTTTCCTGAAGCAAAGGTGAATGGAGACAAACAGGACATAAAACCAAAGGTGCATTGAAGGCTCAATTAAATTTTATCTATATAGCGCCAATTCACAACACATGTCACCTCAAAGCACTTTACAAAGTCAAATTTAATCAAATCAAACAGATTGGTCAAAAGGTTTCCTATCTAAGGAAACCCAGCAAGTCTTGACACGCAGAATTCACTCCTCCTGAAAGAGCGTAGAGCCACAGTGGAGAGTCGTCTGCATTGTCCATGGCTTTGCAGCAATCCCTCATACTGAGCATGCATGAAGGGACTGTGGAGAGGAAAACTCCCCTTTAAAAGGAAGGAAAACCTCCAACAGAACCAGGATCAATGTGAACGGTCATCTGCCTCGGCTGGCTAGGGGTTAGGGAAGACAGAGCAGAGACACAAAAAAGCCAAGAAGCACACATTGATCCAGGAGTCCTTTCTATGTCATATGGTGATAGCGGATGATCTGCCTCCCCTGGATGGTGTCACAACTAACAGACCATGAGACCAGATGTACCTACTATGAAGAAAAATAAACGACAGAGAAAAAAACGTTAAAAGCTGAAATAACAACAAACAATGCAAATTGGAGAACAGTAGGAGAACTCAGCAGAGTGAAAAAAAATAGACCCTGATGCCGTCCAGCAGGCTAAGGCTATAGCAGCATAACTATAGAAATAGCTCCTGTATCCTCTGACATATTTACTAACGTCAACCTGCAGAGTGTGCCTACATCTCCATGTGTTTGTGAAAGTACTCTCATTTTCATTTGAAAATGTTTTGTCCATTGCCATCCGACTAAACCAATGGTTAGGAAAAGAGCATTAATCGGAGTAGCTGCCATGGTAATTCTGAAGAGATATCTGAGATCCTAAACCCAGGGAGAATCTGTTAAAAGGACCATTATTAGCTGTGCGCTCCAAAAATCTGGCCTTGGTGAAAGAGTGGCGAGAAGAAACCCAAAGTAGAAAGAAATCCTTTTTTTCTTTTTTTTTTTTGCAGTTTGCCACATATCATGGAGGGACACGGCATATACATGCTCAAAGGTGCTTTAGTCAGATGGGACCAAAACTGTCCAACATCAAAAACACCTGTGTGAAACATGGTTGTGGCAGTATCATGCTGTGGAGATGTTGTTCATCAGCCAGGACAGGAAAGCTGGGGAGAGCTGATGGGAAGATGGGTGGAGGTAAATATAGGGAAATCCTAGTAGAAAACCTGGTAAAGGCTGGAAAAAACTAGACTGGAGCAGATGTTCACTTTCCAGCAAATACCAGTGCTAAGTATTTGCTCATACCTGACAGAAAATAGCCTTTCTGTTGAAGTTCTGGTTTAGCTTGGCAACTCACTGATCTCTCTTCTGAGATTGCTCCTAGATGTTTAGCCAACAAGTCAGCTTGTTAGGTTTGGAGTTATTTTAAGACAGTTTATCAATCAGTTCAAACTCTTGTTTGTTCATACCTTGAATGCCTCCACTGTGGATGATTTATTGTTTTATATCATCACAGAAAAGGGCTTTATTTTAGTGTTTCAAACAACACTGTCTTTGAAAAAACTACATTTGTTTTATTCCATAAAGGTTTAAATGAAGCGTCTGAAACCCCTTCGGCTGTCAGCGGTGAAACCTGACAAAGACTCAGCCTGACCTGAGTAAATGTCTCAAACAGCATCATTTGGTTTGTGATGATGAACTCAGTCTATCTGGACTTAATCAGTAACACCCACCCCTGCGCTAATGCTATCACTACACGCTCAATTACTAACTGTTATTGACCTGAATCAGAGCATCTTCTTCAATACTAAGTTTAATGTGTCAAAGTCACATAAATCAAGTCAGAATCTGACTTAGTGTGACGTAAGGGGGAGTATTTTCCCAGGTGTCATCATTTAGTGTGTCTTTGTATGTCCTCTGGTCATTTACTGAAACACTGTTGACTTCAAGCCTCATTTGCAAAGTTTAAAGCCCCTTTCACCCTCCCCTCTTGTTTTCACCCCATTCTTTGTTAAACTAACCCCCTCCCCCCACTCACCATCAACAAATCGGTGTCTCTGATCTCCTTCCCCATCCCCTAACATGCAATAACACTGTCCCCTCAAGTCTTAACCCCACACCCCTCTCCCATAGCATCCACAGGGATCCCTCTAAGAGCTTGACTGGGTGGTCTCCTCTTCTCCCCCTCCTCCTGTTACGATTTTTTAAGGGTCAGAAGTCAGAGGTGAGCCCCAACAGTGTGTGGGAAACGTGCTGTACCGTGTGCTGTGCTGGGTCAGGCGGGAGAAGGGGGGGAAAAACAAGGAAGGAGTTCAGGCTACCCCGTTTCCTCCCCGGACTCCGCTCGGGCTGTCTTAATGGGACCCAAAGGGGGTCAGTGGGACAGAGAAACACCGGTGTAGTGCTGGTGTCGGTTACGGTTGTGATTTATTGGGTGAATTTCTTGTCCAAACGTGAGCGTGTTTGGGTTTGGAGGGAGGCAGGGCCGACTGGTTTAGGCTGAGGGGATCAGGAGAGACGCCGTGCAGGATAATGGGCGGTCAGGTTTGTTCATGCGCCTACAGTATGTCTATAATTGTGTCTGATGTCAGTATATGTATGAGGCAACCTAGATCCCTTGCTGAGTGTCTGTGAACTATTTATTAGGTAGTGTCTAGCCAGTGCTGGGTCAGAGGAGCTTAAAGTGATTTATTAGGGGCGCTAGTAGAAGCTGGTTATTTTACTGGCAAACCTCTCTGTATTTTGGAGGTGATGGCCTTGATTTCTGTCCAGTGGAGGATAACAAGTCTTTTTGACAGAATCTGTACTGTGTTGTATAATCTTCAAATACATTTCAAAAGGATAAAGTATCTATTATGGGAAATAAAGCTGATTCTGATAATTTGCTGGAATTGTTGGCCTTTTTTTAAATAGGAAATAATTGATTGAAAAACACTGTGAATAAACATACAGCAATAGAAATGAGGACCTCTGTTAACCACACTATAATCTGGGGATACCATATGATAATGCCACGGAAAACAAAAATCTTATCCTGCGCTGGAATGCATTCCTGTTTCCTCAATCTAACGAAAGGCTGTCAAAACTCTGAGGAGATTGTGGAGATCATTTGAGGTGGGGTTCTGTGGATTGGTTGTGAGAAGTCAGTATCTTATTTCCAGAGGAACCAGATTTATTCTCACTGAGGGGTTCAGCTAATTTGTAGCTTGATCAAATGTGGATGCTTTTCATTTTGTCTTGTTACAACCAGAAACTCCAGTGCCTTTTATTAGTTTTTGTTGTGACACATAATTATCAAGTGAATGAAAAATGATGTATGGTTATCCATATCATGTGTTCTACCCACTTGAGAATAAACCTTTTCCTGCAGTCCATCAGCTGTTCGGCAACATTTTTGTACATTAGGAAACCAGTCAAATAAATGTGGCAAAGTTCAGCAAAAAGGTTATTTTGTATCTGTTATACCTGGCCAGGTATGACAGAGTCAATTGGGTTTACTCCATCTTTACTCCATCTTGTCTCTGTCTGTTTAGGGTTGCTCTCCTGCTGAAAGGCAAACATCTGCCCTAGTCTCAACTCTCTTGCAGCCTCTATAGGTTTTCTTCTAGGAATTGCTCTGAAAGAAGTTCCATCCATCATCCCATCATTGACCTGTCACCTTGTCTCTGCTGAAGAGAACCATCCCTAAAGCATGTCCCACCACAGGGATTGGTGTGTTCAGGAACATCTGCAGAGTTTTTACTTCCACACAGAGTGTGGCATTTAGGTCAAAATGTTCAATCTTGGTACCAGCTGTCCAGAGCGTCACATGTTTTAAGTGTTCCTTTGAATTACTCATAGCTCACTTTAACAATGGCTTTCTCCTTTCCACTTTTGTAAGTTGATGGAGTGCACGACTAACAGTGGTCCTGAGAACAAATCCTTCCACCTGAGCTGAGGATCTGAGCTCTTCTAGAGGTATCATGAAACCTTGCCATGCGTTAAGCTTCTCCGCTGTGTTCCTTGGTCTCCTTGTTGCTGGTTGCTCACTTAAGTTTTATATTAAACCTTTTAGACCCTCACAGAACTGCTGAATTTATACAGAGGTTAATTTTGCATAAGTAGACTCTGGATTAGAGAGGTTGATTTCTAAAAGGAAATTGATTGTGCTGGATTTTATTTAAGGGTATCACTTTAAAAGCATCGCCATACAAATGCATGCTGTACCTTTGACTTATTTGTACCACTTTATGTTTATCACATAAAATTGTAAGAAAAATATTGCGAAAATATTGGTTGCGCAGTGACAAAATGTGAACAACTTGAAGGGGTATGATTACTTATTTTAGGTATTGTATTTTAAATGCCAGAACCTGAGTAATGAATAATATAAGGTGCAAAAATCTCCAAATGATAGGGAAGGAGATGGAACTACTCAAAAAGAAGAGAACTGGTGGTATTTGTCTGGCATGAACATACTCCTGCAAATGTCTATTTTACAATTAGTGGAATTTGAGAATGGCAAAGAGAATATTCACAGAAATTAGCCAAATGATTGTGTGTTAATACTACTGGATAACTATGTGGCTCAATACGAGGTTGCAAGAGCCAGTAAAGGTAAAGTCTTTGGGTGTTTTACTCCTAAACTGTAGTAATCTTGGGTTGAGTTAAAAAGGCTATTCTTTCTAACAAACAGAACTTTCCTTAATCATAGTGTGAACATTCAGATTTTCTACATTTAGTAGTTTTGATGAAGTTTAAATGCATAAAATTACATCAACCTCAGTAATACCATGGCCCTTTTTGCACACCAAAATCCCACATTGTATTAGGCATTTGAAAACACACGTCTTATTGTGGATTGATGCTCCAGTGCAGACATTAAATATTAGCCTACTAATAATATGTTAAGAATGAAAACAGGTAGCACGGAGCACATGTTTGTCAACGCTCCAGCTATAATAACAAGATCAGTTGCTGCGGTAAGCCTTGGCACCCTGCCCTTTGTTTCTGTGAGCGTACTTTCTGTCCTTCAGGCAGGAACTAAAACTTCAGGACATTGTGTCTCCATAGAGGATCTCTGTATGGTCTCCCTCAAACACAGAGGCTGCACTCTGATTAACTGTTTTATTGCCCACATTTACAGGATTTGTATGTATTTCTTTGTGTTCTGTTTCATATGCACCACAAAATGTTTGTTAGAAAGCAGAGGTGGGGACTCGAGTCACATGACTTGGACTTGAGTCAGACTCGAGTCATTGATTTGATGACCCTAGACTTGACTTGAAAAAGTGTTCAGAGACTTGTGACTTGACTTGGACTTTAACACCAATGACTCGAGACTTGAATTTGACTTGAACCTGTTTGCTTGAAAAGACTTGATATTTTACTCAAAATCTAAAGCTTAAGACATCTATCATTTAAAAAGTGTGCACTAATAAATCATTTCACTCAATCAGTATCTACAAACACACACAGTCTCTCTCTTTCCCCACTCTGTACGTATGTGTGCGTGAGCTGCAGGACAGCCAATCAAATTAACCAGATTTTTAAAAAAGGAAAAGAAAAAAAAAATGTTCCCAAGAGTAATTTAATTTGGGTCTGAATATGAAATTAGAAGTTTCAGACTTGGGACTTGACTTGAGAAATACCTGTTTTGAGTTGAAACCTGACTCGGACTTGGCTGTCCGTACGTGAGACTTGACTCGGGACTTGAGGATAAAGACTTGAGACTTACTTGAGACTTGCTTAACAGTGACTTGGTCCCACCTCTGGTAGAAAGATCCATTTTGTACACTTTGCGCTAGTATACCTTGCAACAGATAATTATAATATCAGAATGCATTTTTACTATCTTTACAAGCTATTTGAGTTTTTTGCTGCATAGACTTTGCTTTCTGCAAAGTAACATCCTGCTGCTTTAACAGCAGCATGGCTTATATGAAAACTGTTATTTGTGGGGGGTTTTTTTGTTTGTTTTTTTGTTTTTTGACTTTTGAACTGATGTTGTGACCTTCTAAATTTTAACTCTAAAACTAAGACTCTTTTTTTCTGCTGCAAACACTTTCACACAGTCAGCAAAGGTCCTCTAACATCAATGTATAAATAAGGGTGAATAGAAGGAAGAAGGTGAATATCAGGATAAAAATGTCTGATTGTGTAGTAAGGACATACAAAAAAAAAAAAGATTTTCACAGCAAGGACAGCCTTGGTCAAAACTACCCCTTGGTGTGCATTTTACACATAATTATACACCTTCTGTTGGAGTTGTGTAAAAAAAATGTTTGCTTTACTAGCTTGCTGTAAAACCTCTTGTAAGGATGTATTGCACAAGAAACAAAGTAAATGTGCTTGAATGCTGCTGTAGTTATGTTTAGAGGTGGTCATACTGTACATGCTAAACAAAAACAAAGAGAATATTTTAATACATTTATAAGAACAATTTAAACAAAAATCTAAGAAAATGTTATGAATGAATCGCGAATATAAATTAAAACATATGTCATGCAAAATCCTGCCAAAGACATTAGCTTTGTAGTAAACCTATTTGTTGTTTGGACACCCAGCATATTTGTAAGTCATATGTTTTTTTATAGAAAAGTAGAGATTTTTTGTAAGTGCATTCTCTAAAAGTGCTTTAGTTTTCTAAATTTCCAGCCTTATAAGATTAACTGATTGAAAGTAAATCAAAGGGGAATTTGATTTACTTTCAAATTCATTAGACAAAATCTAAGTTGGTCTCCCCACTGAAAGTTATCCATAATGAACAGAATGACACTAATAAAATTCTGCATATATTACAAACTCAAAGAAATAAGAGGCATTGTCTCACATTTAGTACACAAATAACTAAACAATTTTGAATGAAAGCCTTCTATAAACTGCATTCATGCAGTTCCATCTGTGCTCCTAGTCAGTAAACTTGATTTATAAATCGCCCTACAACATAAGTTACATTGAAAATATGCATAGTATAAAAAAGCACAGTAAAATCATGACATTTTACTTAAACTAGGCAGCTTACACTGCCATGGTACACATGTGTTGAAGTAACCCCTCGTTGTAATAAATTGTCACGGTAGTTTATTCATTAATTCAAACTGTCTCCAGTGAGTTTTGTAACATTGAGTGAAGAATTTTTTTTTTTTTAAATGCTCAACATGTAACACACTGGCATCTCCATCTCCAACAGATTTCCTATATTATTGTTTATATCCCCAAACATCTTTGTTCTGGCTTTCTTCAAGAGATCGAGGTCATAGTCTGACGTTGCTGGTTCTGGTTCTGGACCATGTTGTGTGTGTTGGATCGTCCTCAGATGGATGGGGAGGGATTTTGCGTTGGGAAGTGACATCATGGAAAGTGACTGCTGTGCAAACAGAGGCTGCAGCCCTCAGGTGGGCTCTATGATTAAGAGATTACAGAGGAAATGAAAGAGCTTCAGAAACACATACGCAGTAGTGTGGCTGCAGTGTGTGTGTGTGTGTGTGTGTGTGTGTGTGTGTGTGTGTGTGTGTGTGTGTGTGTGTGTGTGTGTGTGTGTGTGTGTGTGTGTGTGTGTGTGTGTGTGTGTGTGTGTGTACGGATGTCTGGAAAGTAAGGTGCCTGAGTCAGACATCTCTGGATGCTTCTAGAAGGTGAAGGACTTCAGGTAGCTGGGGTCGCCCCTTCCTGGCGAGTAGCCACCTGTGGGTGATTCAGCATGGCTACAGGCAAACAGATCCCAAATAAGCCTCCTGCAACCACTCAGCCATACATGAAAAAGAAGGGGTCGCTGTCCGGCGCTGCGATGACTGGCTTTTCATTTCTTTCCGTGCTCCACAGTTGAAGTTATTCACCTCCAAACCGACATTTGTCACAGGGGAAACATTTATCTTTCACTATGCAAAGTCTAATCAGCGGCACAAGCTGTGTACTCTTACTATTAGATACATGTGTAATGATCAAAGAGAAGACCTTACTCACTTTCCACCGCAATCACGACATCAGGGCCAAACCCTCTCGCTTTATAATCGACCCCACATTCACCTGGGTGAACGGTAATGATAGAACCCTGGCATGTAAAGCCAGGAAATCAAGCATCTTGTGAGGTACATTTCAACATGTTGTCCATATGGTCTGGGGTTGTTTACAATGAGGTAAAATCGCATTTTAGGGAAGAAAAACAGCAAAAGGCTTTCACGCCTCTGACACGGGCATTTGATCAGCACCTCTGAAGCTGCCTGCTGAGAAATCCCAGCAGCAGGGGTCACTTGTTTGTGCCCTGCAGGGTGGTGGGGAGGGGAGGAGTGTCTTTCTCTGGGAAAACTGTCACAGCCTAAAGGCCTGCTTTTGTCCTCAGAGATGAACCGGTTAATCAGACACTGACTCTGTGAAAATTCCTGGCAGAAGTGACAGAAAGCAGCTCAACCCAAAGCAATGATTGAGGTGATTAAAATGTGACACATGTTTATAGGAACAAGACAGAGCAGGGATCTGCAACCTGCAGCCCCATGTGGTTCTTCAGACCTTCCACTATGGCCCTTAAGGCTGCTCCATACTCCACCAGAACCGAGAGATTTGTTCTCGCTCGCTCCCTGTTCTCGACACATCTCGCGGGGTGTCATTGGACTGGATTTAGATGGCCATGTTTAGTTTGGAAAACATAAATGTCTCACGCATCTGTCAAACTTAACACTGTAGTCGTGCAGGCGAGGTGTTCAACTCTGGTGGTTTAAGCGGTCGAACATGATGCCACTTCAGCTCACTTGCAGCAGTTTCTCTAGAAATGATCCCAGCAGGGCAGTCCCACCCCCGTAGCACCGCATGCCCCCAGTGTTTGCAGTCTTTCTAAGTAGTGCCAGAGCACACCGTGGGCTATTATTTCTCTCTGCTCCTCGACTTTCAGCTCTCTCGCTGTGCCCACTCCCCCTTCCAGCCACCCTCCTTAATCGATCCTCAGTGGTGACCGTTACAGTGAGGCGGATTTCAGCAGCTGAGCTTCTCGTGAGGTATGAATAGACAGAGCCAAAGGGAACTTTATTTTTCAAGTTCTTGCCATGCCGACTACAAGAACAAAATTCTCAGCTCTTGTGGATTATGTAGCTAGTGTTAGTAGTAACTTAAAAATGCTTAAAAAATAAATTAATTAATTAATTAAGTAGCCATTCCTCCAGGAAGTTTTTACAGCATAGCATTTCCACAAAGAATGACACTGGTGGTGTAAGGAATATTCTTTTTATAATGTAATTATTTTTCTCTTTTGGTTGCAAATGACGTGCTTTTATTTAGTTTTTTTACATTTTCTCTAAAACAAAACTTCCCAATTAAGAAACTGTATTCATTCCCTTTATGTAGATGTTTGATGATTTCCTTTAGTCTGAAACCTAAAAAAAAAAAACATTGCTGTTCTTTAATTTAAAAATCTAAGTCACTAACCTTTGAGATAGAGGATTGGAGAAAATGCCAACAGCTGAGATGTTATGTTATTTATTTTTTTGTGGCTGGAGTAAGAAAATTATCCTTTTCATCCCTGTTCTAAGAGGTCAAAGAAATGAGCTACTTACTATTTTTTTACCGAGGAGACGAAAGGAGTAGATGAAGACAGGAGATGGTAACAGGGACCAAACAGTCAAGCCACATTTATCCTCTGTAATTAAAGCAAGGTGACATGTCTTTGGCTGGTGTTTGCAGCAGGGACATGAGGACACGATGAAAAGTTGGTTGAAGCACACACACACACACACACACACACACACACACAAAGGCACACAGCTGCACTCATGTTGGGCATGAGATACAGTTTTGTTTGTACAGACCCCATGATTTGAGGTAAGGCGCAATGACAAGTGAGTGGAATCGAGGGCAGAGCTGCTCGGCTCTTTTGAACTCGCAGGACAACCTTCTCATCAAAATCTCACGACAATAAGCTGGTTTGTGTCCTCGGCTGACCTGCGAAAGACGAGGACGGTGCAAACGTTGTCATTTCATTCTAGCATGCAGAGCCAGGAAAGAATATTCGTCCCCTTACTGGTTTGCGCTGCCTTGTGTGGACAGGCTGTTTAAATTCATACCACAGCATCGCTATCAGATTTAATTCCAGACTTGGACTAGACCACTCAAATATGCATTATTTAGCCATTCAGAGGTGGACTTGATGTTGTGATTGTTACACTGCTGTGGAACATAACTTCTCTTGAGCTGAGGGACAAAGTCTGGGTCCTTTTCCACCAAGCTGGTTCCAGGGCTTAGCTTGTGCTAGTGCTTACTTTGCTTTTCAAAATCTGGCTGAATTTTTTTAGTACTACAGGTCGGGTATAACAATCCTCTTTATCTGTCATTGCAACTTTTATATTCTGATGAAATTCATCCTCTCCGTTTAACTCATCCCTTACGGAGCATGGGTCTGCCACTGTGCATATTTAAATCATCAAATAAATCTAATGAAATAATCTATTGCTTTTTGCTTTAGGTGCATGTTTTGTGGACGACTAGAAATAAATTCCCTATTTGAAAACATTAGTTATTTATCTTGACTGAGTAGTAATCATTTAAGTTCACTGCAAAGTGGTTTGCATACCTAGAGATATACAGAACCTTTGCATCAAAAGAAAAATGTTAAAAAAAGGAGCAGAGTGAGGTGGAGATTGGGTTTTGTTTGAAGCTTTTCACAGGGGGATGTGGGCTGAGAGCATAATTAGAGGAGCTTAAAGGAGGGCAGTGTGGGGGGGGGGGGGGGGGGGGGGGGCAGGATGGAAGGATCCACACACTCACCTGCACAAGTGCTCCAACCAGACCCCAGGTGCTGCACACCTGCAAATCTCCACAAGCCACCAGATTTACACAGCTCAATGACCCTCTCCATTCTGACACACAAGGAGGGGACTGTGTGGACTTCTGTTTAGATCCAGTAAAAGGGAGCTTTATTAGGTTTAAACATGTCTGGTTAATTATAAACGTGCTTTTTGTTGAACCTCAAAATTTACCAAATACCCCAAAACACAGCTGTTTCTTTTGGATTGCAGTTGTTTGTCAGGGCAGTACTTCAGAACCCCAGTCGGTATATCTCTACAGCACTAGTTTCCGGAAACATTGATTAAATTTAATTTTTAATGTTTTGAAAAGCTATGAAGTTAGGAAGCTCTGTCTGTTCAGAATCCATTGTTTTATCTGCACAGTGAGTTAAAGAGCACTGATAAAGTGAAATACAGTCAGAGAGTTGATTACAAATATTCATGGTGTGAGTACCTGAGATTTTTTTAATGGCATAATCCAGGATTTGCTTAAGGCAGGTTCTGTTAAACGTTTATTGGTGCATTAGATGAAGTCTTCCTTTAGTGTAAATCCAAATTAGCTGGTCCTGGAAACTGAAGCCAATATCTAGATTGAGATGAGCCAAGAACAATGCTGACATCTGCCATCCTAAAACCACTCCTGTCTCAAAAATGTCACAGTGGTGTCTGCTAACTCTATTTTATGAACCTCGTCAAGTTTGCATGGGAGAGGCATTGGTAAAGAAGATACTGATTACTTACAGAGGAGATAGGGTAGGTGTCCAAATCAGAAGCTACAATGTTGTTTCATTATCTGTGAAAACAAAAAGAATTGTAATAAAACCCAGCAAGGTGAAAGGTTTGCAGTTAAATGACCACTGACTGAAAAAAATTAGAGAACTAAGTTTAGAAAAGCTTGGGTTTAAAAGGGAACTGTCAGGATTTTCTTTTTACTTTTCTACAAGCTGACTGTGATTGGACTTCAATGCGTGAAAGGTAACTTCTACTGATAATAATAATTCTCTTCAGAATTAAAGGGAACAATCCCTTTAAGAAACAAAAACAAAGTGCAGTGTCTTCTGTTTGATTTGTGACCATGTGGTTGCTGTGGTCAGTCATGTCATCCATCAAGGCCTCCTGACATCATCCTTTCTGAGGCAACTGTTATCTCTCACTGACACATGCTGCAGGACAGGCCAGTATTAACTTGCAAGAACGCAGAAACGATCACCAGGACCTGGAAAAAACAGCTCCTTTTCTCACAGATTGCTTTAAGTTTCGCTACCAAGAGCGTCTCCATTTTTATTTGTTTTTTCGTTTCCCTCTAACTTCAGCTCGTGTTTTGTTTTGGCAGCTTTATTCTATATTTTCACTCATACGCATCCTGTCACCTTACATTACAAACAGGCATTGCGTCATAAGATTTAACAACCACGGGATTACACTTGCGCAGAAAGGCTCAAGCCTTTTGGCAGATGTGTGAGGAAGGGGAAAGATGGAGCATATGCATGCCTGGGGGAAGGTATATAAAACCAATGCGTGAGAAGGCCGGAGATAACCTCTGAGACAGGAAAGCTGGTGACAAAAAAAGCAAATAAAGGAAGGCAAAGATAACATCACCGTTGGAGATTGAGTAGCTAACAATTACTTTGTAACGTTTTTGAGGTTGTTTTTGTCTAAGAGGAAGGTATAGACGCTCCTCTGAGTGACAGATTGGAGGTAATGAGGGTTAAGAAGCAGGGATTTTCTCCTCCTATGGAGATGCAACATATAGGAGGCTTCCCTTCCAAACAAGCCTTCACATTGGTCTGCATACATCGCTCCATGTTCACGAGAGGCTTAATATTCTCTGATGTGGTCTTTCTTCGGTTAAGGGCCTGTTGAATGGAGATCTGACAATCACAGCAGAGCAGAGAATCCATAAATTAGAAAATCTGAATTCTTGTTCTTCCCAGGGCTAGAGAGAGGAAAACCGAACAAGAACCGACAGTCAAGAAGTGAGAAAAAAACACACCCCACCTCCCCCCAGACTCCCCTCGTGAGGGTCTGTATGAATTCCAAACGTTGGGAATGACATCATGCAAAGATTCCTTAACAAGTTGCATCCAGCGCATGCATCCACTCCGAGGCTGTGACTGAACATTTTGACGGGGAAGAAGACTGCGGGGACACATCGGGGCATGTTTCTAATCGAGACATCGTGTGGTAATGTTTTACCCCATCCCAATTTCAGCAATAAACTCAGCGTGAAGATGCCGAGGTTTGACACGGCTAACTGATGCAACATGGGAAAGCAAGTAATTAATTCTTGGATATGATTGAGGTGAAGTTTGGGAATAAATAGATTTCAAGAGTAAAACCATTTAGCAGCATCATTCCCTCTCCCAGCAGATAAATCTTTGGTCCCAACTCTAATCTCCCACTGAGCTATTCTTTTCAATCTCATTTTTATTCTTGGGACTCTTGAGAAAGACAAAAGTAAAAAGTTAACTTTCTTTTTCTCCTTATTTTGTCGAATTTAACATAACAAACTTCACAGGATTTTTAACATAAATCACCTTGAACGAGTGTAAATACCACATTTTCCACATTTTCTGAGCAACCACAAACTTTTAAGGTTTTATATGGATTTTGTGTGACAAGTAAACACAAAATGGCTCAGAGTTAAGTGGAAGGAATATATGTTTAAAATGTTTCTTACAAATAAAAATCAGAAAAATGTGGCATGCATTCTTCTTCAGCATGTTTTCTGCGTCCCAAATTGCCTGAGTCATTCTTTAAAGAATACTTTTGATTGTCTTTCTATAGTGGTTTCTTACATAAAGGGCATATTCAATTTTTTCAACTGGAAAGCAAAGGACCGACGGAACTTTTTTTGCGGGATACATCTTGGACCCGTGGCAGAAATGGTCCACGGTGTGCCTCTCAATTCTTTCTGTTGAGGACATCGAAGATGTCTACTTATTCGGATTTACGATACTTGGATTCCTCTTTTTTGGCCTCGGAGGATATTTAATATATGAACACCTTCAAAAGCTGCTGGCGGTCAATATGGCCTTGATGAGACTGCCAGCGGCAGTCGACGCGATCACGAGGTCGTTGAATGAACAAAACGGACGGGTTGATAAGCTGACCGCGGTTGTGGTACAGAGATGAGACGGGATAAAACCTGGAAGTGTGAACGTTACTAGCCCATCGATTGGATTATTGGAATATTGGATCCTGGAGCCAGCGGCGAAAAGACTCTAAGGCTGACAGAAAAGTTGGTGTCAGCTTGTTCTCATAACAAATTCTGTTTTTTCAAATCGGACTCCCCGCTATCAAATTCTCCCTGGGTTGTTATGGCGACATCGCACAAATCCCCTGCTCCCCCCACCTTCCTTGCTGACATCTGTGGAGGAGTCAAGCTGCAGCTGGATAGTGATAGACTTTCCATCAAGGACACTTGCCTGCCGGAGGGACGGCCTTCACGGACATACAGATTTCCACACAACATGCACCCAGACACACATATGCTCACAAATACAGATGACTTTACCCGACCAGCACTCAAATGTTTACCTTCTGCATATATGTGTCTCGTCATTGATTGTGCTTTTTGTGCAAATTAGGTTTTTTGTCGGATGCTTCACATTTTGTGTGGAAACACAAAGTGTGCAGCATCTGTCTTTTTTATCTTCCTCCACTCCCCCAGTGTAAATCCTTTTTCAACAGATCTCAAGGGCAGCGCCTGGGGACCCCGTGTAAAGCGGGGTCTGGGGCAGTTTGGGGAAAGCACCTCACGGCTGCACTTTTTAGCAGCGGCCGACTGGCTGCGTTCCTGGCAACGCAAGGTCTCAGTCAATCGTTCCCCCAAAATGTTTGTTAAGTGTAATTGACGGTTGTACTGGAACTGAAATTTCGATTGTAATGCAAATTGCAGTTGACTAATAAAATTGATTGATTGATTGATTGATTGATTGATTGATTGATTGATTGATTGATTGATATATTGATTGATTGATTGATTGATTGATTGATTGATTGATTGATTGATTGATTGATTGATTGATTGATTGATTGATTGATTGATTGATTGATTGATTGATTGATTATTTATGGAGAGCATGATGAAGAGTTGTGCTTCAAATAGACTCTTCCACCTGAGCAGTAGATTTCCACAGCTCCTCCAGTTACCATGGGACTCTCTGCTCTTTCCCTGGACCCAGCCTGTCAGTTTAGGCAGACAACCACATCTTGCTGGAGTTGTAATTTTGCCATACTCAATTTCCTGGTGGTGGTTTGAACACCGCTCTGTGACACTTTTGGAGTTTGGAATATCATTTTAAAACAGTAACACTCTCCTGTCTGCAATGTCAATTGGTCTTCCTGTTGTTATTTATTCATTAATGTCCATTAAAAAACCTCTGAGGCTTTCATTTAACAGCTAAATTTTCTGAGATTAAATCCCAGACAGTTAGACTCCAAGATGACTTTTGGAGGTAAAGATTAGTTGCACTATTTAGACGTATCCCTTATGAGTCATGTGAAAATGATGAACATCTCAAAAATGGTCTTCTCTTTCCTGCTCCCACTTTCACCACATATTGGTGGCTGTTTCTGCTTTAACACAAACCCCTTGCAGCTGTTTTTCCTCCTTCAAACCCCTGACCACAGTCCACTTCTGGCTTCCTCCAAGCTGCGCCCTGACCGTGTGAAACCTGGAAGTAGAGCAGAGTTAGTGGCATGAAGGAGAAGGCCGCTGAGTTTTTGTTTTAGTGGAAGATGTATGGAGGTCAGTTTAGATAACAATCTGCCAACAAAGACATCAGATGCATTTTTTCCCCACTCTAGAACTTGACCTTGGGTCTCTCCTTTCCACATGTATACATTTACCTGTCATTTATTTAAAAGCAGCTCTTTGAATGACAAAAAAACTTAAATAAGGAGGAATAATTAGTTTTCTGTTAATGGCTTGCCCCTAGACTGGCCTAGTACTGAAATCTCCAAAAGCCTCTCTTTTTAGAGGGTGGAACCTTTATCCGTATACGATGGCGTATTATTCTTCACAATTATTAATTATTGTGAACCATTCCTCTGCCCTCAAAAGAGCAAAAACAACTCACTTAAGGAGTCGAGGACACAGCCAAAGTGCTTTAGAAAAACACTGGAGATATTTAAAAGGAATCTCGTCACCTTTTGTTTGCAGCCACAAGCTGCGTTGTCCTCCCACAGGTAATTCTGTGTCCGGAAGCGGAAGAGGTACTTTGCTTTTTGGAACCGGGCAGAAACACCGGTCCCCTGCAAGGGGATGTACCCAATGACATCAGTATTCTTCGCAGTACATTGGTGTAGAATATCACACCATATTCTGGCTGACTCCTTCTCCATGATCAGTCCATTTCATCCAGTCTAAGTAGCCTCTGAGTCCTTAGTGTCTGTCAGTTATCTGTTGACTCCCCGTTAACTGCTTTCTGCAGCTATAATCGCATAATCTTAAACAAAGTCTAATTTAAATAGATCCTTAATCATAAAATTGTTCTTTCAAAAACCACCTCATGTGGAATTTATTATTCGTATGGGAAGAGTTGATGTCCGGACCTCGTGGTTTACGACAGGAGCCAGAACAGCCAGAAAAGGAATTTAGAGGAGGGTGGTTAGTGTTGTAGCCAAGCCACATGATGTTGAAGCTTGCTGTCTTATATATATATATATATATATATATATATATATATATATATATATATATATATATAGGGCAAATTTGTTGCCACGTGTGGCGTAAGGAAGTAAATAATAATGTAGTTAAGTAGCATTCAACAAATAAGATACCAAATGATAATAATTCTAACATTTAATAAGTAGAGAAACAAAACTCTAACTTTTTTCAATTTTTCTAGATTTGTGAGCCTAACATTATGCAGCGACATCTTTTCCAAGGGAACCAGTGAATGTAACCGGAAACTCTGTGAAGTTTTTCACTCATTGTTGCATGCAGTTCACCTTTGATTTGCATCACATTTAGATTGGTGAGTCAAGCCAAATTCATTCTCCAGGGATGGTACAGGGATGGTCTGACTATCCCTGTCTCTGACAGGATTGTGCCTGTTGCTTCAATTTGATGGGTGGATCTGGGTTGAAATATGATTAGTCAGAACTATTCAAGCCACCTACTTGTCTCCTTAAATAAAATATTTAGCGAACTAAAGGAAGTGATGAACCAAACTTCTTGATCAGAAACTACAAGCTGATTTTAGAGGGAAAACAATGAAGATTATCTCTGTAAGGTGAGAGAAAAAAATAATGATTTATACATTTCCTCATATTTGGCTATTGGGTAATGGCCAAAGTATTTTTTATCTAAGGAGCGAAGAAGTATTTTCCACATACAGATTTGCATTTGCTTTTTTGTCATACAGTAGCAAAATTTAAGGTCAGACAATTATAACCAAGAAAATCCCTTAAGATGTTTTCCAGTGATAATTTAAATTAAGGGGAAAATTACTTTACAAACCAAGTTAAGAAAAAAATAAAAAATGCCACCATTATTTAATAAAGATTTATATGTGATTATGAGTATTTTTAGAAAGCTTAGTTCATTTTCACTCAACACTCACAGGCACAAATACTGCTCCTTTAGAAGACCCTGTCTGACAAAATGAAATAGACTAAAATATCTCAAAATGCAACACTTCAGGATCCAAGCTAAAGAAATTCCAAAAACAGATGAGAAACAAAGTCATTGACATCTATCATTCTGGAAAGGACCACAAAGCCATTTCTAAGACTTTGGGTCTCCAGTGAACCACAGTCAGAGCCTTCATCCACAAATGGAGAAAACATCTAACAGTGGTAAATCTTCCCATCAGTGGCCTGCCTACCAAGACTACTCAAAGAGAGCATCGACCACCTACCCAGAAGGTCCCAAAGGAAGCTGAAGCCAGTGTTTGTGATTCAACAACAGCAACAAAAAAGGACGCTGGGCAAAAGTGGTATCCAAAGGAGGGTTTCAAACACAAAACCCTTGCTGACCTAATATACCATAAAGGCTCATCTTACATTTTCCAAGAAAACCATCTTGATGATCCCCTAAACCTTTGGGAACGTATTCTGTGTACGGATGAGATGAAAATGCAACTCTTTGGAAAGCCTGTTATTTCATGGTTGCTGTGGAAGTTACAGTATTTCAAAAAACAAGGTCATACTTTCCTTTTTTGATTCACTTACTGTAAGTTTTAGGTCATTAAGGATCACCACAATCATTTTTATTTACAAAATACCAGATTAACAAGGAACAGTTTTGAGAGAATGATCTTGAATCATCTTTTTTATGAACAGATGACGTCATGACTTTGTAAGCTTAATTTACAACATTTGGAGGTACATCCATGGACATGTTTTATGGCAACATTTAAAACACGACTTCCTTGTGTGACATCATGGAAAAATGTAATAGAGGGTAGGCAAGTTGATTGTATAGCAAATTTCAGCAACTTGATAACGCAAAGCACTTTACATGATGATAACATAAATCAGCCAAGATATCAAGATGAGAATTGTGGACCTACTTGGACCTGGTTCATCCTTTGGTAACATTTCCAGATGCCTGAAAGTGCCACATTTATCATTAATGAATTTATACACAAGAATAAACACTATGGGAATTCTCAAACAACAAAAGGTCTAGAAAGGAGTTCGTTTTTGTGAGATTAATGTGTTTTGTGTAAACTGGGTAAATAAAACCAAGAACAAAAGACAACACCTTGTAAAGACGGACTTACTGGCTGAAGCTGGTAAGTAAGTGTCATTGTCCAAAGACTCTTGGACTGAAATGCCACTCAGCAAGAAAGAGGCCATAGCTCCACAAGACTCCACACATCCATCTTGCTGCCATTGGGAGGGATTTCAATACCACATAAAATGGATGAGCCAATCAGGATTGCCAAGCAGGATATTCGTAGACATGACGTATCAGAGAAGGATTCAGACAACAACGGCAGCTCGCAGCGAGGAAGCAAGTGGTAACAGTGATGCTGCTATTTCATTAGTGTTGTCCAACCTACCGAATACTAATTCTTTAAAAAAACATCAGAGAACGGCGTCACTCTCGTCGGCTTCACGGGTTGGTTTCGATGTGAGTTGCTGAAGTAGCACGTCAATAAAGATGTTGGACAAGTGGCTTATCCAATCAATCATATGCAAGGATTTTGACAAGGTCCCTCCTTCTGAAATACATCTCCAATGGAGCAATCCCAGATGGATGTGTGCAGCTCTGAGGAACAAAATCCATCTGGCGAGAGTCAGGAGTTGCTGCTGCACTTCACAAAATAGATGACCTAAAGAACACTATGTAGAAATATCAACATCTCAAGTCATCTGCCAGGAAGTGAAAACTTGGGCACAAATGGGTGTTCCAAATGGACACTGGACACTAAGTGCACTGCCAAAGTGGCTCATGGACAACAAGATCACAGTTTTAGAGTAACCATCACAAAGCTCAGATCTCTGTCCAATAGTACATTTGTGGACAGCTGAAAGGGTGTGTGGCCAACAAACCTGACTGAAAACAGAAGAAATCTGTAAGGAGATCAAAATGTTTTCACGGCACTGGAGCTGTCGTTAGAAAACACAGTCATGTTCCTGAAAATTTGCTTGTTCACTGGTCATCCTGTCTGTTTACTTGCCTATATTTTCTATTTTCTATTAGATCAGAGACAAAGAAGACAGATTTAGGCCAACATAAACAAAAAATTTTACCTCTCACTTACTGATTTATTTTATAATGTTTGAACTGTGTGGATTTTACTGATATAATCGATGGCGGTCATGTTATGCACCACCATTCAGTTAAATAAAAAGTAAGTCAGGAATGTTACATTCTAAAACACCTCTGTGAACTATGACATGAAAGAGAGAAAATACTAAATGGAAACTGAATATTACTATTTGTGGAAGGACAAGGTCATTTTTGTGAGCTGGGGCTTCTAGATACAGTTGAAAGAAATCAAGGTTGTCAGGGAGGAGGAGGTGTGGATCATTTTTGATGGGAATCTGCTGTTTCTGCAGCTCGATGCCAGGACATCCACACATTGGAACTTTTAGTAGGGTCTTGGCTTGCAGTGGGGTGTTAAAAGATCCAGTAATTCTTGCTGCTCAAGGATTTCAAGACCATTGAATGAACTGACATTCTTCTTTTCTTGTTTTCACCTCAGCAGGGGCATGCATTCATGGCCACCCACAAAGTCAGCTTAGATTCTAAGGGAAAGTTAACCTTGTTGGGTCTGTTCCCTTACTGTACAGACATGAAGAATTATGACTACTGTTTGGGATTTGTTTTTATGGCCATAAGAATGATCTTAGATACATATCCTGAATCTGCAGTTCTGTTTGGGCATAAACACCCAGAATTCCTAAATGACTTGTGTAGAAAATATATAACACTACAGTTTAAAAAGCACACGGAGACATACATAGTTTCATTTTTTTTTTAAAAATGCTTTTTGCGAGGCATTGCAGAGGGTCAAGCTTGGTCCGGCATTATTTACAATTGATTTATAAATTAAGCAAACTGGCATTATGATAGTTCTGCGATACTGCCGTTAGATGTCACCACGTCTCTTTATATTTGCTAATCGCGCCCGAGAGCGAATTATCTTTCGGTTCAAAAAGGACTATGAAAACACTATCAAGATGGAGGTTTGGTGTATATAACCTTATTTGATCATGATCAAACGGTTTTTGGTCTTTTTTTAATAAGCATATTACGTGGCTATATAGCTTTAAACATTTTGACTGAACCTTATAATGAACTAAGGAAAAATTGGCTTGTGTGTTTTGACCACATCAACAAAATAATAATATTAGGAGAGGCTGAACAAGTAACAAAGTTTTCAAAAACACATTTGTTCATTATCATCACGTATTTAAAATACATCCATCCATCTTTTAAGCCAAAAGCATCCTGTTCAGACCTCAGCTGACTTCTGATCCAAACATACTTAATGAATCAGTGATATTTAAATGAATCTTCAGTGAAAAACAAAAAGTCTAGCAGTTTCTGAGGAAGTAATGATGGCTCTGATTTAGTTTTGATTTTCTCTCTTACTAATATGCTATGGCTTTAAGGAAGCTAGACGCTATTTTTCACATCAAAATCCTGATAGAAATCTAGTTGTTTTTTATCTATGCTTTTGTGGAAATTAAAGGTATACTATGCAACCGGGGTTGATTTTCCAGCGAGGCTCCCCCCAGAGGGCGAAAGTAAAAGTGCACTGTCGTAAAGATGCTCAGCTGTTCTCCTGGTTTCTCCGTCAAGTCAGGCGTGGTTGTTTTGAGCTTAGCAGACAGGCGAACGCAACCAATCACCATCCTGCTGTTCAAGCAGAGCTACGAGGGGGCGCCCTCCCCTCCTCTCCGTCCCCGCCAGTGGAGTGAGGGGAGCGGGCGTCCCCGAAGCGACCTCCGCCCGGCCCGGGACCCGCTGGGCCCGGACGTCGGCTCGCGGGGGGGTTGGGGAGGGCGAGCGTCCCGGTCCGCGCGACGCGCTGGCCGTCTGTTTCCGTATGCCGCGTGGCCGCCGGGGCGTCTCGTCTTTCCTCTCTCCCCTCCGTTCCCCCCGACGCCCGGTGCCTCCCGAGCCGCGTCCGAGCGTCGCGCGGTACAGTTTGAGAACACAGATCAGCACACAGATGAGCGGTGAACTTTTAAACCCCGCGGTTCCGTCGCACAGTTTGAGATGTATATAAGTACCACGACTGAAAAACTCGTACAGTGTATGCCTGGCTTAACACAGTGAAAGTATGAACATGCACACAGAGAGAGAGTAACCATTCCAATGTTACTTACAATCGCATCAGCAGAAACGCGAGGTCCGCGTCAGCCTTGCAGCCTTCTTTCTCTTTTAGCTCTCGCCATTCGGAAAAAGCCTGCCCGATGTTCACCCGTGTACGATTCCTCTTTCTGTCCAGAGCCCTTTTCCTCTTTCTTGCCTGCTCCGACATGGGCTTTCGCTGTTTTATCGTTTGTTCCGCCATGATAACTGCACAAATATCGCCACTGCGCTAGCACCAAGCATGCGTTTCACTGGGGGCGTGTAGCAGTTCTCGCCGTAAAGCAAGACCGACTCTCGCGATGCACAAGACTTCTGAGCCTGTGGGTGCGGGCCGAGGGCTCCTGCAGTTGCAAGTGCGGTATTTCCCCTACAGACTACCAGGGCGGCCGAGAAAACCTTTGTTCAACCTGAAATGACTCATTTAATCATCCAAAATGGTATGGAACACATTCATTAACTGAAAAATGTTGCATAGTATGCCTTTAAATGAAAATGCAACTAAATTAATATAAAACACCTTAAGAGCAATAGCTACAACTTTTTCTCCAAAATTATTAATTTTTACAAATAATACATTAAGCATAATACATCCACAGAACGTCTAGAGTGATGCATAATAAAAGTATTAATTTTACTGAATATGAATAATTATTTTATAAATTTTGACGGGTCCAAAATATACAAATATTTACTTCTGATTACAATGCCAATGTCAACACGAAAGGATTCTGCACCAGCAGGAATAGCAGGTTGAAGTCACGTAAGACAGAGAAGCTCAGGCGTTGCCAGATCGTAGTAGCGCCGTGATAGCGCTGAGAAATGGCTTCTTATCTGTGTTACATTTCTCAGATTCAAGCAGACTAAAAAAGAAGCAAAACAAGGGTGAACATCGGTGAAGCTTTTGAGCGTTGGTGCCGACTTAAGAAAGCAAAAGGCCTCAGAAGCCACGGCGAGGTTGCCACCTTCCTTCTGGACAGGTGAGTTAAATGTTTACTAATGCAAACCAAAGGACCTGGCAACAACTTGGCAAACAGTACAACTGAAGGTTGGAATGAGAGCAGACGAGCACGGGGGCACCATATACTGGCCTTAAACTTGTAGCTATTACCTTTAAATCTGTCATGACATCATTGTATAAACCATTTAATGTAATTGATATATATATATATATATATATATATATATATATATATATATATATATATATATATATATATATATATATATATATAATTTACATATGTATATATATATATATATATATATATATATATATATATATATATATATATATATATATATATATATATATATATATATATGTAGATTCTCCAAAAAATAATAATTATAACGTCAGCTTGTTGTTTTGTCAGGCCAAATATCCCTCCTCAGTAAAAAGGATGGGTATGGTAATGATATGTGCTACTACCGTATTTGGAAAAACGGTCAAACGCACCCCCAGACACCTTCTCCCCTCCATCCACACCTCTCTCCCCAACACTCCGTCACAAATCCATATTATGGCTGATGGAAGTGTTTATGTTGCAGGGGATTGGACAGGCGAGGCCAAACTGACCAAAGGCTGTAACATGGCGGCGCGATTCAACACAGTGGGCCCGAAATACAAAGCCAGATAGACCGGCGCGGCGGGGAGATGGCTGTCTTCAGAGCCACGACACAGGAACGTATCATGGCTGTGTACTCAGCCGGCTCCAGCTCGCAGCCGGGCAGAGCTGGGTCTCCCGGGCCACAACAGGAAGATCCTGCATGGTTTAGCTCGTCAGTCAGTCGGATTTGTCAGTTACAAGCACACCTTTCTTACATTTGACAGCATTTAGAAATGAAATGAACTACAATGACAGAATCGTGGTCACCACCTTCCATGTTGGTGGGAGGCTGTTTGCTTGATGGTGTGCTTTGACTGGAGAATACGAATTACGTAGAAAGGTAAACTGCTTTCTTATCTGACCGTTATTGAGCAAAGAGACAAAGCTGACCACCCATGAGCAGGTCCTTTGGTACCCACTTCTGAAATTCACACAGCCTCATCAGTGCACAACAGACCATATTATACCCCCAAAATCTCAGAACATGAAATTTGTTGTCATGGTCCCTTTAACGCTCTATAAAACACCCCTCTGACTTAATCAAAGTTATTTTTTAAGAACAGAAAATATAAATTGCTATTGCAAATATTGACAGTTTGATTCAGTTTCAGTTCAATGTAATTATCTAGTGGACGTTCACAATAAATGCCATCTGAAGGCGCTTTACTAAACATACAGATCCAGGTTATACACAGAAAAATGTATCATCGTTACACTGTCTGTTGTTTAAGTGGGTTTACTGTGTGTCTTATTTTTGTTTATAAGGTGATTTAAATGACCAATATATTCATCCAAAATGTACCAACTGGAAGATAAAAACATATATCCCTATTCAAATTTTGTGTCCCCTTTTCAACAGACTACAGGCTGTTTTGTGTGTCACTGTGGTTTTAGCTAAAAGAGATCTTATAACAAGCCAGAGATGCGGGGTTAACAAGACTGTGCTCTATTCATTTGTTACATTCTGTACAAGAATCACATATACTGAAGGTGACTATTTGCAAAGCCTGGCCCTGTGTCCCATTTTCCTTCATGAATCGCTCCAACCCCTATACCGAGAGTGGTTCAAATAACTTCCAGTTCATGTTTTCATGCCTGTGTGAGTCAACCTGCTGCCGGAGCTTAAGTTATATTGGCAGTGCAAAATAAAACCGGGGAGGTTCAGGTGAAGTGGGTGACTTGGCATACAAACAAACAGTTGCCCCAGCAGTCAAGTGCAAAGTAGGATAAGCACATAAATACACCACCTCAGTCTGAATCTGTGTTGCCTTCTTTAAAATGCAAACACTCCAATTTTTTCTTTTATCATATTCAGTTTAAACGTTCAAAGGGCTTTAAAATAAATTCATTTTCTCAGCATGTTTAGTATCCCTAGCAATAACTTTAAAATAAATGTAGCTGAAGCAGGTTTTGTTATACTCAAGAGGTTCTATTAACTTTTTATTGGTATTTCATGACTTCCTGTGTCCCAGTGGTATGAATATGATGTGACCCAGAGGCCCATTTCACTTTGCCACTCTACCAAATGGGAAAGAAAACAGAACATGCCATTCACGTAACCCAGGTGTAGGTCTGCATAAGTCAGGGCATGGTTTGAAGAAACTAGCTACAATCTAAATGTGCTCCTATCTACAATCAGAACAATAATTAAAGGTATAGTGGACGATTTTTCCCGAAATGTAGGTAAGAAACACACAAGTCACTTTTGAACAACCCCGCATGCTCAAGACCATCCTACCTGCTCTTCCGCTCCTCGGGGGGATCGCATGAAAGAAACTCCTAAATACAATCTGGTCTTATTTCTCTCTTCTGAGGCCTTCCTTTTCTTCTCATAAGCTTATAAGACAGTTGGCTTCTTGCAACTCTCGGCCATTTTCAAAGTATACAGGGAGGGCAGCGAAGCTACAATGAACAGCTGAAACCGAAGCTAACTGGATACATAATCAATAAACGTGCACATGCGCAGAGGAACCTAGCGATGTCACAATGATTGGCATGTAGGAAAACCAATAGATAAGATGATCCCCCTGGAACTCAGAGCCTAAAGACGATCGTTCACTATACCTTTAAATAAAATAGAACTGAGACAAACCAGATTGAACAAGAAACTAAGTTTATTCTTCCACCATGCACAGTGAGGAAGATTAAGGATTTTATAAAATACCCAAAGCTCACTGTTAGAGAACTGCAGTTTGAAAGGGTTTCTTTGGTTTACCAAGTCTCTACAACAAGAATATCCACATGACAACTGATGCTACCAGAAGAAGAGTATTTTATGTCCTACCATCACAAACATAAACATGATAAATTCCTAAACTTGATTGGGATTTTAGCTGTAAACGTGCTCTTTGGTTAAAAGCATTAATTAAATAAAAAAGAGAGAAATTTCAGCTGTCAGCAACAAACACTGTAGGAGGGTTTGGCATGAAACAAGTGAGTATGAACATGGAAAAAAAAAACTCTGTTAAGTACAATAAAGAATATGTGGTGCGGTGGGCCTGTTTATCTTGCAACGCCACAAGGAACGCTCTTTGGCAACATATACTCTTCAAAATACCAGAAGATACAAAGATTTTCTCTTCTTATACAAGAATACATTTGGCCAAATCAAAACAGAAATATGAAAAAAAGACAAAAATCAGCATTTTTCTTTGACCACCTGAGTCCACAGACTAACCTCCATGAAGATCTGGACAGATTGTGCAAAGAGGAACAGTGAAACATCCCTCTTGCTGTATGATTCAACCTTTTGAAATGTTACAAGTGCAGCTCTTCTGCCAAGAGGTTTTTTTTGCAAAGTACTGACAGCAGGGGTAGCAACCATTATTACTGGTGATTTTGTAAGAGAAACATTTCTAACAAAGGTTTCATCTTGAGATTAATCTGCTGAAAGAAAGGATTAATTGGTCTTAACGCGTTTATACATCTTATTCAGGGGTGACAATAAAACTGTCGCTGGCAGAGTATGGGAGTTAAACCTTTGCGGTCACCTGAGACCCCACTGTTTAAGGTTTCATGCACAAAGGAAAACTCCCTCCCCCCCAAAAAAAGTAGTTCTCCCACGTGTTTCAGCTCATTAACGCGTTCATATGTTTCATCTGTTCACACCGTGTTGCGTCTTTATAGCCCTGACTTCAGAGCCATTGCTACCTTTGTTCCTCTATATAAAACAGCGGGCCATCAACAATCTCTTTGTGTTATTGTAAAGATTATAATGAGTCACGACACGACAAACACCTTTATATGTACATTCATGTCCTGCAAGAAAGAGAGCTCATCTCTTTAAAGAGGTGATTCACTCAAATTATGCTCTGGAAAGAGCCTGTTTGCTGTAAACACTGGAAACAGTTTATGCGGGGTTTCCCTGATGCGCTCATGTGTTGTGATCTCGTACATCGACTGTTCTGTATGCAAAGCATAACATGTTGTGATTTCAGTTTCTATGTTCCTTTGGTTTCATTTTTTTTTTTTTTATCAGTGTTTCTAACCCAAGTGTGTGGCTTTCATCTGTTAATCCGAACCGTCAATGGGTCAACAAGCAACGTCCACAGATGCACACAAATGCCTTGTTTGCCTTGCCGGCCAAACAGCTACCTCCCTTGATGCAAGATGACAAGAAAGAAACAAGAGAAACAGACTGGACGAGCATCAGGAAACAAAGGAAAGCACCTAACGGAAGCAACAACAAAAAAAAAAAGCCCTCCTTGTTGCACACCTTTGCAGGCAGGCCTTTCTTGTAGCCCACCTTAGGAAAACATCCGTGCCCCCACACGACGCTGAGCCTTGTGTTTCCTTCTGTCTTTAATCTTTGTGAAAGGAGCTTTTAATAAGCCAGGGAGGATGAGTGGATCTGCCAAAGCAGAACAAAGGCGGGGAGGAACTCTGAGGGATAGCAGCAGAGAGGGGAGGCTCTGTAATTTATCACCTGTTGCCCTTGGGCTGCCCGGCACTTCAAGCTCTCTTGGGTTTTTTGTACGTTTGTGTGTGTGTGTATGTGTGTGTGTGTGTGCGTATGAATCCAGGCATGATGAGGTGATGAATGGATACAAAATGAAAAAGGACACAGTTATAACTAGCTCCTAAAAAAATGAAAATTTCAGCCAAGGACACCACAGTTCTGCATTCCTCTCTGGACTGCAGAAGGATCCTGAGATATTTATGCACTCGTTTTGGGGCCAAGATATTGGGCCCAGTAGAAAAAACGTTTCTTGAGGAGACCATATTTAAAAGAGAAAAAAAAAAACACAAAATGCTGTGTAAAAGTGATTTTTTTTTGTGAAAATATAGTCTAAGGTTTGATTGTTGGCAGGCTTATCAAACTAGGTTAATCTACATTTTGCTGTCTCAAGAAAAGTCTGGGTGTTTCATTGTGTTTTCCTGCCACCCAGTGGCTTAGATATGCACTCACAGAAGCGTCACAGGTGAAACACTGAGAGACAATAGTCAGGCAGAGTAGGGCACAAAACAAAACCAAAATAAGTTAAAGTGTTTCACTTTTTCAGTCCACATTAAATGTTATGTTCATTTCATATCTATTACGTCATATCTACACCAGAGTGAGAGCTGAGTCCCAGTGTGGGTTGGATTCAGAAAGGGCTGTACCCTGCCAATTGCTTTTCTGATTTCAAAATTGTCAAACTTTTAAAATTATTTGTTAAAGGTATATTTCATTAGACATGATCATGCCGACATAATTAGTGTATTAATTTATTATAGTTTTTCTCTGCTTCACTCCATTATGACATAATGCAAACTGTCAAAATAGACAGGTAAATTGTTATTCAATTTGTATTCCTTACACGTTATCAAGGATTTATACTTATGTATGTAATATTTCAATAATATCTGAGCGCTGTTTTGCAGCATATCTTCAGTTTATTTTATCTGTAGCTTTTCAATGTTGGTGGCTGGAGCTAACAATCCTAATGGCTTGGTGATTTGTCTAGAGTTGAGTTGCTGTGTAGCCTGGTCATGAGCTAGATCCTATAGGATCTAACTCATTATTCATGTGTAATAATGTGTTAATAAAACATTAATATCATCGTGATACATTTGTTCATTTAAAGCAGAGAGAGACATATTTGTATTTAATTGTGGCATTACTGGCCCTTCATACATTTGGCCTTCTTTAATATGTCAAAAGATGCAAACGGTAATCAGCACAGTGAGTTGTTCTCAAATGTTTTGCAGCAAATAACACCTCTTCAAACACAAGTTTCTGAAAAACATACTGACAGCAATTCTAAAACAGAAATATCATCAAATTTCTACTTTTTCAGTTTGGTAATTTATAACCTCTGAACAAATAAACTGCAAAGGAATGCACTACTATTGGATTATTTTCTTATCACCAGTCAGCTTGTCAAATAGCACAAGCCTTTTGGTTTGGCTACTTGCAGTTGATAGATAATTTGGTCTGTAATGACAATGGAAAAATCTTGAAATATGGGTGACAGTCACCCGATGCTGCCTTTGGGGGCTCTGTATTAATCTCCAACTGCAGCTCGTTTAAGTGCAGTTAAAAAGCTAAAACATTAGAAGAACTCCAACATCGTTTTTTTACTTCCAGTTTAGAAATAAGGCCGTGCGTTTTACTCCACTTTACATGTAAAACCTTCAAGTAACCTCTAGGATGGATGGATGGACTTTCAGCAAAAGCTCCGAGCTTTCCGCGAACATTTGAAGGCATCGCGACTGGAAAGGCCAATGACGTAAACGCGTAAACCGCCGTGTATGGCTGCGGTCGGAACAGCTAGCAAGCTAGGAAGGGGGGCGGGGGGGAATCAAGGAAACGTCTAGCATCGTAGATAAACAGCCCGAAGACGTGTGAACCCAGCGGTCACACGGCTGTAACCGGCACCAAAAAAAGAACCGTAAAAGGCTCCGTGACGCTGCGAGGGTCAACATGTCTGAGACGTACGGTACGTTTGTGGAGGGCCGGTGTGTAAATTTAGCTGTGAAACCTTCACGGCTCTTGCTCTGCCCCGTATGTGACAGCTTGGCTCTTAGCAACGCCGCTAACTAGCTAGGTGAAAATTGAGCCGACGAGAAGATGCTTTTTTTTAAGAGCCTATAACGAGTGTTTTGAACGCGTAGCTGGCATTTAATTGAATTAAACCCCCCTCTTCTGGGAGCTCTGCGTCTGTTAGCTAACCCGCTGTGCGGCGGGGCGGATTATGTCGCTGCACCCAGTGTAACGCGAGCAAACAGATGGTGAGACGTTTCCGAGTGAAAGTTGACCAAACTTCTGACGGGATGGAAAACGGCTCTCGTCGGGGCACGGGAGGAGGAGGGGGGAATTAGTGCCTTTGCAGGGAGAACCGGAGTGATCTGAGGGGTTGATGTTAAAGCCATAGGAGTGATCTGTGTTAGCTAAAAGCACATTCTTCCATTTTTTTTAATGGCATTGCTGTAGCCTGAGGCCGATGAAAGAGGAAGTTCAGCTGCTGCAGCCCCGGGTACCTGTGGGTCTCCAGCAGCTAAATGCGCTGCGCATCACTTCCCCTTCCTGAATCAAAGCAACTTCCCACCACTCCTTTTTATTGCAGCGCCATATGGACCGTCAGCCAGTGCCATCGCTACAGTTTTATTTTAAGAACTTTTCGTGCCAGTTATCTGTTTACAAACGTCAAATGTAGCCCGTTTCTCTCATCGCGGATGATTCTGACAGGCCACGCCATCAGCCCCTCCTGCCTGTCCCTCTCTCACCATCTTGCATCCCCTTTGCTCCCTCAGTTCTTGCATGCAACCGTGCCCGCTGTGAGGCTGTGCATGTATATGTGGAGAAGGGCCAGCTCTAATGGTAGCTGTAATAGCTTTTGATCGATCTATGTCTCCGTCTCCCCGCATGGTCTCCTCCGGAGGGATCAGTTGTGCAACTGGCTGGAGCGCCCGTGAAGTAGTAGTAGTTGGGCGTCAAATGGTTGCAGCTGGAATTTGTGTCATATTTGATTTATTTAATAGTTGGTTGTTGTTGCATACTTTTTTCTTTTTAGTGGATTGTGTTTAGATTTGCAGAATGCGGATTTTGTGGGGTTCCTACGCAGTCTTTTACGTTTTTAAGTTGATCTGGATGAGAATGGCAGATGAAAATAGATTTTGGAAAAATCCTGGTTTCTCCAAAATTTTGATATCCTGTTCCATTAACTACAAGATCCGTCTGTCCGTCTTCCCCTGCATCCATTTGTCCAGTCAGTTGTTCACTCATCCGTCCATCCTCATCCACCCATCTATGAAATATCAATCCATTTGTTTGTCAGTCCATCATTTTATCTATTAATTATTTGTTCTTCCTTCCTTCACTCACTCTTTAAGATGCGTTCACACCGAACGCGAACAAGGCGAATGGAGCGAGTGATTTACATGTTATCTCTATATATAAAGGTGCGTTCAGGACTGATGAATTACCGTAACTTAACAACCAGACCAACGGAAACCGTTTAGTACCGTTTCTCACAACTGGTTTATAAAACCTATTTTGACGTGGGCACAGACGAAGTGAATGAGGCAGAAGAGTGACAGCACGTTAGGATAAGCTGTTCCAACACAATTATTTTTGAAAATGAAGGGTGCTGGTCCATTTATTTAGGTGCGAAAATGTGTCTTATATGTTACATATTTAGGCAGTACAATTACCGCTGGGAGCAACCCTCATCCAGACGCAGCTCCCGATTACATACCGCTCCGTGACTCACGGGGTAAAGTCCATGTCTGCCGCGGTGAGTTGGACCAGACAAGAGGAGTTGGCAGGCGGATACGCTCTTCTTGTTTGATGACGCGGCGAAGCGAGCTGGGGGAAAAATTGGCCGTGTTGTCAGCAGGACTTGTTTGCGAGGAAAAGCCGAAATGTCGAGCGATCAACGCGAAAAATCCGTGTTGTTGGCGTCTGGTGTGAACGTCCCTTTAGCCTGTAAACCCTGGGAAACGTACGGCGTTATAACCTGAAGAACGTGCAGGAACCCTGAAAACACTTGGCAACGCTAACAAATCTGTTTCTGATTAAATGTCAAAGGGCTCTTAAAAGCAAAATGCACCTTATAGTGCAGAGAAGTTCACCCCTCCATGGTTTCTGCTTCCTTTTTAGCAACATGTGAGCAGGTACCAAACTGCCACACAAAACGGAAATGATACTCTGGCGTTATAAGTCGTTACAGTTCATATTATTTGTGTGTTTATGTTGAAAATGCTTCATGAAACTTTAGCTGCAGATGCCTTGTGTGTGTTTGTAAAATTTGAAGAAACATGGCACAGAAACCGTGTGGAGCTCTGACCACGATCAGTGCGTAAGTCACAGAACGGCGTCGTGAGAAGTTGACATATTGACACTTTCATACCAGTTTGCAGTTCTCGTGGGGAAATATGACGTCTGGGAAGGTTCCAAAAAGCTGAGGCAAGCTTTAAAGCAGAAATGTCTGCTTCTGAGTCGGTTTGCGTCGTATGGAAACTGGGTTTGAGATGTGTGGCTGAGTGCTTTGGCAGCAGAATGCTTTGTTTTAAACTGCAGCCATTCAGGTAGAATAACTCTGACGCCTAGCTGATGTTAAAGGAAACGCCCGCCTCGACAATGATGCACCGTTAACTGAGCTGCTGCTGCCGGTGCGTGTCGCTTGGTGAAGGTGGCTCCAAGACCGCGCAATCTGTCTAAATGTCAAAGAGGAGGTGAAGGGAGATCCGTTGTGCCGCTGAACTCTCGCAGGATATTTCCTCAGTTTGTGAAATCAGCGTTCATTACAAATCGTTTCTCTTTATCCTTAATCTGGCTTTGCTCGACTTAAACTGGTGAACTCTTTAGTTTCCTACCAAGAAAGTCCCTTAGTTAGGAACTTCTAAGTGAAATTGTAGTCCTGTAGTCTTGAAAACACGCCTGGGCTACCTGAAGAAACTACTGTTCTGTACCATCTCAGCCACTAAAAAAAACACGGGTACTGGGTGGGAATGCGGGCTGGTTGGAGACCGTTCAACGTGCCAAATGTGCTGCATGCTGAGTGTGAATGAACGGCCCTTTAGAATATTTCAACCGCAGCTCCATTCAAAATATATAACGCATAAAATCCCACTTAACAGGTGTGATTTTTGTATGGATACTTTTAACTATGAAAATTAACCAAGAGGTTCTTCTCTGTTCACACCGAAACCAATCTAAAGCATTTCACATTTCTACGCTGATTTGTTTCATCCCACCGGGATACTGTCCACAGTGCAGCTCCGGGACGCGTATGTAAGACGTCGCATGTAAAATCTGCGACCGCAGCTCATGAAGGCCGTCTGTACCGTGGGAGGCTTTGCGTGTCAGGAGCCCAAATCAGCCTGCATCAAGTGTATTATTCAGAGAAACACCAGATCGGCGTCTTCACAGTCAGCTGGATTTGGTTGTTTTTAGTCTAGATGTGCAAGTTTGTCACCCTCAGACCCGAGGACTTTTCTAAAACCAGACGCGGGCTCGTTTTCTACCTCTGACAAACAAACGTGTCCGGTAGAGTCTCGCCGCTGACGCGCAGGGCTTTGTGATTAGCTGGGTAATTGGGGTTTGGCTTTAACAGGTTTAGGAGGTAATCTGAGGTGCAAAAGAGGAGCATCAGAAAGGTCTGCCGCAGACATCGATCAGTTGCATTGAGCTCTGCCTCCTCTCCCCTTCTTGCAGACTTCCTGTTCAAGTTCCTGGTGATCGGCAGCGCCGGGACGGGGAAATCCTGCCTCCTCCACCAGTTCATCGAGAACAAATGTAAGTCTCAGTAAAAAGAGGTCGCCAGTCTGCGGTGAGGTTACACGAGACAAAAGGCTTCGCTGACTGACTGATGGGTGCAATGAAGCTACAGTGACGACGTCTATGCCTGTCCGGTTCTCTGACGTTTAGTGCAGGCTATCGATACATCTGAATATCTTTACAACCACAGCCGTATGGCATTACTCATTCTGTGCAGAACGGGCTCATCAACACCGTTTTCTGCTCTGTAATGTTTATAGGATTTGATGAAAATGACTCTATTTGTCATTTGGAGTTCAATAAAGTGTCCCGAGTGTTAAATCGAAAACTCCTCTGACTGTTTTGACAGAACAGAACATTATAGCATTCATTTGCAGAAATGTTTTAAATCCAGCCACATTGGAGGGGTTTTCCCCTCGAACAACCCGTTTAAAATCATCATTCCAGAGCATCACAAAGTCAGCCTCTCCAAAATCTTCCCTTTGTTATTGTGAGCCACTCCCATGGATACCATTTTCTTCCCTGTTTCTTATTATTGAATCGTGAACCCTGACCTTAACCAAGGCAAATGAGGCCTGCAGGGCTTTTAGATGTTCTGGGTTCGCTTGTGACTTCGTTAACTCTCTCTTGGACTCATTTTGGCGGGCCGGCCGCTCCTGGGAGTTTCACCACTGGATATTGGCTCTCACTGCGGTTCACTGGTGTCCTGAAGCTTTGAAACCCTTTCCAGACTGACACGATGTTAACAACTGTGTTTCTCATCGGGTTTAGTCATTCTTTGACTCTATAGGCAGGAAAATCCATTTTGTATTTACTTGTGCTTATCTTTTTCTGATATTAAAATTTGTTTAACATTTGGTGATCTGGTGTTGTCCCTTGTGTGAACATGCGTTTGATGACAGTCTTTTAAACAAACACGACACATTAAGATAAAAGACGCCATCAGAGGTAAGATGGTGGGAACACCCGTAAAGGTGTCACCTTCTTTACTGCAGTGCGAACTCCATAAATATGTCATTTCTTTGTTTTTACACTCGCTTGTCGTCACTCCTGTGCAGTTAAACAGGACTCCAACCACACCATCGGCGTGGAGTTTGGGTCCAGGGTGGTCAACGTCGTCGGGAAGACGGTCAAACTGCAGATCTGGGACACCGCCGGACAGGAGCGATTTCGGTAAGGCGTCATGAAATTTCCTGCCCCGGGTTGTGCCAGCCGTGAGATACACGCGTTAAGCCGAGATCGACAGTTCGATGGCGCCCAGCGATGCCTAGAGTAATGAAGGCAATGATGATTCACTCACACGTTGTGTGTTCTCACAGCTCTGTGACACGCAGCTACTACAGAGGAGCGGCCGGAGCTCTCCTGGTGTATGACATCACCAGGTAAAGTAACCACTGCACTCATTAACCTCATTAGATTGTTTTTTTTCTCCCTTTAATACTTAAAATGATGTGTTTTGAAGGAAAAAAACAACAACAACCAAGTGATGGTAGACATCCAAAACAAAATTACTTTTGATGTGTTGCAGTCGGATCTGGCTCCCCTGGAAATTGAAATTTACCGATGCGTGGAGCTCAACTGCAAATAGCGTTCTGCTTTAATAACTTTCGATTTCCATCATATGAGACAGAACCTATATGTATTATATAGTGTCCGTAGCATAATGGCTTAGTACTCAGGGCAAATACAGTGGCACGTGAAGATGGAAAAAGCTCAGCTTGTGATAAAGGCGCGCTGTAGTCGAGGGAGGGAGAGGAGAACGGCAAAGAAGGAACATAGTCACAGTTGGGGTCTCTGTAGCCAAACCAAAGTATCTCCTGTGGGCAGCAGAAGCAAATAAAGCTTCCAGGACGCTTGGAGGAGAAAGTTCCTGTGAACCAGATTACGGTTGAGTCATTTTATCACCGTGTGGACCAAAGAGTTACGTCAGCCCGTGCCTGTCCGTGAAAACAGCTGTTAAACATTAATATCGAAGCCCCACGCCCTTTTCCTCACCTCGCTGACCTCATGTCACCAGAGACGGCAGGCCTGCAACAGGCTGTTGTAGAACAATATTAGGGATCTCGCATACGTCCACGTGTGTGTATTTAGTAAATACCGACATGTCAAGATGTAAAATAAATTCTTCATGTGTTGTTTTTGAGCTGCAGGGCGTTGCAAAGTGGTTCACCACCACCGAACCTTTCCTTATGTTTCATATTATGACCTCAACTTATGTCTTTACTGGGATTTTATGTGATGGATCAAAGCAAGGCGGTGCGTGGTCGCGAAGTGGAAAGAATTGCATACGCGGACAAATCCAATTACACCTGAATCAAAACATTAGAGAACCACCTTCAGTTACAGCCGCAGGTCATTTCTGCAGACGGCTCAGGCTCGGTCTGATCGGATCTGACCCGGGCGCCTTCTTCCACGTGTTCCTGGACGTCTTTCTTCTTTCCCCCCTCTTCCAAAATGGCCACATAGGTGGAGCGTACATCAAAATGCATCCTGGCAACAGATTCTCCCACCTGAGCTGTGGATTTGTGCAGCTCCTCCAGGGATGAAAAGTGTGGTTGAAAGTTTAGAATATTGTTTTGAAGCTAACCCTGCTTTAAACTTCTCCACAGCTTTGTTCCTCGGTCCTGGTGACGCTATTCGTTCACAGAGGCCTTCACAGGAAGCTGGATTCACGCAGCTTTTCTAATTAACTGACTCGGAGGCAATTTGTTGCTGTGGATTTTATTTAAGAGGAATGGATACAAGGGGCCTGAATATAAATGCACTCCATACCCTGCATCTGCTTTACTTTTATGCAAAAACTTTGTGTGGCTCACACAATTTGGCAACAAACTACATGTTGTAGCTTTAACTGGACAAAATGTGACTTTAAAAAAAACAACTTTAATTTCATATTCCAGACTGAAACTATAGGTCAGCGTTGGACTTTTGTTGTGTTACAGTCGGGAAACTTACAACGCGCTCACTAACTGGCTGACGGATGCCCGGACGCTAGCCAGCCCCAACATCGTTATTATCCTGTGCGGCAACAAGAAAGACCTGGACGCAGAGAGAGAAGTGACCTTTCTGGAGGCCTCGCGGTTCGCGCAGGAGAACGGTAACTAGCCTTTGGGTTTGTCGTCTGAACGTTTCGCGGCTGAATCTGTCTCCCGCGCCCGTCCTCGTCCCGCTTATGACCCAGGGTGTCCCCATGGCGTTCGCAGAGCTAATGTTTCTGGAGACGAGCGCTCTGACGGGGGAAAACGTCGAGGAGGGATTCCTGAAATGCGCTCGCACCATCCTCAACAAGATAGATTCAGGTACGTGGCTTAGATGGAGACTTCTGCCAGAGTTCGGCCATCTTTATTCCTTTCTTTAAGTTGAAAGAAGCCACTGGTGACGTTTTATCCTTCCGGTTCCCTTTTTAAAGGAGAGTTGGACCCAGAGAGGATGGGCTCAGGAATCCAATACGGAGACGCGTCGCTGAGGCAGCTGCGGCAGCCGCGAGGCACGGCGACGCAAAACAAGCAGCAGTGTAACTGCTAGGGATCGGACTCCCTCACTTGAACCCACAGGCCCGCACAGACGGACTGCCCCCTACAGGTCGGTAACGCACCATCAGCTGAGGCTGCAGCAGAAGCGCCTCGCCGTAGAGTAGCCTGCCCTGAAACTGATGACTTATCTGTCCGTTTCTCACGCAGCTCATCTCCAGGTGTTTTTGGGTGTGTGTGGCTGCCGTCTCATGCACTTTAGATCACCCGGACAAGTGTTGGTGGGGGTGGGGGGGGGGGGGGGGAACCACTTCGACCTCTAACCTCTGGTAAGCCTCTTTACCTGAGTGGTTCAGGTTTGATCCTGCATCTGGACAGCTTAACCCGCTCTCGGCGTGAAGACGGCGGGATCCAAAAGAAGAGACTCCCTCATTGGTTACCAGACAAGAGTCAAGGGTTGTTTGTCTGAGCTTCTCTGCTCTTATTTTATCTCTTCGCTTTCCCACGCCGCTTTTAAGCAACCCTAAGATGTTATCTGCGTTCACACATCAGTGACTGTAAATGATGATGATGGTGAAGCTACTTCGAGCATTTTTCTTCACTCGGCCTCAGCTGATATGACTCGTCATTAGTTGGCAGAGACGGTTCGTAACTGATAGTGATTCTGTGATAAACGGCCTAAATGTGTACTCTTACAAGAGGTCCGCCTTCCTCATATTTTGGCTTCAAGATGTTGTTTTCAGGTTTCTATTAGACGCGGTGTCCTTAGAACACCTTAGGAAGATGTCTGTGGTTATTCTCTAGTGGCTGTCTAATCTTCTCATTGGATCAGATAATTGAAGATGCTGATTGGTGGGTTCAGGTGGACCTCAGTCAGACCCAAAGTGTCCGATCATTGGGTGCTCCAGTGGAAAATGCTTGTTTTTTTGTATTCCAGATGCACTGTTAAGATGTAGAGCCAAAGCTTTCATGTTATACTAGATATTTTAAATCCACAGTTACGGTCAGAGGTTGACATCCTTTTATCAGCGTCTGGTTTAAACCACACCTGCAATGAGTTTTAGAAACAAGAATCTGGAACAAGCATGGATGTATTGAGGATTTTTGTAATCCACAAAAAAATATATATTACCCCCCCCCCACACACACACACACACACACACACACACACACACACAGCTACTAACATTTACCTAAATTTGTTTTCGCAACCCTTGGAGTAGTAAACCTGCGTGTGTCTTGTAGTCATAAGGACAGTAATTCTGCCTGGATGTCTGGCCAGTCTTCCCATTTAGAAATGGTTAAACTGATTTAAATTGGTTGGGTTCCTGGGACAGATTCTGCTTTCAAGCACAGTTCAAACACTTTCAGTAGATTTGAAGTCATAGCTGTTCCAGAGGCGTAATGTCAGCCTGCTGTATACTTCCCAGAAGCAGTTATGACGCGTGTTTTGGGTCCATTGCCTGTTAAAGCATCGGCCTTCAATTCCGGTCCTCGAGGTCCGCTCTCCTGCAGCTTTTAAATGTGTCCCTGGTCCAACACACCTGAATCAGCTACTCGGTCTGCAGTGAAGTTCTCCAGAGTCCTGCTAATGACCGGGTTATTTGACTCTGGTGTGTTGAAGCAGAGGAACCAATAAAAGCTGCAGGACACCGGCCCCCCGAGGACCGGGACTGAGAATCACCGTGTTAAAGTCACCCAGTCGGGTCCAAGTTTCAACCAACTAACTGTTGCTTTGAGGTGGAGTTGAGGAATCTGGAGCCAGTCAGCAGTCTTCATTATTCTATCCAATGCAAGGCACTGGTGTAAAATGCAGGTAAACGGACCCCAGCATAACGCTGCCGCCACCATGCTCGCTGGTTGGTACGGTGTTTTTAGGGTTTCAGCCCTCACCATGAATCCTCTAAGCATATTTCTCATCACTGTGGTCAACAAGCTCAATCTTGGACTTCTCTGACCATAAAGCGTATCTCCTGAAGACATTCGACTTGTCCATGTGAGCATGTTCAAACTTTGAGCTTTTTAAGTTCTTAGTTTTGAACATCTTAACTAATTTCCTTTCGTGGAACCTGACAGTTTGGGTCAGATTGTTCCAGTTTGGACACGGCTGTGTGTATCCAACAGAACAACGATCCCAGACATTTATCAAAAGGGATTTTGACATGGACAAAAAATGTTTAAGGTTTTTGAACAGCCTCAACCGGATTAAACCTTAACCGGATTAAAATTTATTTAATAAGCTTAAATTCTGGATCTGTACCAGAAGATGAGCCAACTTAAATGAGCTCCACCAATTGTACCAAAATGATCGATCCATTATCCCGTCAGAATTGCTCCTTGTTAATGTCAAAGAAAGTGTGTGGCTTCTTTTCAGCTTCTTAAGGGACATTTATAAGTATTGGTAAGGGTTTGTTTAGATATTTGAACCTATATGTACATTCTTGAATTTGTAAAGAAAACCTAAGCACCAAATTCTTGTTTCTAAAACCACTCCTGTTTAATCTTGTATAATAATTTCATCCCACAAGACACCGTTAATTTTGAGCCCAAAGTGGGTGACAGTCATGCTAATGGCGACTGTATTTAAATTTCTGACCCAAGCTGTGTTTTACTCCCAACTTTTCACTCCCCTCTGAGTCAAAAGACAACAAAGAGGAAAGGTTTGAAATCCAAAGTTTCCAACATCTGAGCGATATTAGAATGACATAGCAGTAAGAGCTCTGTGACATCTGATTTACAGCAAGATTAGAAGTCATTAGTCTTTAGATTAAAACCAGTGTTTTCGCCCCTCCTTTTGAGCAATTTTTTTAGCTCCATTCGATCCATGCGGCGCTACATGCTAATGCTGGATCAGGAGCAGAGCTTTCTGTCGCTGATGCCCACTCAGATTCTGCATGAAGCTTTGCCATCCTTTAATCATGTGTGGTTGTGAGCACGCTGTGCTGATTTAGGATCCTGTTTGCAGCCTTAAGAGTAATTAAGCACACAAACAATGAAAAATCATCTAGGTAACCTAGAGAAAAGAAATTGGTTAGAATTTCTTTTCTTCTTTTTTTTCCTTTGGCATTTGAGAATAAAGTTGAAATATCGAGAACAAAGTTTGTAATAAAGTCAAGATTTTATTTTGGAAATAAATTCACTACAATGAGAAAAGTCCAAATGTTGAGGGGGGGGGGGAAGAATCATCTTGCAAGATTTTTGGAAAATCCATCAAAATGTTCAAGTTGAGACGTTACAAAATGATAAATACTTTTTTCCAAGACAAAGGGGAAATGTGGCAACATAAAAAATGTCTAAATAACTTTTCAAGTCAAAGTGATGAGAAAAGATTGAAAGTATTTTTTTTTAAAGAACACATTGAATTGTCAACTGGGAAAAAATAAATAAAAATCACAGGTTTTCAAGAAAGCAGGTGAATGTTGGGAGAGTTTATACTTTCATAAATAGCTGAAATTTAGAGGGAGGGGGAAAAAAATCTTATTTTCCAGGGAAAAAGTTGAAATATTGAAAAACGTTGAGAATGTAACAGTTAAGCCACACACAAAAACAGCTGCTTTGTTACCACACAGTCCCAGCACATCATTTTTTTTTTTCATTTTTCTTCTAGATAACCTTTTCAACTTCATACTCAACATTTTTCAATCATGGAATAGCAATGTGACAGTTTTTATAATAGCTTGGTTATTATTGCTATTTTCAATTTCTCGATAATTCAACTTTAAAAAAAAAAAAAAAAAAAGCAAAACTCCGTTGTACGAAACCTCTCTGCTCTACTGCAGTTTGTTCCAGTGAGACAACTCAGGTCACAAAAAAACTAGAAACAGAAAGTCCGCTGTGGGACGGCTCTCCTCTGAGGCAGAGATTAGGGAGGGAACCAGGTTCCACCTTAGAACCATTCCAAACCCGCAACTTTCCATTAGGCCACGGACGCTGCTTGTGTCTTCAGCGCTCCCCCAAGGTTAGATACTGCCAGCTAACGCACGTCTTTATCCTCAGTGGTTAGATTTTGTCCCTCCAGCCTTGAAGTAGATGTTTTAACCGGGTGAGTCGGCACACTGAAGGCAGGCCAGGGGCTTTCTTCTGCAGACAGGACGGTGAAAACGTGTTGCTTTACATGGTTACGTTGTGCGAGTTTGTCTTTTCTGCAAGTGCACTTTTACTTTTACAGTTTTATTTTCTTAAGATCCTGTAACTATAGAAATGTAAATGTTATTTTACTTGAAAAAAAATATAGCATAATAAAGATTTTGATGTAGATGTCATCAGCTCCTATTTAATAACAACTGAGGTTCCCTGATTTGGTCTCCTTGTGTCTGCTGTCGCGCGTGTCGTGGTGGAGCTAACCCCTCTTGCGAGAAAGCGACTGATTCCTCCCGCTTTGAACGCGTTTCTTCTCCCAGATGTTTCAATCCTGCCGAATCGGAGTTGAACTGCATCCATCTGTGTGCTCGGTCCAGGTAGCGGTCATCGCAACAACCACACAGGCATCGGCTCTCCTCCTGTCTGGGTTTAATCCTCCGGCAAACACAATCCCGACTCGGTTGTTTTGTAAATGATGTGATATAATCAGCCCGAATATTATTGTACATTTTAAGTGTAACCTATGCTGTAAATAAGATTTGTCTATTGTGTTATTGAGGGTGAGTGTCGCTCATTGTTTTAATTATCCAATTCCCAGTAAACGGCTTGTTTTTCCATTTAATGAGTCGTCTGATGTGTGTGTCTTTTCTTTGAGCTGTCTGTTAAACGTGAGGGATTCTTGGTGTGTAAACCCCCACCTGCTGCTCCTTCTTAGGTGAAGAATCGTGAGCAACGTCTACAATTCAGATTTACTGGCAGCTGGCTTGATGGAGCTTGAAATTTCACCCAACTTGATTCATTCGCCTGCTCTGCCGTTCTTCAGTCGAGTCGTTTCTTTCAAAGGCCATCGGGTTGAGGTCAGGATATCAGAAGTCCCTCATGATAAAGAGTAAATGCCCTTCGTGTCCAATTGTCTGGATTTATGTCGACGGAGTAACGACTAGAGGGGTTTAATGTAGCTCAAGTGAATATATTGACTGACGTATTGATTCTACGCCTGCCTGGTAAGATGACCTCATAACCAAGTGGCTTGATTTACTACATGCGGGGCTTTGCCACTAGGTGGTGCTAAATGTTAGCCAGAATTTTATTTTATTTTTATTTATTTTTTTTGTGCCTGGCATAAAGCAAGAATCTCCTCAACGTCCTTCAGGGCGGATATTTTCTGCCAGTGTTTGTCCCTTTTGCCAAAGTAACAATATAAATGTGATTACCATAAATTTAAATGTATTTTTATAAGATTTTATGTGACAGTACAGAATAGGTTATAGTTGTGCAACTTCGTTTTTCAAATCTTGGAAAAGGTTCTCAAAAAAGGTCTGGACTTCAAACTGGGCCTTTCTAAAAAAAAAAAAAATGTATTTTTTCTGAACTGTTTAGTTGTGATTGTCTGATGCAGGGAGGAGAACCTCCATCTTTGTCTCCAGTCATTTGCAGCATCCGTGTTTTTTCTTTGCTGTCGGACGGCTCCATTCATGGAGCGATCAGCTTGCTTCCAACCCATGCCACCGTCTCCATGTCCATCTCTGATGCACCCGACAACTGCAGTCACCTGAGTATTTCAGCAGATGGCAGGAGTCTGTCTTGTACTAAAAGTCTTGATGTAGTGAAAAGGAATAGTGGGAGAACAGTCCTCTGCAGTCAATTTCAACAGACGTCCAAACCGCTGATTAGCTGAAGACTTAATCATACAGGATAGGATGGAGTGACATGAACTGACCCTCCAGCAGTGGAGGTGAGTTCTCTGGAGTGACGAATGATGCTTCTCCAGCAATCTGATCCAGTCTGGGTTCGGCCGTTGCCAGGAGAACATTACTTGTCTGTTCCCTCCGGACAATAAAGTTCCTCTACTGTATCAAGTGTAGTTTGGTGAAGGGGACTTCTGTTGTGGGGTTGTCTTTCAGGACCTGGCCTTTGCCCCCTTAGTTCCACTGAAAGGAACGAAGAGAGTTTGGAGAACTCCAAGCTCCCAACTTTGTGGGAACAGTTATGAAATGGTCCCTTCCTCTTCCAACATGGCTGTGCTCCAGAGCACAAAGCAAGGTCCACAAAGACATTGATATGACAGTTTGGGGTGGATGACCTTGACCGGCCGGCACAGCCTCGACCTCAAGCCAAACTCCTTTGAGATTAATTAAATCTGAGACTTGGAGCCAGGCCTTCTCGTCCAGCATAATGAAAGACAAAGTCTGATCAGTTCATGTTTATTTACACAAATAAATGGGACATACAGGTGTTGTACTGGAGACATCTTATAAGTTCAGAGGACGGGAGGTGGTACATTGTTCATCGTTTAATCAATCATAAAAAGTCTGTCAACATGTGAAATCATCTGTGCAACTGGATATGGTTAAAATTAGAATATGACCTTTTCCATCTCGTAGACATTTAAGTCCAGCAAAGACACGTATAAAAGCAGACTGTTTGTCCGACTTCACAGGGGAGTCTAAAATGTAATTTAGCTTTATGCAGAGCCAAAGGAATGTACGAATCCTTAACAATTAACGCGACTTTCACAATATTCGACCCAAGATGCACTGTATTTACACGCACACGCCATACTGGGCAAACATCACATTACTGCCTTATGTAAAATATACGCCGAATTTCATCTCCGTTTAAGTGTTATAAGAGGGACCAACAAGCACCATTCGTTTAAATGAGAAATCAGTCGAAGCACAGCCATCAGATCAGATCATCACCCAGAAGGATGCGTGACACGGCAAAGGTTAGCATAACATTGAAATGCTCCTCATTCTCAGCAGCCTCCGCTAAGTGATGAACTTGCTGCGCTGGGTTAATCGCTCTAAAGGGCTTTCTACTTGTAGTCGGCTCAGACAGAGTTGGGATATAAAATGCAAATGAGCCTTGACGAATACTGTAACACTCCCAAGACCATTCCTTTCCGATTTTAGCTTTAATTACGCACGGGTCGTCATCTGTGGTCCACATTTATGGTGCTTGTTAGTTAAAGTAGTGCCATTAGGTAAAGGTTTAGGTGAAGGAGCGACAGAAGAGGGCAGGAGGGCAGAGTTTCGCACTGCTTCCTGCAGTGCACCGACAGAAATGTGTTGATTTACTGGTTACGACACAGAAAAACTGGTTTCTGCACCTGCTGCCTGAGAGAAGCAAACAGAACACAAAGATGACTCCAACTTTACAAGGATTTGAAATATTAACAAGTGGAAGTGCCCTCCGCTGGCCTACAAACAACAACAACAGCTGTTCCACAGATCCAGAATATTGCAATAATGTACTTCAATGGCAAACAGTTTAGTTTACCTAAAATACCAATATGTAAACAGTATCAGGTACGCTTTCTCAGCACCCTCTGCTTGCGGTCGGTTAAGAGATGGGGTGGCAGCAGGAGAGTGACGCGGTTGCTCTTCAGAGTAATAGAAACAAGGAGAAGCTGGGGTCGAATGGCAGGGCTGCAGATAACTGGGCCAGAGGGACAAACTTTTTACTCTAAAGACTGAAGCATGAGGAGCTGCTTGAGGACCTTGGTCTGACTGGTCTCCCTGATCTCCCCTGCCAGGAACATCTCGTCCACCACGGTGTACACCTTGAAAACACACGCAGAAAGCAGATCAGATGATAAACACGGATGCTGGTGTTGTCAGATCACAGCTAATAATATCGCCAGCATATCGCCCAGAAAACCAAAATCCAACAGAAAACCCATGAAGTAAGGTGAACTGAAACGAATATAAGAGAAGACCCGGGACTCTGGGTGATATTACCCAAAGAGGAATAGCCAAAACACCCTCTGTATTTTTTTTTTTTTTTTATAAATAAAATAAATGTATTCAAGAGATTTTTTACACATCTTTCACAGGAGTACCAATATATGTGGACGACGCTGTGACTTCCTCCATTTGTCCTCGAAATATGAAAAATCACACTGAGCAAAAGGACACGTCGCACAGTGTTGAGCTGTGAAGACTAAACGATTTCACAAAAACAGTTCCCGGCTTTTAGCTTCAGAGCAGACAAAAACGCAAACGCAGTTGTTCCCCTCCTGACCTCTGCGGCAACTCGAGCATCAGCTGCCGTTTGTGTGTTTTCTCAAACCATTCCAGCATCAACATGAGAAATAACCTCACCTTGTAAAAGTTGAACACAAGGTCCAGTTCACACACGTTGTGAAAATATTCATTCAGCACCTTCAAGGGAGGAAAAAAAAAAAAAAAAAAGGGAAAAAGAAATTATTGTTCTGATTTAAATAAGCTGGTGAGATGAGTGAAGAGAGCTAGAAGCCATGATCTCAATGCTGCCCGTCTACTGTAATCATGTTAATATGAGAAAAATAAGGAAATGCCAAACATCCCAGAGGAGAAAAAGAACCGCACAGGTGAGGCAGCGAGGATAAAAAAATCACACGTTTCACATCCACATTCAAGAGTTTCATTTTAACCTGTCGTTGAAGTCGTTTGAAACGACTCATCAGGTGTGTCTGACAAAAAGCTGTAATTGCATTTTCCTCTGTGTCAGACTCTGAGCAAACTACCAAGAGGAAAGAAAAAGGTTAAATAACGCCTTTTCTCTCCTATTTGTCTAAATGGATTAAAAAAAAGTTTCCTGATCCAGGGTTCAAACAAACGAAGCTGAAAAGGTCAAAGACGTTCACCCTCCCCGGATGTGGCCGTGTAGTCACACCGCAGGGGTAGCTTCAGATTCTGTATACGTGTGTACATGAAATTATGTCTTTAATGGTCAAACATCAAAACACCGTCACTCCTGAGCAGTCGAGACCAGAAATCCTCGTTTCGTCCGAGCAAAAAAAAAAAAAAAAAAAAAAGATTGTACTCTAAGCTTGAAATGTCAGTATAAAATCAACTGAGTGACAAAGATGCGCCTAACTTCTGATCTTAGTGACAGAAAATATTGCAAGTTACAAGACTTTGCATAGTAGCACATTTCTCTGCTGAACCCAGTAGGGCTGGACGATAATTCAATAACGATATATATCGATCGATGTATATCGATGATAGGAAAAAAGGGTCACTGTTCGAGGCAGAAGGGATTCATTTTTCATGATCTGGTCTAAATGGACAAACTATGTAAAATCAGTAACCCCTGGGGACTAAATATGTCTACAACATGTAAATACTGTTGTGCTGTGTATTAAACCCCGGTTTATGATGATGGCAAAAGTATGTTTTCGATTGTGCTTTTCCCCTAACATAAGAAAAATTAGATTAGAGCCATCCCTACCCCCCACTCACTCTTCTGTTATGGATGCTCGGTTATTATACAAAAATTCCCAGATTGGCTTATGTTGTTCCTGCTCATACTTCCTTTGTGGTGGAAGCTGGTTGGTACAAAGTAATTGTTACTTGCCTTTCCAAATAAAAGATTCAATTAAAAAAATTATTAAAAAAAAGGGTCAATAGAATAGAAAATTTCTTTCCTTATGCATTCTAGCCATGTAGGTTACATCCTTCCAACCAATCACAAACGCAGACCCAGGAACCTCCGTCACCAAGCTCCGCCCCCTTCAAAGAGATCAGACAGCTCGCATTTTTCTTTTTTAAAAACCTTTTTGGTAGTTTTGGTAAAAAGTTGGTAGAATAAGGGTTGAGTTTGAATTCATTGTTTGTGTGTTCTGTATCTAAAACTAGGTTGCTAAGCAACAGCATAAAAATGGGCAGGGCTGCACTTAAAATATATGTTTTGAATTTGTTGATAATTATCGATATCGATCAAATAAGATTTCTATTTTATCGATGTGCGTTTTGTCTATATCGTCCAGCCCTAGAACCCAGTAAGATTTTGACTCATTAAGTTTAAGATTTTGAGGAATTATATCTGCATGCTTTTTTATGCGACCAGTGTTTATTTGAGCTACCGTATTTTTTGGACCATAACGTGAACCGGACTATAAGGCGCATTAAATATTCTTCCCAAGTGTGTAATATCACTCTGTTCCTCCCACACACAGCTCTCTTCTGAGAGGGAGAGCTATCGATCTCTGTCAGGAGGACAGAGTAGTTGGACTACACTGCCCTGTTTCTAACGCAAGGCCAAAATAAACCTAATTTTATATTGAAATAACTTATTAGGTTTACTGTTGCTAGCGGGTACTCCGGGTGCAGGCTGCCTTACATAAATAAACTTCTAGTTTAGACATTACAGTCAGGCAGTCTTGTAGACAGCTCAGGGGTCCGATCAGCTAGTGACACAGTGTACCGTAATGCTCCGAATATCCATTGAGTGCAGCAGCTTTGTTGCTAACCAAAGTCGTACTTACACATTTTAACAGATTTTTGAGCACATTAAAACATATAAAATCGGTCAGTAAGCACAAAGGTAATCATATATAAGATTTAAGGCGCAACATCAATTTTTGAGAAAATTTAAGGATTTTAAGTGAGCCTTATAGTTAAAAAAATACAGTACTTTTGCCTCATCTTGAACCAGTTTTGCTCAGACATAAAGAAATCATTGTGTGCCGCTCATTGGGTATTTTTATTTCCCTTTTTGCACTTTTTTTTTCTGGAAACCAGAGAGATGGCTGTGCTTAAGCAAATCAGCAATTTCTGAAATAATCAGTCCAGCCATTCTGGCACCAAAAACCGCTTGAGTTACAACAAGTTGTCCTACCAGGTTAAGATGCCTAAACAAAGAGAGTTCATGCACAGCAGCTGATTGGCTATCTGTGTTGACAAGAAGCAACTGAACACGTCAGCATGTTCAGTCTAGTGAAGCTGACAATTACGCTTGTGAGGATCTGGCCTCCATTCAGTCATACATTTACAACCAATGGGACTCAGCTAAACTATATTTATTTATTTTTCAATGTAATAAATGCCAGAAAATATTACAACATTTTAAGCGCTCTTCCTGTCCCTTGTACGCACTACGTACATATAACTTGTAAATGACAGATAAAAACTTATTTTCACATTTAATTATCAGTAAAACTGCTGTAATACCTGAATTAGAGCGATTTGAATAGTGATTTTTTTCTATTGTGCATTTTTGTCTGCAGCAGATGCACACGATTGAAGTGAGTAGCTTTTTAAAGGCCGTATTTCATGTTCTTACAATGAGATTTTACTCCAAGTACTACACTCGAGATTTAGAAATTAAGTTTGGCATTTAAATGCAGCAAGTAAATAAACCCGAAAACCGAGAGAGAGAGAAATCCTCTTTAGACATTCCCGGTAACCAGCAGACCACAACAATTAAATCATCACAGTTCGCCTACTCTGTCTATACATCATGTGTGTTTCCGTTACCTCGACAAAGTTGTGGATGGCTTCGAGGTATGCCAGGTTGTTGTCGGTCACGTCCACGCAGATGCAGAAGTAGAGGCCAGCGTAGCGCCGGTAAATGATCTTGAAGTTCCTGAACTGTGAACGCAAGACGGAGAAATAATGCGAAAAGCTCCATGTCTCATTTCATGACATCAGAAGTTTCAACAGTCACAGCTTTAATATTCAAAAAGTTGCATGAACTTATAAAAACTGAAGCCTGGAAAAAAAAAAAATAGATAAATTAGTGGATGGGATTTTTTTTTGCTTGCATCTGATGGTTTTATAACAGCAAATCGATAATTTTTTTTTTTTTTACGCGTCTCTGAAAAGCACCAACATTCCTTTAAGTTTAATACATTTTACTTAAAAGGTAATTAATTTACTTTGCAAAGATGATTCTCACATTTGTAGGATTTCTGTGTAAAGATTTTTTTTCTACCTAATAAATTTACAAACTAAGTGCATCCTACAGTAAGGGGAATCCAATGAAAAACTACTAGGGATTTTAAGAATAATTGCCCAGTTTTACCTATAGAGGGTAGTTTGATGAATTTACGTAAGCCGTTGCGGTGCGCGAGTATAGCAGCGCAATGTGCCTGTTGGAAAACAATGACACTCACTGATGTGAGTAATTAAATGGGTGAATTAGGACTAAACAATGCCAGTGTGCCGTGCAATGAACTACAGATACATGTTGGGCTTAAAATGAAAAAAGTTCACGCAGAACCCTTACAAATTTAAACGCTGGCGTAATGTAAATTACATAAACCAATGAGAATCCTCGGAAATCGGTTTGAAATCCTGAAGTTTGCCTTAAGCTGTTGTGTTTTCCTTCATTTTTTTCTGTTTTTCCTCATTCAGTTAAAAGTATGTACCCTTTGCAAGTCAAAGATGGAGGACAAAGCGTCTGTTTCACTATCAAATAAGCTGGGCAAAAAAAGTTTTTCATAGTTTTCACAGGCCGAAGAGATCTATACTGTGGAAGTAATTCAACCCAGGTGACAAGTTTTGGATGCAGGACGCCCCCCCACCCCCCCGCCCCCCCCCCCCCACCGCCCCGATGCATGACGAGCAGTCAGAGAGACGACACCCAGAGGCCCACAGTAAAGACAAAGGCGATGTACGTTTAATTTAAGCTGCTGAACCCACATTATGAACTTAGACACATCGTCTGCCAGATACATTTTCTGCTGTGATGTGTGAGGAAATTTCAGTCCTACGTTTGGTTGATTAACTTGGGTTGTTAATGTGCAGACTTTTTGCACCTAACCATATAAATTGTACTCAATTCTGTATTAATCACTGTTTAATTGCATAGATAATGTTAATATCTAACAGAGTAAAATCTAGACTATACAATGCATCCAGATTACAAAGTGCAAGTAATTTCTAAGTTACAGGGAAAGCTACACTCCCCAGAATTACATTGTAAACAAAGGATGTACTAAAAAGATTGTTGTTGTTTTTTTTTTTTGCCTTGGAGTTGCACTTATGACCAAACTAAGGGATACTTCTTTCAATTTTCAGGCTAGCATTAAAATATTTCACATTCTGAATACTCATGTTTTTTTTTTGTTTTTTTTTTATATACCGGCATCACTGCATTTACTTTTGCCGCGCTGGAGGTGGCACGACGTAGAAATACTTTTAAAGCGGAGAATCTGTGTATACAGTTCAATTTCTTGTATGCAACAAATGTTTTGTGTAGAAAAACACACATGCACAAAAAATAGCTTTTCTTTTAAGGGGATAATTTAATTTTAAATTGTGATTATAGGTTTGATTTTTGAGATAAAAAACAAAAACAAAAAACAATAGTCCCCAAACAAGAACAGCACATCGAGTGTGTAGATTAGCAGCACCTAGTTGGAAAATAGCAATTATGCTAATCTAGACTCTTAGCCAAGATCCTTTAAACACTCTTGGGAAAAACGTGGAGAAACATCAGCCTGGTGAAGAGAAGATTGCCAATTCCTCCCCTGCCCCCCTACCTCGACGAAGTTGGTGTGCTTAGCATCCCTGACAGTGACCACAGCATGCACTTCCTCGATCAGCTTCTGTTTCTCGTCGTCATCAAACTGCATGTACCATTTGGCCAGCCGGGTCTTCCCTGCTCGGTTCTGGATGAGGATGAATCGGATCTTTGCGAGCAAAAGATAGCAGAAAGATGAACATTAGTTAACCCGCGGCAAGGAAATACACCAATATCATACATTAGTGTATCAAGATGCTAATAAGTGCATCAAAACAATCAAAGACAGCAAAACTTCAAGATTACAGATTCATCTAACGCCATAAGAGCAAGCCACACAAAAAATAATAAAACAGGCAAAAGAAAGGTTTTGTATAGAAGTAAAGGTGGGCGAACCCAGTTGGTGTTAGCCTAGCTGATGAGAAATGCCTACACTCGTTTATTTAACAACATGACGACACTACGATTTAAAAATATATTTTAATACGACCATCATTTTTATACTATTTTGTTTCTGTGGTTTAAATTCCGATTTTTAGGTCCCTCCAAAAAAAATCGCTAACGTGTTCTTTCCGCTGACTGAATGAAGAGCTTATCAGCACAACCCGCAAACGGTAGCAAACTGCTCCAGACAATTCAGGGGAAAGCACGACAAAGCATAAAAATGACACATTTACCATTTTCGTCTCCTAAACAGAGTCCTTGAAAGCTCCACAACAGCACGATCCTGAGCAGTAAAGCACCAGTTTTATGCTAACACATCAGGATTTCTGCGATCGACCGCTCGTCCGCTATCTTCGTCAAGCTAACCGGAAGTGCAAAGCCACTTCAGAGTAACGTTGCATGATGGGAAACGTGTTTCTGTGGCCCGGTTAATAACTCAAAGCACTTGTCCTGGAACTACAAAACCCAGAAATCCCACTTGCCGTTTCCTTGTTGAGCTGCGTTAAAAGTCACATGAGAAGTTGGGGCGTTAGAGACGGAAAATTACGGCTCTTTTTTCAAGATTCTTAATAATTGGCTCAAATCTTCAATAAGAACTATTTGGATGCTGTCACACAAGCCCTTCTTTGAAACTCTAACAATTATTAAGTCTGATAAGTCTGATGTTTAATTAGTGTACGTAGTAACGTATACACATATAGAGAATATCAATACTTTTGGCTTTATAACAAGATGTGTAATATTCTGGAAACAGAAATGTGACCTCTAACTATACCTGCACAGTGCATATAGGCGTTTAAGTGCACAGGTACTTGAATGGGCAGTCATGGTATCTGGACTTGTAGTTAGCCTTAACCTCAGCAACAGTGATGGGCGACACTCCTTTAGTTGCTACAGCTTCACGTCCACAGCTTTTGTGATGGCATGTATGATAAGAATCAAGAAGCTTTATTGTCATAATGTGTTACCATAACGAAAGTTTGATGAGGCAGACACCGGCTCAGAATGCATATTTCCAAATTGTTTGTCTTTCTTTTAATTGAGTAACTCGCAGCCTTTTTTGAGCCAGCTAGCTGGCAATGAACAGCAACAAGGGATCCATAAAGCCGAGGATAATGGGTTGGGCCTTCTTTTGCATGAATTACTTCATCAATGCAGTAGTGCATTGAGACAATCCACCTGTGGTTTTGCTGAGGTATAATGGAAGCCCAGATTCCTTTGATAGCGGCCTTCAGGTCATCTGCCTTGTTGGGTCTGGTGTCTCTAATCTTCCTCTTGACATTAACCCATAGATTCTCCATGGGGTTCAGGTCAGGCCAGTTTACTGGCAACGTCACACTGGATTTCCAGCAAAATGGATTCTGTGCCACTCCAATCTTCCTCCAGACTCTGGGACTTCAAATGAAAGGCAAACTTTGGTTATATCTGAAAACATGCCATTGGACCTCTGAGCAACAGTCCCATTTTTATTTTTCTCCCTAACCAAGGTAAGACACTGGTAGCCCATGTGTATGATTTGTCTGTGCGTAATGGCTCTTGATGTGCTGATTCAGTCCCCTTGTTATGAAGCTCCCCTAAATTCTTGCATGGACTTTGATTGGCAAAAACCTCAAGGCTGTGTTATCCCTATTGCTGGTGCACCATTTTTCTAACAACACCTTTTCCTTCCAAT